>CM075821.1:32147004-32895322 GCA_037975025.1 Excoecaria agallocha | reverse complement strand
AATCGGCAGCAAAAAGTGGCCGGAGGCGGTGGCACGCGCCACACGCGCCAGCGCGTGGAGAGAGGGCAGAAAGCTTCTGACGGCGCGTGTACTCACGCGCGGCTTCTGACGGCGCCGGAAATTGGTTCACCGGCCGATATTCACCCGATCTACCTTCCTGTGGGGGCGGTGTCGAAAGAATAGGTCTGAAACTCGACCTTCTAGACTCGCCGGAAAAATAGAGGTTACCGGAAAAAACCAACTGCGGAAGGGAGTTAACTCGACCTTCGAAATGGCAGTGGCTCTGATACCATGAAGATTTTGAGAACTCAAGATTTTCTATTATCTCGAATTACACTAAAATAATGATACAAGGTATATTTATAGGTATACAAGTAGTAAAAGAAAAAATATTATTCTACCCTTAATTACAACCTAACAAAATACATTAACCAACACTAATGAATGAGTTATTTGGCTCCACCTCTTGGACAATACTAAATGGGAGATATCTGGCTTGTAAAGAATACAATCTGTAGTTCTTGCAACTCGCTGATGAATAATGATTAACTATTTGTTTCACTCATCTCTATGCCTTTCAATAGTTTAGTGGTGAGTTCAGTACTGGAAGTAATGAGCCATGGAGTGACAGCATCATTCATGAAAGAGTATTGTTTATGGAATAGATATTTTACTTTTAAATTTGTGAAGGTATATTGAGAATTGTCGGATGCTTTCATTAAGCATGTAGGCTTTGAGGTTGAAGACCAATGAAAGTATTTTCCTTAATTTCAGGTGGAATCGTTGGCTATGTTCTTGGGGGTTATATTCTGCTGAGAATAGATATGTGGTGATCAGCTTGTATAGTAATTGATCAACGTGGAGGATATGTTTGTGTCAAATTTATCAAGGGCCTTTAAGAACTCTGTAAAATAGATTGTGTTATTAGTTGAAACCAATAATAAATGACCAATTTGGTACTTTGATCTGGTAATAATGTACATGCGATTTAGTGTTTCCTTTGTCTAGATTGCAGATCTCATGCATTATAAGCATAGATTTATAGGAACAAGAAAGTTTACAGATAGGTGGTGCTGATATACAAAAGGATTGTCATTTATTGAACACCATTATGTGTATAGTTGAAATGCTATGCATATTACAAATTTTTGCATTTAATAGACCAACGTTATCCCTAAAGTTTCAAAAATTCCCTCGTTTCTTTTTTATCTGGCAGCTCTCCAAATATATAGGTGTGGAAGTTATAATTCTTAACCATGATCGAACTTTAGGAGAGGGCAAAGGACTTCTTATCTAAATGTTTCATATGATATGCAAAAACATTTATAAAGGAAATTAACAACTGAAATATTAGAAAGCTCCTGAAGTAAAATCTCATAAAAAAGTAACGAAAAGGATTTTGATCCAGATAACTGCAAAAGAAGCCTTTGGTTTTTGAAATTTTTTTGTGTTTCATTCCAATAAAATATTCTAAACATTAAAAAAAAAAAACAACTTTATGCTTCATTTTTGTGCCTCTTTCATTTTTCCGTAGCCTCTATATTTCTGTTGCTGAAACTTGTCTAAAATCACTGGGATGCTTAATCTTATTTAGATATACAAGACATGGTTTTCCAAGTGGACCATGAAACCAAGCGGGGAAGAGATTAGCCTGAGATTTGTTTGTATTTCAGTTGATGGCTGTTTAATAAAATACTATTTCTCTTTCTTTAATTCTTATATTTTGTTGATAACTTTCTACGCTTGGCCACTTTTTTTTTCCGCTACTTTTCTCTTGGAAAAGTTCTTTAATCTCTCTTCCATCCTCTTTTGGTGCGGTACTGCTAAGATTTATCCAAAAATAAATGAAATAGATAAACCTTGCATTTCGCTAAGATCAAGCAGGTAGCATTTTCAATCTTCAGCCTCAAACAACCAAGGAATATATTGTGCCCCATTCACTTTTGGTCACATCTTTTCCAGTAATTGCTGATTGAAAGCCAGATCAATCTTCTTAGAATAATAAAGCTTTCTCATCCAAAAGATGAACTTAAGATAACCTTTTTTATCCACTCATATTAATATTATAGGAATCTGAATTTTGAATATCAAGGCCTATGTTGGCTTTAAAATGTGGTGCAATTTCAGCCGCACTGTGGTTATTTGAGCAAATTCTGGTCCCTTGCCATTTGGATTTTATTTTCTTGTTTAATAACTCTAGCACTCATATCGAAAAGAATGGCATCTATCTAAGCCATCTAACATTATCACTCTTGATATTGAAGGCCTTGCACATAGTATTATAGTCTTCTAGAATGCTGTCCTAGCTTAAATATATATGTTTGAAGAGATAGATTACTTGCTGGATTAATTTGGTGGCGAACATGGTTTTGGTGAGCTTTATACAACTAAGTTCTGCTTCTTAGTTCATTTCATTGTAACTTCTTGGGTCTATTATTGTTCATTCTGTATTTTAGTGACCAAAGAATCTCAGAGAGTGAATAATTTTTCTGTTTTATGCAGTACTTTCTGTATCAAATCCTCCGAGGACTGAAATACATACATTCTGCAAATGTTCTGCATAGAGATTTAAAACCAAGCAATCTGCTCCTGAATGCAAATTGTGACCTAAAGATTTGTGATTTTGGTCTAGCTCGTGTTACATCAGAAACTGATTTCATGACAGAATATGTTGTTACTAGATGGTACCGAGCACCGGAATTGCTACTGAACTCTTCAGATTACACTGCAGCTATTGATGTATGGTCAGTTGGTTGTATTTTTATGGAGTTGATGGATCGGAAGCCCCTATTTCCTGGCAGAGATCATGTGCATCAGCTTCGTTTGCTGATGGAGGTAATTTGATTATATATAGGCACACTTACACTTTTAAGATATTCAATATCATGACAAAATTAATGTCACAGTTCTTTAAACTCATTCTCCCTTAAATAATAGGGGGCATAATCAGGGTCGGAGCCAGAATTTGATATTAAGAGCGCAAATTTAATACTTTTTTTTTTTTTTGAAAAGAAAATAACTGATAGCATGCAGGGGGGAAAAAGGAGTCAACAAAAATGATCAGTTAATGTTAAGTATCTTTTATATAAATGAAAATTAAAAAAAAAAATGCATTTGCTCTTTACAAGTTTTCATGCTTTAACAATGAAGCTTTTCATTGTTAATTCTATCAAAGATATCTTTCTTAATACATGTGTCATCTAATCAAACAACCCAACATTAATTGAACTAAAACTGTATAGTACAATTGTATTATGCAATTTATTCTCCATATTTTCAGTGCAGAAGATAGCCTTTTTAATTGATAGTATCAAAGCCGGAGTTATGAATTTGTAAAGTAATTAAATTAGGTTTAATTAATGGAGCGTCTTGAAATTTAATGGGGGCTTTTTTTTTTTGGTCAAACTGAGGCTGGATTAGTTGAAATAAGGGGGCATCTTTAATTTTTATCCAATTTGAGGTTTATTTAAGTTGAATTAAGGTTGGCATATTTGTTTATAATTTTATTTTCAAGCACTAATTTGTGTCGTTTAAAAAAATAAAAGAAAAATACCTAGTGAGTGGCTCCACCCTATATTCCTTTTTGTCAATTGAAAAAGGTTTATAAAGTGCAAAATGCTTCATTTTTTTCTTTTAATTTTCTTTTCCTCATTTTGACTCTAAAGATGCAATTTAGGATGGTATTTTTAAAAAAATGTCGGCTGGATTTTTTCTTTTCATCAAAATACATTTGATCATCAGATACCATCATGCAGTTAGAAATGTAGCTAAATGTGTAAATGGGACAGCGTCACATATTTTCATTCTAAGAGGAAAATGAATGTGATATGTAATATATCCATGTTGTAATGTCATTCAAACAGGTTTTCTAAAATTGCGGATGTAATTTGTATATGATCAATCATCCTAAACTTTGCAGCTAATTGGCACTCCATCAGAGGCTGAATTAGGGATTTTGAATGATAATGCAAAGAGATATATTCAACAGCTACCTCTTTATCGTCGACAATCTTTCACAGAGAAGTTCCCAAATGTTCATCCATCAGCTATTGATCTCGTTGAGAAGATGTTGACATTTGACCCGAGACAGAGGATTACAGGTGATTGTGGTGTACCCTGATCATAAGCCAAGCTACTTTTGCTGCGTTACTTTATATCCTTTGTTGCTTTGGCTTAATTTTTTAACATTACCTCAAAATTTAATCAAAACTTAGTTGAGTGCGAAAAGCTTACCAGTAGAGTCCGGGTTGTTCATGAGTATTGCATCTCTATTGCAGTCCGTAATTACTAACAATGCCATATCTTGTTATGCAGCTATATTTGTAAAATGATTTGTTTGGAATTGCATAGAGATTTGTAGTTGAGGTAATTTAAAGTTGCTTATTTTGTTTGGTACAGTTGAGGATGCATTGGCTCATCCCTACCTAACATCACTTCACGACATTAGTGACGAGCCAGTGTGCATGACCCCCTTCAGCTTTGATTTTGAGCAGCATGCATTGACGGAAGAACAGATGAAGGAGCTGATTTATGGGGAATCTCTTGCATTTAATCCGGAGTATCAGCACCCATCATAATAAATGAAGCATTGATGGTATGAATTCATTGTGGGTTTGATCGGTGTGATTTGAGTTAGCTGGATGCTGTCAGTGATTTTTTTCATGTATATATGTTCCACCAAAGCTGGGTGGTTCTTCAACTGAAATATTTGATTACGGGCTGAACTAGGAGACGATGACTATGGAAATGGTGTTTGTATGGGCTATTTTGCTTTATTGTTATGGTATCAAAATAAAAATCATGTTGTCTCTCGATTCCAGATTGGGCATTTGCAGAGCAGGGTTATACGAACTTTCTTGGTGAAAGCTTCGCAATATGATGCCTTCTCAATTGATTGACACATGGGCTTATTGTATCGGATGTTTGTTAAATTAACATTTAAGTCATTTCGAATATATTTGAATCTGGTTCGCATCATCGTTTTTCGGATTCGAAGCAGAAATCACTCGTTGCATGAAGTCCGCTAGCACATGATTGGATGTGAAGACATGGGATTCGCCGCTTCAAATTGTTCGGATTCATTGCGTTCATATTCCTAATAAGGGGCTGCAGAATCCAACCCAGCCAGCTAGGGACCATTTTTACTTGGCATTATTCGGTACGTTATTTTTTTAGCATACGGTACGGAAATACACTTGAACAGTTGGGCTATTTAAAAGCGAACTTCACTTGAGGCTGGAAGGAATCCTATGGAAAATGTTCATAATATTAAAACATAATCATGAAATACCAAAATTAGATAAATATTCTAAACAAGAATCTAATAGGAATTTGAATTCTATATTTAATGACACAACCTCCCAACTACTTGCCTAACAGAAATTCTAATCCTATTAGAAATCCTCTTCTTAAACGTCGGATCCAAAGCTTGGGATGGATATGTTCCCAGCATACCAGGTAACCATGCAAATGAGCCTGGATATGGTATTTATTTGCATGACTATGTTAAAAGAGAACCAGTTTCGACTAATCTTCTTTCTTCTCCTTATGGCTCCCACTCCCAACAAAAAGAGTCTATTTCAAAGTATGCAAGATCTGGTCATCTATGGTTTCAAAGAAGTGAGGGTCTTCTCTAGAGATTACGACCAAAAAAAAGAGATTTAATTATATTTTCAGTTGAGATTTAATTATACTATCTCTACATAGTTTTAATTTGAAACTATTACTCCCTCCTTTTTTTTTCTTATCACTTTTAAGTAAAATTTAAATTATATTTACCTATCATTTTTATATTTTCAATATAATTTAATTTACTTTTTCAATTTATTTCTCTTTCTCAATAAAAATAAAATCAATTAAATTTAATAATTTAATTTTAATTACGCAATTTAATATTAAATTTAAATTTATTTATTATTTTTTAATTATAGTAAAAACAACAAAAGTAACATAAAATAAAACAGAGAGTATAGAAATTAAAAGTATCATTTTCCCTCATAGATGAAAAAATAAAAAAGGCACTCGAGTTGATGGAAAAGAACATCCCCAGACTTGTATTGGCAGAAATAGGTATAGAAAATGTTATGCAGCATTCTTTTTCTTCATGGAAGATATTTTGAATAGCAACACTTTAGTAGCAAATTGCATATAGAATAAACAAGAAAAACGCAAACAAATTAATCCGTTGAATTAAACAGAAAGAAATATTATATTCTTTCCAGTATTTTCTCACTCTAATATTTATCATATAATGTTAATTAGTACATGCCAATTGTTTGATTGCCATTAATACAGTTCCAATTCTAACTAAAAATATTACAAAACTGGACTAGCTTTTCCCATGTACTGCATGAAGCACCAAATACAACATGCAACTGTTTGCCTCACCTTGTGCTATCCTTTGCCTTGCACTTCAATACAGAACTGAACTGGAAGAAATGAACTTCTAAGACGAAGAATATGGAGGCAAACAACCATCGATACAAGCTCAGTAGTTCAAAAAAGAAAATAATCAGACTGATTTTTGCCCCCCACCCCCCCAGAAAGCAAATCTCTCATGTTAAACTCTCAAGAAACAGAACAGATGAATTCCTGTTCTTGGAAGAGATTTGCATAATTTAACATCATCTTTCACCATGTCATTTAGCTCTTCATGCTTCCAAAGAATCTAGAAAGTGGTACAGGACCCTCAGCCTCTTTATCATCCCTGATGGAGTGCTTGGATTTTGACCTGTGCTTCTTTTCTTTCTTTCTCTTAGATCTGGACTTCGATCTTCTTGATTCTCTCTCCTCCTCGTCACTACTTGAAGAATCTGAAGATGAGCTCGCCGAGCTAGAATCTAAAGATTCCTGCCTTGAATGCTGCAAATGTAATGGTAAATGAGGAAGTCTCAAAGTTTATATGCATGTGAATTGGCATTAACAGAAAAGTGAAAAGGAAGGATCTGCCTGAAATAAGCAATTTGCAAAGACCAAACACTTGGCAACTAAACTTTATTTGCACTCATTCATTCACCAGTTTTAGGAGTCATTTATTTTTCAAACGAACAAAACCAAGTGCCAGGTCATTTGCATATGAGAACAAGGACTTCAATCCTAATATTACACTTCTTGAAGCAGATGATGTTCAGACCACTTAAGTAATTTGATGCATAAACCAACTAAAGTAACAAAACAGAATTCACTCGCAGTGATGAAAATCAAATAAAAACACCATCAAACTAGCAGTCTCCAACCATAGCCCAGAGATAGTTTATACCCACTTCAAAAACTAGTAGGACATAGAAGAAAAAAGGAATCCCATCAAACATCATGCCTGCCAAAGGTTTCAATTGATTAAATGCCACATGGGCAATGCAAATCTCAAAGTAGAAGATGCTAGTGCTTCAAAATTGAAATAAGATTTCATACAATTTTTAGAGTTAGTGTCTGCGTTCACTGCCAACTTAAAGGGCAGGCCAAGTTACTCCATGCAAGGAATGAGATATGACCAAAAAGAAGCATTTTGAATGGATAATGCCAAGCAATAAAACAAGATGTCACATCATAATCTGTCTTCATTACAGATTATGAGAATTGATAAATCCTTCAACTGAAATTATTGTAGTGGGTTCATTTACCTTCCCTGAAAGGAATCAACGTTTCTGAACAAATAGCACATGAAGACCAATAGTATGGTGATCATTGTTGCCCAGTAGATTACATGATATGAATTCAATTTGGCTGACAAGAGAACATAGCCCAAATTGAATAACATAATATTTAATTAGCAGTATAGAGAGTTCAGTGTTCATATTTCTAAGTTGCATATTAAAGTATATCGAAGTGAAAAAGTAGCAATTTAAGCACCTTTCTTTTTCTGCTGCGATGTTTCTTTAAATCTTTGTCCTTTCTATCTGCAAGGACACATCTCATTCAGAACTGCCAGGAATAATGGATACTCATTAATACAACAGAAAATATTTTCATTTTGTCAAGGTTTTTTCCACAAACCTTTTTTGTGGTTACTCTTGCTACTAGAGTGGTTCCTTCCGTGGGCAAGTTTTCGTGCCCTTTCAGCATCAAGTTGAGCTCTGTACTCTCGCATCATTCTATCTGTATCAGCTTCCAGTTCCCCCTTTCTCAACTCATCTTCCTGATAGCGAAAGACCAAATGCAAAAGTTAGTCATTATATATGAATCATAGTAAAATTTAGAACTCTCAAGACGTATTTTCATATCATCTGACTGGAACAAATCACTATATGATGCAAATACTTGATAACTAGCACTATAAAGTTGGAATATATAAATATATTCCAAATAAGAACATGAACTGCTGAAGGTAAGCAGCCAAGGAAGTTTTAACTGACCAACAAGCACGTCTATACTCATTGTTGCACAAAAAGCAATAGAATGAAGCTTTAGCAATCATAATCTTAAATTAAAAATTTAAAGAAAAAATCCAGACCTTTTAAGGTATTTGCAATGATTCAGATTGCAATTGTATTGACTTTTATGGAAAGATCCAATCTTTCAGATGCTAGTGCATAGAATATGCATATCTTTTTCCAGTTACTGTATGTCAATTTAAGCTTTTTTTTAAGTAATTATGCAAGCAGGGCCATCGCCAGATTAACTACTCAGAAGGGCAAAATTTTGATATCTTTCTAAAATAATAAATGAGGTAAAATTTTAATATGTTTTCAAAATTAAGGGGCCAAAATAAAACTTGTTACAAAAATCTTTGAATTTAAAAACAAAATAAGGGGGGGGGGGGGGGGGGGGGGGGGGGGGGGGGGGGGGGGGGGGGGGGGGGGGGGGGCAATTGAAGATCCGCCTCAGCATGCAAGCACGTGTTTACAAACAAATAAAGCTAAATTCTTAGACAGAGAAGCCTCCCAGTTAAAATCTTAGATTAGTTACAGCATTAAATTTCAGCAATTCCCCATAGAAAATCGGATTAACCACTCGTTTTATTGCATAAAACACTCTCAAGTGTAGCTTTCTTCATTTCAACTTAATTTGCTTCCAAGAATCTACAGTTATACTCTTATTTAATTTCACAAAGCTGCAGAAAGATATTGATGTACATATTATAGTCATTGGAGGTTTTGTAATATCCCACATCGGTTAGCTTGGGAAAGTGATGGGGCTTTATATGTACGAACGCTTTACTACCTCGTAGACGCGTTCAAAACCGTGAGGGGTGAGTTCCCGGCCCAAGTTCGGGCATCCCAAAGCGGACAGTTTCTACAGCGGGGTAGTAACCGTTCTGACTGCCAGTTGGAGTGTGCTCCACCGTGGGCCCTCAGCTGTTCTGACTGACTGTTCCTAAACTCTGTAGACGCGTTTTGAGGAGTGTTCTCCACCGTGGGACCTCTCAGAAACAAACCCGTGAGGAGTGGGCAACACCTGGCCCCAGCTACCAGGCACTCCAAAGCGGACAATATTTACGAGGGCGGGAGCGGGTCGTTACAATTGGTATCAGAGCCGACCCGGGCTCCGAGTGTGTCAGTGATCCCGCGTGGACGCTGGGCCCCTAGGGGGGTGGATTGTAATATCCCACATCGGTTAGCTTGGGAAAGTGATGGGGCTTTATATGTACGAACGCTTTACTACCTCGTAGACGCGTTCAAAACCGTGAGGGGTGAGTCCCGGCCCAAGTTCGGGCATCCCAAAGCGGACAGTTTCTACAGCGGGGTAGTAACCGTTCTGACTGCCAGTTGGAGTGTGCTCCACCGTGGGCCCTCAGCTGTTCTGACTGACTGTTCCTAAACTCTGTAGACGCGTTTTGAGGAGTGTTCTCCACCGTGGGACCTCTCAGAAACAAACCCGTGAGGAGTGGGCAACACCTGGCCCCAGCTACCAGGCACTCCAAAGCGGACAAT
The DNA here is from genome assembly GCA_037975025.1 of Excoecaria agallocha. Taxonomy (NCBI): domain Eukaryota; kingdom Viridiplantae; phylum Streptophyta; class Magnoliopsida; order Malpighiales; family Euphorbiaceae; genus Excoecaria; species Excoecaria agallocha. The sequence continues at coordinate 32,885,453 of CM075821.1, read as the reverse complement.
ATTTACGAGGCGGTGAGCGGGTCGTTACAGGTTTCAGATCAGAATAAACTTCCACTGCTACTTATTGAAGCCATGGGGAAGATTCAATAAAGAACTAAACGAATTTCTATTCCTACCATCCCAAAAATATTATGAGCCAATCGTTGGATGCATTATAAATCTAAACACAGTTTACAATTTTTAAGTGCCCAATGTGATCCAATCTCTATGTTTAGAATGGCAGGACAGTCAAGATATAAAAGTTCCTTACAATCTCCAAAAACAAACAAAAGGCAAGGCACAAAGGTTTTTTCACACGGCAATATGTGGTTACTGCAACAAAACATTCCTTGCTCCCTTAGTATCTCAATCTCAAAGAAGTTATCCCTAACTTAGCCACCGGCAAGTTGACCAAGGCATTGTTTGGCTAAGCTTTTGGGAAGCCAAAAGTGGCTTTTGAATCATATAAGCCACTTTCGAGACAGTTTGGCAAAATTGTTAAAAATATTTTTACTCATGGAAAGCCCTTTGGAAAGAAACCACGATGGAATAGCTTTTCTTGGAAGAGCTTCTAATACAAACATAGAAAGCAGCTTTTTCTCTTAAAAAATTTTTCAAAATGCCATTTTTATCCTTATAGGCATCTATAACGAGTTATAAATTCTATTCATGTTCCAAAAATTCTTTTGTCCTACCTAACTGTAATAAAATTGATTTTTTTTTTTAAGTTTTGTAATGATAAATTATCCTTATTTTGTTTATTGGTTTAACTAATAGCGTTAAAATTCTTTTATGTTTAAAGACACAATTTTATTATATTATGTTTTGTAATTTATTATACTTATTTAGATGTAATATTCTATTTTATTTTAATAAAAATCTTAATATAATATTATTATTAAACGATAAAAATCTTTAAATAGTCATTATCCAAATTATAACGGTTTCAGACATATTCAATCTCAACAGACACAAAAATTCTTCTGAAATAAGAAGATATATCCGAAAATACTTGCCAAACACCTAATTCAAAACTCTAACTTCTGCTTCTCTCTTTCCACTACTCAAAAGCCAAAGTAAAAGCACTGCCAAACGGGGTCCTAAGTATTGTATCCTCCGTACTAATCTGAAGTTTGGTTTCATTTAAGTTAATTTATTTTGAACTTAGAGCTGGTCCTTATGAATAAAATACAAGTTGCTACTATCATAACTATCTGCTATCAGAATTGGACTGCAAGTAACAGAAGAAATTTCTAAAGTTCCATCTTGCAGCTAAATCTCGAGACATATATGTTTGTTATTTGTTGCCATGATCAATTTTTTTTTTCATCATTCACCCATGAATGAACGATTGTGAGGTATTGAATGAAGTGCACCCCTGACCAAGGTCAGCAAGTATTTGCGGTAGCTAGGAATTCCAATTAATCACAAAGCTAAAATTGTCGGAATGAAATGTAAGGAACATATGCATAAATGTTTTTGGTACTTATACAGCTTGTGAGCAACATAGAAACAGTGGTAAAATCATTAAAGCATTTGTTGCATTGCGCAACAACATTTAGCTAATCCTTCTCACAACAATTTGCTGCAACTGAGGCATGTGTGCTCGGAGCCTTCATCAACAAGCATCATTATAGAATTTATTGTGTACTCTGAGCCTTCATCAACAAGCATCATTATAGAATTTATTGAGGTCGACCATTGTGGTATAGTGATTTTAGAAGTTTGTTTATGGCATGGCAATCTCATTAATATTGATTCCTTTCATAAAAGTAGACTCTATTTCATGTGATGAACCTCAAAAAGTAACTTTTATCTTATCCGTGCATTTTAATGCTTTGAGCTCATTTCATTCACAGAAACACTTTGCAAATGAGTAGCATAAGAAATTCCAAAAGCATGCACCACCCCCCATCTTCCTCTACCTTTAAATTGTCACTGTGAAGAATTTAACTCAACTCAAACTTGGAATTACCATAACGTTTGTGTATGTGTAGAATTATTTGCAAATGAAATCACAGTATGCAAACGATAATGAAGTCTGCAAAACAGTAAAGCCAAATAAAATGGGAGGAAGACATAACACAACAATAGGCTACCTTTTGCTTCCTTTTGAACTCTTCCCATGTGACCGTGTGAGAAGTATTAAGGCTAGCCAAACGAGCAGCATGCCACTCTGGTGAATGAAAAGAACCATCAACCTGCGACTGTCCTCATCAGAAATGTTCCACAAGAACAAAAAACAAAAATAGGGGAGAGAAATAGAGAAATCATCCAAAATAAAACCTACCCCAGATTATCCCATCAAATATTTTTTATTCCAAAGTTGGGAGAGATTAGCTCATTCCAAAAATGGAAAGGATCAACAAAGAGGGGAAAAAGGTTTCAAAAAGCTAAAAACCTTTTATCCAAACTCAAATTTGTGAAGTTCTCTATCATAATTCACATCAAGAAAAATTATTATCAAATAAGTTAAAAAGCTTGCAAACATAAATACGGACATCGAGTAAGACATGCTGCCCACAAAGTAAATTGCTATTTTATTTTTCAATTTTTTGTTAATTCGCTGAATTTAGTAATGGCAACATCATATTGTAAGCTGGATATAAAGAAAGCTGTCTATTTATTAGCTTGGAAAATGCAGTAAGTGTCCCAATCATTCTTCATCGTGTCATAGTTTTGACAGAGTCTTCAGAGTTCAACATGTACTAGTGGAAAAGCCAAAGGCACCATATCAAAACTTGGAATATTACCAAATGGCAGAAAACAACACCTAAATACGCAATTCTCCAGTAGCATTGACAGAAGGGAAACACAACTTCTAAGAGCCAAATATTGTGCCACTCACCAATTCAAGTCAACACTAGTTAACACAGTTTATATCCATCTCAGAACTTTTTAAGCCGTAGAAAGATCCCGAATCTGTACGAGCACTGCACTCATTTCGATGAGAGAAAAATCATGCTCATAAATCTCACAGTACGAAGTTTAATGAACTATTTAGCGAGTACCATTACCATGCCGCTATTCAAACTTTAAAAAATTAGGGCAATATTCTGAATTAAAAATTCTAAAATAAACGCACTATAGATAACCAAGTACATTATAAAGACACTGACATTCAATCCTACACAAATAATTGATATCCAGCCATCAAAAACCAATAAGCATGAGTCAGAAAAAAAAAATACTATGAACAAATATATAACACCAAAATAAAAGAAAGCCATGGTAAAATAAACGGTTAAAACAGATTAAAATTGAAAACTGGGGAAACTGCCGAACTTGGAAGTGGAGAATAGTATGAAAGGGTACAAACCATGCCGTCTTCGATCTCTTCGGGGCCGGCAGAGTTGGAGCCAAGTCTCGCTCTCTGCATAGCTTTGTAAGCTTGATTTTTCCCCATTCTGAAATCTGAGAGATATCAAGACGAAGAAACGACGGAAACTAGGGATAATTTTGATTTTGAGGCTATCTATATACGAACCCAGAAAGAAGATCAAAGGAAAATTTCGGAGAGAGAATTTGATTAGGGTATTAACGGTCCAAAAACCCTATGAATGAAATAGAAAATACGGCGAAGACAGAAAACGAAAGAATATGGCAAAATGCACAATTTGGCCCTTCAATTTCTTTCATTTAATGATAATTTTTTTATTGAGGAAATTAAGGAAACACCCTTCTTTTATTATAAAAAAAAAAAGTAAAATCAGGGCAAAATATAAAAAAAATGAGAAATATAATTTTTCTATTATATTATTATGTATCTAAGATAATAATAATGTGAATATTTATAGACACAAAATTTGATATATATATGAAACAAATAAATATATGAAATAAATCAAGTAATAAACGATATAATTAATATGGAAAGTCATCCAAATAGGAATATATCACAACATGCTGCATTATCTTCCAACAATTTTGTTGGTTTTTTCTCCACCACCAATTTACTTGTTCCCTTAATATATTAAGTCATGGTTTTCAACCACACACATTCACGACTTGCTTCATGAATGGCTAATATTTCTAAATAATTTAAGAAAGTAACAGTAATTGTTTGTTTAACAAATCGCCAAAAAATAGCAGTGTCACCATATGTAAAGACATAACCTATTTGTGATCGAGATTTATGAGGATATGATAGGTATCCAGCATTAGCATACCCTGTCAATTCTGAATTTACTCCTTTTGAAAAAAATAAATCCATATCAGAAGTACCACGAAGATAACGTAGAACATGTTTTACACCATTTCAGTGCCTTTGAGTTGATGCAGAAATAAATCTTGCTAACAAATTAACTGTAAAAGCTATATCTGGTCTAGTGTTATTTGCAAGATATAAAAGTACACGTATTGTACTAAGATATGGTACTTCAGGACCAAGAATCTTTTCATTATCTTCTCGTGGACGAAAAGGATCCTTCTTAATATCAAAAGAGCGAACAACCATTGGAATGCTCAATGGATAAGACTTATCCATATAAATTTGTTTCAAGATTTTATCTATATAAGATTATTGATGCACAAGAATTCCTTTTAGAAAATATTCAACTTGAAACCCAAGAAAAAATTTTGTTTTTTCAAGACCTTTCATTTCAAATTCCTTTTTCAAATATTCTGCAGGAATAATAATTTTTTCTAGAGTCCCTACTATGTTTAAGTCATCAACATAAACTGCAACTATAACAAATCCTAAATTTATCTTCTTAATAAAAATGCATGGACAAATTGAATTATTCTCATACCCATTTTTCAATAAGTATTCACTTAGGCGATTATAGCACATGCGTCCAGATTGCTTTAATCCATACAAAAATCTTTGGAGTTTAATCGAGTACATTTGTTGAGGTTTTGAATTATATGCTTCAGGCATCTTAAATCCTTCAGGAATTTTCATATATATGTCATTATATAATGACCCATATAAGTAAGCTATCACCACGTCCATTAGATGTATATCAAGCCCTTCAGAGGTTGTCAAACAAATAAAAAATTTAAACGTGATTGTATCCATAACTGGAGAATACGTTTCTTCATAATCTATATCGGGTCTTTGTGAGAAACCATGTGCAACAAGTCGTGCTTTATATCTCACAATTTCATTTAACTCATTTCTCTTACGGACAAAAATCCATTTATATCCAACAGGTTTGACATCTTCCGGTGTCTAGACTACTGGTCCAAATACTTGACGCTTAGCTAATGAATCTATCTCAGCTTCAATTGCTTCTTTCCATTTGAGCCAATCACTTCGATGTCGACATTCTTCTACAGTTTGAGGTTCATGCTTATTATCATTAATTATCTCATAAGAAACTGCATATGCAAACACATTATCAATAACTATATCTTCTCTATCCCACATATTTTCATATTTTAATGAGGTCTCATAATTTTTCGGTATCAGAACCACTTCTGGGGTTGCTTCTTTGAAAATATGAAGTTGTTGATCTATGTTATTTTTAACTCCTTCTTGAGCATCATTTTGAATATTTTTCAATTTCCTTTTCTTTTGAGGAACAATATCTTTTGTATCAATAGGTCTACCACGCTTCTGGCATATGTTAGATTCATTGGCTACCATACCTACTGAGAATACTTCAGGGATAATCAATCTTATAGGTACATTGGTAGCCGAAACATGGGATTTAGTGACCTTTTAGGTGTCTATGAAGATATCTGGCAATTGATTTGCAGCATTCTGTAAATTTATTATTCTTTGAACTTTAAGTTCACATTAATTTGTGCGTGTATCATAACTGGACAAAGTTGGAGCATTCCAACTAATTTCTTATGCTTTTGGCCCTTTACATTTATCTTCCCCTAACTGAGAAAAAATTGACTCATCAAAGTGATAATCTAAAAATCTTGCTCTAAAAAGGTCACAGTTAAAGGTTATAGATACCTAATGATAGAAGGAGAATCAAAACCAACATATATACCAAGACGTCATTGGGGACCCATTTTAGTTCGTTAAGGAGGGGTAGTAGGAACATAAACAGCACAACCAAAAATTCTAAGATGAAATATATTAGGTTGTTGATCAAAAACAAGTTGCAAAGGTGAAAATTTCTGATATGTGGATGATCGTATACGAACTAAAGATGCAACATGAACAATTGCATGTCCCCAAGCAGATGCATGTAGTTGTGACTTTATAAGCATAGGTCTAGCAATAAATTGTAATCGCTTAATAAAAGATTCAGCTAAACCATTTTGAGTATGAACATGTGCAACAGAATGCTCGACACTAATCCCAATTGACATGCAAAAGTCATAAAATGCTTTTAAAAACTCACATGCATTATCTAAACGAATTGTCTTGATGGGATAATCAGGAAAACTAGACCTGAGCTTTATAATTTGAGCAAGAAGTTTAGCAAAGGCAATATTACGAGTTGAAAGTAAACATACATGTGACCATCGAGTTGATGCATCAATCAAAATCATGAAATATCGAAATGGTCCACGAGATGGATAAATTGGGCCACAAATATCTCCATGTATCCTTTAAAAAAAATAGGAGACTTTAAATGCAATTTGGAAGGTGAAGGTCTTACAATCAATTTACCTTATGTACAAGAACTACAAGAAAAATTATTAGGTAAAAGAATTTTCTGATCCTTTAATCCATGTCCATTTGTATTTTCGATAATACGTTGCATCATGGTTGAACTTGGATGACCAAAATGAACATGCCAAAGTATAAAATTTTTTGGATCTGACCACTTTGGTGCATATAATTAGATTCAACCATCTTTATTTTGGTAAAATATAATCCAGTTGAAAGACTTGGAAACTTCTCTAATATGAACTTTTAGTTTAATTTCATATAAGTTATATATAAATATTCAAAAGTTCCTTCATTTGTAGTTTTAATATGATAACCATTGTGACGTATATCTTTAAAACTTAGTATATTTCTTCAGGATCTAGTAGAATATAACGCATCATCAATGTATAATGGTGTTCCATTTGGAAACATAAGACAGACTCTGCCAGAGCCTTCAACTACATTTATTGAACCAGATATTGTATTAACATTAATTTCAGCTAATGTTAATTATAAAAAATACTTTTTGTTACGAAGAATTATGTGAGTTGTGCCACTATCCACTAAACATATGTCGTCCTTCATAACATCAATTTTTATATGATTATCTAGAAAAAAAATATTTATTTACTAACAAAAAAATGATAACAAATAAGAAATACATTAAGAATTACTTATTAAAATAGTAAACTTTTATTGAAATTATAAAATCGCATAACAAGAATAAATGTATTTTAATAGTTGACATTTCCATCACCAATCAAATGATCAATTATACCACTATCATCCTCAAAAAAATCAGAAACATCAAAATCAACATCTAAAGGAAATTCTTTATCATTAGTAGGATCAACAAGCTCGAAAAAATTCACTTCATCATTTTTTCCTTTTCCCTTGAAAGATGCCTTGTAAAGATCAACTAAATGTTTGGGAGTGCGACATATACGAGACCAATGACCTTTAGTTCCACATCTAAAGCAAACATTGTCATTGTTTTGCATTTTCTTTTCAGTATTTTTCTCACTTTTGACCCATTTCTTGTTAGTACCTTTATTTTCAACATTTGAAGAAAAAATGGAACCATTTCTTCTTTCACGACCGCAACCGTTTCTACCACGACCTCGTCCACGACCTTGAGAAAATACCACATTAACTTCAAGTAATGGGGATGAAATAGTTGGACGGGATTGGTGGTTCTTTATCAAAAGCTCATTGTTTTGTTCAGCCACAAGTAAACAAGAGATTAGTTTAGAATATTTTTTTAAATCTACGTTCTCGATATTGCTGCTGCAGGAGCACATTTGAGGGATGAAAAGTTGAATATGTTTTTTCTAACATATTCTCATCAGTAATATTCTCTCTATATAATTTTAATTGAGAGCTAATCTTAAATAAGGCTGAATTATATTCACGTACAGTTTTATAATCTTGCAAAAGTAAGTGTATTCATTTATATCGAGCTTTAGGGAGAATCACCGTTATTTGGTGTTCATATCTCTCCTTTAAATTATTTCAAAGGACTAATGGGTCTTTAACAGTGAGATATTCAGTTTTTAATTCTTCGTGTAAATGGTATCAAAGGAAAATCATTGTCTTAGAGCGATCCTACAAGGATGTAGTATTTTCTTATTTTATTGAATCTCCAAGATTCATAGCATTGAGGTGAATATCAGCATCAAGTACCCATGAAAGATAATTTCTTTCAAAAATATCAAGGGCAATAAAATCAAGTTTCGCAAGATTTGACATTGTAAATACACTACACTTAAAAGAAAAAAAAAATTAAAATTAGGCTATAAATAAATTGTCAAAAATAAATAGATAAAATTAAATCACACATATATAGTCAATTAAACATACATGACTTTATGCATATATCATTGATTTGATATAGGCATAATTATGGCCAACCATTTATAGTTCTTATTAAAATTGATGGCAAATATGATCTCTCTTATATATGACTTTATGAACTTGATATAGTCATGCTATAAATAATAAATTGTTACTTTACATGAACAACCAAAAAAAATATATTGAAAGCATTTGATTAAAAAAAACATGTAAGATTGATAGCATGATTATGATATGATGCTTTATATCATATATAATATTGATAGCATGGGTTTATTTTTTGTACTGTACCCAAGTCCCCAAAAAATAAAGTTCACAAATGTCTAAAAAATATATTTTTTACCCAAAAATAAATAACTAAGATCAAGTCATACAATAAACAACTAAGATCAAGACATAGAATATATATTATCTCAAACATATATAAGCCTTTTAATATATAACAATTGGCATTATAAATCTATAAAATAATATAAAAATAATTTTGAGACGATTTACCGTGAAATCTTGTAAATTAGATTTCTTAATTCCTTCGAGTCAGGCTGTTATAAACCACCGACTTCCAATAATCAATAAAGACTATTGTGTTGATAATGTATTATAAATAAAAGTAAAATCAGAACAAAATATCGAGAAGAATGAGAAGTATGATTTTTCTATTATATTATTATGTATCTAAGACAATAACAATGTGAGTATTTATAGACATAAAACTTGGTCTATATAGGAAACAAATAAATTTAGGAAACAAATGAATATAGGAAATAAATCAAGTAATAAAGGAAATAACCAATATGGGAAGTCATCCAAATAGGAATACATCACAACACCTTTTTTGTTTTATTTTCAAAAATGCCATAGAGTTTTTCATCGACTTTCACATTTGAGTTATCCGTTTTAAATATACCCATTTTTGAATTAAAAAATTTATTTATATCAGAAATATCCTGTTTACATCTCTTTCATGTTTTCTATTAATATTTGGAGGCAATTTTTCATCTCATACATTTTTTCATTTCTGTTGTCTGTTCATCTCTTAGGGCTTTTCATATCTGAGAGTTTTTCATCTTTGAGGGTGTTTCATCTATTCATTTAACTTCATTAATCAATTTTTGAAGTTGTTTGGTTGATATCGGCAACTTGTTGGAGAGTTATCGCAATTCATCGAATTTTTGTTTCTAAAAGTGTAGTTATCTTTGATTAATCACCGGTAAGTATATCGTTCTATATTTTTCACTTCATTGTTATGAAACAGTTTATTTTTGTTTGATTAATATTTATAATCTTTTAGTTTTTTAATTTTTTTACGGATGTATTGATTTTTTTGTTGGTGATTTTGTTGTGTTCAATTGATTTTTGTTGCGTTGATTTCTTATTTAAGGTTGTATTGATGGTAAATGATGATTTTTTGTTGGTTTTTTTTGGTTGTTTTTGACAATGTGTGATCAATCGATACATTTTTTCGAATTTATTAAGTGAGATGAATGAGATTTTGCATGTATATTTTTAATTGTTTGTAACTTTTGTACACATTGTAGATTGTTAGGTCATTATTTATTCATGAAGTAAATGCAGTGTATTAGTTTTAAAAATAGTTCATTATATTGTATGAGATATTAGTAAAAACTGAGTATATTGTTTTAGGTTGTAGTAAAATCGATTTTATTTAGTTGGAAATTAGGTACTGGAATCATTGTATTAGTTTTTAGTAATTCAATACACTGTATGTTTTTGTGTCTAAAGTCAATACATTATATTTTGTTATCAAAATACAATGTATTTTTCTTTTTATAATCCTATGTATTTTATTTTTCATAAAAGAAAATACTCTATATTTAGTTGCTATAAGTTTAATAGAGTGTATTTAGTTTTTATAAATAGAGTATACAATAGATTTAGCTCAGTTACAAGACTTAATACAGTGTTTTGTTATTTTTTAAAAGAAAATATAGTGTATTATGAAAAGAAATTACAGTATATTTTATATTGTCAAATGATAATACATTGTATTTATATCATTTACAGAAGTTAATACAATGTAATATTACATTATGTTTTACAGTGTATTACAATTATGTTTTTTTACTAAAAATACATTGTATTGAGTGAAATGAATAAATTTTTTCCACAAAATACACTACATATTAGTGTATAAAAAACAAAAATACACTATATTTTACTTGTATAAAAAATGAAATACATTGTGTGTTATTGAAAATAAAAGAAAATAAACTAGTTTTTACTTATGTAAAAAATGAAATACATTGTATGCTAGTGAAAAGAAAAGAAAATACATTGTATGAATGAAAATGATTTTTTTTTCCACAAAATACACTGTATGTTAGTGTTTAGAAGACAAAATACACTGTTTTTTACTTATATAAAAAAATAAAATACATTGTATGTTGGTAAAAAAAAAATAAAATACATTGTAACAAATATAATATATTGAACCAAGTAAAATGAATGAATTTTTTCCACAAAATATATTGTATATTAGTGTAAAGAAGACAAAATACACTGTATTTTACTTATGTTTCATGTTATACATGTTTGATTTGTTTATTAGTTTTATGTTTGTTGATTAAATTTTTGGAATCAAATTATAAACCAAATATATGTTATTTTTTGTAGTTAAATATGTCATATTCCACATCTTCTCGATCTCAAAAAACAAGAGGTCCTTCTGAAATATTAAGGAGAATGGAGAAGCCAGCAGCACCAAAAAAGGCTGGTGATGCATTTGTTAATCCAGAAGATTAATGCAAAGGTAATGTTTCTTTTCCAATGAAGGATGATGTTCCTGGGTTAATTGCTAAGACATTGGATGAGAATCAGAAGAAGCTTTTTAGAGCATTATGTTTTGGATATTTTTTGGATGTCTAAGGTTGTGGCTTAAGGGCAAGTTGTACAATCATTATTGTTAAGGGAGATTTGTATGAATGTACAACTAATGATGAAAAAATAGTTGTTAAGGTAAATAGTGTAGTTTTGATATTTAGAATAGTTGAGTTTGCTATTGTTACCGGTTTAAAGTGTAGTAGAGAGTTTGACTTGTAACACCCTTATCTCTCCTAATATTTTACCGGTGTACTTAAGACCGAAAATTTTTTCCAACTTAATTTTTACATTTCAAACCTTATTAGCATTTACTTAAACATTTGAAAACACTTTGTCAAAGACCTATAACTGTCCAATTTACTATTCATTTAATAAAAATTTTGCAAAATAATGGCTATACATAGTACTAACCCCCTGAAAAGCAGACAAACCATACAGCCTCTCAGAGGCACAACAATCAATAATATCAATCATATCCATTCACTGCCATCCATTCCATTTCATTCACAACCCAAAAACAGCTTACTAAAATAATTTCAATTTTACATTACATATCAAAGTAAAGTTTGTATATATATATATATATACATGCCAAAAATTTAAACAACTTGAGCATCCTAAAAGAAGTCCTTTAGAGTGTATTCCTGCTCCAACTCCTGCTGATCTGCGCGCAGTAAAAACTACACGCTGAGCACTCGACATGCTCAGTGGTGACTAATAATCGATACCTTTCCTAACATTTTCATTTTTATTCTTATATATTAACATATATGTGAACATAATTATAAAATCATGTAGTATTATTTCAAAACATTAATTTTGACTTATTCTATAAGATTATTCATTACAAACGCATAATTACAATTTTGCCATTATAAGCTTAATTTTTGTTCTTTAAACTAACAATTGAAACACTTTACATTTCTATACACTTGAATTGTCATTTATAAGCAAAATTACATTTTAGTCCCTATTGACAATAAAATTTATTTTCTCAACAATTTAACTATTATTTGACTATTTTATCTTTATTTAAGCAATTTCACTTAATTTACTTGCTTTTAACATTTTTGGAAAAAATTACCATTTTGCCCCTAAACTTTCTTTTTCTTTCATTTTAATTCTTTTTCACTTTCTTTCCTTTCTTTTCATTTTAATTTACTTGCTTCTCCACCATTCCTGACACTTGTCAGTCCACACAAATCTAGCATTTTTCTGTAGCAGTCGAGTCATAGGAACTGCAATGGTGGAGAAGCCCTTGATAAATCTCCTATAGTATCCAGCCAAACCCAGAAAACTTCACACTTCAATCACATTCTTGGGTGGCTTACACTGAAGGATTGCTTCAATCTTTGAAGGGTCAACTTTAATGCCCTCTGCAGAAATGACATGTCCCAAAAAGGATACTTCATTCAGGCAAAAGTCACATTTGCTGAATTTGGCATACAACTGCTTTTCTCTCAGTGTCTGCAATACAATCTTTAAATGTCTGTCATGCTCTTCCGATATTTTAGAATACACCAATATATCATCGATGAAAACCACCACAAACTGATCTAAGTAAGGGTGAAAAACTCTGTTCATCAGATCCATGAAGGCCGCTGGTGCATTTGTAAGTCCAAATGGCATGACCAAAAACTCATAGTGGCCATACCTCGTACGGAAAGCTGTCTTGGGCACATCAGCTTCTTTTACCCCCATTTGATAGTAACCTGACTTCAGATCTATCTTAGAGAAGACACCTGCTCCCTTAAGTTGATCAAATAAGTCTTCAATGCGATGAAGAGGATACTTATTCTTTATCTTCACTTTATTCAACTATCTGTAGTCTATGCATAGTCAAAGAGTCCCATCCTTTTTCTTTACAAATAGGACAGGTGCTCCCCAAGGAGAAGTACTGGGTCTAATAAACCCCTTATCGAGCAACTCCTTTAATTCTTGCAATCTGCAGGTGTCATTCTGTATGGAGCAATAGAGATAGGAGCAGTGCCATGAGTGATCTCAATGGAGAATTTCACCTCTCTATTAGGTGGTAAGCCTGGAAGCTCATCTGGAAACACATCCTAGAACTCCCTAATAGTGGGTACATCTGACACCTTTAAACTATCTTTCTTTGCTTCCACTGCATAACACATATATGCTTCGCATCCTTTTCTAATCAATCTTTTTGTTGCAGTAGCGGATATCACATCAGACACAAAATCAGATCTCATACCCATAATTGTGATGTCATCACCATTTTGAAGCTATAGGGTAACTCTCTTCTTTTTGCAGTCAACGATCATTTGACGGGTGGACAACCAGTCCATACCCAAAATCAAATCAAACTCGCGAAAAGGCAGCTCAATAAGATTTACCAGGAATACATGTCCCTGGATACCAATAGGACACTGTTTATATATCTTGTTTACTACCACACTATGTTCCAGAGGATTACTCATCAAGATGTCCTGGTCCAAGTAGGCAGATAACAGAATAAACTTACCCACTATCACATCAGGAGCATCATCCTCTTCTCTAGCTCTAACAGCATAAGTCTGTCCCCCACACCACCTCTGTCCTTGAGACGACTGGCTAACTGGTCTGGAGGCTGAAGGTCTAGGGGCAACTCCCCTACCACGACCACGTGGTGCAGAAGATCCAGTACCAGAAGCTGGTGAAACTACTGAAGCAGTCTGTATTAGAGGACAATCTCTAATCTGATGGTCGCTGGACCCATATTTAAAATAGGCTCCCGTAAAAAATTTGCACTCCCTAGGGTGTGTCCTGCCACAATGCTCACTCTGTACTGCTGACCCATTATCTCTGCCTCAGGGTGCATTAGATGCTGTAGTGGCAGTAGACTTGCCACGGGAGGCGCCACCCTGTCCTCTACCTGCCGGTAGGTAGCCCTGAGATGCCTGCTGACCCTTCTATTTTTTACTCTGCCCTGGCTTCCCACTGCTCTAACCCTGCCTTCTCTTCTGCTAAAATCGGGACTGCCTCTCTACTTGTTCAGCCTGAGTAGTTTCTAACTTGAGAGCTGCATCAATCATAGCCCGCAGATTAGGGTAATGCTGGGCTCCAATAATCTATCTCAGCTCTGTGTGTAATCCTCTTTCAAAGCACTGACATAATCTTTCTTCTGTAGCTAGACCCTCCTTCAGATAAACGCTCAAACTCTCTATCATATTCTGCCATAGAACGATTCCCCTGTCTCAATCTCTGGAAGGTATCCTGCATAGAAATCTTGTACTCAGCCCCAATATACTTCTTCTCAAACTGATCGATAAAGAACTCCCAATTCAACTGATCTGTAGGAGTGTGTCATCTGACTGAGTCCCACCATAAAAAAGCTGAACCCTGCAGCAAAGCAGTGATTCCCTCAAACTTCTCCTCCAATGGGCTATGGATAATCTCAAATAATCTTTTTATCTTGAATAACCATGTTTCTGCAGCTGCTAGCGTCAAGGGATCCTGACCAGAAAAATTCTCAGCTTTCAATCTCTTCAACTGCTCCAATATGGGCTTCCTCCTAGGTGGAGCATACGGCTAAACCTGAATTACTGGTGGTGGTGCCTAAGCCTGTGCAGCCTGAAGTCGCTGCTGGATGTAATCAGACATTAGATTGAGAAAATCCAACTAAGGAGGAGGCGCTACTGGTGGAGGTGCCTACTGCTGTGGAACCTCCTGTTGCCCCATATTACTTGAGGCCTCACTCCAGTTATCTCCAGCCTCGCAGCTCGGCTCACCAAATATCTTTTCACTATAAAACAAAATGGAGCAAGAATACATTAATTCCAAATCAACTTCTCAAATTAACAATTGGCATGTATATAAATAATTTAAATCAAATATTGCACCGACTCCGATCTTAGAACCGTCCAAACCACTGCTCTGATACCATAAAATGTAACACCCTTATCTCTCCTAATACTGTACCAGTGTACCGAAGATCGAAATTTTTTTCCAACTTAATCTTTACATTTCAAACCTTATTAGCATTTACTTAAACATTTGAAACCACTTTTTCGAAGACCTATAACTGTCCAATTTACTATGTATTTAATAAAAAATTTGCAAAATAATAGCTATACATAGTACTAACCCCCTGAAAAGCAGACAAATCACACAACCTCTCAGAGGCACAACAATCAATAATATCAATCATATCCATTCACTGTCATCCATTCCATTTCATTCACAACCCAAAAACAGCTTACTAAAATAATTTCAGTTTTACATTATATATCCAAGTAAAGTTTGTACATATATATACATGCCAAAAATTTAAACAACTTGAGCATCCTAAAAGAAGCCCTTTAGAGTGTATTCCTGCTCCAGCTCCTGCTGACCTGCACGTAGTAAAAACTACATGCTAAGCACTCGACATGCTCAGTGGTGACTAATAATCGATACTTTTCCTAACATTTTTATTTTTATTCTTATATATTAATATATATGTGAACATAATTATAAATTCATTTAATATTATTTCAAAACATTAATTTTGACTTATTCTATAAGATTATTCATTACAAACGTATAATTACAATTTTGCCATTATAAGCTTAATTTTTGTCCTTTAAACTAACAATTGAAACACTTTACATTTCTATACACTTGAATTGTCATTTATAAGCAAAATGACATTTTAGTCCCTATTGACAATAAAATTTATTTTCTCAACAATTTAACTATTATTTGACTATTTTATCTTTATTTAAGCAATTTCACTTAATTTACTTGCTTTTCACATTTTTGGAAAAAATTACCATTTTGCCCCTAAACTTTCTTTTTCTTTCATTTTAATTCTTTTTCACTTTCTTTCCTTTCTTTTCATTGTCTTTTCACTTATTTATCAATTTATTTCCATTATTCCCCTTGTCCAGACCCGGTAGAAAATCTCATATCGGATACCCGGAACATGGATCCCACGGCCCCACTAAAAAGAGAAATGATTCTTAAGGAACAATTCTCATAACACTGCACTTTTCACTTTCACTTTAACACTTAAGCCATGGAGATCAATGATCCTACCCATAGCAAAGCAAGTCATCATGACCTGCACAGCGGTAAAGGGTGTTCCTATGGCTAGCCAACTATATCCAGAACTAGTTTTTACTGCCAGACTAATTCTTAGGGCACAGTAATAATTACTTTATAAATCCTTTTAATTTTCAAAAAATTTATCGGTTGACTTTTTAATTCTTTTTCATTGACTATAATTTAATCTCATATAGTTTCATCTTTTTCAACATTTTTAAGTAATTGTTAACCAATAATTCAATTATTTTCACTATACACATTAACATTAAATTTTCAATAAAATTCCAATAAATGCCAATAAAATTTATTTATGCATTATTTATTCTTTATTGTCATTTTTCATTAAAATAATTAATTAATTCACTATAAATCACAACTTTCATTAGATACATACACTATACATAATCTTAAAAATTTTCAAATAAATTCCAAATATTCTCTAAAAATTCATAGACATTAATTATCAAGTCTACTATTATTTTAAGCTAATATATATTATTTATTTGCATTTTTCTCACCATTTTTTCTTACCAAAAATTTCGGCCACCATTACTTTCCATCCTAAAAATTTTCTTTCTTTCATTTTCACTTTTCATTTATCCTTTCTCTACCTTAATTATAATTATCCTAACATTATTGCACCAATTAATCACTTTAAACATTTTTACCCTGGTTATATAATTGAGAAAAATTCATAAACTTAGAAAATGTAAAGATTAATTAGTCACTTACAATTTTTCCTTGAATTAGGAAGCTCAAGCCTCCTTTTTTTTGCCTTTATCCTTGGAAACACTATCCCTTCCTTCACCACCTAAATAAGCCGGCCAATTCAAGCTTAGTTTCTCTTATTTTTTGTCCTCAAATGCAAAATCCAAGCTCATAATCAACATCTACACCTTGAAATCTATGGAAAAATACTAAAGAAATAATTTAAATCCATAAATTTCTTAAAGTCTAACTTACCTTCTTTTCTTTAATCACTTGATTTCTAGCTTTTCCTTGCTCAAACCACTTGCTTGAGGTTACTATGGTGAGCTAGAGAGGTGAAACTTTAATTGTTATGTTGGGAACTATGAGTGATTTAAAGTGAAAGAAAAAGAAATCAAAGGGAGAAGAAGAAGAAGAGGATGTTTCGGCCAACTAAGGAGGAAGAGAGGAGACCAGATAAATCTGAAATTTTCATCAGATTTCTTCTCTTTATATACTCCTCAAGTGAGCCTAATTGTGGGCTTAATTTATGGGCTTAGCCCAATTATCAATTTAAGCCCATTTTAGACTATTAAAGGTCCAAACCAAATTATCTATCTTTCTCACTTCAAATCACTTCAAAAATAATTTCATAAATTTTATTACATCAAAAATAGCTAGTACGCAAATTTTTGGCTCAATCGGAGTCCGTTATCGATTTGATTCAAATTTATCAGTCTGATTCAACAACTGCCGGTGTCACCAAAAAATTCCATTCTCATCACTAAAATATTCTACACAAAAACTCATGTAGGCATACAAAATCTAGTAATATTAGGAGTTCGTTTACTATTTTTAATTATTTACGCAAAGTCAGATCACCTTCCCTACCAGGAAAATTGACTCTCTATATTTTTCGTATTTTTGACCTTTGGAGGTCCATTTGACCTCAATTTCACTTCAAATTTCAACCCCGGACTCACCATGACTAATACTTTTCGATGGTTCAATAAAATAATTTTGACTTACGGGTGTCCTTTCGGGCTCAAAAAACACTATTCACCATCGGAAAGTATTGTTCATGATTGACCCGGTGTTGAGGCCATTACATGACTAGTCAAAGTTATCAAGTGATCGTACTTTTTTGATTGATAAGTATTTTCCTGGAAATGTGAAAATCTCAAAGGAGTTGACAAGCAAGATTTTTTTGAGAGCAAAGTATGTGTTAGATAAGGATGCAGTGAAAATTGCAATATTACATTTGGTTCACTGCTATCTTTTGTCAGGTATAGGGGTTAAGATGGTGAGTAAGGAGGAATTTGTTGTTGTTAACAGTGGAGCATTTAAAGATTACCCATGGGAAAATAATATTTTCAGTATGACGTTAAAAAGTAGAAATGAAATTTTCCGAAAAGGTTCATGTAGGAAGATGTACAAGGTTAAAGGATATCCACTGGCTTTTTTGGTGTGGTTTTATGAGTGTTGTGGTAAGATTGAGGAAAGTTTTGGCATATCAGTTGGGGGTGGAATTCCTCGAATTTTGAGATGGGAGATTACTAATGTTTGTAAGTGGAAGGACGTTGAGAAGGAGATTTTTAATGACAAGGTAATTATTTTTTATATAATTCTTTTTTGTAAATAACTTGTGTATATATATAAATTTATTTTTATTGATCTATTGTTTTATTATTACAGCGTATTATTGTTTGACAAACCTTCATAAACTGTATTTTACTACCAAAAAATGTAGTGTATTGAATTTAGTGAAAACAAAATATACTATACTTTCTTTAAGTAAAAGAGTAAATACACTATATTTTACACAAAAAGAAAGAGAATACAGTGTATTGAGTTTTGCTAGAAATAAAATACACTATATTTTGTTTATGTAAAACAATAGATTCAATGTGTTTTAGTTAGTTAGAAAGAAAATACAGTATATTGAGTTTTGTCAAAAGAAACTACACTGTAATTTATTCATGGACAAAAGTAAATACAATGTATTTTAGTCAGATGGAAAGGAAATACAGTGTATTTTTTTAAATAGGAAATAAATTGTATTTATATGATGTACAAGTCAATAAAGTATATCAGTTAATCATACACTGTATTTTTCAATTGTTGAAAACATATTGTATTAAGTTTGGTGCACAAGTTTATTCAGTTTGTACAAATGTCACTACAGTGTATGATTTTTTTTAGCTGAAGGTAGAAAATATTTGACCAACAGATGATAATATTAACCAATTTGATTTAAAGTGTTTGGCCAGATATAATGATGAAGAAGAGACTGAGTCAGAGTTTGAAAGAGGTTTAAATAGCATTCCAACACCTGCACTTGGTGATATCCCAAGGCTTACTGCTGATATTTCAAATACTAATAGTGATCATCCATCAACATTTATCCATATATCTCAGCGGAAAGCTTTGATTTCGGGAAGGACACACCTGGTGATGACATGAAGAAGTTGAATAGATGACTCACAGGGTTAATGGAATGTAATTAGTAACAATAATTAGAATTATCTAGTATAGTCATTACAGTTTCAATTATGAGGTAACGTACAGTAAGGCAGGGTATGCAAAGACTAAGGCATTAGAAAAAATATTTGGTAATTACGAGACTTCATATGGAAAGTTACCTGGTTACTTGAAAGCTATGGAGACATACAATTCTGATACTGTCTATGACTTTGTTGTTAAAGATAGTATGAAACCCAACTGCAAGCAATTCAAAAGGCTTCTGGGTATTCAAGCCATATATAGATGGACTACCTCACTGCAAGCCAAATTTGCTTATTAATGGAATGTTTATGACGGAAAAGTTTCACCAAACACTGTTGATTGCAAGTGTTGTTGATGGTAATAATTTCCTGTACCTTGTAGCATTTGCTATTGTTTAAAGTGAGAACAAATCTAGTTGGAGTCAATTCATGACATGCATTAGGCGATATGTCACTAAGTAGTCAGGCTTAACTATTATTTCTGACCGGCATGCTGGAATTATGACATTATTTTGTGATGATAATAGCGGTTGAAAGCAGCCTTTAGCTTATTATAGATATTTTCTCCATCACTTTGTAACCAACTACAATATTGCCTATAGAAATTCAAAAATTAAAGACATGTTATATAAGGCCAGTATGTTTTCAACCTTAATTTTTTTATTACTATAATACTTATGGTTCATTTGTATATTTTAAAATTTATTAATATGGATGACATTATTGGTAAGTAATAATTTCCAACTGCAAAAGTTTATTAAACAAATGGACAAAATAAAGGAACTTGATGTCGACTCTTACGACTGGGCCATGCAAAACTCTTTGAACAAGTGGACTTTTTCTCACGATAATGATCATAGGTATAGGCATGCTATAGCTAACATTGCTGAGAACATAAATAGTTTTTTAAAAGGTGTTAGGATAATGCCAATTTATTGTGTTATTAGGCATGTATTTGCTAGGCTTGTCAAATTTTTTGATGACAAAAGGTGCATGTATTGAGCTTAAATAGCAGTTGGTAATACATAACTCAAATTTGTTTGAATGAGCTGGTAAAGTGAGCTCAAAAAGCTTATGGGCACAGAGTTGAGAGTTTTGGTCGAAGTTCAGGACTGTTCACAATCAGAACTAAACAACAAAAAAGTAAAAGAAAAGGTAATAACATGCAAGTTATTAATTTAGATTATCGCCAATGTGAATGTGGAAAATTTCAAGGTACTAAAATGCCATGTTCATATGCTATAGCGGCATGTATGCACGTACATGTTGACATGTGGACATACATCAACAAATGGTTTAAATTCTTGAAGGTATTGAGCCGTTATAGTTTATTTTTCTAACCATTTGCAATCCATGATTACTGGCCACCATATGTTAGACCAACTCTAGTGCCTAATCCAAAACTTACAAGAAAAAAAAGGCCGATCGAGGACGTCTCGATATCAAAATGAAATGGACAGTAAATAATGCAGTAGGCCTAACCTATAACACCCTTGCACCCCTCAGGGGTATTTAGAGATACTACACTTGTTATAGTTGTGTCAAAATATCAATATAGCTAATATAAACTTCAATACAATACTTTGTTCAGACTTAATACCAGACACATTGTAACATCCTATACCTGGTTTGGTAGACAAACCGAATACGGATGACACAAATCGATTTATGACCTATATACCACTAAATCAACATAAGTTATGCTTAATTCATCAAAAATTTAAATTCTTAACTCTTAATTTTTTTTTGACAATTTCGGCATAGTTTCCCCTTACATATTGACAACCTCTTGTAGAAAAAAAGGATTAAAACACTTCTAATATCATCCAAAAAATTTCACCACAACACCAAGCAATCTCCAACATATGTATTCCCTTCGTCCTTAATCAATACTTAAACTAATCTACCTATCGTCATATCACTATCTTCATACTTAAATATTATGTTTTTAATAATGTTTATACAAATATCATTACATCTGCACTGATAACATAATATGCAACTTCAGCTAGAAATTTATAAGATTACACTTAAAGCATATCACTATTAATACCTGTGTACATGCCAAAATTTTAAAGTACATAAACAACATATGTGACTTTCTTCGTGTCCATGATCGCCCACAATTCCAACTGCAGCAACCTATAAAGGTTCTTTCATCTGTGTCGGAGATACTAAATGTCGGATCAACCTACGCGCGGAGAAAATCACGCGCTAAGCTATATGCTTAGTATGACTACCAAATTTACTTCTCAATTGATATGAAAAGATGTATTTATAAAGTTTCATAAATACATACCAGTTCATAAGACATATAAAGATTATAAGTTCTAGGTTATGGTGCATACTAACATCAAACAATTAGAAGGATATGATTTCACGTACAATTTCCTACACCTGTATATATGCATATTATCGCAAAATTTATCTCATCTTAATCCCACCTTTCATACTTAATAGACAATTTATTAATTACTTCTACCCTCATCTAGTTTATAATCAATAAGGCATAATTTCATAATAATATTTTAAATATTCTCATCCCAGTCCATAGATTATTCTGTCATATATCCTACTATAATTGGCATCGAAATATATATATATAGTATGCTTCAGTAATTACCTAATCTAATTGTAATCATCATACTTATACTCAACGTTATTACTCAATTTGTAACATATAGTGCTTTTAATTAATTAACTTAACATTTGATATTTATCTTTCGTTCATGTACATCTGCCATTTATCTAAAATTGGTATTTCCATTAATATCATCCTCAGTAACTACTAGTGTACATCATAGAACTATATATGCGGGAAGGAAATTTTTAATACTGCTGATATGATAGTGGGACCAAACCACTTGACGTGGTCCTGCGTCCGATGTGCTAATGGGACCAGACCACTTGACGTGGCCCTGCATCCGATATACTAATAGGACCAAACCACTTGACGTGGCCTTGCATCCGATGTGCTAATGGAGGAATCACTTAAGTGATCCAGCTACTCTACTGTTAGTATATGCCAGCAATTCGAATACAATATCAATCCAAACTCATAACATCATCGCAGTGTAAATTCCTATGACTAGCCATTATATCCCAAATTCTGGATTATTCACTAGTTTACTGAGGGAAAAAGAGTCTTGCTTATTTTCCAAATCTTATAAAAATAGTATAATCATATCATCTTAATAGTTAAATAGTTAAACTAAACCTTTATACGTATATGTATAGCACTGTTCAATCTATACATATGCAGTCTATCTCGTGAATATTTAATAATATCATTCCTAGTTATGACCCCTCTATTTCACAATAATGCCATTTACTCTAATGGGCAATATAATTGTCTATGAATTACACACTAGTCGTCTTGGCTAATTTATGCACAGAGACTCATAGTCCCACTTATGCACTTATTATGGCCTTTGAGTACGTAATCCAATCTATTTCATGCAATTATTGCCAAGAGATCATTTAGAACAAAGTGTGCATATTCATTTCTATAAATACTATATAGAATAAGTTATCTTATTATTATTACCATTCCACAAGAGATAACAAACCAGCAAGAAATACATTTATATAATTAAATCATTTTCAGTATGCTAAACTTTTCCACCCAAACTAGGTGAGTAATATGAGTTAGCTAGTTAGTCTTACGGTTTGTCGAAATGAAATTGAATGAATTTGTTCCCTAAAGTTTAGGTTTATGCTTAACCAGTCGCTAAGCGCCTATAATAGATTTTCCATATTTCGTAATTAGTTATTATCTGATGCCTTCCAGCTCTCTCTCTCTATACATATATCTAAATGTATATATATTTATAACTATAAACTTTATTTAATTTCTTACCTTTGCCAAAAGCAAATCGATAATTCCAATTGACTAATTCAATCAAGCATATGCAAGGTCTAATCTTTAAACTATTGCAACTAGTGAATTTCGTAATTAAACCTATTGAGTAATACAGGATTAACTACCAAGTTGAAATTCGATAGTTTATTAACATGCTAAAATTTAAGCAACTTTATCCCTTTAAAGGTATCTGCTGAATTTTCAAATTTTAGTATCATTATTCAAATGTGTATAGCTAAGTCTTTATTCATCCATTGTTCAGTATGAAATTTAGTTTTCCTGCAATCTATAAAAATTAACAGTTTCGATTTCTTAAATTTTATACACTTCTCTTTTTGTTTCTTTCTAAATCCATTTCCGTTAAGGTACTAAGTTTCTTTGAGTATTTTTTAAGGCTTTGAAGTTGTGACTTATTAAACATTTACTATTATATTTTCATTATGTTTTAGCCAACTAGAACACCCTTTTATCTAAAAGGCTAGAAAAGAGTAACTTATGTTAAGAAAAATTAAGTATGGCCCAAAACTCTTTAACGTGAGTAAATTAAACTAAAAGAATTAAAATATTGTGATGCCATAACAACATTTTGATCCAACCCAAGTATAAACCTCTCAAAGTTATCCGACGATATTTACTTAATCTTCTTAATTCTTATAATTGTCCCCTCATAATATTTGTTTCAAACAACATAGCGGCAGCAAAATGAAATATTTCCTTCCCATCTAGCTTATAACTAAACTAATTTATCCAACAATTTGACTAAAATTAAATCTAATTACCAGTTCAAGTTATTTCTCACTCAACCCCAAATACCAACAATGTGTACAACATCTTACCCCTTTTTCATTCAAATTTTAAATCATCACAATATTAAAATTCTAATTTGATTATTAAATAGCCCAAGCTCAATTAACAATACAAGCTGCACAATATTTCACCCAGCAATAACATGAGCTGTTATATAAAATGAACAATTCAAAATAAAATATCAAAATTTCATAATTAATTAAATAAGCCTCTGAAAGTGAATTTGGTGGTCACATACCAAATAAGATGGTAATTTCTGCATTTTTCTTTATTTTTGTTCACTGGTGCGCTCGTCGGAGTCTGATCGGAGACTCGTCGGAGTCTGATCGGAGACTCATCGGAGCTTCGCCGAAGACACATTGCTGCTGCCGCTGTGGAGACCAAAGCCTTAAGAGTCTCCTATCGGTGACCATGTGCCCATCCGTCCCGCCATTTGATCGAAAATCCAGCAAAATAATCGGCGGCTTCTCCTCGTCGATCTCCATGCTACTGGCGAGGGAGGGGGCTATGAAGGGCGTTGGACTATTCGTCTTGCCATTGGGAGTCCTCTGGTGGTGGTCGTCTCACCATTCATCGCTGCTAGTCACCGGAAAGAAGAGGAATCGCTTGATGGAGAGAGAGGAAATCAGGCTGCCAACGACGATCGGACACTCCATGGCAGAGCTGGATGCCGGCGAAGGGAAGGCTACGGTACCGCACGAATCATCACCGTTGAGAAAGGCCCACGTGGTGGCTGACCGGCACCCTTTCACCCTTCTCTTCCACCTCCCTCTCTCGGTCCCTTCTTTTTTCTCTCTTTTTTTGTCATATCTTTTTTAATAAATTTAAGGCCTAAAATAACTTATCTAGATGATTCTATGGTCTCTTACTATTATTATTATTACTACTACTACTATTAACTATTATTTTAATTATTGTTATAAATTTATTTATTTTAATTAATTGATTTTTTTTCAATTATAATTACTCGTATCGAGTCCTCATGAACCGGTATTAAAATACTATTTACCTATTAAAATATTTTCAGACGACTCAAAACTTTTGGGACGTTACACACGTAATAAAAAAATTCAAATCTTTATAATAATTACAAAATTTTAATTACATACATATTTTTCATTAAGTCTTAGTTAGGTATACAATGAAAGATGTACAAAATGTACTACTTAGTTAGGGTTTGTAATATGAATTAAAAATTGAAATCCTCAAATTGAAAAAATAAAAGTTCAAATATTAAATGTCCGAAAGTTGAATAGTTTAGGAACCTGTTTAGGCTTTTTTTCATAAAAATCATCTAAATTCACAAAACAAATAGACTTTTAAGGACAAAATGTGTCAAAAAAAATAGTTAGGGTTCTAATATTAATAGATAATAGTTAAGAGATAAAATTTTAACTCTGCCTTAATTCAGGCATTTAAATAAGTCTTTTGTCTTTATTTTCTTTTCAAAGCTTATAAAAAGATATACTTTTAAATTTATCAATTTTGTGTGCACATATTTTAACATGCGATAATTACTAATAACAAAAGTCCATTTTATTGGTTTTTCATATTTTTTAAATATTAGTAAATTAATTTTATAAAAAAATTAACTCTTTTTTTTTTCATATAAAGGATTGAAAATATCTTTAGAGTTAATCAACGAAACTTTTAACTAACATGTACAATGCTTTTAAAAGAACAACATGTATATGGAGACACATATAATTTTCGTGACATTACACTTTTTTTCTTTTTTTCTTTTTTTTTTGCAAAAGTGAAAGCAACAGTAGAAAAAAAATACATAGCAACAATAATGCATGGCACACTAATGCCTATTATATCTCCTTGAAGGAAATTGTAGAGACTAACTAAAAAAATCTTTTGTAAACCACTTGAATTTCTCTTGTTGATTGAACCCAAGGTTTGTCATTTTGTTGACAACAACATTAGCTTGCATATATATGTGTTTGATGTGAACAATCCAATCTTTTGCCAAAAAAAGCTTAATACGATGAGATAGTTCCATACTTGAGATTGGAAAGGAACGATCTCTAGTAATAGCATGGACAATACTACTAGTGTTAGTTTGAACTTTTACCTTCCTTAAAGTCTTCATTCCAAACTTTTTGCAAAGTTTGCAAAATCCTATGGAGTTTAGCTCTATAAGTAGCACAAGAACCCAACACCATTGAGAAGCCACCAAAACACAATCTATGAGAATCACGGATAATGCCTTTTATGACGGGATTAAACATTGTACTTTTATAAGTCCCGGTAGTGTTATGAGTAACAAAACTAGAGTTGTGAAAAACCCGAATTAACCCGATTAATCCAAGCAAACCAATCCAAATTTTACATTCGGGTAGGATTATTTGGATTGGGTAATGAAATTTGTTATTTTTTAGGTTTGGGTCAAGCTAGGTTAAAACCTTTCTCGACCCCACCCAAAATACATATCAATATATATGATTTTTTTTCACTCAGCTCACTTTATCAGTACCCACTCTTTAGTAGAAGATTATCCTTTATAAAGTTTGTATATTGACAAATTTAATTGGTCTAATATTGGTTTTTTTTTTCTTTTTTTATGCCAGACCTGTGTTGATACCAACTCACTTAGCCTTCTCTTTGGTTAATACCAACTCTCTTAGCCTTCACTTTGATGCATCGATAAGTGGTTTTTCACTTTCAAATTTTGATTTTGATTTTTTTTGTTGTTTAATAATTTGGAATTTGAATCTTGAATGTAATAGTTGATTTTTGATGTCTATTGAGTGTTGATTTTTTTTAAATAAATCTATGCTTTTGATTCTTGAATGCATATGGTTATTTAGTGTATTAAAGTCTTTGATTTGGTTCTATTTTTTTTGTTTTTGATTTGGAAAATTACAAAATTTCATTTTTCAAATGCATAAAGAAAACAATTTCAGATTAATCATGATTATTCAAGTTAGGGATCGTGAAAATTGGGTTAGTAGGGTTAGGACCCGATTTGTAGTTAGGCTTGGATCGATTTTAATAGACGGTCATTTTTCAGGTATTAAGTTGGTCGAATCGAATTTGACTTGAAACTGGCCGACGCATACCTTTAAATATAACAGGTAGGGGCAAGATTCCATCCAATCAAAATTTCAACTCAATTAGGCCAACCTTCTTTTATAGTAGCTAAATCAAAAATAACGGTATTGTTGGAAATAGTTAACCTAATAATAGCAACAACTTTAGAAGGAAACACAAAATGAAAGTTCTCATAGACATAAAGATTTTTCCATTGCCACAAATAGTGATGAGCTTATATCAGTTAATTGATCAAACTTTTAAAAAAATAACCAGTCTATTAGCATTGACTTTTCAAAATCATTAATCATTAATTGGTCAATTAAATTTTGTTATCCAATTTATCAATTTTGATTTTTTTGGTTTGATTATCCAATATTTTATGGTTAATCACTAAAATTTATATCATACAATTATAAAAAAAATAGACATAGTTATGTTTAATTTCAAATATACAAAGTAATTTAAAATAAAAATCACAAAATAAGCATAATATTAATATACTAGCCAAAATTCATATTCAACAAATTAATAGCTAATATTATAAAGTCGATTTGATAGTTGTTTGGAATTAACATGTTTAATCCTAAGTCAAAGAATAATTTTGGACAAAATTAAATGTTAAAATATATACTCTAAAACACAAAAAAATGTAATCAAATGCTATCAATTAAAATAAAAACCCCAACATATATATATATATAAATAATATATATAAAAGTTAATAGGTTACTCTATATAATTAAGGAGAATGGTATAATTTAAAATATTATATAAGTTTTATAGAGAAATATAAAAAAATTGAGGTATAAAAATAAAAAATATAATTAAATATATTTTAAAGTATTATTATATGTAAGTTTTAGAGAGAAATAAAAAAAGAAATTTTTTTAAGATATAAAAATAAAAATTATATATATAGTAACCGATTAACTTTGAATTAACGTTTAATCGATATCCAAAAATTAAAATCGAAAATGTTAAAAATAAAAATCGAAATTGAGTCAATCAGAACAATAAATCAAAAAAACAAATAAGTTTCAGAACGATTTTGCATTAACTAAAATTTCAATTTTTTTTCTACTCACCCTTAGCCACAAGTTTAAGCAAGCAAGAGTCGAAAATAATACTTCAATTCCCATAAGGATTACTGCTAAACTTTCCTGCCAAGCTGTGAAAAATCCAATCTTCCAAAGAAAGGGAAAAAATCATCCCAATCTTTAACATACAATAACTTTTACCATAAAAGTTTGATGTATAAGCAATCACGCAAGAGATACATAATAGTTTTTCAATTGAAAGCATATAGATGACACCTATTATTGCTAGTTAAAATTTGCCTCCACCTTTCATAATTTTTTAAAAGCTAATCACAAGCAACCGGCAAGAGAAAAGGGCAAACACGTTATGGACCATTCTATCTCTAAAAACATTTCAAATGATCTCAAAATTATTTTCTTTTATAATATTAAGTTTCTAATAAGCAGTGACAAGTTGGTGGGATGAATAAATTATTAAATATGCATTTTTCAAGTATTGCACCATTATATTTGTTTCTTTATTACCATTTTTTTTTCTTTTTGAAAAAATTAATGTTTTATTTATTTATTGATAAAGATTTTTTCTTCTTATTTTATTTTTATCCAACATATAATGAATTATGTATTTATAATATTTCAATCATTATATTTGTTTATTTATTTATTACCATTTTTATTACTTTTTGAAAAAGTTAATGTTTTATTTATCTATTGATAAAGATTTTTTCTTCTTCTTTTATTTTTATCCAAAATATAATGAATTATGTATTTATAATATTTCATATTTGTTATCAATTTTCTATTTATTGATTGCTAAACTTAATGTATTTATAATGAATTATGTATTTATAATGTTTCATATTTATTTTATTTTCTGTTTTTTTTTTGCTATTAAATGCCTAAACTCTTATTTGTTCACATTAGATTTTTAATCAATTACACATTAGTCCTTTTTTTTGAACTCTGATAACATAAAATTGGTAAAAGTTTTTAACGATCTGACACGCTTGATTATTTAAATATTTTTAAAACCATATAAGTTTGCACCTTGCATTTAAATTCAACTATTAAAAATTTCACATAAATTTTTATCAACTACATCAAATTTACTAACATAAAAATATTTAAATAATACAGATTTGGATCTTTAAAGATGTATAGCAGATTTCTTTTATTAGAGTTAAAAAAAAAGGACTTAATATGTATTCAAATAATTATTTTAAGGATCCAATGCGAATAAATAAAAGTTTAGGGGTCTAATAACAAAAAAGGCAGTAGTCATAAACCTCTGAATGTATTTTGCCAAGATATTTCAAAACAAATTATATTTATATATACCTAACTAAATCGACCTCAAGTTTAGTTCATTAATTTTAATTTTTCAAAATAAAAATTCAAATTTAGTCTAGTAATAATTAATTAACCATTAAATACGGTTGATTAATCATTAAAGCCATGTTTGGTTCAACGTATTAGACATAGTATAGTATTATATAATATAGTGTAATACAATATACCATGTTTGGTCATTTAAAAAAAAATCAATACATGGATTATATAATACAAAAATGTATATTTAATACCCAATAGACAGGAGATAATAATACACCAGTATCCCTTTGGTTTATAGAATATGATAAACACCCTATTATATTGTGATCAATTTCGGTGCCACTCTTACCTATGATTATCCTCATCTTCGACCACTCTCATCCTTATATTTGATCTTATCCAATGGATATTTTATTTTAATTTTTTTAAAGAAAAATAATAAAACTAAAAGCCCCAAATCTCAATTGCTTGATTTTTTGTTCTTCCTTATCCGCCTTTATTATTCTCTCACTCAGCCACCATCACCAGAGGTTTCGTGGCCGGTCACTAATCATATCATCTTTTGCCGACCAAATTTTTTATTTCTTGGTATGTATAGTTGTTTTTTTTACATTTTCTATCTCTTATTTTTCTGGTATTTGTGTCTCTAGTTATTTTTCCTTTCTATTCTAAATGCAAGCCAACGATAGATAAACAAAGGAAAAGAAGAAACAATTGAATTCCCTCTTTGCCTTTCCAATCTCCACCAAAATCTCATTTGACTCCTTTTTGGCAGAACTGGAATTGATTAGATGAAAAAGAGATATATAATCAAACATGTGAAACCCATATTACCATTGATCATTTAGTCATGCTTAATCTCCACCAAAATCTCATCTCTCTTGATTCTCTCTCACGTGATTGTTATCGACCACTTCACCGGTATCAAAGGCTCTACCACAGGAGTGATGATTGGTGTCTAGCAAGTGTACTAAATCGGCTTAGTAATATAGAAAAATATAATTATGATCCAAAATATCGAATCCAATGGAAACTTGTGTTTGTGTGAGTGATTTTAATTTTAAAATAGAAATTGTGTGAAGAAGAAATAAGAAAAATCCCAAAGGTTGTGATGGTTGAAGCTTAAAAACTAAAACAAAATTTTAAAACTAAAAATAAAATAAAACAGTTGGAAGAGTTGAAACAATTGAATATAAAAGCAAGCAAATAATTGAGGTAAAAATCAATGTTAAAAATAACTTTCACTAAAAGACTATCCACCTTAACCAATATTATTATGACTTAATCAAAAGATAAACACAAGTGATTATGAAGAATTCAGATAAATAAACCCATATAACTTTACTCAAAATTATTATTCCAAGCATTAAAATTCCCTCATTCAGAATAATCTAACACTTAGCATAAAGAGCCGAATTAATCCTCCTAGATGTCAATTAAATCCTTTCTCAAGTAATTCAACTTTCACCTATTCTTAGTTACTCCTTTCTTAATCTTAACTTACTTCAATTAACACAAAACTACATCTTATTCAGATTATTTTTTCTTCTTTTGAACATGCACTGCCGTGTATCCTTTATGTTGGGATACACGGCCACTCATGATTTCTTTGCAAAGAGTCATATGGCCACTCAAAGTCTTTCGCAACACAACACACGACCACTCATTTCCCTTTGAAATAATTCACGTGGCCACTCAATTCTCTAGCAACAAATGGCACACAACCACTTGAAATTTCTTTCCTTAAGACACACGCCCACTTAAACAAGAAAGAAGGAAGATGCACGACCACTCAAGTTTTTAAACAATGAACCACACGGCCACTCATGAACCTTCTGTACTTTATAAATATTTTCTTGCATGAACTTTCTAAATTCACAGTTTTGGCCCAAATCTTCCTGACTTTTTGCAATTAGGTCATTTTCTTAACAAAATATACCTGAAAAGCACCAAAACTTTAAATTAACTTCTAAAACACACAAATCAATATTTTAACTCTAAATTAACCAAAATTAAACTAAATTAACTAAATAACAACACTTAAAACATACTAAAAACTATATATAATTTACACTTATCAAGTGACACTTCTTCTATCCACAAGCAAATCGATATGAGTTTTGTATTATTAGATTTTTTGAGTTTTGGTACTATATTTTCCTTTAGAAACATGAAATTTGGTTTTATATTTTTCTAAGCATGAGTTAAGGCGTGTTGAAATTGAAGTTGTAAAACTTTTTTTATACTAGTACTTATGAAATTTTAGTGCAAAATTATAAGAATGGACCTTGAGCAAAACTTGTAAATTAATTAATTAATCAAATGAAATGAGAACTCTTATCTTTCAATATGTCTGTACAAATGGATCGATTATGTTGATTCTAGTTGGCAATTGGAATAATTGGCAGTGTGAATTTAGTGTAATGGCTGCATTACTTATTATTAGGTTAACATCCGTTGTTTAGTTTGTATTTATGTTTAAACGATATATTTTGTTTTCAAGAGAAAATATTTAATATAAATATGTTGTTTAAGTTAATATATGCTTGTCATCTGCTAAATGTTGGGCTTTAATGTTTGGAACTTTGAAATCAAATAGGAAGATAAGCCAAGATCTTTTTGGAATTAAAAATAGTTGATAAGAAAGTATCACAAAGCTATTATTTTAGATAATATTATGATGAAGGGCTAAGGGAATTGGAGTTAAATGTGTAACAACTGAAGCCCTGTATGCTTTATATTTTAATATTGGCAAATGAATGAGATTAAAACCAATTAAGTTGTTGTTTTTCTATAATATACCTTCTTTTGCTAAAAAAAAGAAAAAGAAAAAGAGATGGAAAAGACAAATAATTAATTGATTATCCATTCTTATCTTAATCTATTATGTTGTTATGCTCTTTTCATTTGATTTTAGCAGAGTAAGGTCCTATAATATTAGTTTCCTACTACTAAATATACATACATTTAACACACCTACCCATTTTACTTATTAGGCATAGAAACTCGAGATAATATTAGAAGCCATAAATGTTGTTATAGTGTTCTGAGTTCTTTGTCTTCAAATATTTTCATTTAATCATTTAGTTTGGTAAACTCTAAATTGATTGTTCATTGATTTTGTAAAGTGATTTTTTTTCCCAAAAGTGCCTCTTAATGGAGGAAATAATTATTATTTTAATTTTACCAAACATTGATGTGAGTGGTCCAGAGTTTAACAACCTAATTGCTATCTACCAAAAGAATAAAACATACAAAACTAATTATTTCTATGATTTTAGGCCAAAATAATTGTCAGTAGGGATTATAAATAACAACTTGAAATAGTCATAGAAATGCTAATTGTAATTTATCATAAGATACAAAATGTACATATAAGCAATCAACAAAACTACAGATTGGTTAAAATGTTTGAAAATTGCAACCATAATCTAAACTCGAATTCTCAATATTTGTGATGGTCAAGTAATTGTGGAAATAATAACCAATCAATAAACTTAATCACTATATCTAAATGTTATTTAACCATTGTTAGCACAAATTCAAATAAATTAATCTTTCGACCACACAATTTTAAAATAATATTGTTATTATTATTTAAAGATTATCATATACTTGACAATATATATATATATATATATATATATAGTGAATATTTGAAGGGTAAGGAGGAGAACTGATGTTAGCAGAAGAGTTAGTGCTCGAGTCCAATGGCGGATAATAGAATACTAAGAGAAGGAGTCGATGTTCGTGTGCATTTAACTCAATATACAATTGTTGTTGCCTAGTGCATATAACTACTGATACATGTTTGTTGCATTTACAACTACTCGGGCTGTATTGAGTTTAAAAAAATATCAACCTATCTCCTATATATGATTGTCCACTTTGCTTTTAGCTTTATTTAAATTATCTGCCTATTGATCTTATTTTTCTAATTTATTTATTACTTCTAATGCTTTTCATTTTTTGATTGTTTGAGTAGATATGGATCAAAGAAATGTTATGTTTTACATAATCATAAGAACATGGCATTTGCACATGATGTGGTTGTTATTGATAGAGATTAAGTTTTAAGATATATGATGACTTACATTGTATTAATCAATTAAGAATGGATAAAAGAACATTTCGAATATTATGTGGCATGCTTCCAACTTATAGAAAGATTAAAGATGATGGACCAATACAATTAAAGGAGTAACTATGTATGTTTTTACATAATTCTTACCCACCATGTGAAAAATCGTACAATTATCTCTAGATTTTTGAGTTCAGTGAAACTATTAGTAGACATTTTAATTGTATTTTAGAGGAAGTTTTACAACTACAAAGCATTTTACTCTATGTTCTAGAACTTGTCCAAGATAATTATACCAATGATAGGTGGAAATGGTTTAAGGTTAGTTAATAAAAATTAACTATGTACATTAATTTATAGTCGAAGATTTTTTTTTATCATCACTAATGGTTGGCATGTATTTGTTGATTGTTTCATTTGAATAAAGTAGAACTGTTTAGGAGTATTGGATGGGACTTATATTAAGGTTTGTGTGGGCAAAAAGTGAACAAAACCTAAGATATCTTACTAGAAAATGAGAGATTGCAACTAATGTACTCGATGTTTGTTACACATGATATAAAGTTTATATTTGTTTTACCTGGTTGGGAAGGGTTTATATCTAATTCTAAAGTGCTTCGATATGCATTAAGTAGACAAAATGGATTTAAGGTTCCTACAGGTAAATAAAAATCCATATTTAAATTATATTAAAAATATATTAAGAAGAAAATGTATATAATTGTATATTTCTTTTTTATTTAGGAAACTATTATCTGTTGATAGTGGGTACATAAATGGAGAGGGATTTCTTATACCATATAGGGGTACCGTTATCATTTATCAAAATGATGAGAATGAAGTTAACCTACTAATTTGAAAAATATTTTAATATGAAACATGCCTCGGCTAGAATGTGAATAGAAAGATATTTTGGCTTACTTAAAATGTGGTGGGCTATATTAAGAAGTCCATCTTTCTATCCCATTAATATACAATGTCGAATCATTACTACTTATTATTTATTGCATAAACTTATTAGAGGTGAAATGAATGTTGATGCCCTATAGCAAATAGATAGAAAATTTAGATAATGATGAGGAAAAATCATAAAATTGATTTATTAAGTACATCTGAATCATCTGATCACTGGACTACCTAGAGGACTAATTTAGCTACGAAGATGTATGATGAGTGGATAGCACGTAGACAACATTAGCGGTGTTTAATAAGCTCATTACATTGATCCATGTGTTATCATTTTGTGATTTTGATGATTAGATTATATATTTTTATTAAATGGATTATGTTTTTATTGAATTGAATATTTGTTACATGTTTATATTAAAAAATTTTAATTTTAGTCTTTTTTGTGCATGCATTATATATGAATAATATTTTATATATTAAAAATTGTCATTTAGGAATGGATATTGGACAAAATTCTCATCTAAATGAACGAGACAAACGTGAAATAAGAATGAAAAAGAGTCACTATTAAAAATTATTGAAGAAAAAGTTGCTAATAGTGGCAAATGTGAAAATGGTGTCCTTAGATCTGAACCATGGGAGCAATTAAAAAAAGATGCAAGAGTTACATCCAGATTGTAGATAAAAAGTTAATCTCCACATAGATTCAAACATGAGAAAATGGAAAAAAGATTATGCAATAGTCTATGACATGATGAACAAGAGTGATTTTACTTAGAATGATGTAACCAAATGTATTTATTGAGGTTGATAGTGACAAGGCATGGCAAGCTTATATCCAGGTTTAAAACTTAATCATTCGCATAATTAATTTTTTCATAGAAATTAAATCTAATTTATTATACTTTTTGTATTGTTGTAGAACAATACTAATGTAGTGGGATGGAGGGAAAAACACTTTCCTATATTTGATCGCCTTGCTAATATATTTGGCAAAAAAGAGCAATTGGTAAAAGAGTAGAAACACCAGCTGATATAGCAAATGTAGTTGACCGTGAGGATGAAAATTTAGGTAATATTAATAATGATAGCATGCAATGGACTAGTATTGATGAGACTTCACCAATGCCAGTTTATCCAAATGTATCTACCAATATATCTCGAACTAGAAAGAGAAAGAAAAACAAGGTAGGTGATGAATCCGATGCTAATAGTATGGAATTATTTAGAGAAATATTCAAATAAAGTGTTGAGCAAATCGCTACCATTAGGGAAAATTTTGCTAGAGCAATTCATGATCGTTCTAATATTTCCAAATAGCTGAAGGCAATGGGTCTTTTTCCTGAGAATTATCTTGACATTTTTGAAACAATAATAGATAAATCTCAACAAGTGACATCATTTAGGTCACTGGAACCGAAAATTAGGGAGATATTTATTCAAAAATTGCTTAGACAAATAAAAAGTGGTTTGAGATAATTTTAAATGCATTAGTTATGTTTTTAATTAGATTGCATATTTACAGAGATATATGAACTTTTTGTATTTATTGATTATTTGGATTATGTCTAAAATAATAATGATGAAATTTATTTATTTTGATTTGTTATTGGATTATGTATAAAATTATTAATTGTAGTAATACTTTGTTAATAAATTTTAGTTTTAGAATTAAATGATATTGATTAAGTTGTTTGTTTGATTGTTAATTTATCTACTAATATACATTCGTGTTCCAAATAACTTATACATTTAAAAAAATGATTTATGTATGAAAAATTATATTTTATAATCATTTTTTGTCAAAATTGGTAACATTAAAAATAATTTAATTTTACATATTTTTTAATTTTTTTAAAAAATACAGTATATCATTGTGCACTAAATACTGTATAAAATATTATAGTCTAATATAATTTTTTACCAAACATTGTATAATATAATATAGGCTAATACTGTAAAGGCTACTATAAACACTGGGTTTTGAGGTGACTCTTGATCAACGTTACATAATGAGGAAAGTGTCTCTTTTAAACAGACAAGGAACGAAAGTGCTAGATTTTTTCTTGTATTTTTATGTTTTCAAAATGTTTTTGAGCTCTCTTGTGGGTTTTTAATGTTTAAAAATTTCTTTTAGGGTTTTTTCCTCTTTTTTTCTCTATTAGTGAGGTTAAAATGGGTTTCAAGGTTAAAAAAAGGTCAAAGTCAACGATCAAAGTCAAAAGTGTACGTGAGTCACTCCCTTAACTCACGGGTCAAGATCATGACTCAATCACACCCTTGAATCGGTAAATCAAGGCCGTGACTCACTCCCTGAAAACCATTTTAACGCTTTGAGTTGCAAAAGGGGGGAAAATAGGATTTTTTCATTTCATCTTGATCAAAAGGAGACTGATTTTTATGGAGGGGCTCTGTCTCTCTCTTACGTTATTCTTCTCTCTCTAAAAAACACACACACTTTCTTGAGAAAACCAAGAGCAAAGAATGTAAAAAGGGAACTGAAGGTAAAATGCATTGGGTTTTCCTTAGTTTTGATGGAACCAACCTGAAGGTAATATTCTTGAGTCTTAAAATCAATAAAATCTAGTGTTAGATTCAATTTACAGTAAATATTTATTTTATTCTTTATTTTTTTGATTTTTTTGATTTATTTAATTTATTGAATTTAAGCTTTTAAAATTGTAATTAATTGAGTTTTATGCTTATTTCACTCATTAATTCATGTTAATCAATTAAAATCATAATAAAATTGAGATTTAATATATGTTTGATGTTACTATTCATCATCTTCTTCATTGGTTTTGAATTCCTGATTTTCATATTTCTTGCTTAAATCTTAATTTTTCTCATTTAAATCATGTTTTTTAGTTGTTTTAATTTTTTGGGGGGCCTTTTAAAGCATTAAAATAGTCAAAAATGTATTTTTTGGTGAACTTGGGTGATTTTTCATGGCTTTTGGTGTTGTTCCAGTAGCTGTAACTTGATTCTGGGCTAAGTCACGGCTTTGAGTCGAACTTAGTCATGCCCTTAGCATGTGACTCAGCCCAACTCAGCCTTGAATCGATCGTGACTTGCACACTGAAAGTAGGAGTGAGCTAAAAAATCGAAAATATAGTTAACCATAAAATCGGCCTAAAATCGAACCCATTTTTACTGTTATCTAATCCGATAAATTCGGTTACGATTTTTAATTTTACATTTTTTGTTAATTATTGCGGTTTAGGTTTTTAAGTACGGGTTAACAATTAGTCCATAATATATATATATATATATAATTTTTTCCATTTCTCTCTAAAATTTATATAAAATAATATTTTAAAATATATTTAAATTATATTTTTATTTTATACCTTAATTTTGATATTTTCTATAAAATTTATATAATATTTTAAACTAAATTTATATTATGTCATTTTATTTAATTATATAATAATATTTATATATAGCATCCGATTAATTTTTGTATATGTTATTTTTTATTATATATTAGTATTTATATTTTACTTAATAGTATTTAATTATATTTTATAGTTTATGTTATAATATTTAATATTATCCAAAATTTTATTTGAATTTAGAATTAACCATATTAATTTTCAACAAATATTAAATTTATTTTATAATATTAGCTATTAATTTATAAAATATAAATTTTAGCTAGTAAATTATGTTTGTTTCGTAATTTTTATATTAAATTATTTTGTATATTTGAAATTGAATTAAATTTTATTTATTTTTTATAATTTTATATTATAAATTTTAATAATTAACTGAAAAATATTGATTAACCAAATTAAAAAATTGAAATCGATAAATTGATTAATTAAATGTAATAAACTAATTAATGATTAATAATTTTAAAAAATTAATATTAATTGATTATTTTTTTTTTTTTTCATAAACCAATTAATCGGTTTATAATCACCAAGCTGGAAGTTTCCCTCTCGAGCGCTTTGCGCATCACCTGCGTATCTCCGCCGCTCACTTTCCTTTATTTTACTATTATTTTTGGCACTGTTCATTGGCCCAAATGTTGTTTTTAACGTATCAGTTCTTATTGTTTTCTTTCATTTGCTTTGCCTGTTGCTTCCCTTTTTTTCTTCTTCATTTCACTTTAGTTTTTATTTATTTTACTTTATTCCATTATGTTAATTTTGTTAACTTATCATTTCATCAATATATCATTTTACTTTGTCATATTAATTTTTTTGTTAGCCTAATTGTTTAATATTTGTGATAAATTAATTTGTCATTTTACTTTCAAATTATAATACTATTTATTAATTTTTTATTAATATTATTTTATTTGTGTTTATTTCTTTTGCTTAATTAACCATCATTTAATATTATTTTATTCATGTTTACTTGATTAGCCTAATTAATACTTGTGATTTACTTGTTCCTTATTTTATATATTTGTGCATATATTTCGTTCCTTTTAATTTTATTATATTATTGCCAATATTTTATTATAGTTAATATTTACTTCTTTTTTAGTTTAATTTATGTTATGTGATTTATTAAATATGTGAATTTATGTCCTATTTACATAATTAAATGTCTATCTTATTTATGATTTATTTAATCTATCATATCTATTTAAATCATGTTTTATTTTATTTTTTGTTAATTTGTGTAATTTATTATTATTGCTATGTTATTATTACTATTTTTATTATTGCTATATGCTATTGTCATTATTATCATTATTATATATGTTATTTTTATCATTATTGTTATTCACTATAATTGTTGTTACTCATTAATTTCATATATTAATGTAATGTTAGCATGATTCTTATGTTTATTATATCTACTAATTTGTACTAATTTATTTTATTATATATTTATTATTTATTGCATTTATTTATCGCTTTAGTATACACGTACCTATAAATACTGCATGAATTCTGAATACATCATGTCTTTGTCTAGTTTATGTCTATTATATTAAATTAATTATTTATCCAATTTATTCGGTCTAATTAATTATTTATCATTTATTATTTGATTTAATTCATTGTTAACCAATGTCGGTTTTTGGTCATATTTTAATACGCAACACGCATTCCGGATCGAGATGGAGAATAAGGCAGAGCAATTAGTCTAAAATTTATTTTATTTGCTATCTATTTTTATTTGTGCCTTTATTTAATTGTCTCTTATTTCCCTTTATTTCTTGCAAAACATGTAGTAATAAATGTTTTTTCTACACTCTTAAATTAAAAACAACACCAAAACTATTTCTATTTAATTAATCAGGATTTTTCTAACCATATTGACCAATATCCACCTTTTATCCCAAAAACTATACAAAATTTTTTTTTAAAATATGCATGAGTGAACCAATATTTACAATTCAATAAATATCCCGGTTTATATATATTATTTACTCGTATTATTATTTTTTTATACCAATCATTCATTTATTGCAAATAAATGATTTTTTCAAGCGTTAAATTAAAAATCACTAAATGATTTTAGACAAATTTAAGTGAAATTTTTCTATAATAAAAGGGATCAACGTCAGAATCTACGAAAATAACATGTAAAATTAATGATTTTTCTTTATAAATACAAAAGATTTTATACTTAAAATTAATTAACACGATTTTTTTTTCAAAAGCAACGAAGGATCCAATGCCTTCATCAAAATGAACACTCTAAATTAATTTTTCGATTTATGTATGATTTATCTTTATATTTAGTCTTATATTTTTAAATGCTTTCTATGTCATACTTTTACAACTTTCAATATACATGTTTTATAGTTTTTCAATATTTTTGAGTGTCTTACTTTCCTAACATGAAAACTCGTGTGAGGAAAAGAGATGAAATAAATTAATTATTAAAACTCATTTATATAACGCTAACCAAAACTATAAATAAGAGTGAGATCTTGAACTATCTGTTTTTTTTGGCCTTATAAGATTAAAACTCACTTTTCAAATGTTTTGTTAGGTGGCGATTTCATGATACCTATCTTGTAATGTCCAATAAAAACCTTTGCAGATTGATCGTCAATAATAGATGGGAATAAAACACTATCTATTGCGAAGCGACGGTTTACATGAGTTAAATGAATCTTTTATGGTTTTGAACTGTAAAACAAGTTTTCGAGAGTACATTAGATGCTTATGGAATTCGGCACGCGACACAACTAATGCTATATATACTAATATTATATAGACTAATACAGTACAACGAATCAAACGTGCCTAGCCATTAAAAAATTAAA
Organism: Excoecaria agallocha; assembly: GCA_037975025.1. Lineage (NCBI taxonomy): Eukaryota > Viridiplantae > Streptophyta > Magnoliopsida > Malpighiales > Euphorbiaceae > Excoecaria > Excoecaria agallocha. The sequence goes on along the minus strand of CM075821.1, from coordinate 32,844,693 downwards.
CACATATTAAAATTATTATCAATATAATGAAAACAATTTACATACTCAGTTTATAAGATAATGAAAAATAATTCAACACTAATTTATCATTTATTTATATAACAAGTGAATGGTTTATAGCAATTAAAATACAAAATCTACTCATATTCATAGTTATATAGAATAAAATAATAATAATTAAAATATAAAAATTGTTTCCTATTAACCTTTTATGTATATGAACAATATGGAAATCGATTGACTCAAATTCTTTTATCAAAAACGAAAATAAAAATATAATATAAAGTTTTTAGTTCAGATTAGTCGTTTGCCCTAGCAACTACGACTATTTTCTGCATCTCGCCGCTGCTTTTCATTCTTAATCTTTACGCCACTGCTTCTCGCCGTTTTCCTTCACGCCACCGTCTCCTTATTCAGCCGCGTTCTGCAACGCCACCGTCTCCTCAACCCAGCCGTATTTCCACCATCTCCTCAGCACCCACAGCTCCATTCTTACTTTTTGTTCCAGATTTTGTCTATTTAAATATGGGGTTAGTCGCTTTCCGTTCCTGATCTTCAGGGATTAGTGAACCTTTTGGCATTTGCTACTATGATTATGCTAAATTGCTGATACAATTGGGGGTGCGTTAATAGGGGAATGTTCTAATCTGCATCTTTTTGGACGTGGTTAATTCTGCATATAAATTTTTTTTTGAACTTTTTCTCAAGTGGATGTCACAATTGGGTTTGCTTAGAATTCTGTGTTGTAATTGTGTTGTCTGAAGATTGCTTCATGAACATATTGCAGCCAAATGCTCTAGAATTTCCTTTATGTTGATACCTAAGATATGCAAGTTCAATTCTTTAGTTCTTCATTTTAGCCTTTGCATTCTTCTTAACTTAGATTTATTTAGCTCAGGATCAAAATTACTATATTTTATTAGTTTGAATTTGAAATTTCCTGACGGGTCGATTCAGAATTTGCTTGAAAATGAACGGCCTTGTGAATTAATGTTTAAGATCTTTGAATCGCTGCATGGGATAACTTTCGCTTTTGGTATTGCCAGATTCTAAAGATACTATAAATCTCGACTCTATAAATCTGGACGCTCTAACTCTGGACTCTATGGAAGTGCAGTCGGAGACAATTGGTACTCCAGTTTTTTTTATTAATTATAAAATTTTTGGGTATAAAAATTTATTTGAATATAGTTTGATATAATCCCTTCACGGGATAAACTTTTGCCAGATTCAAAAGATAATATGACTCTGGACTATGAAGAAGTACATGATGCTGAGACGAAAGGTGCTCCAATTTTACTTTAATTTATTAATTTTAGGTATAAACGTTTAAATTTCTGAATCGAATTTGATATAATATCTCTGTGAGATATCTTGTCCTTTTGGTATTGCCAGATTCAAAAGCTAATATAACTCCAGACTCTAAGGAAGTGCAGGCTGAGATGAAAGGTTCTCTAGTTCCTTAATTATCTCAATATTATTTTTTACTTGCTGTGTAATACTTATTTGTGAATGGATTTCTGCTTTAGTTGGGAGGAAATGTTATGTGTGTGTGTATACTCTCATGCTTGCTTTTTTCTTTTTTTTTGTTGATTCATACAGCGAAGGATAAGGAAGTATCTGCACCTGCAGAAGTTGAAACTGCAGATGAGATGGAAGAAGATGATAAAAAGCGGCACTTGAATGTGGTCTTTATTGGCCATGTTGGTATGTTAATCTGCTTCTTGGATTTGCTTAATTGTCAGTTTTGAGGTTTCCTTGTTTTTTCCCCTTCTCTTCTCCTTTCTTCTTCTTCTTCTTCTTCTTCTTCTTATTATTATTATTATTATTATTATTATTATTATTATTATTATTTCTGTGAACCTAGTTTTCAGTTTTTTTTGGCTCTTGAGCAGCTATTGTTGGTCTGTTCTGTTTCACATTACTGTTTGTCATGTTTAGTAGTTAATATGAGTGCTGATTCTTGTTTTCATTAGTGCACATGCATCCGTGTGTTATTCCCATATGGATTGAAGAGTTCTGGACTTTAGACTGGCAGGTTCTTTTAGAGGCCTCTTGCTTTCAAGGATCCAAAGTGGTTCCTTTTCCTCTAATTGGATCAAGTTTTTAAATCTAATCATGGTTAAGTTGCAGTTGCAGTTGTCTTGTAATGGTTGTGGAGTATATTACATGATTAAGTTTCAACTTCCAAAAGAAAGTTGTGTATGTAATCATACAACTTTAATGACAATGTGAAAAGGTGTTAAATGTATTAAATTGGTTTTCATGGCTTTTGTTTCACCTCTGATCCCCTAATGCCTATTGCAAAAATGATTTCTGATCGCCGTTGTTTAAAACCATGGTTTGTACTAGGAAGTTCATAGTACTCCTAACTACTCCCAGGAAGAGTTGTAAGTTGTTTCAAGCTTTGCAGTATAAATTCTTTAATCAGGAACACAAGTTGTCTTCTGTTATCAATTATAAATTGTGTTTAGTAAAATAATATTGTTCTTTGAGATTTGTAGATTAAAAGGGATGATATATACTGTTGGTTTTGCTGAATCTTATATCACTTCCGATATACTAGTATATATGCATTTAGGCATACACATGCCTTTCTAATCACATAAATTGTATGTTACACCCTGTTTCTGGTTAAATCTTTTTGTGATTGTACATGGGGTCATTTGCTTTGGTTGGATTGCAGATGCCGGCAAGTCAACGATCGGCGGCCAGATACTTTTCCTAAGTGGTCAGGTTGATGATCGCACTATCCAGAAATATGAGAAAGAAGCTAAAGATAAAAGTAGAGAAAGCTGGTAGGAGTTACGTGCATATGTTCATGCCATATAACTTTGTTTTGGACATTTACACTAGTCTGCGTGTGTAAAAATTACAAAGAGAAAGGTGAAAGAACCGATAGGATTTAAGCTTTTGTAGACTCAAACTGTAACATGTGGTCCCAAGAAAGTTAAGGATGTAGCTCAGTTTCATTGTTGATTTTACGAGGTTTCCCTTGTTTGTTTTCACTTCTATTTGAATTGGATACAAGTAAATGATAATCATGTCGATGTTTAAATGATAATCATGTCAATGTTTCTACATTCTTGTCTGCCACGGATAGTTTTGAATAAGCCTGGGAGTTGCTATGATTTTTAGCAAGTGGCACTCTATGGAACTTTCCCCTATAGGGTGAGAAGGAAAATGATTTCATTTGAATAGGCTCATATTGTCATATGCTTGATGATTTTGCATTTTTTGTGACATATGAATGTCTTATTAGTTTCTGATTCTTATTTAATTTATGAAAACCTTCAAAGGGATAGTATTTTGCATGCTTGGATTCCATGACCCAACAGATTTTACCAAGTAATATCTAGCTTCGCTTGCAGCTTATTCTTTCATGTTCCTCTTGAATAGGCTCATATTGTCATATGCTTGATGATTTTGCATTTTTTGTGACATATGAATGTCTTATTAGTTTCTGATTCTTATTTAATTTATGAAAACCTTCAAAGGGATAGTATTTTGCATGCTTGGATTCCATGACCCAACAGATTTTACCGAGTAATATCTAGCTTCGCTTGCAGCTTATTCTTTCATGTTCCTCTATATGCTTTTCCATATTTTAACCCATGACTCAATTATACTTAGTTTTCAGAATATAGATTTTTGCTCTAGATCTTCGAGTTTTCCCTGCCCACTAAGGAATTATCTGTTACATTACTTAGATTATGAACTCTGATCAATTTAACTAATGTTGAATTGTAATATTCCACAATTTTGTTGTTCTTGAATATTAGTTTAGGTCGTAACTAGCTATATAGAAGTAAAATATATATAATTGAATAATTTGTTTATCCTTTCAATACATTAAATGTTTAGAGTTAATCTTGAGTTCATCTGATGCACCATGGCATGGGTGTTTGATTCCTGCTCTTTTGCTGACATCTACTTTTTATGATTTTCATCCATGTATCAGGTATATGGCGTATATTATGGACACTAATGAGGAAGAGAGGGTTAAGGTATATTTCAATACTCTCTGATTGTTGCATTCACGAGGCTAGACATTGTTATGCTATTGTCAATTTTTTTCCTTGTGTCTATATTAAGAAATCGTCTAGAAGCTGGATTCTTACATTCTATACTTGTTTTGTTGGCTGTAGGGTAAAACCGTTGAAGTTGGAAGAGCGCATTTTGAAACAGAGACAACTAGATTTACAATTTTAGATGCACCGGTGAGGAATATTTCCAATTTAACCTTTTTTTTGTAGCTATAGTCTCTGGATTAGATCAATTCCTTTCTAATATCGCAAATTTTGTCCCATATCTGGGGGATTTTGAAAAAGAATTTCATAGCTGCATGTTTTATCTGCCATTCTTACTGCTTATTTCTTGGTTTCTGGCTCTATTTTGTGCTGGCATGTATCCAAGTTTACCATTTTTATTGGGTATGTTTAATGTGTGTAAATAAAATTTGTAAGCTTCTAGACCACGTTCTTGTTAAACTGTGTACGTTTGATGCATGAGATTGGTGCAATTGGAGCTCTACGAGCAAATTTTTTTTGCGTAATTTTTTACTGAACATGTGCATCCTCAAAGAATGGAAGGATTAGGATGAATTATGATCGTCATTTAATCCATGAATAATCTGCATCATGTTGATAATGCATGATGGGATTGATCAAGGTAGAGCTCAATGATGCTTGTATCTAAGGCTTCTCTTGAAAGCGTTCTTTTTACTCAAGTCATTGCTTCAAGAAATCTAATGGCACAATCACTCTTTTAAACATTGTTTATAGAACTTGGGGCTGGCTTTATATCAACATGAGCAGCAATATATGTTTGACTATAGAAATTTTAACTGATTGCTCGTTGGAATGAGAAGGTGCTTAAGAGAGGTCAAAACAATCATGCTGGAGCTCATAGAATGTTCACTTGTTTGTAAATCGCTTACTAACATTTATAGAACTCTTCCCTTCCCATGAATTTGCATACTATACTATAATTATCATGCTGAATGGAAGTTAGAATTGAAGACTTTGTGAAATCCTGGGGGTAAACACACTATATATTTGTGTGGAACATGAGAGCACTTTTGAAATGGAAGTGACTGGCATTTATCTTTTGCACAGCAAATTGCAATCTTGATGAAAAGTTTATACATATTCAATTAGCATGTGGAGAATATGGTCAGTAAAAGCTCTTGCTGGGCATTTCAAAAGCATAAATGTTCAATTTTTCATGTAATAAAATATTTTGTGCTCCTGAATCTGATGATACTGTTCTTAAATGTCATGGTTCTCAGTCAAAATAAAGGTGTTTATCCAATATCTTGATCAGTATTTGAAAAATATGTTTCTGCTTTGTTATCAGTTTCCTTTTTTTTTTTATGGTTTATGTCTTCTGCCTTTTGTTTGACTAATTATTAGCTATCTTGTTTTCAATGTGTCTTCAGGGTCACAAGAGTTATGTTCCAAATATGATTGGTGGAGCATCACAAGCTGATATTGGTGTACTGGTAAGTTTATACTAACAGAATTTTATATTCTGCTTATTTTTTTCCAGGATACTGCTTATGGCTGTTTGACAGTCAGATGTCTTTTTTTTTATTAGGTTATTTCCGCTAGGAAAGGAGAATTTGAAACTGGGTATGAGAGAGGTGGACAGACACGTGAGCATGTTCAGCTTGCAAAAACATTGGGGGTGTCTAAGCTGGTTGTCGTTGTAAATAAGATGGATGAATCCACTGTGAACTGGTCAAAAGAGAGGTGTCTTTTACAAGTCAACCATCTGTATGCGCTTTTGTTATACGTGTCTGTGTGCATGAATGCTTTTTGTGTTTGCTCTAATTCTTAGTTGATTTTGATGCCTGTACATGCCATCATGTTTTATCATTCATTGTCTTAAAGTAGGTGTGTACGATATGTATTCTCTCTGTTAGTTTATTTATTCTTGTTGTCTTTTGTATTTTCCTTGCAGATATGATGAAATTGAATCCAAGATGATACCCTTTCTGAAGTCTTCAGGATACAATGTTAAGAGAGGTATTGTTAAGGATTTACAGATAAGATAATCACTCTTATATTAATGATCAAAGCGCTGTCTGCCATTTTCAGTTTATGTTGTGATATAGGGTTGGATATAGGTGAATTAACAATTTCATTTCCATTACTACATTAGAACTATGCTGGTAATAATGGAAAATATAAATAATACTTGATAGATGAAGTAGGATGATGTTTCTTGCACTTTGCATTTGGTTGGCTAAGTTTTGCCTCAGATTCAATATTAGAGCTTGGTACGCAGTTATTTGAGGTTGATATGCTTATTGATAGATTTTCAAAGTTGAAAATTTTTCTCACTTGTGTTTTGGTTTGAATTGAATATACAGTAGGAACTCGAATGTTTGATCCTCATGTCTGTGTATCATCTCTTTGTTATGCAATTAATGTTCCTCAAGGCTAGGGTTGTTCAATATAATGTGCCTGAATGGTTAGAAAGAAGGTTGTGAGTTTGCAGTTTCTGATCTTTCTTCCAGCGGGAAGTTTAGACCTGTTTAGCTGTCTTTTTAGCCTGGTTTTTCATTTTTTTACTCCGTATTCTTCACTCTCTCTCTCTCTCTGTGGAGTTTCTCTTTTGATGCATTTGTTAGGAAGAAACTCTAACTCTGTCAATGTGCAAGAGCTTTGTTTAGAAAAGCAGTTAGATAAAAAAAGAAGAAATAAAAGCAAAAAGTGAAAATTTTGAAAGCTGGTTTAAGAATGTTAATGTTTGGTTTAAAATATAAATGTCAATGGCCCTTTTTTTGAGCTTTTAAGAATCTGTATTCTGTCTTTCTTTCCATTTCTCAATCTGTAATGAAGATTCTGTGATTCATTTAGAAGGCTTGTCTGAGTTTGGGATTTCTCCTAGGATATCTCTAGGCTGGAGATTGGCAAACCTAAATTCATGGATTAGGGAGATTGCATTATTTGGTATGATATCCAAGTATTTGAAACCATGGACAATGTCATTTATTTGCTCATCTCATTACAATGAAAGGTTTGAAACCCCAATTGAAAAATCTTCACTCTTGTTTGATTGCAGAAATTTGGTTAGTTCTAATTAAAATCTGCATTGTGGCTCTTCATTGAGCTCTACTAAACATAGATGATGTATCCTTATCCTCAATGCCAAATATGGCGTCCTTTTAATTAATTTATTGAGTTTCATAACTGATTTTTTTAAAATCTTTTTAAAAGAGAGAAAAAAAGATGGAGATTGTTCTGATTTTTATTCTTACATCTTAAGGTAGGTGTTGATTTATGTGGTGCTTTTAATTGGTAAAGGTGCATTATTTTTGTTTGCACATTTATGCTTTGGCTTCTTTAGAAACGTGTCTTAAATTTTGTTATCCTTTGTGTTTTATAATCTGTCATCAATTTACATCTTTGAAGGCAAAAGGAAGAGGCATTGTGAATTTATAGCTGAACTTATATGATTGCTTGTTTACCTTTATGAATTTGGTACATAATGGGTTAGATATGCGAGTTCAACCTTTTTTCTTCTTCTTAGTGTTATTCTTATTCCAAATTTGCAGATGTGTTGTTCCTACCAATATCTGGTCTAATTGGTGCAAACATGAAAACAAGAATGGATAAGAGTACGTGTCCATGGTGGAATGGTCCATGTCTTTTTGATGTTCTTGATAAAATTGAAGTTCCTTTACGAGATCCAAAAGGTTCTTTTAGGTGAGATTCATTCTCTTCTCTTTCTTTCTTCTCACTATTGTTCTGATTATTTTCCTCTCTCTCTCTCTCTCTCTCTCTCTCTCTCTCATTCTTTTTTCCTGTATATTAATATTGTATAAACCTTGGTTCAATATAATCAATGGTAATGCTAATAAAACCCTTTGATGCTATTTGTCCATATCTTGGTCCTAACTATACCTTGTGCATATCTTTATTGTTCGTTTGTTTTGCTTTGGACCTCCTGTTACTTCATCCTACGGAATATTCTATTAGTTTTGGACAGATTTTTCCATAGAGTGCCTGATTTGAAATGTAAAGATTGGGTGGTAAATTGTGAGATTTTTTAGTTTGGGATTTAAATTGAAAGTGAGTAAAAAAATTTGTCATTGACCCTTTATGTTTAAATCCTCTTGCTTGCTTAATATTCCTTTTATATGCAGTTTGAGAGCAATGTGATATATTTTTATGTGCTCTTTGTTGAATATAACTAGAAGAGTGGTCGTACTTTCAGTGGTAACCTAGAAATTCCAATTATAATTCTTGCATGCTTTCAGAGGCTGAATGTTCCTTTTATATGGACTTTAAGAGCTACATGATATGTATATGTGCTCTTTATTGAACAGAACTATAATAGTGATCATACCTTCAATGGTAACCTAGAGATTCCAATTATTGTTGTATTTTGTATGCCTGTTAGTAATTCTGAGTTCTTTTGAGGCTATTGATTTTTTTGTTGCTTTTCTTTATTGCCAATTATGATTGCCATGTTACCGTATAGTTCTTTCTACATGAAATGTTGAATATTTCTTTTTGTTCGGTAGATAGAGAAGACTAAGGTGTTGAGTTTGACGTTTAGCCATTAAATGACATTGGGTCTATGCACTTCTTTTTCCTAGATCAATAGTCTATTATTAATTCTTAAATTTTGGACTTCCAGGATGCCAATCATTGACAAATTTAAAGACATGGGAACTGTTGTCATGGGAAAAGTTGAATCTGGCACTATTACTGAGGGTGATACCATGTTGGTTATGCCAAATAAGGTGTGTTCTCTTGACATGCCTTGGATCTTTGGCTCCCCTTTTTAGTCAGTTAGTTTTATTTTATCAATGTTGGTTTGGGCCTGAGGGCCACATAAATCTATCTGCAGGCTCAGGTGAAAGTTGTTGCTGTATATTGTGATGAAAACAAGGTTAGACGTGCAGGGCCTGGAGAAAATCTGCGCATTAGATTATCTGGAGTAGATGATGAGGATATATTGGCGGGTTTTGTTTTGTCTAGTGTTGGTAAGTTTCTGCCATGGAGTTGCACTTATGTTTTACTGGCGAGAATAATGTTTGTGTTGGTTCTGCATGGGAGGAAATGCAATATTTTCTCTTTGGTTCTTGCTCCTAAATTTTGATGGGATTTATTTTCTGATATGTGCTCTTACTTTCTTTGTTTTGAACCATTCTTTAATCTTTGTACTGCAGTGAGGCCAATTTCAGCTGTTACAGAATTTGTTGCCCAGTTGCAGATACTTGAACTGCTGGAAAATGTGTGTCTTTGAGCTTTAATTTCATCGTCCATCTCCATTTTGCTGTTTCCATTTTTGGCAGGCAAATTTTATGTTAACATTTTTTATAGATAAAATCTTAGAGGATGATTTGAATGACTAAAGCACTGAAAATTCCTGCTGGTCTAGGCCATATTTACAGCTGGCTATAAAGCTGTTCTGCACATTCATTCTATAGTTGAGGAATGTGAAATTGTTGAGCTGCTACAACAAATTGATCCAAAGACTAGAAAGCCTATGAAAAAGAAAGTCCTCTTTGTGAAGAATGATGCTATTGTTGTGTGCCGTGTTCAGGTATTTATCTTGCTTTTGATTTGTAGAGGCTTGTATATTTACAATATTCGAACATTGATACTAATTTCAAGGTTCCAATTGGCACAATATTTAATGCTAACAAGAATTTCTTTTATTACGTGTTTTTTGATCTTTAATGGTATGTTTGTCAGGTAAATAACTTGATATGCATTGAGAAGTTTTCAGATTTTCCGCAGCTTGGCAGGTTTACTCTTCGTACCGAGGGTAGGTGAATGAATTTCATATTATCTTGCTGATGCATGATTCCTTAATATATATATATATATATATTTGGGTTCTTTCTTCTGAATTGGCATTTGGTCCTGGCAGGAAAAACAGTTGCTATGGGGAAGGTCACCGAGCTTCCTTCTTCAAGTTCTAGTTTTTTGAGCAATTTTGTTTTTAAAAGGTATTTTTTTTCCATTATTATTTTCTTTGAATTTTTCTTCTGCTATTATTAAGCTTTTTGGCTTCTTTTTATGCCTGCTGGATGCTGAATGTTTTAATACTTCAAATTGGAAGCATTTTCTGGTACCTGTCCCAGATATCGTACTGAACGCATTTCATGTTCATAAGATCTAGCTGTTTCTTAGGCTTTTTAGAGGCTACAATTCATTTACTTGACAGTGCTTGGCCATTATTTAAAAAACGTTAGTAGCATTTCAATGGAAAATTTTGGTTGATCATTATGGGTTTTTTATTTATTTATTTATTTTTATAATAACATTTTCCATCATAAAATGAGACACGATGAGCCTCGTCTCAAACAAAAAGGAAAAGTAGTCTGGGAGGGCTGAGGTTCTATGCATCTCCTTTTTCTGTTCTTTTATTTGTTTCCCTCTTTTGAAACCCTTATTTGTAAAGAAAACATTAATTCTTCTTTTGGTTCTCTTTTTAATATTGTACTGATGCTCGTTGTTTGAAGTCCTACTCGACCTAGCTTTACATTTTTTTTTTTCTTTTTCAAATGAAAGTGGCTGATTCCTTGAGATAAAAAAAAAAATGGTCCATTTATGTAGACAAGTACTGGTCAAAGTTATTTGGATCTTTGAATGTTAATGTTTTTAAGTTCCAACTCTTCTCTTTTTCTTTGTATGTTTCTAAATAGTCATTTTTAAATGATTTATTATACATTTTAAATGATTAACTACAAATCAAGTATGAACTAGAAATAAATAAGTTATTTTGGAAACCTGAACCAAAAAAAAAACTCCAAATGTTAGTAGCTGTTTTTAATTTTATCAATTGGTATGGTACCTTAAATTTTTAAGTTCATACAACTTTTACTCACACCACTACGGGGAAAAAACAAAAAAGATGAAAGTGGCCTGACTAATAGAGAATTCTAAACCTTTATCTATATCTCAATTTGATCCCTTTTCTAAATTTTTATGAAATAATACTTGTATAGCTTGTGCATTGTTGTGATTTATTTACTTACTAATAAGAAATTACCAGCAGTTAAATATAATAATTCAATATAATTTCATTTGAATGCGAAAATAATTGTTAAAACTACTAATATGAATGACTTAGTTAATACTGAAAGCATGTTCGAATTTTTGGACCTTTTTCTTAAGCAAGCATATTTTTTATGCGTTCGTAAGATTGAGACCAACTTTTCTTTGTATTCAGACTCGTACATAACTTATTTGCCTTCTAAATGAAAATTTTCAGTACGAATTGGCAGACTTAGAAAAATTGTTCAAAATTGAAAGCTTACTAAGAGATTTGGATTGCTTGGTTATTAGGCCCTTTTTTCTTTCAGCTACTTAGCTCAGTAGCTTAATTACCTGGCCCATGAAAATTTAATTGTCCAAGCTAATAATAAAATGTCATGAGATAAGTTAGTTGAAAAAGCAGTAGGGTGGTAGTTCCATTCATAAATGGCACTTGACAATTGGCTTGGTCAATGAAAAAATCATAGGCTGTTCAGGCAAGATTTTCTGTGGTAACATATAATTAATTAAATTATACCACTACCGATGACCAACTTTTCAATCAGAAATACCTGGTTCATATCTATTTAGGACTAGGCTAAAGTGTCAAGTTTGTCCGCTCAACTTCTTTAGAAAAAGTTAATGCCTGTCAAAATTCGACTGGATCAATGTTTCCCTCTAACTTGTATAATTGGATCAATTTTGCCCTCATTCAAACGAATTGATCGAAATTGACATTTTTGGTGTGTTGATTCTTACATGTCTACCTCAAATTAAAGCATGCAACCTTGAAGTGCAAGTCAAAAATCATTGACTTATTGGGAAAACTTGAGGGACAAATTTTCAGCTCTCAGCCTTGCCACTATCATGAAAGTTTTATTTGTTTGATAAGCATTTTTATTACTAGTTTCCACACCAATTGTAATTATTTTTATTTTTTATTGTTAGTCTACATCATCATTGTATTCTGTTGTTACAGACAATTTATGTTGAAATTGGATTTGCTGCTGTCTAAAATTGAAGTGTTCAAGTGGCCTGCTTGAATACAGAGTTTTACTTCGAGATATTATGTATATGAATGAATTTGTAGATTATAATTGCTAGTACTCTTCATAGTCCCTTTTTTTAACCACAATGCTACTAGTATTTTGGTCTTGAAGGTAATTTTGTGGATTCTTCCAAAATTCACCTTACACAACTGTTGACTGCCACATTTGTAATCAATATAATAGTTTCATTGGCCAATTTTCAAAGAAAGAAATGATAGATAATAAATTTAGTGTGTTTTTGAGATGCAGGATGAGACTAAAGGATGGAAGCTTTTTAGTGTAGTTGGAGTGCCAGCATGCTGACAAGTATAGATGTGATTATGGAATGAAGCTCATATGGTAGCTAATGGAGAAGTTATTTGTTGTTGCTGGTACCTGTATACGCACTTAAAAGTCCAGATTTCACGAGCATCGATACTTAAGCTGTTCGAATGTAGAGTACCTTTGATTCACCAGTTGCATTGGTATTAATGAGCTATATATTTATGAAGGTTTCTCAGTATGGGTGCGGTTACTAGTTCTTTTTTTTTTTCTTTCATTTCCTTTTTTCTCATAACATGATTTTCTAGGTTCGGTTTCACGAGTTTGATGAATGGTTTTGCATGTTATGTCTATAATTGTGTTTGCATGTATGCTTGGTGTAGCTTATATTTCAGCTCCTGTTTTTGTTAGCCATGAAAAGGAGGTCATGCAAGTAAAACTGTGGAGAAACACGCAGGTTTCGATAATGTAAGTTGGGATTAAAGGAGCTCAGCCTCTTGTGTCTTGTGGATTTTTGATCTCGAGGCTGTTGGATTTGGTTTTAGGAAAGTCTGGTTTGTTCTATTTTGTTGTTGGAGTCTTGTCATGGCACTACTCTTTAGGCTTTTGCTCTTTACTCATGAAAATAAATTTGAAAATGAATAATAAATGCTATATTAGAGTTTCAGTGTTTTTATAAACATGTTCATTTTTATTTCTTTATTTATTTCATTCTCGTTGCAAAATTTCAACATGTTCTGAAAATTTTACTCTCAATTAAATTTGCCTTATTAAGATTATTGATTCACACATTTTGTAAATTCAATTGGATCTCATTTGTCAACATCTTCCTTCCCTATTTGCTCAAGCTTCAGCTTTATTGTTTATTTAAAGAATCTTCCATCTCTCTGCGTAATTGTAATTTTAAAGTTGTACAAAATAAAAAGCACATGATTAGGTCGATTAATTTTATTTATTAATATAATAAAACTATACCCCTAGATCACTCCAATAAAAAAAATCAATTCTAATAATTATAAAATCAAACAGTAATAATTTTATATTATTTTATCAAATATTTAAAAATATTAATTATCAATCAAGTACCAACGGCAACAAACGTCCGTGTTATCAGCCAAAACAAATAAGTATTTTATCACGATCTAGTAATAAACATAGCAAAATCAAATAAATATTTTATCATTATCTAGTAATAAAATTTAACTCCAAAATGTCCCAGTAAAGATAAAAATAACAATGACTGGACTATTTTTTTAAGAATTCCTAATTTCTTTTTGGCCATATTTTTCTTTTTAACATCAGCAATGGGATTATAGTTGAGAGGCCGGAGCCTCCTTTTAAATTCCTGATCAGCAAACAAATTTCCCAAATTATTTCGGAACCCTACTTTCTTTGTTATTGTTCTAAACAATGAAGATGGTTTTCATTGAAAGATTGTGAATAACTCGAAATTACAACTTTAAAAAAAAAAAAAATGGTTAATAAATAACTGTAACATGGCGACCTCCATATGCAATGATAATGAATTTAATTATATTTTTATTTTAAATGATAATAATGTTCATAAAATCTGTCTGGTTGCAATTAAATTATATTAATTAAGTTCATAAAAGGGTAAAACAGTCCTTTTATGTAATAAGTTTCACGAGATTTTCTTCTTTTTTTTTTCATAATGAAATCAAATGTTGCACTCCTGATATTTTCCGCCTGGAAGCTTCATTGGAATTACACGTGTCTTTATTATGTTTTTTCCTTATAAGAAGTAAGGACAGGTGACTTTTTTTAGTGTACAGTGACATTGGTGGACATTAATTTTACTTATAATAGTTTATTTTTGGGATGAAAGTGGAACAACCCATTACCTTCACTGCACATATCAGAGTTTTAAATAATTAGAAGATGGCATTATTTTTGTACATTTGATTTGAAATGACCTCTCAAAGTTGGATTAGGACAAGTCCAAGTCGCACATAATTTGCAGTCTACACAACCTAAGGGGCTTTCCAGATGCCAACACATTGCAATTTTTTTTTTGATACATTAGTCATAGTTATTCATTGTTCTTTAGCTTAATCTCATTTCCTCCATCAACCCCTACACAGAACCCCTTCATACATCATGGGTACCTCTCCTTCTCTCCCTACTAAAATCAGACATAAATTGTGTTTTTTTCTTTTTTCTTTTTTCCTTGAACTGAGTACTAATTATTTGTGTTTAAAGATACCAACCACTGCATATTTGCAGCTGTTTTTCGTAGTTCAAAGAAAAGTTCATCTTTTTTTTTTTTTTTTTTGCTTTTTGTATTTTACTTTATATGTTGGATTTCTGTAATAGTTATGTGCGCACGGCTTTCTTCTTTTAAGGGGAGGAAGTTTTGATCTTTATGTTTCTGTTTGTTGCTTTCTGATGTTTATATTTTGGTCAGTTTCTACAGTGAAGGATAAGGAAGTATCTGCAGAAGATCACATGAAAGAGGACAGCAAAAAGCGGCACTTGAATGTTGTTTTTATTGGCCATGTTGGTATGTTATTAATTATTATGCTTCTTGGATTTAGCTAATTAAGGTTGTTTAAGGGGGGGTTCTTGTTTTAAAAAATTCATAAGTTGTTTCCTTCTTTTAATTGGATCAAGGTTTTGAATTGCAATCGCGGATAACTTGCGGTTCCAATTACAAAGTAATGGTTGTGGCGACTTTAGCATGTATTATTTTTCAAAAGAAAAGGATATATGCAGTCTAATAGCTTTAATGGCAAGGTGAAATGGCTCCAAATGTGTTGTATTGGTTGTAATGGCTTTTGTTTCACCTGCAAGCGCGTTATAATGGTTGCAATGATTATTTAAAAGCGTTGTTTGTGTTTGGAGGTTCATATTTCTCCTAGTTACTCCCTTGGAAAATTTGTAAGTTGTTCCTAAGCTTTTTAAATATCAATTCTCTACTCATGAATAATTAATTATTTTCATTGTCATTTGTAAATTGCAACGAGTAAACTTGCATTATTCCTGAGGGATTTGCTGATAAATGGGATGACAGAGGTGATTGGTTTTGCTGCTTTTTTCATGCAGTATATAAGTATGTAATGTGGTTAGGCATATATGTTCTGCTTTACTATTTTTCAAGACCTGTATCTTTGACCTTGTTACTTGTATCATGCTTCTTTGGATGAATTATCTATATCTTTTCATGATTGTGTTTGGGGTCATTTTCTGTGTTTTGCTGCAGATGCTGGCAAGTCCACGACTGGAGGCCAGATACTTTTGCTGAGTGGTCAGGTTGATGATCGCACAATTCAAAAATATGAAAAAGAAGCTAAGGACAAAAGTCGGGAAAGCTGGTAGACTTACCTCTTTTCTTTATTTAATCTGTTGAACCTGATTTGGACGGGTATACTCCTATTTTGTTATTTGCGCCGAGTGCTGCAAATTGTTTAAAATTGAATACTATTCCATGTTTTTATTGAATACTAGCTTAGGTTTTTTAGCTAGTATTTAAAATTGAAACAAATTTTGGAGAATTTAATTATCCTTTTAATATGATGAATATTAAAGATTTCTAATCTTGAATTCATCGGAATATCTGATGCACTGTAGCAAGGATGTTTAGTCCTTGCTGACTTACTATCCTTTTATATGCTTAACATGATAAATGCACGAAATATTTCTAATCTTGAATTCATCAGAATATCTGATGCACCATAGCAAGGACGTTAGTTGCTGCTGACTTGCTGACCATCTACTTACTATTATTGTATTCCATGTATTAGGTATATGGCTTATATTATGGATACTAATGAAGAGGAGAGGGTTAAGGTATCCTTCAATGTTCCCTAAATTTTTGGTTTCATGTGGCTAGATACTGTATACTATTGTTAGTTTGTATTCATGTTACTACTAGTCTATATCAAGAACTCTTACACAAGTAGGATGCTTACATTCTAGATTTGTACTTTTTTGGCTGTAGGGTAAAACGGTTGAAGTTGGAAGAGCTTATTTTGAAACAAAAACAACTAGATTTACAATTTTAGATGCACCGGTGAGGGATATTTCCAATTTATTTTGTGCGAATCGTTTGTAGCTAAAGTTTCCGAATTGTATCAATTTGGTTTTATTATCTGATCAAATATGCAAAAGGCATAATTTGTTCAATGTTTTTGTGGAGTCTGAAAAAGCATGTGTTGGCTGCATGATTTTAGCCATTCAGATTGCTTATCACTTTCCTTGATTCCCTGTTCTGCATGCTTGTTATGTGCCCAACTCATCATTTCTATTGGTTATACAAAATGCGTGCAAAAGAAAAGTTATGAGCAACTAGGCAAACATCTTGTTAAGTGTGGAAATCCGATGCATGTCCTGGACCACTTTCCACTCCGTGAACAGGGTTGTTGAGGAGCAGTTATCCAACACAGCTCATGGATCATTAAACAATATGGCATGAGGTTTGTGAGATAATTATCCTCATTTAATCTAGAATTAAGTTCACACCATGTTGCTCATGCGTTATGGTATTGATCCATGGAGAGCTCATTGAAGCTTGTACCTAGGTTTTAACTGAAAGCCGCCTTCTTATTGAGGCAGTGTATTGGAAATAGTCTAATGAGACATCCACCTTTTTAATCATTCTTATGGAACTGGAGGCTGGATTACTATCAATATAAGCCATTAATATCTGTTTGACTTTAGAAATGTTAACTGAATCCTTGTTGGAACGGAGGTGCCCAAGAATCAACAAACTAGTCAAGCTGGAAACCATAAATTCACTTTTTTGTAAAATGCTTTCTGACATACTTAATGCTATCCCCTTCCCTGAAAGTTCCATTTGAATGTTTTTGTTCATCACGATAGGCATTTTATTGAAAATATGTATCAATGGTATGATCTGATTAGTGTTTTCAAATGAAATTAAATTTTGTATGCTGAGAGTCAGGTGATTGGTTTTAAGTACAGTAGATTCATGTACAAACATTTGAAGCATTATTGATGGGAGTGATTGACTATTTCCAATGCTGATGAAAATCTTATACTCATTAAAATAGCATGCTGAAAATATGATGAATTGCTGCTTTTATATGTATGCAATACAAAATTGTAGAAGTTTAAATTTCCATTAATAAAATCTTTTTGTGCTCCTAAATCTCCTGTTATAGTTCTTAATTTTCATGGTTCTAACTTCTAATTCATAATGAAGTTTTTTATGCAACATGATGAGCATTTGAGATAACCTTCCCTCTTTATTTTTTTTGTGGTCTCTCATCGGTTTCAGTTTTTATGATTCATCTTTTCTGCTTTTTCTTCAACCATTTGCAATCTTGCTTTTGTTACATTTTCAGGGTCACAAAAGTTATGTTCCAAATATGATTAGTGGGGCATCTCAAGCTGATATCGGTGTACTGGTGAGTTTATACTGCCCTTTTTTTCCTATTTATTCTTTCTGGGTTCTTGCTTATGGCTTTTGATGGTCTTCTCTATTTCTCATAGGTTATTTCTGCTCGGAAAGGAGAATTTGAAACAGGCTATGAGAGAGGTGGACAGACACGTGAGCATGTTCAGCTTGCAAAAACATTGGGGGTTACTAAGCTTCTTGTTGTTGTAAATAAAATGGATGATCCCACTGTGAACTGGTCGAAAGACAGGTGCCATTTAGCTCAACTATCTGCACGCCCATCTGTTGTATACGTCTGTATGCAGGATAAGTTTTGTTCTTATGTTTTCATGTACTTTGTGCTGTATAAATGTTCAAAATTCTTCAGTTGACTTTTATGCATGCACATGCACATGCACCTGTGTTATGATCATGAAATATAAGGGGCATGAACATATATTATTTGTTAGTTCTTCTTTGCTTTTTGTTTCTTTATCCTTTCTTTACAGGTATGATGAAATTGAATCCAAAATGGTACCATTTCTGAAGTCTTCAGGCTACAACATGAAGAAAGGTATTGGAAGGATTTACAAGTAATAATTACTCATTTTTGTTCTGGCCAAAATTAATATTTGCCAGTTTCACTTTATATCGTTGCTTAATGTTGGAAAAGACCGATAAAAGTCTTAATCAATAATCCCACTCTTCCATTGTTAGTCATAGGGATCACTTTATATTGGACAAGTAGTTATGGAATGCATAAATAGTACTCGGTAGAATGAACTGAGATGATTTTGGCAAATTGCTATAATATTACTTAGATGGCTTATGAGGCTTTCTTTTAGTTAGCTAAGTTTTGCCTTAAAACTTCAGTAGTTGTGCATGACAACTCAATCATTATTTTGTAGCTTTTGCAAGGTTGATATGGTTAGGGATAGGTTTACAAAGTTGAAGATCAGTTTTGTTTTGGTTTCAATTGAATATTCTGAGGACTCGCATAGTTGAATTTCATATCTGAGTCTCATCTGTGGTTGAACTGTCTTCCAATATAGAGGATTTAGTACCTGGCTTCGCTCGGTTTTTTGGTTTCCTTATTCAGTTTCAGTACTGATTCTTTTTTCCTGTTTTAAAGAAAATCGTATAGATTGTTCTGATTGTTATGTATGCACCTTAAGATAGGTGTTGATTTATGTGGTCTTCATATCACTGAAGGTGCATGCTTTTTGATAGAACATTCCTGTGCATTAGTGCTCTCAGAACCATATCTAAATTGTGTTACTTCATATTACTCGTGCACAAAATGAATTAGTTGTGGAATAAGATCACAATTATGTACAGTGTCCTGAGCTTAAATCTTTGAAAGCAAAAAGAAAATATATGTGTGACCATATTTCCATGATTGTTTGCTCATCTCTATGAAATAGTTATATAATGGTTTTGCAGTGTGAGCTTAGTGATTATTTTTTCCTTTTTCGATTTTATTCTTATTTTGAATTTGCAGACGTGGTGTTTCTACCAATATCTGGTCTGTTGGGCACAAACGTTAAAACAAGAGTGGACAAGAATATATGCTCATGGTGGAATGGCCCTTGTTTTTTTGAAGCCATTGATTGTGTCGAAGTTCCTAAACGGGATCCGAAGGGTCCTTTAAGGTGAGATTCATTTCTGTTCCCTTTCTTTCCTCTCTCTATTGCTCTGTTCAACTCCTCTCTCTCTCTCTCTCTCGTGTCATTATTACTATTGCTCTTGTATGTTCAGTATTTCTCATAACATGATTATTCCCTTTCAATGCAATCATCAGTATCCATATTGTAGTCCATGTATAGCCAGAGCTTGTCTTTGTTATTCTTTTGTTTTGCTGAGGTACTTTGTTGGCAGGCTCATTCTTTTCATTTCAATTTTAATTGCTCAAGCTAGTACTTGCTTTTAATAGCTGAAGATTCCTTTATTTTGTGGGGTGTATTCCTATGTGCTTTTTCTTCAGTTGAACTAAAGAGTGGCCATACCTTAAATGGGAACCTAGAGTGCCTGAGTGCTTTTGTGGTGATTGTATCATTTGTTCTTTTTCTTGAACATATGGTATTTTTAAGTTCTTAAATTCTAAATGGTTCGAGTAATGTTTAGATTTTTTGTTCTGAGAAGCTTAAGTGGACATGATATACTACTACAAAGCAGATAAGATGCTAATCTACTGATGATTGTGAAGTTTTGAGCTTAAGACAATCAGTAATGCTATGTTATCAAAGAGTACTTTTTACATGATTATTGAGTATTCCTTTTTGCTCTGAAGATGGAGAAGAATGTCACTGAATATAACTTTTAGCAATTGACTGGCATGGGGTTTGTGAGCTTATTTTTCTGTGATTATGAGCTACTAGTAATCTTAAATTTTTGTACTTGTAGGATGCCGATTGTTGACAAATTCAAGGACTTGGGAACTGTAGTCATGGGAAAAGTAGAATCTGGTAGTGTGACTGAGGGTGATACCTTGATGGTCATGCCCAACAAGGTGTGTTCTCCAAACCTGCCTTGATCTTTGCCCCACGGCCTCCTCCTTTCCTTTTTAGTTATTTCTATTTTATCACTATTGCTGCGGGGCCGAGGATCACACACATCCCATCTTGCAGACTCAGGTGAAAGTTCTTGCTGTATATTGCGATGAAAACAAGGTTAGCAGTGCAGGGCCTGGAGAAAATCTGCGTGTTAGATTATCTGGAATTTATGATGATGAGATATTGGCGGGATTTGTCTTGTCGAGTGTTGGTGAGTTTTTCTCTGTCCATACCTGATAGAGGTGCATTTGTGTTTTGCCGTCAAGGAGCTGAATTTTTTGCCAGCGTTAATGCTTGCCTTGTGTCTTCATGGGGGGACTTCACATACTCTCTCTTTGGTTCTTGCTCCCAAATTTTATGGGATCTAATTATAAATTTCTGCTCTGACTTTCTCTATTATTCACTGTGCAGCAAGGGCAATACCTGCTGTTAGCGAATTCGTGGCTCAGTTGCAGATACTTGAACAGTTGGACAATGTACGTTTTGAGCTTTAATTTGTTGTTCTATCTTCCCCTTTCTGTTCCCTTTCCATCCAACAATTTTTAGGTTAACATGCTTTTCCTATATAAACCTTGATGATGATTTGAATGTCTCGAGCACTGAAATTTCTGTTCGTGCAGGCCATTTTTACAGCTGGCTATAAAGCTGTATTGCACATTCATTCTCTAGTTGAGGAATGTGAGATTGTTGAACTGCTGCAGCAAATTGATCCGAAGACTAAGAAGCCTAAGAAAAAGAAAGCCCTCTTTGTGAAGAATGGCGCCGTTGTTGTGTGCCGCATTCAGGTATTCATGTCTCTTGTTGAAATTTTCACGCATACAATAGAAGATCATTTAATCCATAAGATGACAGAAATGGATACACTATTTATATGCATTAAAGCACGTATAGAACATTCATAATTTCAAATTGCTAATGAGTTTTTCTTTTTGATGTATGTTTTTCAGTTAAATAACTTGATATGCATAGAGAAGTTTGCAGATTTTGCACAACTCGGCAGGTTTACTCTTCGCAGCGAGGGTCGGTCATCAAATATTACTATTGTCATGCTGATACATTTTTTACTTCATATTCTTTTGGTTGCATTTTATCTAAATTGGCATGTTTTGACCTTGCAGGGAAAACAGTTGCAGTGGGAAAGGTCACTGAAATTCCATCTTCAGGTTATGGGTTTTAAACAATTTTGGAGTGAAAGGTAATTATTTGTTTCCTTTCACTGCAATTAGGTTGTTGGCTTCCATGCTAGATGATGAATGTTTTGACATTGTAAACTTAAAAGCAACACTTGAGCCTGTCCAACTGAAGTTTCTGATGTTTTATCTACTAAAAATAGCTTAAGGTGCAATTTTATTCCTAATGTTTGACAAAAAGTGCAATTTTATCCGGTCACTAAGTTTCAAAATTGGAAAAAATTTACTCATTGTTTTATGAGATGCCAAGTGTCAAAAGGCCGTTAGGGAGAAGGGCAAAATTATCTCAATTTTAAAATATGAAGAGTAACGTTGCACCAATTGAAATATTAAGAATAAAATTGCACTTTGGAAAAATGCTTATAAACTCTGATGTATGTATGTGTGTTGTTTGGGGTGGTTAGGCATATTCATACTGATGACAGTTATTTATTTAATTTTTAGATGCAGTAAAGGAAGGGGTTTATGTACTTAAAAAAGTGTGTGCGGACACCTAAAACCATAATAAAATTATATATGTCAAGCAGAAGTTATGGGACAATTTTGTAATTTTATACGAATTTTTAATGAAAATGAATTGCCCATTTTTAATAAAAAGCAGAAGTTATTGTTTAGAGTATTCACGACCAAACCGATTTTGGTGTAATATCTTAAATATTAATTATTTAATATTTGACTTTAAAGGATGTTTATAAGGTTTAAATTGTATAGTTCTATTTTGATATTTTTTTGTCAAAAAAATTCCATTTAGATATCGGAAATTTATAATTCTGTAAAAAGTACAATATTAAATTTTTTTTTCAAGAAAAGAGAATTATATATTAAAAAGATTGTGATAGTTACAAAAAAATATAATTGGATTGGTCTGTTGCATTATAAGTAAAATTAACATTAATGCGTATTTAAGTAGTTTAATATTTATAGGGTAAGCATGGAGTTTTGAAATATTCGAAATTTATTCAAAATACAAAGTAAAGGAATGAAATTGGTTCAAAATTTCAATGTAGAAATATTTTAAAGACCGACAATTCAAAAATTCGAATTTAAGTGTCGGCAGAGAACAAAGAATGGACCCACCCGAAGCATTAAGGGAACGGACATTCCTATGAATCCATGTGGGCAGTACACATTTTTGTTGTATAATTCAAATTTATTAATATGTTGAAGTTTTGGATTTTACTGTCAGCTTCCACTGTATTTCCTTCTTAAAGTTGGTGCGCTATGCAAAGCTACAATTAAAAATTTAACTATCTTTATTTATTAAATTTTTTTTAAATTAATTATATATGAGATTATTTCATTAAATTTATTAAAAATATTATATTATTTATCTGTACGATACGCATCAGTTCATAAATAGTGTATGTTATGATAATTTAATTTTTTTTATAAGTTTTAGAAGAGTAATTTAATATTTTTAATAATATAAGATATATTTTTTATATTTTAAAAAAATTTAAGTAGCTAATTTTATATTTTTAATAAATTTAAAAATCTAATCTAACGTATAATTAGTTTAGAAAAAAAATTAATAAATAATAATAATTTAGAAAAAAAATTTATATATTATTGTAAAATAGAACTGCAATCTCCTTATTGCATCCGCGTGTTTTACTGAGGCACTGGAATATAATGTATATCAGCTTGATGAAAAATTCCGTACCGTCTCAATAAGGTACTTGCTTTGGTACTGGACGTTGCTTTTCTATAGTATCCTTAAAATAAAATACCATTCTCTTTCACCAAAAAAAAAACCTGATTTTCTCATATTTTAATGCGTTACACCATCCGATTGAAAATATATATATATATATTTATTCTTTATTATAAAATGCACCGAAAGAGGGAATATTCTTCTTTTGAAAACACAGCAGAGGGAAACAAAATTTTAATTTCGGGTTTCCTATGTATTCCTGTTGTGATTTTAATATTCAGAAGCCCCTAGATTATTAATTTTATATCTCGCATTATTTCTAATTTTGATAAATTAAATAAATTAATATCAATATTTCCGATATATAATTAATTTTTGTCAAACTTATAATTAAATTAACATGTATTAAATTGAACATATGGGGTTTCAAGAGAAAAAAAAAGTAATACAAAAATAAAAAGTCAAATCTAATAATGAACTGTGAAGGCAAAAGGATTGGAGAAAGAGGGTGACGTGGGAGACTAATTATATATATGGGATGATGAGAATATACAGGTTATGACCTTGAGGGTCAGGGTGACGTGGGTATATCTTTGAGCATCCACTGACCAATTATAAAATGTTACGTTTCGCTTAAATTGGCATAATTTTTTTAATAATATAATTTTAATAATTATTTATAAAAATAAAGTGAATCAAAAATAATTAATAAAATTAAAATATTTTACGAGATTACTATCATATATAGCAATATTGTCAGCATGTGATAATCGGTGCAGAGGGGATAAAAAAGTTTTTTGCGTCTGAAATTACGTCTAAAATTACTGCAGATTGTAACAATTTCAAATATGCAAAAAAACCGTAAACTTGTGCAATTTTCATGGCCACAAAATTAATTAATTAACTATTAAAAAATAAATATTAATTAAATGACTTTTTACTGAGCCATTATTTAACTGTTCAAAAAACAAAAACTGAGGAAATAAATGAGGAAAGGGGATTGGACGGTGGAAAATATTATTGTGGGGACAATTTTTTTAATAATATATTTTAAATAAATAATTATAAAATTGATATGTGTCAAAAACAATTATAAAAATGATGCGAATTTTGAAATCACTGTCACATCAAACGGTATCATCAGAGGAAAGAGAATGTCAGAAATTTTGAAATTGTTAATGACTGCAGCGATTTCAGGTCTAAAATCGCCGCAGTCATCAACGATTTTAGAATCCTCAATAATTCCCTCCTCGGTCCTTGCATTGGTGCAAAATTTCTGAAAAATTCTCCTGACTTGTCTTGTCATGTTGACCAGAGATAAGAGTCCGAAACTTTTAGGGCAAATGCCTTATATTAGTGTGGATCTTTACTATTTTTTGGAGCTTTTTCTTTCTTTGTTTTGTATCCATTCGTTGCTTGAAATGCAGGTAAGTTTTTTCCTTTGTTGTTTCTTCTTTTTTTGTTCTCTTCTCTTTTATTTTGTTTATATATTATTAGAAATAATGTAGGTTATGCGTTAGTTAGGTTTAATTTAATAAAATAATTAATATTAAAGGTATTTAGAAGTGTTAATTATTTACAAATAATTAATTAATTAATTCAAATTAGGGAGGTGATTAGAAAAATTTTGATTTTATTTATTTTGTAATAATAGAGTTAAATACACCAATAAAACCATAATAATGATTAGAGATGAAAAGTTTATTTGGTGATTTGTTTAGTTATTATTTTAATATGATTTTGGGAATTTGTTAGGTTAGTAATTTAATATGATTTTAGTAAATTATTTGTATATAATTTTAGTTAGTTAATTTACTATGGTTTTAGTTATTAATTTAATATGATTTTAGTTGTTTGTTTAATATAATTTTAATATTATTTTCGAGTTTAAGTTATTAGAGTTAATTTTTTGTTATTTAATTGCGTTGATATTTAATTTGCAGTTATATTTTTTATAAATATTTTTTCGACGTGTGGAGAAAAAAAAGGTAAGATTTGTATATAATTTAAATAGTTTTGTAACATTAATTAAAAAAATTAATTAATGTGTATATGGAAAAAAATTAAATAATTGTTATACCAATAATCAATATGAAATATTAATTTGTTACATGCAATATTTATTGTAGAAAAATAATATTAATATATTGTTCTAAAAAAATTAGGTAATTTAAATTGCATTATTTTACTGAATAATATTGATATGAACATAGAAAGAATTATTTATGAAAAAAATGTTTACAATTCACAGATAATATTTATTATCGAAATCACTGATAGAACAATAAGAGATGGATTAAATTAGAAACCAATAATACATTAATCCCGGACCCATCGTGAATGATGTACTAAAGCTTGGAGGCAAATATCGAGCCGATACCATTTGGAACGGATAGGTAATTTTTTTTTATTTCACCGTAATAAACATATATGTAGGTACATAATTATTTATATAATACTCATACCTTATTTAATTATTTTTAGGCTGAACATAATATGTTGGTAACATGCAGAGCTAGTGTGAGTAATCATTATAGAAATATTGATGACAAAATAATTCCATACCTAAGAATAGCCGAATTTTGTGGCGTGTCACAAATAGGTGTGATAAATGTGAATAATAGTTTAGTTACTGCACTGGTTGAGAGATGGTGACCAGAGATGCACACATTTCACCTTTTGGTTGGAAAAGCGATAATTTCATTGCAGGATATTATTGTATTGATCAGATTGCCCATTGATGGACGTTCTATAACTGGATATCTATACCACGATTGGCCTTATGAATGCGGCCGTCTTTTAGGTCAGGTTTCACCAGAAAATGAATTCAGGGAACACGGTGTAAAAATAGCATGGTTGGGGAGATATTTTAATATTTTGCCACATGATGCAAATGAATATCAGATACAATGTTTTGCTTTGGCATGGATTCTTAGGTATATTGGTGGCTTATTATGTCCAGGACAATCAAATAATTACATACATTTGATGTGGTGCCACTGCTAGAAAATTTATAGGCTGTAGGTGAGTACAGTTGGGAATCTGTTGTCCTCGCGTGGTTGTATAGATAGTTATGTTGTGCAACCAAAATCACATCCAATTCACTTGGTGGATACCTGCAATTGTTACAAAATGTGGGTCCGGGAAAGGTTGTCTCATATTCGGCCTGAATTGGTCCATCAGCTTGTTTTTTATGAGTCCATGCCTTATGAGTATAGGCAAAATATACTTATTTTATATTTAAAATTGTTCATTTAATTTGATGACTGACAGTGGATGCTTGAACATTTTCAGGTGGCGATCTCAATTGGATCTAAGCAAAACTAACAGTAAAGATGTTTTTGAATACCGTCTCGAGTTGGACTTACAGCGTGATGACCAGGTTTAATTATAATTTCGCTTTTGTATTTTCATACAATAATATTTTTTTAATACAATGATGAAATTATTATTTTCTAGTTCAGATGGTTTGGGAGCCCTACACTTATGTATTGTATTTGTTGCCATAATTGTGTACTAATGAAAATGCAATTTGGGCATCAGTTACGCCACTAGTCTGTTGGAATATTATTGAGTGGTACCACCCCAATCGATGTCTAAGACAATTCGGAATGGACCAGCCGATTCCACGCCCTCCATAATATAACGATGTAGTGCATTCGTATGATTTAAGAGGCCATATTGATTAGAATTAGGAAGGAAGATTTTTATGTTTTATTCATGAGTGAAATAATCGGCATAATCGCGTTGTAATGGGTCCTCCTCTACGTGCACCTTTATATTCGAGGTCACAGTATATGCAATGGTTTGCATCACGCACAAGACAGTTGATGATCTAGATAGGTGCCTTTATCGGTGCATCGATATGATTTAATATAAATATTTATATATAGAAATAATAATATTGATAATTTTTAATAAATTTATTTATTTGCATGTAGGCTGATTATGCTGAAAGAATCAGGCACTCCGACATTGGTTCTTTGTCCAATGCAGAAGTTGCTATCCGTTTGGCATCTGATGGCATATTAGGAGCTGTTGGTGCCATTGACAGACGATCCACTAACTATCCCAGACAGCCTGTTCCTGATACTACACATATCCCCCCGATGGCTCATCCTTTTCAGAATTTCTGTCAATCTATATGCAGCAGGAGAGAAATGGAAGAAAGACAGTTTACAGTTGAGTCTATTCATAGTCCAGTTAGAGTGCACCAGGGTCCTGAACCAATGCAGTGACCTTATCTTCCTGAAGATCTTTCCAGTTCGTTCAGTTTGTCTTCAGTGAGTCAACAACAATTATTTGACACTACAGCTGAACCATCCAGATGAAATGACTTTGAGGTGGGGCCATTCGGATTAAATGTTGATCTCAACATCAGTTTACTTTAGGAGATCAACATCAGTACGATGTTATTGTCCAAACGGGCCCTCTATGTCAGTTTGAGTCTACCCCATATGACCAAACGAGCTCACCATTTCAATTTCAGTCCACACCATATGCCTCAAAAGGTCAATCAAGGGATCACGATGATTTTTTCAATGAACTCTTCAATGAACCAAATTTGACAGGTAGTCATGATTTCGTAGACTAATCCCTATATAGTTGAGGTTTTAGTGATGTCATTGTTAGTGTAAGCCCTAGCCCCAATGCATTGTAACGAAACACTTGAAATTAATAAAATGAGGCATTTGTTTTATCTTTTGTATTCCTGTGCATGTCAACTGATAAAACTATCCAAGAATGTCGTTTCGGTTTAAGTTATCATGTGTGAGGCACATGGATTGTAAGACCTTGAAACAAATGGGACTTCATTCTAAATATCCCTAGTCAGTTATTGTTATGGGAATAACAAATGAATTAAGACTAGTATGCTCTCTCTGATCTTATGAGTTCTGTCTTACGGATCATTAGGACAAGAGTGTCAATCAGAGATCATAGATACATGTTAAAGAACATGGTATCTGGATTCGATCCGCTCATGAGAACACTACATGGTACAAGTCATAAGTGTTTCTCATATGCAAGTTTTGTATCGGAGTTCTTAGACCTGAAATCTCTATGAAACTCTTTATGAATTACTGTGTACTTTGACATACACCTAACGTGCTCGTAACAGAGTGACAAGTACGGGTATGATTGGGTATGCACTGATTCATGTTAGAGAGCATGAGAGAAGTGAAGGGATTACCCCTCTCGATAAGAGAGAAAAATATCACCGGCCACTTGATCAGTGAACTGAGAAGTGTATGGTCATACCGAGATGAAATAATGAGTAATCATTATTTATCTGAGAATTCAGTGTCATTGGAATATCAAGAAATGAATTAATGTATATAAGGATGGCTAGTTCCATGCCTTATATTAATTTTGATATTTATGGGTAAGGGACTATGCGAAATTGCATTAGGTCACCAAATGCCATATGCATTTTCATTTAATTTGGAATGTTATAATATCTTGCTAGAGAATATATATAGCCTTTGAATTAATTTATTAATTCATTGCCAACATTAAATGGACCTATAGGATCGCACACAAAGCATTGGGCTTAAAATATTTAAATTAAGTATTGGACATTAATTTGGACTTTTAATTAAAGTCAAATTAATGTATGTAATGGGTTATAATATTGCTATTGGGCTTTGGTCCATGAGAGAGAGAAATTCAGCCCATAAGGTTTAATTTCAATTAATTAATTATCTTGTGTTAATTAAGTTAATTGAATATTAAAGCCTAAAGGAATTTAAATTAAATTAAATCACTTATATATTTAATTAAGTGATTTCATTTATTTAAATGTCTTATGTTTTATTTCAAATTTGAATTTAAATTCAAAGGAGTTTAATTCAAAATATATTACTTATCTTTAGGAAGTGATAGAGTTTGAATTAATTATCTTAGGATAGTTGAATTCAGATTAATGACTTGCCAAAGGATAAGCATATATATTAAAAGAAATAAAACCCTAAACCTAATTTTTTTGTGGCATGAATAGTAACTCGTGAATAGTAACTCGTGAATAGTGACTCTCTCTCTCTTAATTCTTTTGTTCAATTTTTCACAAGGAGAAAGGATTGTTCCTCATTCTCTTGTGTTATTGAGCAGTAATAGCAATCTAAAGAAGTACAAAATCAAGTTTTGTAGCTTCAAACTATAACCCTTACACAATACCGAAAAAGAGATCTAGCAATCTCGTTTTTAAGCCGACGGTGTAATTGTGTGTGTGAGAATAGAGGGAGTGGCGCAAAAGGCTGTTCCTTGGCATTGGTGATCGAGAACTAAGGTGGATAAAGGCATCTTGGTTGCTGGACATCACAAAATCAAAGAATAAAAGGCATCATCTATTGTAAGTTTCAAAACCCTAAAATTGCATGTTTTCGTTCCTATCTTTGGATATGTATGGTATGTATGATAAAATTTTTGTTTTTCCGCTGTGCTATCATGATTATCATACCATGTCATATTCCATCAGTGGTATCAGAGCCTAGACATGCTTATTTTAGTGCTTTAGATGCATGAAAAAATTAATTAAAAATCGTTATTTTGAAAACATGCAAATCTGAAATTTTCTGTTTTGAGTTTTTTGCATTGTTTTTGTGTAAAAACGATTTTAATTGATTAGATAGGTATTATAATTAATATGACATGTTAATATACTGTCCTAAGATGTTATTAGGGCTGGTAATGGTCGGATTTAATTATTTATACCTGATGGTACATGTTAATTATGAAACTAGGTGCTAGTTGGCATGTAAATTGCTATTTTAACAACTAGTTTTCAAAATTAAATGTAAAAATATTTTTGGGATGTTTGTAAGTGATTTTTAAAGATTAAATATCAGGTCTGGACATGTTTTAAATTTGGTTTTAATTCTGGTCCATGACAATTTAATTGATTAATTTTAAAATCACTTAAAACTATGTCTAGTTTGTGTTTGTTACATGTTTAATCAACATTGTTTGTTATGTTTTGATTAAAATGGTAAAAACACATTTAGATTAAAATGGTACAGAATATTAAATCAATGTTTATGGAATTATTTAGATTATTAAATGACTCATAAAATTGATTTAAATGTTTGTGCATTTTATGGCATTACATAAGCATTAAACAACTAGTTTTTGTTGTTTGTTTGTTTTTGCATGAATGCCGTGTACTATATATGTGTTCTTCATGATTTTATTTTTAATTCATGTTAGCACATATTATATGCATTTTTAATGTTTATGGGCTGTATGACATAAAATTAAAAATGGCTAAATTGGAAATTATGCTAGAGTTGATTTATAGCACAAATCTAACTAGTTTGTGTTTTGGGCTTTTAAGAAAACTTATTCAATAAGAGGATTTAGTCCATTGGGCTTCGGCCTAGGCCCATCACGGGGTCATCTCTTAAAGCTTCAAGTACACAATTTCCATTAATGGGCTTGGCTAAATCTAATTAAAATTGGACTTTGTTTGATCCATGAATGCTATGTATATTTATTTGCTTGTTTGGTGTGATGAATGGATATGCATGGTGCATTCATGGGCCCTGGGTTTTTGTAATTAAATATGGCCTGCGAGCCATTATATTTTATTGTAAAAGTTTCATTTATTTCTTAGAATAGAATTTATTTGAAGACTTTGTAAATCAAGACGAAGCCTACCGGAGTGGAGAAGTCCAACTCGAAGATTCTTATGTAATAGTATAGAATCTTAGTTGTAGGTTTTTGGGCCCATGTTTGTCACGCTTTACTTTATGCAATTATATATATATGCATGCTATGTATGGATGACAAAGCGTATGCCATGTAAGCCGTAATAAAATGAATCCCTAAAAATAGTAAGTCACAAAGTTGCCTTCCTAATTCGAAATATGTCAAGGCATCGATCATCGGTCACGTAGACTAGGAGTCCTAGATGCGCCCGATTATCTTTATGAGGCATGGGTTGTGAATGTGGGTTGGACTTATCATGGAAAGGGATGCCCGGACCTAGGCAACTAATAAATGGGTTGTGCTATAACATCTTAAAGATGTTAGCCCATTTGATCCAAGAGTCATGTACGAGACATGATTGGAGTTTTCCTACCTAAGTAACTTAACTTGTTAGGTGTACAAGCTCAGCTTGACTAATAAGTTGTTGAGAAAAGTGGATCTTGGCCCACATTAAATCACTAACGCGAATTATTTAAAGGGATATTAATTCGGTTTGTGGGATCATTAATAAGACCTCATTTAATCTTGCTAAATTTTATTGTAGATTGAAAATGGCATCTTCAAACAACAATTTCTCATTGCGATCAGTCCTTGAAAAGGACAAATTAAATGGCACCAATTTCATAGACTGGTCTCGAAACTTAAGAATAGTTCTTAAGCAAGAGAAGAAGTCGTATGTTTTGGATGCACCCTTGCCTGATGAACCAGGAAGGAACGCCTCTGCGGTTCAAAAGGAAACTTTTGAGACCAAGAAGAGCGACTCCAATGATGTGACCTGTCTGATGCTGGCAACTATGGTGCCTGAATTGCAAAAGCAATTTATGGACCAAGAGGCTTATGCGATCATGGTGCACCTCAAGGAGATGTTCCAAGAGCAAGCTCGTCACGAGAGGTTCGTGACAACAAAGGCATTAATTTCTTGCAAGATGGCTGAGGGTACACCTGTTAGTACCCATGTACTCAAGATGAAAGGGTATCTTGATACTCTTGAGAAGCTTGAGGTACTAGTGCAAAAGAAATTGGCCACTGACTTGATCTTAGGATCATTGCCTGCTGCTTATGATCCATTTGTGATGAATTATAACATGCATACAATGAACAAGTCAGTTACTGAGCTTCATGGGATGCTTAAGAATGCTGAAGAAAACATTCGAAAGACCAATCCCGTACTAATGGTTCAAAAGGGAATTAAGAAGGGACAAGCTAAGGGAAAGGGAAAGGGAAAGGCAAAACCCAAGTCAAGTGGGAGTGCCCCTCAGGCCCAATCCAAGCCCAAGGCGCCAAAACTCAAAGAGAGTGAGAGCACTTGCTTCCATTGTAACAAGATAGGGCATTGGAGGAAGAATTGCGCTCTCTTTAAGGAAGAACAAAAGAAGAATGGAGCCAAGGCGTCCAGTTCTGGTATTTTTGTTGTTGAAGTTAACCTTTCTATTTCTACCACTTGGGTATTGGATACCGGTTGTGGTTCTCACATTTGTTCAAATGTGCAGGGGTTAAGAAATAGGCGGTTACTTGGGAAGAATGAAGTGGACCTCCGTGTGGGGAATGGAGTACGAGTTGCTGCCATGGAGATAGGCAACTATCACCTCACTTTACCTTCCGAACTTTGTATTGTTTTGAATAATTGTTATTATGTGCCTGCTATGAGCAGAAACATTATTTCAGTTTCATGTTTGGATAATGATGAATTTGATTTTGTTATTAAAAATGGCAATGCTCATATTCATCGCCAAGGCATTTCTTATGGCAATGCCATGTTGCAAAATGGCCTTTATATCCTTGATTTACAAAACAAAGAGTCCATATACAACATTAATACAAAAAGGGTTAAATCAAACGAATTGAACCCTACTTACTTCTGGCATTGTCGCTTAGGACATGCAAACGAAAAATGCATTTCAAGACTCCACAAAACTGGAGTGTTTGGGTCATTCGACTTAGAGTCTTATGATACATGCGAGCCATGTTTGCATGGAAAAATGACAAAGAGTCCTTTTAATAAAAAAGGTGAGAGGACTAATGGCTTATTGGAACTAATACATACCGATGTATGTGGACCTTTAAGTACACATGCTAGAGGTGGTTTTAGCTACTTCGTGACATTCACAGATGACTTCAGTAGATATGGCTATGTCTATCTAATGAAGTACAAGTCTGAAACTTTTGAGAAATTCAAAGAGTTTAAGAATGAAGTAGAAAACCAACTTGGCAAAAGTATAAAAGCCATTCGATCAGATCGAGGTGGCGAATACTTAAGCCAAGAGTTTGACAGTCATCTAAAGGAGTGTGGTATTATTTCACAGCTCACTCCTCCTGGAACACCTCAATGGAATGGTGTGTCCGAAAGGAGAAATCGAACTCTGTTGGACATGGTTCGATCTATGATGAGTCAAGCTAATCTTCCTATCTCTTTTTGGGGTTATGCATTAGAAACTGCTGCGTTTCTATTGAACCGTACTCCAACTAAAGCAGTTGAGAAGACACCATACGAGGTATGGACTGGGAAAGAACCCAATATGTCTTTTCTCAGGATTTGGGGCTGTGAAGCACATGTTAAGAAATTAACATCTGAAAAACTAGAGTCCAAATCCACTGTCTGCTTGTTTGTGGGTTATCCTAAAGAAACAAAGGGATACTACTTTTACTCACAAGCCGAGAACAAAGTATTTGTTGCTCGCAAGGCTGTTTTCTTGGAAAAGGAGTTCCTTCTCAAGAAAGACAGTGAGAGTAAAGTAGAACTTGGAGAAATTCAAGCACCACAAACTCCTATAGAGGATGGTTTGGAAATGGGATCAAGTTCACAACCAGTTGTGGAACAAGAACCCATTATACAAGAACCTAGAAGGTCCGGTAGGGTACGTCAGGAGATTGAGAGATATGGATTTCTAATCACTGACAGTGACACTATTGAGTTAGTAGATCGTGAGGATCCTACTACCTACCGAGAAGCTATTGAAAGCCCAGACTCGGATAATTGGCTTGAAGCCATGAAATCCGAGATGCAATCAATGTACGATAATCAGGTTTGGACCTTGGTTGATCCACCAGAAGGTGCTAAGGTAATTGAATGCAAGTGGTTATTCAAACTAAAAGCTGATAAGACCTACAAAGGTAGACTAGTAGCAAAAGGTTTTCGATAAACTCATGGTATAGACTATGACGAGACCTTTTCGCCTGTAGTCATGCTCAAGTCCATTAGGATCTTGCTTGCCATAGCTGCATATCATGATTATGAGATATGGCAAATGGATGTCAAAACTGCTTTCCTTAACGGAAATTTACTTGAGGATGTGTATATGACACAGCCTGAAGGTTTTGTCAATCCCAAGCATCCTAAGAAGGTATGCAAGCTTCAAAAATCCATTTATGGATTAAAGCAAGCATCCCGAAGTTGGAATCTTCGCTTTGATGAGGCAGTCAAAGAATTTGACTTCATCAAGAACGAAGATGAGCCTTGTGTGTACAAGAAGGTTAGTGGGAGCATAGTAGTGTTTCTGGTCCTATATGTGGACGATATCCTTCTCATTGGGAATGATATTCCAACATTGCAAAAGGTTAAGCAATGGTTGGGAAAATGTTTCTCAATGAAAGACTTAGGTGAAGCCGAGACAATACTTGGTATTCGAATCTATAGAGATAGATCGAATCGGCTTTTGGGACTAAGTCAAGAAAAGTACATAGACAAAGTACTAAAGCGTTTTAGTATGGGAGACTCAAAGAAAGGGTACATACCTTTGGCTTTGGGAGTTCCTTTGACTAAAGAACAGTGCCCTAAAACCAAAGAGGAAAGGGACAACATGAGTAGAATCCCATATGCATCTGCTATTGGATCTATCATGTACGCTATGTTATGTACTAGGTTGGATGTTGCTCATGCACTGAGTATAACCAGTAGGTTTCAGCAAGACCCTGGTGAGAAGCACTGGTCTGTTGTAAAAGGGATCCTTAAGTACCTGCGAAGGACTAAGGATCACTTCTTGGTGTATGGTGGTCAAGAAGAGCTCGTCATACAAGGTTATGGCGATGCTGCTTTTCAGACCAGCACTCAGGATTCTAGATCGCAATCTGGGTTTATTTTTGTTTTGAACGGTGGTGCTGTCAGCTGGAGAAGCTCGAAGCAAGAAACCGTTGCCGACTCAACTACAGAATCTGAGTATATTGCAGCAAGTGAGGCTGCAAAAGAGGCTGTTTGGATTAAAAATTTCATTACTGGATTAGGAGTGGTCCCAAGCATCCTAGATCCTTTAGAAATTTTCTGTGACAATAACGGGGCCATTGCACAGGCCAAGGAGCCCCGGTCACACCAGAAATCCAAACACATACTCAGGAGGTACCACTTGATCAGAGAAATCATTGATCGTGGGGACGTCAAGGTTAGCAAGATATCAAGTGAAGACAATGTAGCAGATCCTTTGACGAAACAGTTACGTCCAAATCTGCACGAAGCTCATTTGAGAGCGTTCGGTCTTAGGGCTATGCCCAATTGGGACTAGTGCTAGTGGGAGATTGTTAGTGTAAGCCCTAGCCCCAATGCATTGTAACGAAACACTTGAAATTAATAAAATGAGGCATTTGTTTTATCTTTTGTATTCCTGTGCATGTCAACTGATAAAACTATCCAAGAATGTCGTTTCGGTTTAAGTTATCATGTGTGAGGCACATGGATTGTAAGACCTTGAAACAAATGGGACTTCATTCTAAATATCCCTAGTCAGTTATTGTTATGGGAATAACAAATGAATTAAGACTAGTATGCTCTCTCTGATCTTATGAGTTCTGTCTTACGGATCATTAGGACAAGAGTGTCAATCAGAGATCATAGATACATGTTAAAGAACATGGTATCTGGATTCGATCCGCTCATGAGAACACTACATGGTACAAGTCATAAGTGTTTCTCATATGCAAGTTTTGTATCGGAGTTCTTAGACCTGAAATCTCTATGAAACTCTTTATGAATTACTGTGTACTTTGACATACACCTAACGTGCTCGTAACAGAGTGACAAGTACGGGTATGATTGGGTATGCACTGATTCATGTTAGAGAGCATGAGAGAAGTGAAGGGATTACCCCTCTCGATAAGAGAGAAAAATATCACCGGCCACTTGATCAGTGAACTGAGAAGTGTATGGCCATACCGAGATGAAATAATGAGTAATCATTATTTATCTGAGAATTCAGTGTCATTGGAATATCAAGAAATGAATTAATGTATATAAGGATGACTAGTTCCATGCCTTATATTAATTTTGATATTTATGGGTAAGGGACTATGCGAAATTGCATTAGGTCACCAAATGCCATATGCATTTTCATTTAATTTGGAATGTTATAATATCTTGCTAGAGAATATATATAGCCTTTGAATTAATTTATTAATTCATTGCCAACATTAAATGGACCTATAGGATCGCACACAAAGCATTGGGCTTAAAATATTTAAATTAAGTATTGGACATTAATTTGGACTTTTAATTAAAGTCAAATTAATGTATGTAATGGGTTATAATATTGCTATTGGGCTTTGGTCCATGAGAGAGAGAAATTCAGCCCATAAGGTTTAATTTCAATTAATTAATTATCTTGTGTTAATTAAGTTAATTGAATATTAAAGCCTAAAGGAATTTAAATTAAATTAAATCACTTATATATTTAATTAAGTGATTTCATTTATTTAAATGTCTTATGTTTTATTTCAAATTTGAATTTAAATTCAAAGGAGTTTAATTCAAAATATATTACTTATCTTTAGGAAGTGATAGAGTTTGAATTAATTATCTTAGGATAGTTGAATTCAGATTAATGACTTGCCAAAGGATAAGCATATATATTAAAAGAAATAAAACCCTAAACCTAATTTTTTTTGTGGCATGAATAGTAACTCGTGAATAGTAACTCGTGAATAGTGACTCTCTCTCTCTTAATTCTTTTGTTCAATTTTTCACAAGGAGAAAGGATTGTTCCTCATTCTCTTGTGTTATTGAGCAGTAATAGCAATCTAAAGAAGTACAAAATCAAGTTTTGTAGCTTCAAACTATAACCCTTACACAATACCGAAAAAGAGATCTAGCAATCTCGTTTTTAAGCCGACGGTGTAATTGTGTGTGTGAGAATAGAGGGAGTGGCGCAAAAGGCTGTTCCTTGGCATTGGTGATCGAGAACTAAGGTGGATAAAGGCATCTTGGTTGCTGGACATCACAAAATCAAAGAATAAAAGGCATCATCTATTGTAAGTTTCAAAACCCTAAAATTGCATGTTTTCGTTCCTATCTTTGGATATGTATGGTATGTATGATAAAATTTTTATTTTTTCGCTGTGCTATCATGATTATCATACCATGTCATATTCCATCAGTCATACCATTGCCACAATATTCAAATGTCGATGAGGCGGACATTCAGATAGATAGACATAGCACATCGCACTGAAATAGAAGGTTTTGAATGTTCTGGTATTTAGCTACATTATATTTAGAGTTTGTTTGTTGCGTATTGCGACTAATTTCTGTATTTTATTAAATAAAATTAAAATCATTATGCATTTAATATAAAATTGAACATATATAATTATATATAAAAAAATTAATAAATATTTATTGACCTTACACAATAATACTGTAGAAATTATTATTGATCCGAAATAATTATATTGTTTAATTAGATTATTGTAAAAATACGAACAAAAATTGATGCTGAAGAGTTTATAATTTTTGACTACAAAGGAAACGAAAATGATCGGACAACATTTATATAGTGAGAGAAGCAAATTTTTTTTTGAATCAACTTGGGGGGCCAGTTTTCTCTCATGAAACTGTTGGTGGGATCAACGGTTTCAGACTTGAAATCGCTGACAGAAATAGCGAATTTCAGGTCTGAAACCACTGGCCTCACTAGCAATTTCATAGCTTTTTGTCCCCTCCACTTGCCACCGACACTCTGATAATATTTCACCACCTATCAACGGTTTCGAAAAAAAATCACATTTTCATAATTTTTTTCTGATCCATTCTTATTTGATAAATAGTTATTAAAAATACATTATTAAAAAAATTGTTCCACTATTGTGCGAGTGAGAATAGTATGGCACGCGCCTCTAAAAACAAATGCTGTATTCAGACGACGATCTAATCGCTCAGGTTTGCGTTATTTACGGATTCTTACATTATCATATCTATCGTTTTCCTACTGTACGCTGCTCCTCCCCTCGCCATTTTTTTATCCTTTTTTTTTACACCTTCACTTACTACTGCTACGCCGTTTTACTAATTTTATTTCTTTTTTTTAACTCATAAAAAACAATTGGTTTGATATATGTTAAATCATTTTAACTTAATTTCATAATTTATTTAAATATTAAAAATAAAATAATAATTTATTGAGCATATTTATTTATTAATTTTACAAATAATAAAAAAAATTCACGCTGCTTTTAAAAAATAAAAATTGATGATATTCTACCGTTGCCTTGATATATTATCAAATATCATCAATATTAGCAAAAAAAAAAAAATCAATATGTTCCGTTTAAACTCTCACTAATTTCACTGTATACGTAAGACCTGTGCCTTCCTTACAGTAGTTCAAATATCACATTTGTACGATTGAATTTTATATGTTCTAATTTCTTAAAAACAATGTAAATTTATATATATATTTTTAAAAAAATAGTAAATAGATTTTTTGTAAAATTTTTTTGCTGATAAGTATGTTGTCAAACTTTTGTAAAAACATCTCCATGAGCCAGGTAACACTCATCCCCACTACATTAAAGATACCTGATGTGAACATACCAGTTTTCGTGGACCAAAAAAATAGCTCTGTAAATGAAGTAAATCGGGTTGGGTTGGTTGATGAGGAGATGTTTCTGCAAGTAATACAGGATACCGAGAACACTATGATGGAGAGAGAAATAAGTGGATTCAAATGGGGCTAAATCCGAAAAAGTATAATGTATTGAACACTAGACAAGGAACATGGAAGAGAATGGCTAAAAACAAACCCAAAAAGGAGAGGGAGACGAATGATATTGCCAATAGACAAACAAAGCGAAATGGTTCACTTTTTTCTGAGGGACAGGAGATACAAGGTGATGGAAGTGAGGCTGTTTTAAAAAAACTGAAAATGAATGATCTGAACATTCAGATTCATGACAATGAAGAGGCGGCCGGGGGTTATTTCCTCGGTTGCCTACCACAATGAGTCTGCTGAGTTTCAATTGTCGGGGTTTGGGGAGTACCCTGGCAATTACTACAATAAAGCGATTGCTACAATCGCATACTCCCTCTATCCTCTTTCTAATGGAGACTAGGGTGTCTGAGGATAGAATGTGTTTTATTAGATCAAGTTTGGGTTTTAATAAAGGTTTTAATGTTAGAGGGGTTCTCGGAGGTGGTGGACTAGCTTGCATGTGGAAAGATGAAATGGATTTAAAGTTGTTATCCTTCTCGACCCATCACATGGATTTTACAGTGACATTTAAAGATACTCCTCCATGGTTTCTTACATGTTTTTATGGGTGGCCAGAGCGACATCTCAGACATAGATCATGGAACCTCCTGAGAAAGATAAACTTCCCACTGCGGACAAATTGGATGGTAGTGGGGGATTTCAATGAGATTCTTATGCAATCCGAAAAGGTTGGCAGAGTGCCAAGACATGAGTCAGCCCTAAATGAGTTTCAAAAAACTCTAACTGAATGTGGACTCTCAGATTTAGGATACACAGGTTACCCTTTTACATGGGACAATGGCAGACAAGGAGCAGCGTTTATAGAGGAGAGACTTGACAGATGTGTTGCTTCCAGAGATTGGATCCAGAAGTTTGACCATGCAGGTGTCAGACACCTATTGAAGGCAGGATCGGATCACTTACCCATTTTAGTTAATTTTGAACCTTACACTATACCTTATAACCCCAACCGCAGGTTCAAATTTGAAAGTGCATGGAGTAGAGATCCTGGCTGCATCCAAACCATCTCAGAGGCATGGGTCAATGGAAATGGGTGGGCCGACAACATAGACAGGTGCAGATCCAAGCTACAAGCCTGGAGTAAAATGACCTTCAAAGCAATATCAACAAAAAGGGAAAGGGTAGTAGATGAGATAAAGAAGCTGGGTATCAAAACCGATGGGGCATCACTACAACTAAGAGCAAACTTAAAGAAGGAACTAGCGGAACTGTCTCTTAGAGAGGAAATGAAATGGCAACAAAGATCTAGAGTGCTATGGTTAAAAGAAGGAGACAGGAACACCAAATATTTTCATGCTTCAGCCTCAAGGAGGAAACAAGTTAACAGAATTGAGAGCTTATTAAAGGAAGATAATTCAGTTTTGAAAGATGCAGAACTCCATGATCATATCATCGACTTCTATTCAACTCTCTTCTCTTCCAATGGATTACAAGTGCAGCCCAGGGATCTCAATTTCGTCCAACCAAAAATCACAACGGAAATGAGGGACAAACTAGATCCGCCCTTCTCAGCAAAAGAGGTACTCCAAGCGGTCAAGATGATGCATCCACTTAAGGCTCCAGGTCCAGATGGATTTCCGCCTCTGTTCTACCAGAAGTATTGGAGCACAGTGGGGGATGAAGTGACTAAGGTAGTCTTGGAGATGATGGAAAACGAAAACATCCCGCCTCAAGTTAACCATACCCATATTTGCCTAATCCCAAAAGTTAAAGATCCAAAACTCATCTCGGAATACAGGCCTATCAGCTTATGCAACGTGGTATGCAAGATTGCTATAAAAGTTTTAGCCAACAGACTGAAATACTTGATGGGGGATATCATTGATCCAACTCAAAGCGCTTTTGTCCCTGGCAGGTTGATCACTGACAATGCTCTTATTGCCTGTGAAGTCTTTCATCATATGAAGAGCGGAGGAACAGGGAGGCGAAAGATTATGTCCCTAAAGCTAGATATGGTCAAGGCGTATGACAGAGTGGAATGGTCCTTTTTATCAGCAATGATGAGGAAACTTGGCTTCTCGGAAAGGTGGAACAAGACAGTAATGAAGTTTGTGTCAACAGCTACCTACTCGGTCCTTATTAATGGTAATCCAATGGGTTGCATCACTCCCACTCGAGGCCTTCGTCAAGGGGATCCTCTATCTCCTTATCTTTTTCTTATTTGCACAGAAGGCCTCACTGGTTTGCTCAACTCGGCAATTAACTCAAAGTCTCTTCATGGGATCCGTATATGTAATGGGGCTCCTTCAATTTCTCACCTGCTTTTTGCTGATGATAGTATCCTATTTTGTCGAGCTTCAATTACAGAAGCAAATGCAGTTTTAAATATCCTACAGCAGTATGAATCTCTCTCGGGACAAAAAGTCAACCTCAAAAAGTCTGAAGTCGCATACAGCTCAAGTGTTAACACTGGTCTAAAGGATACCATTACAAACTTCTTAGGAGTGAAAGAAACGGGCCATCATGAATTATACTTGGGCCTTCCAACGGTGGTGGGGAGATCCAAAAAAATCCTATTTTCGAAGATCAAAGACAGACTATGGCAACGACTTGCGGGTTGGAAGGAGAAATTTCTCTCATGGTCGGGGAGAGAGACACTAATCAAAGCAGTGGCTCAGGCGATCCCTACGTACATCATGCAATGTTTTCTCCTACCATCCGGTTTTTGCCTTGACTTACAGGCGATGATTTGTCGATTTTGGTGGGGCCACAAATCACAGGAGCGCAAGATGCACATGTGCAGGTGGAG
This sequence comes from Excoecaria agallocha, assembly GCA_037975025.1. Taxonomy (NCBI): domain Eukaryota; kingdom Viridiplantae; phylum Streptophyta; class Magnoliopsida; order Malpighiales; family Euphorbiaceae; genus Excoecaria; species Excoecaria agallocha. Next base: position 32,803,205 of record CM075821.1, on the reverse strand, counting down.
TCAATTATGCAAACCAAAGGCAGAAGGAGGCTTGGGATTTCGAGACTTTGCAGCATTTAATTTAGCCTTACTAGCTAAACAAAGTTGGAGGTTGATCACCATTCCAGATTCTCTTTTAAATAAAGTTCTTAAGGCCAAATACTACTCGAAGTGCAATTTTTTTGAAGCCACCACCGGGTCTAATCCTAGCTACACATGGCGAAGCATCCTGGCTGGAAGAGAAGTGTTGAGATCAGGATCCTATTGGCAGGTTGGTAACGGGTCAAATCTCAATATTTGGAAGGACAGGTGGATTCCTCAACCATCTACTTTCAAAATTATATCGCCTTGCATCAACTCTCATGCTGAGGTCACAGTAGCCTCTCTTATTGATCATGAAGGGAGCACTTGGAAATGGGATGTATTACAGAAGATATTCCTTCCAGTCGATGTGGAACGCATTAAGAAGATACCAATAGGACTAGCAGGGAGAGAAGACAGATTGGTTTGGTTCTACCATCACACAGGGCACTATATTGTCAAAAGTGGCTACAGGCAGGCCTTGAAAATAAAACATAATGGATCAGCTAGCTCGGATTCAAATAATCAGCAACAAAGCTTCTGGAAAAAACTATGGAATCTCCATATCCCACCCAAAATTGCTAACTTTTTGTGGCGTGCTTCTCTTCAGGTGCTCCCAGTCCAAGAGCTTATTCATCTTCGAATAAATACTGTCTCTCCTGGGTGTCAACGCTGTGGTGAAGTAGAGTCAGTCATGCACCTATTAAAGGAATGCTCATTTGCGAAAACAACATGGGACTTTGCAGGCTTTTCTTCTCTTCAACAGTCTAGTGTCTCCTGTTTTAAAATATGGCTCTCTGATGCATTAGACACCCTCACGATGGATGCTTCTACTTTCTTTATCTTCATCTGTTACCAACTGTGGAGTGCAAGGAACAAATTATTCCATGAGGACAAAATACTTAATAGTTCTCAGGTGGTTTTCGCAGCAAAACACCTTAAAGACGAATTTCTTGCTGTATCTGTCAGAGGAAAAGATGGTACTGGACCTCGAGAGTTGATCAAGATGGCGTGGACTCCTCCTACAATCAATGCTGTTAAACTAAACGTGGATGCTGGCAACATCAACACTGATATAATTGGCTTGGGGGCGATTCTTAGAGATGCTCAAGGTACAGTTCTAGCCTGCGGTCAAAAATCCATACTGGGTACGTGGGATGTCGCAACTTCAGAAGCTTTAGCTTTAGTTTTTGGCCTCTCTATGGCTTATGATTTGGGCTTTCTTTGTATTATTGCTGAATCAGATTGTAAACGAATCATTGATAGTCTGATAAATCATGAGGAGATTAGGACAGGTCTAGGGAATATTCTGGAGGATTGCCGTTTACTGAGCAAGAAATTTCAGTCTTGCAACTGGGCTTTCACTCACAGATCAGGTAATAGAGTGGCCCACGCTCTGGCCAAAAGCTGCTCTAATTTTCCTACGTCCTTCATATGGAGAGAGGACTTTTCTCTTCATATTTCCAAATTGGCTTGTACTGATGTAATCTCTCTGCAAGTTTAATGCAATATTATTATTTTCAAAAAAAAAAAACTTTTTATTGCATACAAGGAGTTTCCAAACAAGACAAACAAGTTACAATTTCCATGTCTGCTTTAGCAGCTAAACATCACTAAAAAGAAAAAGAATCCTGTTTAGTGATGGCTTTTTACCTCCCAAAAGCATTAAAACCTTTGCTAAAAGGAAAAACTATTGGCAACCGCTCAAAAAGATGTCGCATATCAAACAATCACTAAATGTTACATTTCTGTCTTTTTCCCACCATCGGTAATTAGCGACTTGCACAGCATCATCGCTAAATCTCAAATTCATTGCCGTCTCAATTCCTGCATCAGTCACCTGTCAGTCTACAACTACTAATTACACACGACAGCGACCACGATGTCGTCGCTGCAATAATTATTGCCGTAGACCTAGGTGTCGCTAAAAGCAGTCTTTGCGGGCTTAACTCGGTCTAGTATCGTGTTACTTTTCTGTTTAATCACCGCATAACATTGAGCCCAATCCTTGTGGACTTAACTTTCGGCCACTGTAGATATTCATACATGCTAGATGTACGCTATGTTATTTTTTAATCTATTATTAACTTATAAATTACCTATAATACCTTATTTAATTTTTTAATAATCAGCAAATTTAAATTCAATTCAATTATTATAGGATCTCCGCGGTATGTCTTAACATTTTGTTGCTTTAGTTTGTAATCCAACTTAAAAGTACGTTTTACTTGATTAATAGCATTAATATCTTTTGAATAGATAGCTTTACAAGCACATTATCCTACAACTAACCATGCAATTTTACAGTAGCTGATTGATGGTTAAAGGGTTTTAATCGCTGCTATATTTATGGCAATTGCATGTTGACTTGGCCACTTACCAGTTCGGGTAGAAATTAATTACCCCTTCACCAAACATAACTCAAACTCAAAATCAAAACAATTGTGGAATTGTAGATCATTTTCTTCAACTTACCCGTCAAGTCCTCTTTATATTTTCATCGAATTGTTGAGATTTATTGACGTATAATATAATATAATATAATATGTTGAACGTTATTTTTACGAATATTTCTAAACAGTTAAAATAAATTAATTAAAAATATTATGTACCTATATTTTTAGCCTGATAGATAAGATAATACTTCCCAGATTCTCTTCAAATGGTTACTATTAAACAAAATAAGGATCAAATATACTCCCTACTATTTTAAATAGATTTCATTTACCCTTAAAGGTAAAAAAAAAAAAAAAAAAAGAAGGGTATTTTAATCTCATCATATTTTTCTAATTAATTACAAGTATTTTTTAAAATAATTAAGATTTTAATTACTTTCTTAATTTATGTAAAAGAAAAACGAAATAGAGGAATGGTGCTGGCATATTATTCTCCAATTTTCAATTCGATAGGCTGGTATTCCTTTTTCATTTGTTTCAAATTATATTCTTTTTTATTTTTTAATATATTCTTATTTAATATTTAATGTCATTGTCAAATACTACTAATTTCACATTTTTAACATATATCCTAATAAATGTAAGTATAAATTACTAGTAAAAATATAAGTGAATTATATAAGTAAAAAAAGTTAACTATTACTCCATCCCTCTAATGTCAATTGTCACTTAAAAAAAATATTTTATCTAAATTGCTATTAATGTATTAATTAACATTTTTCCTTTTAACACATTTTCTATATCCGCATTAAATATTAAAAAATAATATAATCTTTTAAAAATACTTTTTACTCCCTTCGTTTTTTTAATCTGTCACTTTTGAGTAAAATTTAAATTCTATTTATTTTTTATTTTTAAACTTTTAATATAATTTAATTTATTTTTTCAATTTATTTTTCTTTCCTAATAAAGTCAGAACCAATCAGATTTGATAATTTAGTTTTAATTACGTAATTTAATACTAAATTTAAATCTATTTATTATTTCTTAATTTTAGTGAAAATAACATAAAAAAATGAAGGAAGTAATAAATTAAGAAAAATCAATAATTATCTTAACATGAGTAAAAAAAGAAGAAGCAACAATTGATATTAATAAGCAATAATTAGCTTAATACGTGCACAACAGCAACGATATTAATCTAAGTTGCCATAATAATAATGATTTTGGTGTATGACAATGATTGAGGTTGGCAAAACAGACAAGATTATTCAAGTCAACATCATCTAGATACAAGAAAAAGTAAATTGGTTTAATAACTTATTAATAATAATAATGACACAAAGTAACCATCATTAGATATCTTAAGCTTATTATAGGAATATTTATCCAAATACACACGTATGCCATCAAACCTAATTAATGAATTCGAATTAATTTTCCATCAACAACTTTTTGTTAATTAGTTTACCAGTAATCCTACATTGTTAGAAATTAGTACTAGAAAACTATTAATCTCTATTACAATTTAATTCTTGTATTTAGACATCATGTGAAAGTGATTTTTCAAATCCAACTTTTACTTCCAATCCTTTCTAGTTAAATATAAATATGTTAAAATTATTTTTTGCTATTAAAATATTTTGAAATGGTTAGAAAATGTAATCAATTTTTTTATTGATTTTATAAATAAAATTTTGAAATAAAGAGTTTTATTTTTATATTATTTTAAATAGATAATTTTGCCACAAAACTTATCGAATTAATATATTTTATTTTTAAAGTGGGGAATAAGTGTCATTATTTAATTTATATAAGTGTGATTGAAAAGAAATCATTTTCTTAATTTGAAACTTTTAGGGTAAAATTACTCATTTCAATATTTCATTCTCTTTTTTTTGTTAAAATTTAAATTATATTTATCTGTTATTTTTAAATTTTTAATATAATTTAATTTTTTTAATAAAATTAAAATAAATTAAATTTAATAATTTAATTTTAATTACGTAATTTAATATTAAATTTAAATAATTATTATTTTTGTAGTTAAGAAAATATTAATGACATTTTTTTTATTATTTCAAAAAAGTTGGATAACCAAAAATGAAATGGATTTACCCCGTATAAATAAAAAAGAAATATTAATGTAGGATAAAAATCCAGGTGTCATGGCAATTATTATCTGGCTTAACCCAACAATTGCACGTGAAGCCAAAAAAAAAAAAAAAAGAAAAGAAAAAAGAAAAAAGAAGATAATACCACACTATACGATGAAAATCAAATCAATGAAACTGATATATGAAAAGACAAGCCATTACTCATAATTAAAATAGAAAAGTACTTCACATGTTAATTTGAAAATTTTTAAAACGACATTATTTACCTCTAATAGAATAATTTTTTATTTACATCATACAGGAGAGGAAATTTTCTTCTTTTAATGCAGAAATAGTACAAATTTTATTATATTTTATAATTAAATCAATAGTGTTATAAATAAATATTTATATTTTCACTCATTTTTACAACAATTTCAACGTTGTTTACGCGCGTGAAACTGAAAGGAAGTGAACGCAATAGCCCAAAATAGGGGTGAGCAAAAACCGAACAAAATCGAACCGAACCAACCAATTTTTTTAATTTGGTTCGGTTTTTCGGTTTTTAATTTTGAGAAATTTCGGTTTTTTGGTTCGGTTTTTAAAAGAGAAAATCGCATAAAAACCGAACCGAAATTTATATAATTATATATATTTTTTTGATTTTTTTATTAAATAATTATTTTATACATATAAATTATTTTATTTTTAGTTGTAAATTATATGAGTACATTTATCAATTATTAATATATATTTTTTAGGTGATAATTTAAAATTTTGATGATTAAATTGAAAATCGATTAAATAAAAAAAAATTTTAATGGTTTTGTTGTATTATTTATTATATATTTTGAGATTATTTCTTTAATTTGAACTTTTATTTGTACAATTTAGATGTTTTTACTTTAGTATATTATAATTTATAATTTTTTATAATTTTTAAACACAATATTTTTTATTTTTTAAAAAATAATTTTAATTTTGGTTTTTTGGTTAACCGAATCAAACCGACCGAAAATTTCGGTTCGATTTAAATTCGGTTATTCTAAAATTTCGATTCGATTCGGTTAATAAAAATAACAGAACTTCAGTTTTCGGTTATTTCGGTTCGGTTCGGTTATTGAACCGAACCGACCGTTGCTCACCCCTAGCCCAAAAGAAAAGAAGTGATACGGTATATTGGTTACATGCACAGCATGAAATAAGATAAAAACATTCACCTTCACTTTTCAACTTCATCGGCAAAGGGCTGTGAAAGCGAAGCTTTTCTGCTTTTCTTCGTCAAAGATAATTGCTTTAATCTCTTCCATCTTTTCACCATCGGATTACAAACAGCTCATCTTTACCTGTGTAAAACTCAGCAGCATACTGTACCTAATGATGAACCAGAAAAAAACAAAAGCCAATTGAAAGTAGAATCTTTCTTTCATCCACTGCTACCAAAAATAATTTCAAATCCCAACAATCAACAAATTCATCGTGACAAGCGTTTTTAACTTTTTCCTCTCTTCTTCTCTCTCTGTGTTTTTGGTTCTTTCAATCAATTGCTGCAATGGATTTTTATTGTCATCTTCTTCAGTCTTGATGATAATGCTGTAATGGACTAGTGGGTTTTTATTTCTCTTCTTCTGAACTACCATTCTTTTCTCTTTTGCTCCTACTTTTCCTTTCGTTTCCTTTACTTCCCCAACCCTTTCTCTCTCTTTCTCAGTTTGGACATTAATTCTTTCTTTTCTTGGACTTAGCACTCTCTCTCTTCTTTTCATTCCAACAGCACACCTTTCTCTTCCACCAAAGAGAAAAACTTGGGTCTCTCTCTAAAAATGTACTCCCTAACCATCCTTGTAAACACCATTCGTAGAAAAATCAGCTTCTTTTCTGTTCCCCCTCTCTTTGCTTTCTGTGATATTATCACTCTAAAATCACAACTTTCTCTCTCTATTCATCAATATTAGACTGAAAACTTGTTTCTCTCTCTTGAATTTACTCACTGTCACTGACAACAAAGTATGCTTTCCTTTTGCCATCGTTGATAGAAAATCTGCTTCTTATTTTCTCCGTCTATCTCAATGAGTCCCCCCATCATGAATACGTGTATTCGTAGTCTTTGTTGTTCTTCAAATACAAAGACAACCAGCTAGAGAGAGAGAAACAGTGATTTTTAGTGTTTGTCTCCATTAACACACAATGGGGATGGTTACAGGAATCACTAGTATTCACCTCCTCGCCTTTGTTTTCTTGACCGCCACCGGCACCTCCGCCAGCTACCATCGTCACCTCCTCCACCAGCCTTTCTTCCCTCTATCTAACACAGTTCCACCGATACAACCACCTTCTCTAGCTCCACAACCTCAAACTCAGCCCAAATATCCATTCTCCACGAGTCCTTATACTCCTCAGAAGCCATTTTTTCCGGCCATAACAGTCTCTCCTCCGCCTCCCTCCGTTTCCACTCTAGCCACTTTTCCGGCCAACATTTCTTCCCTCCTCTATCCCCACCCGCCTTCCGCTGCCATCTCCCACCGCCATCTCATCATTACCATCTCTGTTTCTCTATCACTCCTCTTAGCTGCTATCGTCGCTGCCCTCTCCGCCTTCTATCTTTACTTCCGCCGTCGCCGCCATCATCACTTCACCACTACCTCCGACAAACCCCCACGATCCGAAAGCCTCCGTCTTTTCCCTCCAAATGCTATCCCTTCCGATGGTTCTCCGAAGCCGCCCAAACTCCCGCCGCGTCCCGGTGTACCCCACACCAGCTCAGAGTTTCTTTACCTGGGTACGTTAGTTAACTCAAGAACCGGAATTGATCAACAACAGAGGATTGCAAATGCAAGCAATGCCGGTGTCAAAATTGGGGTATCATCTACGTCCTACCAGAAACTGGGTTCGCCGGAGCTGAAACCATTACCGCCGTTACCCAAAAACATTTATACACCCACTTATAGAAGTGGTGAGGTGCTCGCTGGTTCTCACAAGGAAGATGAAGATAGCAGTGATAATGATCAGGAAGAGTTCTTTTCTCCAAAAGGATCATCTGGGAGAAAAGAGAGTCCTAGAAGCGAGTTTCCAGGTATTCAAGGAGACCATTTTGGGTCTAGAAGTTTTAATTCAAGAACTGCTTCCTATCCTTATTCTAATTCTTGTTCTCCTACCAATTCCGTACCCACTTCTTCCTCTCCAGTATCCAATTTAAGTCCCACTAAATCACCAGAGACTATAATCAGTTTCCCTGCTCCATTTCAGTCTGCAAAGCGATCACCTTTATCTGTTTCTTTGTCATCTTCACCATCTTTATCATGGAGAGATTCAGGGGATACCCACAGCTCTCCAGGGCATAATGACGCTTCTGCGGCAAGAATGGAGAACGTTAGTGTTAAATTTGTGCCTTCAAAACTACCTCCACCGCCCCCTCCACCGCGGTTTTGGGAGATTCCAGAGGGGCTAAGAGTGGCTAGAGAAGTGAATTTTGGAAGCGCAGGTCCTCCTGTTCTTGTTACGCCTTCTAGGCCTGTTTTGGTTCCAAATTCAGTACCAAATGTAGTTAGTGAGCAATCTCAAACCAATGCTGACAATGAGAGGATTGAGGAGAGCTTCAAACCCAAGTTGAAGCCTTTACATTGGGATAAAGTTCGAGCCAGCTCTGATCGTGCTATGGTGTGGGATCAGATTAAATCCAGCTCTTTTCAGTGAGATACTAAAATCCCATTTTCCAACTTTATTTGACGTTCCCTTCTAGTTTGTTTTGCTGCATGGCTTGATTAATTTGTTGTGGTTTTGATAGCTTGGAGAATGATGATATGATTGCAGGTTAAATGAAGAAATGATTGAGACTTTGTTTATGGTAAATAATTCAAATTTGAATCTCAAAGACAATTATGGACGGAGGCAATCTCTTCAACTGCAGAACCAGGAAAATCGTGTGCTGGATCCTAAGAAGTCACAGAATATCGCTATATTGTTGAGGGCACTTAATGTGACCATTGATGAAGTATGTGAAGCCCTTCTGGAAGGTAATGGCTACTGACCTGCATGCCTGATTTGTTCTGTTCTAGTAGCAATAATTTATAAATGGATGCTTGCTTTAATGCCATCTCTATGGTTTTTCAATGTTCAAATTACTTTATGGTTAAATTTTTGGCATCAAATGGATTATTGGTTGTAAAATTGCAATTCTGCACGCGGTGGTGAATAATGGTCAAAACCTCACTTGAAGACTTCATATAGTTTATGACGATAAAAGCTTTATTAATGCTTTTACATTATGATCAATCTGTTGAAATTTGGATCATGCATAATATAAATACCCTGTCATTGAGTGCACGAATTCATTATTTTTTATGAAGATTTGCTGGATATGTTTCAAGCCTAGGCCATCCAAAAATGATTAGTCCTCTTGTTCACAGGCAATTCGGATACATTAGGGACAGAGCTTCTTGAGAGTTTATTAAAAATGGCTCCAACTAAAGAAGAAGAGCGGAAATTAAGGGAGTTCGATGATTCCCCGTCTAAGCTAGGTCCTGCTGAAAAGTTCCTCAAGGCAGTGCTTGATATTCCTTTTGCATTCAAGAGGGTTGATGCAATGCTTTATATTGCTAATTTTGATTCAGAAGTTGATTACCTCAAAAGATCTTTTGAGACTTTAGAGGTAAGTGTTGAACATTTTTTCAATAAAACAATAACTGTTTTGTCTTTGTTCTGATGTCCCTATATCTAAAATTGGAGTCTTTTTCTTCTAGATTTCTAGCAACTTGCATGAAACCCTATGTATAAAAAAACCTTCGCATATGAGACGGTAATTGAAAGAGATGACTCACAAGTTAAGAAGCATGCTAGAAAGTGATACCTTGTGAACGGCAATGTGTTCAGATGAACCCTTTTCTGTACTATTGTGGCTCCCCATCCCCTTTATGCTTTCGTCCATTTCTACTATAATACATTGGTTAAATTTTTCTTTCTTCCTCATGTACTTGGTTCATATGTCCAAGCATTAAGTGCCGATATTCAGACTCACAAGTCCATGGTCATCTCTAATAATGTGGTTAATGCTCTTGATATGTTCCGCTCTAATAATTGTTCCTACACCCTCAAGTATGCTAGCTCACATTCCCACTTGCAAACACTTATCTTGACATGGTAACATCAGGAGTTCCCGGTTTTTATTGTATGGACTATTTTAAACATAAGGCTAATGAAACTTTTGCTTCAGTAAGTTGTAAGAAAAAGGCTACAAGGTTGTGCTTTTACTTTAGATATCTGCAAAACCTGTTCAACTGAAAATAGGAGAATTTAGATGTGTCAAGGAAGCGAACTAGCATTATTGTTGAAGTCTCTGATGTTATACTCTTAGGTCTGAAAGTTGATTTTTTTAAGCAACAGCTACAACAACTAAGCTTTAATCTCATGCTCGATGGGATCAGCTATATGGATTCTCTATCTCTATTTCCCATGTCCAAAGCCCTATCCTCCTCAATGTTAAGCAAGTGTATATCCTTGGAAATTGTTGCTTCATCATGTAGTCTTTAGTCTGCCTCTACCACCCTTTTTCTTTACTCCTTCCACTAAATGCCCCCATCTAGGTTGCCAGTACTATGTATTTGAAAATTAAGGTACCAGTTTGCAACTGGCTTTCACATCTAAGATGGCAAATTGAAAGGTGCTAGCTACATCTTTTTGCATTGTATCATCTGATTCAAGATATTTTGCCAATATTTCCATTCTGTTGTAATCTTCAAGCTGCTGCTTACGGTTCTTTCTACTACAGATTGCTTGTCAGGAACTGAAAAACAGCAGAATGTTCTTGAAACTTCTGGAAGCAGTGCTTAAGACAGGGAACCGCATGAATGTCGGCACCAATCGTGGCGATGCCCATGCATTCAAGCTTGACACGCTCCTTAAGCTTGTTGATGTTAAGGGTACTGATGGGAAAACCACTCTCTTGCATTTTGTTGTGCAGGAAATCATCAGATCTGAAGGTTCTCGTCTCTCTGGTATAAATCAGGATCAGACAGCTGAGACAAGGCAACAATGCACCTTCCACGATGATGTAGAGTTCCGAAAGCTTGGCTTGCAAGTTGTTTCAGGTTTGAGTGGAGAGCTTATCAATGTAAAGAAAGCTGCAGCTATGGACTCGGATATACTTAGCAGTGAAGTGTCAAAAATTGTGACAGGAATCACAATAGTTAGGGATGTTTTGAAGTTAAATGAACAAAGTCCATCGAAAGAAAGCAGCCGAAGGTTTTCAGAATCAATGAATGGGTTCTTAAAGAAAGCAGAAGAAGAAATTGTGAGGATTCAAACAGAAGAGCAACTTGCTGTCTCTTTGGTGAAGGAAATAACTGAATATTTCCATGGGAACTCTGCTAAGGAAGAAGCTCATCCATTCCGGATCTTCATGGTTGTGAGGGATTTTCTTTCCATTCTTGATCAGGTATGTAAAGAAGTTGGGAAGATAAATGAAAGAACTATATACAGTTCAGTCCGTCCTATGCTGATAAATTCGAACCTTCCACCGGTTTTCCCTGTATTCAGTGTAAGGCAGCATAGTGGGTCCTCGGATGATGAAAAGTTCAGGCTTCACTTAGCACACTGATCTTTATACCAGTCAACTTGAAGAATTCTGAAGAGTCTCAGTGGGATTACAAATAAAAAAATCAGTGATTTATTGGAAGGGGGGATCTCAAATGAGCTCGAAGGATGATTGGCCTTTTTCTTTCGTGTCAAAATAGGTTCAGTTTATATAAGATTTTGGATTTATTTATTTTGTGTAATATAACAATGACATTATGACAGGACATAATAAATTAGTAATGGCTAGAAAAGTTGAATCTGTGATGTAAATCTAGCTAAGAATCTATGATGTAAATCTAGTTGAAATTTTGAGTCTTCTACTTTATGTAAATCTCGGATGCAAGTCTTGTTAAATCTGGTTCTTTACGGGTTCGGGCTATTGAGCATGACTACGCTTTGCATTATATTGGTAGCAAGCTGCAACAAGCTTAGGTTACATATGAGCCTTCCACATCACAAGGACGAAACTCACAATCCAGGTCCCATTAGGCTAAACAACATCTTTCACTCCCCACTTTTTACGAAAATAGTATCCAGTTAAAGTGCAAGCTTTTTTGGTTGCCTAACAATTATAACGAAACTTACTCAAAAATAGTTTTGAGTACAAATAGAACAAAATAAATCAGAAACTTGTGCTGTTGCCATCAAATACATAACCTATGTAACTACAAAGTAATTCTTCCGTTTTGGTAAGATTCTCCTTTGTACAATTGAGGCTAAAAACAGCAACAGGCAGCAAAATCAAAAGAAAAAAGTTAAACAAATGGTTTTACAAGAGAAACAAAATTGAAATGTTTCATCTTACTCAAGGAGCTCAAATATCTCATTTGAGCATAAAAAAAAGGAAAAGAAATAATAAAAAAGACCTGTATCTCAGAGAGAAAATGGATCTATGAATTCTCAGCATCCATGCGTTCAAGCACCCGGCATGCTTCTTCTTCGGTAGCTGGAACCACATTCCAAATCCTCAATCCCTCTTTCATGGCCTCAGGACGTACAGTGAATGTGAAATAGAACTTGTTTGATACCTGTTCAAATTCCATGGTATAAAAAATGATTACATGCTAGCACGTCAAAACTTGGCATGATGAAAAATAAGTTTGAGAATGAGAATACCATCGTCTGTTTTTTTTTTTTCTTTTTATTTAAAAAAAAAATAGAATCTTGAAAGTCAATTTCCAAGTAAATTAGCAGAAGCAGAGAACAGCTGACAAAAATATAACAGTATCTAGATGGTTATTTCTGGAAATCACTTCATTTCTCACCTTCCCTTTTGGACTGCTATAACAAAATTTTCATACTTTATGTTTGAAGAAACCGGAGACATTAAAATTTAATTTTACTAACAAAAATTGCTTGGATTACAAATTGCTGAAAACTTGAATCATATTTGTTAGCGGCCAAATTGACCTCAGATGCTTACCTCACTAGACAGTTGCTCAGGCCTGGTAACATGAGCTACAACTTCCACATTTATCAGAGGTTTAGCTGGGTTCTCAAGCTCTGTGTACAATATACAAGACTTCAAGCGAAGAAAATTTCCAACATCAACCTGCACGGAGGAATAAATGTTGCAATCCTATTAACAAGCATTTGTAAATCAACAGAAAACAACAAGGCCAAACAGAAACATAACCCAAATTCTGATCCATGACTTGACATAGTGCTACAGTATTGTCATTTTTTGTTCTTTAGTATCTAGAAGACACTGAAAGATTAAATTAGGAATTCTGAGAAACAAAAGGAGAAATGCAAGGAAGGTGCACTCAAAGGGATCCGATGTGGCATTTTTTTTTATCTCTATCTCACTGCCTCTCTATCCATCTTTCATATGCAATATTTAAATTTGCTCTTGCAATTCTTTTAATTTATTAGAAGGGTTGTGAATTACAGGTCTGAAGAAATCAACACGATCAACTTCAACAAAGCATGGTGCTGCACCGGCAAATGCATAAGCAGTTGAGAAGGAAAGCTCAAATGCTTTGTTCATTAAAAACCCTCCAAAGATACGACCGTGAATGTTCCTTTGCTGTGGTTGACAAATGAAAGAGTTCTGATGCATAGTATCATTCATAAGAATGCTATCTCTGTCTGCCAATGCTGGCATGTCACAGAGGACAAGTCCTTCAGCTAGCAAAGCATTAAGTCTTTCTTTGTCCCTGTCATTTGATTCCCCCTTCCTTTCTGCCCGCTGCTTTTTTCTCATCTTGTTTCTTTTTTCTGCATCTTCCCAAAGTAGTTTTTCTTGTTCAGTTTCAGGTAAGATGTGGTTAACATGAGCTGATTTCCCTGTCTTTGAGTCATGAGCCACAAACATGAAATTTGCTACAAGTGCATCCAATGGATTGGAAGTTGCTGCAAAACCAAACATCCAAACGAGGATTGTTGGAGAAAAGTGAACACCAGCTTAAAACTTTTAAAGGAAATAAAGCCAGGAAAACACCCAAGTACATTAAGGATCTATCCTTGAGGGGCAGTTATTAAATGGTAAATATGTCAAGCAATCAGAAGAGTGCATAAGCTTTCTAGAAGTTTTACTTTCTCTTACAATAGAACCCGAAACGATCAGAAGTTAGTCTATATAACTTCAGAACAATGTCGGACAATGAAATATTTTGGTAGTGTCAAAAGAATAATGCATAAAAACACACCTCAAATTTGCGAAAGTATTTAGTTAGACATCTAAGCTTTAAGAATGTGGTTTTACACAACTGGAATTGGCAAAATTAACCTGTTGCCCTCCTGAACTTAGCAATATGCACATATTACCTCTTGATGTTAAGAAAAGTGTAACTATTACCTTATTGAATTCCTTTGACACATGAATTTTCTTTATTAAATTCATGTGATCTTGACAAAAGTGTACTTATTGCCCCTTAAATTAGTAAAGAAAATTCACTTACAAAGGAAGTAAGGGGGATAATAGGTATACTTTTGTCAACATCAGAGCTAATACGTGCATAATGTCAAGTTTAGTGGGCAATAAGTTACTTTTGCCAATTTCAGCCATGTAAAACATCATTCGTAAAGTTAAAGTGTATAACTAAATAATTTTAACTTCAAGTGTGTTTTTATGTATTTTTCCAAGTAATTTCAAACATAATATCAACAGTAACTGCTTATGGTAATTTCAAGCTTAAAACCAGAAAAGGAAAAAAAAAAATGATATGAAGCCAGGAGACTCATGAGAAGGCCAATGTGTGCAAATTACGTTTAATCACATATTAGACTGAAAGTTGCCAGGATATCCCCAGTTCCACCTCTACTATGGTCATGTTTACAGAAATCACAGTAGGAGTTCATCATATTTTCTGGATGACCTTTCAATAGAGATTAACACAGTCAACGTGTCAAATATTAGCAGAAAGTGTGGCGTTAACTAAATTAAGAAAAGAAAACAAAAACGCTGTAACAAAAAGACACAGTATAGGGGTGAGTTCATCCATCTTCTGGATTATAGTTTAACGTAGCAAATTAGGCATCAGCTAGACGGACACATTCAATTTCACAGTCAGCTTTTCCGAACACCTCAATATCATGGACTGCAATTTAAATTTGTTAAATGGTTCATACCTGCATCTCCTTCACTTGCATCCATTCTTAAATAAAGGTGCGGGACCCAAACAAATACATAGCAAATCTGATAGACATATCTCATGGATTATCAATTATGGTTATAACAGCAAACAAAATTTCAAATACAAGATCACTCTAGATTGCGTGAGAATAAAACTAAACAATCAGTCTGGGTACCTTCTGTTGACTGAGTCACTTCCAACTGAATTTCCATAGATGACCGACCAACCCATGTAACTGCACCATTTCCAAATCAGCATCAATGCGGATTGGTTTTTTCAGTGTAATTCTGTCAACAGAAGCAGTTACCAATAAAAGGGGCCTGGTTACGCCATCCTCATTGCAGCAGTGCTGGTCAACACTCGAAGGAAAAAAAAAACATTTAGACTATGTGGCTAACATTTCTACATGCTTGACATGTAATTGTCACATAATCTAAAAGGAAGACAAACAATGGCAACTCAATCACATACTATACTGCTATACCTGCCTGAAAGATATTCTTGAAACAGATTATCAAATGAGGACCACAATCTCCAAGTCAAAAGCTTTAAACCACACAAATTTTCATGGCAGTAAATTATGAAACTTTCCCTCATCAGAGCAAATGTCATCCAGAGAGAAAAACTAGGGAAATATTCACTATCAATTCAAAAACAATGATGATAAAAACAGAGAGCATTAATTCTCTACGTTCAATTCTAGTAAGCCCCAGTTCAGGCAATGACGCATACAAACATGCCTTGTTAAAAACCCTTTATACCTTGTAGGAAATGGTTCCAGCAAGTGCATCAAGATCTTCAACCAACTTTCCCATCCTAATCTCATTCCAAGGGTTCCTATACTGCTCTCTTAGTACATAATCAGAAGAGAAGTTATAAAGGATGCTAGTCCTGCTCTTTGATCGAGTTTTTGTAACCAATTCACCCGGTGAACAGCCATGAAGTGGTGAATCAACAGGATTCTCAAAAATGCTTGATCTTGCTTCCCATAGAGCATTTGTTACTGGTGAATGGTACATTCCAGGCCACAAACTGATCGGTTTTCGAATGGAAGAGCCTGCATCGATTGGTGTTGAGCTTTGAGGTGAAACAAATTTTGGGTCAATTTCGTTCGAAAAACATCTTCTTTGAGTGGAGTGGAATGAGAATGGACCAGAAAATGGGGGCTTTGATTGTTGGAATGATTTGCACAAGTAAGTAGCAAAGAAGCTACTCCTGGGTTCATTGTTGAAGTGAGGGGCAGATTGTGAACTCAAATTTGCAGCAGAGTGTAATTTGGTTTCCAGATTTGTGGGCGAAATGGGAGGGAGAAGCACAGAATTGGATGAATCCAAAAGATAGGCATTGGAATTGGGATGCGATGGATGAAACAGTAGCGTAAGGGAGCGACTGGAAGAAGAATTGGGGTTTGATTTAAGGAGATGATGAAAGGGAACTGATTTCCAGAGGTGTTTCATGATTTAGGGACGAATGGGAAATGAGGGACATTAATTTAAATAATAACAAAATTATTAAAGTATTATCAGACCATTTCCAGAAATGATGCTACATGGCATGAAACCCCAATAATTCGTTAAGAGTTGTAACAAATCCTGAGTCGCTGGAGAACCATCGTAGCAATGAAATACCTCCCTAGGATTTCATAATTTTCATGGGTTTCTAAGATCAGGGAGAAGGGTTTTTTATTTTATTTTAGGCTTAATACATAATTAGCCCCAACTTGCAAATATTTGTCATCCCAGCCCCTTAACTGATATGTTTTCCATATAAACACTTATAGATGAAAATTTTAATGACAATAAATACCTCAGGCTAACCGATTGATGCGCATGCAATTCAAACGCTTGACATGAATGACATGCAATTAGTGTTATTAAAATCGGACCAGATGATTAAACTAGTTTAACTATAAATCGTTAGATTATTTGGTTGGTTTAATGTATAAAAACCGAATTAGCTAAAAACCGTAAGGAACCGGTCAAAACCGGATAAACATGTGAAAACCGGTCTGAAACCAAAAAAACTAGTTTGAGTAAGAAAAAATCATTTTTTTGTCCAAAATATCTATATAACATTATTTTTTGCTGGAAAAAATAAAATAAAAATTTAAGCAATTTTAATGAATTTCTTATAAATAAAATAAAAATTGTAATTTATAATTGATGAATATTTATAATTTTTTACTATATCTATCTTAAATATTTGTTATAAATATTGAATAACTTGAAAACATTACTTTATGATTAATGTTTGATGATAAATATATTTTTTAAAGTATTTTTTATTGTTTTATATAGTTATATTCTCATAATATTTATAGAAAATTTTAAAAATAATATTATTTTAAAAAAAAGTAAAAAATTCGATTGAACTCTATCGAACTGGTCGAACCAAAAACCTTTTACCTCTTCAGTTCTTTATTCGGTCCGATTTCAATAACATTGCTTGCAATACTTAACAAATAGAAAAAAGACACGCGGCTTTCATTAAATTGGATGTAATTTACGGTAATTGAGATATTTTTTCACATGCTTCCTCTCTCTCTACTCCATCTCTCTTGCTTTTGCTTCCCTTTCTACCTTTGTTTACGACCAGTAACGGTAATATCGACGCATTTCCCCTTCAAGAAGTAGACATTCAATAATAATCCATAATTTAAGTGAAATAAAATAACGACATTGGTATAAGAGAAAGGTATTATCAAGGTAAATATTGTTTAAAAATTTTTTCGTTTATGAAAACAGAGAAAGAAATGATATTTTTGTGATATGGAGGAAAATATTAGGGTTTGTTTGTAAATCCACATCTGGTTTTCTTTGTTGATGGAATCTTTTTTGTGTTTTTGCTTTTTTTTTTTTTTGATTTTGTAGGCATTATTTGTTTACTGGAACCCAAATGACACCTGTAATTGTCAATTTTTTCTTTTATCATGGGGGACAACTCATTAAGGATCCATTACTGAGTATGTAAATGGACTCATGCATGATGAAGATGCGATTTGTGATGTGAACAAATTTCATGCAAAGTGATTTCATAAATGGGGAAAAAATATTGGATACCACAATGTGTGTGTATAAGCATGTATTGTAAACTAAAGTAGGCCTTTTCATATTGTTAAA
Source organism: Excoecaria agallocha (assembly GCA_037975025.1). Taxonomy (NCBI): domain Eukaryota; kingdom Viridiplantae; phylum Streptophyta; class Magnoliopsida; order Malpighiales; family Euphorbiaceae; genus Excoecaria; species Excoecaria agallocha. Next base: position 32,785,386 of record CM075821.1, on the reverse strand, counting down.
TGCGACAATGATGTGTTAGAACTAGCAAGTAAACTAAAATAGGGTGATAGGGTGGATGTGCACTTAGTACATATAGTAGACACAACAATTATTTATGATGAAAATGAGGAGAGGGGTAGTAATTCTGTTGGTGTGGACTCCACTGGTAAAATATGTGATCTATATGATGGATAAAGAATTAAGGCAAGTAAAGTTGCAACGGGAGGTGTTGCTATAAATATTGGCGAGGCCAGTAATGTTAGAGGCAGTAATGTAGCAGTCACTAATAAAGGCAAGAAAGTTGTAACAGAGTACAATAGGCAAGCTAGAAAGAAAAAGGATAGGCAGAGTGAAGGAAAAAGGATTGAATATGAGGTTAGAGTAAATAATGACACTGTTGAATATGAGTATGTTGGGTTAGGTAATTTTGGATCTGAATATGAAGATGAAGATTATGATGATCAAGACTTTGATGAGTCTTCAAGTGATGAAGATCTGTATGATGAAGATGAGATTTTTGAAGAGGAAGCAAGTGATTTAGATGAGGAGGTGCTGTAAGCTAGGAGGGTCAAATTAAAAACAAAGTTAGGGAAAAAAGTCTACAAGAGTCAATGTTGATGAGGTACCACAGGATCCCATTGGGGTAGATGCTGGATTTGATAGTTTTAACAAGGATAGAAGGTAAAGATATGTTGAGAAAGTAATTGGGGATGGAGAATTTTTCGATAGTAGTGATCCTGGCAGTGAATGTAATGATGATAATGCAAATGGCAGTGAAGATAAAGCAAGGGAGTTGCCGCCTAAGAGGTTTAGAAGTAGGATGTATTATGATCTAACTTGTAGGGTTGCTTTATTTGAGCCGAAAATGATATTTGAGAATGCAAATTAGTTTAGGTTGGCTTTACAAGATTATGCAGTAGAGAGAGGGGTGAATATAAAACTAAGGCCAAATGAGAAAGTAGAGTGAGGGCGATGTGATTGAACAACAACTGTAAATGGCACATTTTAGGTAGCATAGAGGGCAGAACTGGAGACTTTATTATGAAGACATACTTTCCATTCCACTCTTGCTATAGGTCTAACAAAAACAAGGCATGTAACACAAAGTTTATAGCAAGAAAGTACAAAGAGAGGATAATTAGTCAGCCTAATATTAAGTTATGGCAGATGCAGCAGTTGCTGCAAGAAGACTTTTATGTTTATGTTGGTAAAAATATTTGTGCAAGAGCTAAGATGAAGGTGATTGTGCAGTTTTTGGGGGACTACAAATAGGATAACTAATCCAGGCTTAACAGTTGTGATAAAAACATTAAAAGAGACAATATCAGGGAAATAGGTATTTATGGGCATTTATGTATGCTCGACAGCACTGAAAGAAGGTTGGTTGAGTGGTTATAGACCAATAATAGGATTAGATTGTGCATTTTTTAAGGAAATTACCAATGGAGAATTACCGACATGTGTTTCTAAAGATGGCAATCACCAAATGTTCCCAATTACTTGGCTGTAGTTGACAAGGAATCTAAGGACACATAGGCCTGGTTCATAAGATATTTGATGGGTGATCTATAGCTAAATGCGGATACTGGTATATGATTAGTTGTTATGAGTGATATGCAAAAGGTATGTACAAGCTTAACATTTACATTAATGCAGGGATTTGTTTATTACAACTTGTAATTTATATATAAATAGTAAACATTTGCTATAATGCAGGGAATTATACAAGCTGTTGCTGACTTGCTTCCAAATGCTGAAAAGAGAATGTGTGCACGGCATATTTGGAGCAACTGGAAGCAAAAATGAAGAGGTGAGGAAAGGAGAAAAAAGTTCTAGGCTTGTTTAAGATTAAGTTTTGAGGTAGGATTGTCTGACAGAATACATGATTTAAGTACGTTAGTAAATGGAATTGTTAAGGATTTGTAATGTTATAATAAGGAGACATGGTGTAGGGCTTATTTTGGTACATTAAGTTGCTGTGATGTTGTTGAAAATAATATGTGTGAGACTTTTAATAATTGGATAGTTGGGCTTAGATACAAATCTATTATTATGATGTTAGAAGATATTAAACATAAGATTATGGGTAGAATAGCAAAAATGAGAGAATTTGCTGAAAAATAGATTTGTGATGTTTCACCTATAGCTATGAAAATGATTCAAAAAGCTAAAAAGGATGCTGGAAAGTGTCAGCTTATTTGGAATGGTAATAGTGGGTTTGAAATTATTAATATGTATATAGGCACATTGTGGATATCAAGAAAATGACATGTTCTTATAAGGCATGGCAGTTAAGGGGCATTCCTTGCAAGCATGCTATTTGTGCAATGTTGCACGGAAAGTTTGACCCTTCTAATTTTGTTGCACATTGGTATAGAAAAAATACATACCTAATGGCCTATAGCAGTTACATCTAGCCCATGCCTAACATAAAGCTTTGGCCATCTAGTCAGAATTCACCCATTGAACCCCTTGAAGTTACACCAATGCCAATGAGGCAAAAAAAGAATAGGAAAAGGCACATGATGAATCCAGCAAGAAGTTTGAAAAATTTTCAAGAAAAAGAGCATCAATGACATGCTCACATTGTAAGAATTGAGGTCACAACAAGGAAGAATACCTTATTTTGGTTAGTATTTTTTCATTTCAATATTTTGATATTATTAGGATACAATTAAACAATGCTACATTTATCATATGACTTACTGTGTTGCTTGCCAAAAACAAGAAAGACAAGTAAATGTCAGTGAATCTACCCAACCCAATCCAAGACCAACAACTCAACCCAATCCAACCCCATCCATGCATCCAAGTCAAATAGGTCAAAGTGAACTCAATTCGAGACCATCAATATAACCAATTCCACAAATCCAACTTGTAGGTGCAAATATGTTACCATATAATGGTGCTACAATAGGAAGTGTGGGTAGAGGTAGAAGTCGAGGGAGGGGGAAACCAAGCAATTTAAACAATAGAAGGTATAACAGTATTGGTAAGAAACGAGCTAGAGAAAAAGGGCATGAAATTATATATGACCAATCAGGTATTATCTTACAAAGGGTAACAAATGATTTTCCAGTTATATATTCTCATTCTTGTTTTTACAAAGTGTGAAATGTTTGTTGATTTGATTTCTCTTCATACAGTCTGGATACAATGAGAAAGTTTTGCATACACCACCTACATTGAAAGATGTTTCACAAACCAATATTGATCTAGGCTTCAAGCCTCCAGGACTGAAATGGAAAGGCAGAAATACAATCACTCAAAGGCAATTTAGGGACCAGAGTTCTCAGGCACAAATGAACCTTAGATAGACTGCTTAAGCCTCATAGCAAACAACATAATTTCGTTCATGTGATAATTTATAGAGAAATGTTGATCATCAGTAGTCTATTATCTGGGATTAGGAACAATTATGACTTTTAAATGCTATTAACAACAGTTTATTATCTTGTATGTTTTAGGATTATTATGAACAATAGTTTATTTTCATGTATTAAACCTTTTGGATTGTTGTTAACAATATAATGATGTTCAATATAATATTATTAACACTCTATTGGTATTATACTTCTGGTCAATTCATTAGTTTATATATATGTGCTAAATATTCAACATAATAAACATGGTAATACCTAAAATACAAGAATAATATTGAGCAAAGTCTTGTTCCTTTATCAAAAGGGCCTATTGGCATTTGTACATTAATCCAAAATCAACAACAACTACACTAATAATCTAAATTTGTCACACAAATAAACCTAAATCAATAATCCAATTACAAATGCAAGCACAAGTACCACAAAATAACAAAAACAACAATTTCTCCTTTCCCTCTTTCGATTCCTGCCAGTACCAACTTCTTGCTCCATTTCTCTCAATCTTTGAAGTAATCTAAAAATTACATGTTTGTAATGATCTGAAATGGGTGGATCGACTTATGAGAAGAACTTGCATGCATTTACGTCCTATGAAAACATAAAATCATGTTCTTCTCGGAAAATATCCACCAAAATATATTTTTTTTAAGTTAACCATAAATCAAAACAATCTTAGAGAATTTTTTTTCAAGTTAACCATAAATCAAAACAATATTAGCAAATCACAAGAAAATAACCCCATACCATTGGCAATCGAAGAATCTCCTTCTTGGGTTCAACACCGTCCATGATGTGTGCAACTCAGCTGCTTCATGACAATGGCAATCTGAAATATTTTCCATCTACAATTTTCTATAGTATTTTCGTGCTCTCTTTGTTTGTGATAACGGACAAAAAATTTAAGCAACTTTGATAATGGATAAAGGCAGAAGAATATGAAAATCAAGTCTGTAACTAAGCAAAAAATGGGTTTTTATATAGAATTAGGGATTTTACAGTTGGAAAAGGGGGGGAAAATGGGTGCTTTACGCTCTTAGAATGCATGATATATACCCTCAAATGCCACATCATCTGTTTTTTTTGCCACGTAGGACGACTAGCCAGCCTGAGATATTTAGTGTCATTAAAATTTTCAACTGCAAGTGTCTATATAAAACATATAAGTTAAGTGGCTGGGATGATAAATGTTTATAAGTTTAAGGGGCTAATTATGTTTTAAGCCTTTATTTTATTGATATAATGATGTAGGCAAGTTTTGAAGATGGGCTTGATAGGATAGGACATAGGATGTTACCAACGAGAAGATAATAGAAGGAAGGCAAAATCCATTTTCAGTAAGTAAGCTTTTAAAATTATTCACATTAATTCTTGTATATAAAAAATTTTATATTTAAGATTCTTAATTCAATTAATTAATGGATATTTATTTTTGAACCATTGTCAAAAGGCACATTTTTATTAATTTTTAAAATTTTTTATATTTATATTTTTATAATTATATTTTCAATTAAATTTATATACTTTAATATAAAATTACATGCAGTTTTTTTTATTAATAACATTAATACACATATTTTGAGCTGGATTTTTTCCTTTGCTTCTATAGCACATTCACTATAACCTCTTTTGGCTTGCGGTCTGCTACTTTAGCACGTCAATTTCTTTCCTTGCCGATTTCAAGTTTTCTTGTTGATTTCATTTTTTCTTTCTAATTTCATTGTCTACTAGTGGTTTATTGATGGATCCAATAGCCAATTTGGCCAATCTAACAATCAAGAAAGATGAAGAGGTTGGCTGGAATCTTGATGAGGTTGGGAGTGCAAAGGAAAACTATGATAATTGCTTGGTGGGTTTTTTCTTGACTGATGCAATTTTTAATTATCTACATATGTGCAATACTTTGGCCAATCTATGGTGCCTTTTTGCAGGTGTTAATATCAAATAAATCCAACCTAAACTGTTCCTGTTTCATTTTTTCAATGAGGTGGATGTTCAAAGGGTCATTGATAGAGGTCCCTACACCTTCAACAATCACCTTCTTGTGACTTATGAAATGAACAATTGAGAAGATCCTTATAATGTTTTAACCTGCAATAATGAGATTTGGGTTCAGGTACATGACCTTCCCTCTGGTTTTATTTTAGAAATAATGGCAAAAAACTTTATTAATTTCATAAGCATGTATATTGAGTATGATACTAGAACTTATATGGATGATGAGGGTAAGAGTTTTATATGAGTCAGGGTCAATTTTGATATTCGTCGTCCTTTAATTTGAAAGAAGAAGCTTACTAGATCTGATGGTACCATTATGTATGCTAAATTTCGATATGAACGTCTTACAATTTTTTGTTTCTTATGTGGTAAATTGGGGCATGCTGAATTAAATTGTCAATTGAGAATGCAAAAGAAACCAATAAATTTAGTGCAATAATAGGACATTAGTTTGTGAGTTACTCTTCGTCGAAATGTCACACCAGCTAATGTTTGGCTACGATCTAATGATGGGGGAAACCTTAGAAATTCCAAAAGAGTTATTTCAGGAGCTGATGGTGGCTATTTTTCAATTTCAAATAGATTTTCTCTCTTATTTGTCAGCTTTAATTGAGAAGCAAATATCTTGCCTTCTAACAAACATCAGAATGTAACATCTTTTTAGGAGCATGATAGTGGGATGGGCCCAAACATGTTTGACCTTAATCCTAGCAGTAGTACATACATTATTGAAGATAAATCCTTAGCTTTTGATGAAGGGAATAAAAGGGCAAGTATTTCTCATATTTTTGGTTTGCAAACTATTGGTGGAACAACAAGAGATCCTTATGCACCATCTTTCTTTGCAAATGAACAATTTGAGATATCAATGGGACCTATTGAATAGGCTCGCCGATCACCATGAAAACCTTATGTTGGAACTGTTGGGGTCTTGACAACTCCCGCACAATTTTAGCTTTTTGCAAGCTTGTCAGAAAGTTTTTGCCGAATCTAATTTTTCTCATGAAGACTCTCATTCATAGAGTCAAATTTGAGGAAATTTGCAGAAAAATTGTTTTTTTTTTATCATTGTTTTACTGTGAATAGGTTGGATAGAAGAGGTGGGTTAGCTATTCTTTAGAATTCTTCTATTGATGTTTCAATTGTGGGTTTTTGTTAAAATTATATCGATATGCGTGTTAATTTTCCTTCAGTTGGTGTGTGGTGTTTACTGGGTTTTAAGGGCTATTGGAACAAAATAGACGGCAGGATTAATAAAATCTTATTTTCTATTTATCTTCTTTTAATACTTTTTTATGGGCAATATTTAGGGATTTTAATGCTCTCTTGTCTAATTTTGAAAAATAGAGAGGTAGTGTACATCCTGCTAACTTGCTTGTTGGCTTTCAAAATACTCTTGCTGAATGTGGTTTGGCAGATATTCATCTTTATGGCAGCAATTTTACCTAAAAAAGGCATTATAATTCAAGTGAGGTGGTGTATGAGAAGCTTGATAGATGTGTGGTTTCGGATTCTTGGTGGGATTTGTTTCCTAATCATGATTTGCTCAATTTATCAGCCTCGGTGTTAGATTACATTCCTATCTTTTTTAATATTGACTATACTTTTTCCCTTGTGGGTAGAAATCGGTTTAAGTTTGAGAACGAATGGCTTCTTTTGTTTTGATATTATTTCTTTAAGCTGGAACTCTAGTTTGGGTAATTTGTTAGAACGTATTGGGAGATTTGCGAAGTCAATTCAGAAATGGGGAAAGGAAAAAATAGGCTAATTTGGTAGTAGATTATCTTCTCTTAATGCTCAATTATCTTGGTGTAGCAATTCAATTAGAGCAGATGAACTTTTACAGGTACTGGTCATTAAAATTAAAATCCTGACCACTATTGAACAACAAGAGCAGTATTGGAAATAAAGGACTAAAACTTTTTGGATGAAAGGGAGGGATAGCAATTTGAACTACTTTAACACCCAAGCCTCTAAACGCAAATGAAAGAACTGCATTGATGGTCTTAAGAACAAATCAAGTGTTTGGGTTTCAAACCCTATGGGTATGACAATATTTTGCCGATCTTTTTATACCTTCAACTTCGAATTGTGAACTGGTGTTTAATTTGATTGCTCTCAGTATTTCAGCAAAAGACAACAATAAATTGCTTGCTCCTTTTTTAGCTAAGGAATTTAAATTGGCAATTACTCAAATGCATCTTGATAAGGCCCCAGGTTCTAATTTTATGAATCCCACTTTCTACTAAAAATTTTGGCATATTGTGGGTAACGATATTATATCTAGTTGTTTATCTTGGCTTCCATCTTGTGTTTTTCTTGATAAGATGAATGAAACTATTATTGTCCTTATACCTAAGATTGATAATCATATTACTTTGAAAGACCTTAGACCTATTTCATTATGTAATATAGTGTACAAAATTATATATAAGGTCCTTGCAAATAGGCTTAAAAGAGTATTACCTAATGTTGTTCTTGAAGCTCAACCTACATTTATTTTTGGTAAACTTTTTACTGATAATGTCTTACTTGCATTTGAGTTGATTTTGTAACACCCTCATACCCCCTAAAAGGAACATGAGAGCGCTACAGAATCGAATCTTGTTACTACCATCTTATTGCTGTCTTTATCAAATTAGGTTACATAAAATTAAATTTCAATCACAAGTTCTTTAATATTCTTAATCATGACTAATTATACAATAATTGTTTCCCATTAACACATGCATTTCTCATATATAAAACATATATATACATATTTATGAAACATAACTATATACAATATCAACTCTTTTTGGTAGGGTTCAAAGCAAAAGGTCAAAAGAGTTTGCATTGGGCCAGTTGGGATCATTTATGAGCAAGAAAAGAACATGGTGGTATGGCATTCTGAAATCTTCATTTTTTCAATTTTGCTATGCTCTCTTCTTTCAAGAGTTCTTAAAGCTAAATATTTTTCCAATGGGGATTTCCTAACTCCTAGGGTGAGGCACAATCCTAGCTTTACATAGTAGAGTATCATTATGGCCAAAGAAGTTGTTCATCAAGGTGTTCGAAAAGGTATTGGCAATGATTATTTTATTCATATTTAGGTTGATCTGTGGTTACCAAATACTGAAAATGCTTTTGTTTCTAGCACTATATTCCCAGGTTTTGAGCAATTAGTAGCAAATCTTTTACTTGATAATGGTTTACAATGAAATAAAAACCCAGTACATAGTATTTTTACTCGTCAAGAGGTTAATTTAATTTGTTCTATTCCTCTTCACTAGTTCACTAGCAAGGATAGATGGGTCTGGCTCCATTTGAGGAATGGAATTTTTTTCAGTCAAATCAACATATTTTATTCTTAATAAAAATACGGTGACTTCTCATATGCAGATGCAAGGTTTAAACTAGAATCTTATGTGAAAATTAAAAATTCAGCCAAAGGTTAGAAATTTTTGGTGGCATTTATTGAATGGCTTCATCCCCACTCAAGTCAGGATTGGTAATAAAGGGATTCATATTGATAAAAATTGCTCTAGATGCTTTGAAAATGAATCTTTTCTTCATTTTTTCTATTCTTGTCCTATTACTTTTGCTGTTTGGAATATTTGGAAGTTGGAATGTGTTCGTCCTAGTGATTTATTCGTAGATTGGATAATATTAATGCACTAGGTTTTATCTAGTGAAAGGCTTGAAGAATTTGCAACATTTATTTGGAAGTTATGGGTTGAAAGAAATATTTTTTTCTGGAATGGGAAGGCTACTAATATGTGTTCCGTCATCAGTTCATCCTTGAAATTTCTACGATTTCGGTAGAATTCTCAAACTCTTCGAAGTCAAGCTAATAATCCTCATCATCCCTTATCAAATGAAGTGAACCAGAATTGTTAGAGCCATTCTCCTTTAGGATCATGGAAATGCAATTGTGATGGAGGCTTGTTTTCATGTATACCTTATGCAGGTTTTGGGGCAGTAGTTCACAACCATTTCGAGGCTTTTTTAACTGTTGTTTCTGGTCATTTTTTCTGGCCCTGCTGATCCAACAATTATTGAAGCATTTGGTCTTTATGTTTATTTGACTTGGGTGTACGGTGACTCTATTGGTCTTAGCATTGCGGAGGTAGATTCATAGGTTGTCTATAAAAGAGTTCTTTCCCCTATTAAAATATAGATTTATCCTTAGAGCTATTCTTGAGGAATGCAAAATTCTTATTAATTCAAGAGCTGATATCTCTCTTGTTTGAGCTCGGAAACAAATGAATTCAGTTGTACATTCTTTAGCTAGGCATTCAAATCAATATTCTAGTCTTCATTTCTGAAATTGTATTCCTTCTTTTATTGCCCATCCATTGGCTTAATAATATGGCATTGCTTTAAAAAACTTAATACAATTAAAAAACACATTTGGTCAGTTAAAATATAATTTAGTGTGCAAATATAAATGCCGTGTGAATAAATAAGAACCATAAAATTAGATTTGCCCTTGATACTAATAGCTCAAATTTGGACGCACCAAATTATTCCACTTTATTTTCTCTTTTAGTTTTCTTCTATGCATTTCATTATCTTGTTTCTTATTTTTTATTTGGCTCTTCCATTTTCTATCATCAACCATCAACAGTCACCGTTTACACACCACAGATTGACACGCCATTTATGAAAAATTGAGTGTTATTTATATTAAAATATAGGGATTTAATTAATAAATTTTTCTTTTTTTAAATGGACCAAATGTATAAACTTCTAAAATATCATAAATTCAATTATGGGTTTTACCTATAAGAAATTGGAAAAATAAGTCATCATATTCCTCAATTTTTCAGCTTTTCGATAATGAATTTCTATAAAAAAAATAAAAAAAAAGAAGTTATACATTACAACCCTAAACTTTTTAATTAGACCATATTATCTAGAAAATAGACCGTCTTAATGATTGTAAATATCACAGGCCGTCAAAGGCCCATTTGGTCAAACAACCTAAGAAGTGGGGCCCACCACAAATCGAGCCGAAATATATGAATAACCGAACAATAATCGAATCGATTTTTTCGATCGATTTGGTTAACAAAAAAACCAAAAAATTAAATATATTTAAAAAAGTTGTAGGAATTAATTAATTATGAAAATATTTTAGCTTGAATTGAATTTTCCTTTTAGAAAAGCAAAATCTGTAACTGAATAACACTTGCAATTTGAATTATTTTCAGATCAAATTCATGGATATATATTCTACTAATTTTAACAAATTATATTGTATTTCCAAAAATATTTTTTTATTATTTTTAATGTAAATGCATGAATAATATTTTTGATTATCCAACTTTGATGAGAATAAAAATGAAAAATATTAGAAAGGCCTATCAATTAGGGGTTAGAATAGGCGGGGGCAATGGGGTGCGTACAAAGATGGCATAAGAGTGACGTAGTGTACCCCAATTTTCCTCTCTCGGTTAGATATCATTATTTCCTTCCTTAAAAAAATTATTATTATTATTATTATTATTATTATTATTATTATTATCTGAAATCGCTGCACAGTACAGCAGTTTCAGAAAAAATTTTTAGAATTTAATTGAAGGTTTCACATCTGAAACCGTTATATAGTATAACGATTTCAGAAAAAATTTCAATTTTATAAATATTTTTTAACACACTCTATTTTTATAAATAATTATTAAAAACGTATTATTAAAAAAAATGTCCCACTTTTGTTGAGGTTGGTTTTCTTCTTTTAAAAAATTCATTTGCAAACACTTTAGGCTGACCTGCCTAATTCAAAAAAGCCTAATGATGGTACCTCTTTACTTTGCTCAAAGTACTCATAAATTGATAAAAAAAAAACGTTTAAAATTCATCCCCTAAAGTAGCTTATTAGTTTTAAATTAAATTTATTAATAAAATATTAAAAATGTCACATATTTATCCATTAATTATATTGTTGGATCAAAATTAACATAATTAGTTTGTATTTGCCACTAATTTTAATTTTAATGTAATTAATTAAACGAAAACACGTGCAAGTGCTAATTGCTTTAATGGAGTCTTGGAACCTCCCATTGCAGAAGCTCTCAGTATGCTGGAATCATTAAGTTTGGTGAAGAAGTCTTAACTATTCTAGCTTTCTCATTGAGTCTGATTTTCGGATTGTTGTTCAAGCTTTACTATCCAAGTCGAGTAACCCTTCTGATTTAAACTTTATTATTGGTGATTGTAATTTTTTATTTGATATCCGTTTTGCATTCGCTAAAAGATTTGAGAATACAACTATTCATGTTCTAACTAAAATGGCTTATTGGATACTGGATCTTGTTACTTGAAATTTATCTCCATCTACTTATATTGTTCTTGCCTTTTGCGGCTGACTTTTGTTGATAAAGTTATTTGATTTCACAAAATTTAAAAAAAAAAAGAAAAGGCGCAAGTTAGCTGATTTTCAACGTCAGAATACCATCGGCCTTCACGCCACCCGATGCAGCCGACCCATTCACCACCTTCACCGGTTACCCTTTCCATTTCAACGTCCAGATTTCTGAATGCTTAATTAACGGTGCCAAATGAGCTTGTATCATTCTCCTATGGAGGACCTTAGATCCAGCCCAAAAAAGGCGTAGTTCAGCATCCTCTCTCTCTTTTCTTCTCAGTTCTTGTTCCTTTCTCTGTTAAATCAGTCGAGGACTTATTCACCATTGTATCCTCTCTAACCTACTCTCCGACGATATTCCGGTTATTATTCCAGTCACGCCACCGCTACCGGAAAAGGTATACGATGCTATTTTTATGTCTCAACCATTCGTAATCTCATGTGTTGTTAGGTTTAAATTCATTTAGGCAAAATAAATCACCTGGACATTCTTTCATGTTAATGGTTGGATAAACTTGCTGAGATTAGTGATATTCTTCACTTAAAAATTTACTCGGTTTTATGCCTGCAATGGATGTCAATTATGTTATTTTGTCTTGCCCTTTGCTAGGTACTATACCTCACTTTGGTGAAGGGAGTTCGTAGACTTGATTTTCAAAGTAGAAATGAGTGGAGGAGGAGAGAGGGGATCAGCAACTACAAAAACCCCTGCAGACTTTCTTAAATCAATTCGTGGGAGACCAGTTGTTGTCAAGTTGAATTCTGGTGTTGATTATCGAGGTTAATTCTTGAATCTCTTTAATTTTTCCTATTCCTTTTCCTATATGTTTATATTTCTTCTTTAATCAATTTATCATGTTTAGTTTTATCTTTTAATTCGATGTTCTTTTAACTTTTCACATTCCAAATTTCATGCCAATCAAACTATCTGCAGCTGCCATTATATCTCTTGACTAGAAATAATTGGTGACGCACAGATTATACAATTCAAAATAGAATAATTTGTTGAAATTTGCCCTTAAGATTTAGTTTGAGCTGGTAATATGAACACTAACACATTAGAAAGTTTTCTTTTATTTGCTTTAGTATTTTTCCAATATTAACCTTTCGGTAGGCTGGTAGTGTCTGTTATCAATGTTGAACCCCCTACACTATTCTGAGGTTATTTTCACATTTTTGGAAACTTTTTAGTGGTTTGGCAAATTTATTAACCAGGTGCAGCTCATATACAGTTTGAGCTTTTAGGATGAGTGGTTTATTAAAGGCCTAATGTGCAATTTTGTCCTTGATGTTTTAAAAAAAGAGCAATTTTGCCGCAATATAGCCCCTTATGTTTCAAAAAATGTACAATGTAGCCTCTTCTCTAACGTTTCTGTTTGTTTCACCCAAAACCATCAGTTGACTGCTTATGTAAACACACATAGGATGACACATCAGTATAAAATAACACGTTAGATGGCCATGCCAGCATGCCACATCAGCCGACACGTGGCAAATATATGCTTTGCATGTGACCCCTAAAAACACCCATTTCCCATCTTGTTTCTCTTCTCTTTTTTTTTTTTTTTTCTTCTGAGTTTCATCTGTATCTTCTTCCTCTTTCATATAAAAATGGATATGAAACCCAAATAAGTCTGGACCCTGTTGAAGTATTGTAATCATTCACAGCAAGTCTTTTGCATCAGATAGGTTCAGCGAGTACACCGTTAGAAATTTCAAGCCTTCTCTTCTTCTTCTTCTCAACCATGGTAGGAGATGAAAAGTTTTTCCTTGGCCGACAAAGAACCAAACAATCGCAGATTTTAGGAAGACTATACTCATGAATTTCCACCTATAGTGATGAACTGATGATGGGTTTCAATAACTGAACCTTTTCTTGATTCCGTAACTAATGAGGTAATTTCCAAATTCCATTACAAATTCATTGCCTTTGTTCTTGCCATGCCATGTTCCACAAACCCCAACGCGGCGATCAAAATTGGAGGTTCCCCGGCGGCCTCTTCTCTTCAACAGAGTGAAGAAATAGAGATCATTGTCCTCATGTAGGTATTGGCCCCCAAAACTCTCCCATACTTCCCATGGTTCTTTATTGCCATACAAATTGCAATCTTTTACTAAGAATTCCTCCTCCTCCATCTTAAACTTGGCATTCATGATTTTCTTGTAAAGGTCTAACCAAATAACTGTTCATAAGAAGGCCTAAACCTATATCCAGGACCTAACAATGGTGATTGCATACTGATGGCTTGAAATTAAAGCAAATTAAAGGATAGAAAGATGTACCTGGGTAGAATATATCAAAACACCCTCATATTAAGCCACTGGTTAGGGCTTTGAAAATCGGAACATCAACGGCAAAGGAGAACGCGGCTTCTACTCTGCTTTGCCTATCGCAAATAGAAGAGAACAAAGTTGCAATCGGACGGTCAGGAGCAATTCCACCTCTAGTGAACTTACTAGAATCTGAAGGATTTTGCGGGAAAAAAGATGTAGCAACCGCACTCTATTCTCTATGTTTTGTGAAGGAGAACAAGATCTGAGCTATCCAAGCAGGGATCATGAAGCCACTGGTGGAATTCATGGCTGATTTGGGGTCAAACTTGGTGGACAAATCAGTTTTCGTGTTGAGCATTAGAAATTGAGATTGCAGTGAATGATGTTACAGTGAATAATGCATTGTAGTTTCTAAAGTTGTTATGGAGTTTCACTTAGATTTGCTAAAGGAAAGAAGGAAGAAGATAAAGATGAAGATGAAACTCAGAAAAAAGAGAAAGGGAAAAGGCCTGGGAATGGGGTGTTTTTAGGGGTCACGTGCAAGGCACATGTTTGCCATGTATTGGCATCAGATGTAGCATGCTTACGCCACGTGTCGGTTGATGTTGCCATTTGATGTGTCAAATTATTTGCTGATATGTCATCCTACATGTGTTTATGTAGGCGGTCAACTGAAAATTTTGGGTCAAACAGACGGAAACATTAGGTTAGGGGATACATTGCACATTGTTTGAATCATCGATGACTACATTGCACGAAAGTAAATTTTTGGGGCAAAATTGCTCTTTTTTGGAAACATCAAGGACAAAACTGCACATTAGGCCTTTATTAAACATGGGATTTAGAATGTCTCAGACCAAAAGCTGCAGATTCAAATCCTGGCCTCACTCTTCCTCTTAATTCGAAATTGCAGTGAAAGTTTAGTTGGGTCATGCTTGAAAACGTCTTCAAATTCAATAAGCTTTTATTATGTGGTTTGCTAGAGATATAGAACTGTATTTGTAGGTGTTCACCTACAAGATTGAACTTTTAGGTTAAGTGGTTCATTGACTCCTAACTTGCAGTGTAGAAGGAATACAGCATTGGAGATAGGTTGGAAACTTGTTATTCAGACAGATGGTTTGTCTTAGGTTGCAAATTATCGCCCTTTTCTTTCAGCGCATCATGTTGCCTTGTGAACATGAAAATAGTTAGAAATGAAATTTAATTATGAATATACCATAGCTAAATAAAGATATTAGGTGAGAGATTGAAATTGCTTGTTATCAACATATTTCATCCCTATTTTTCTTATTTTTATACTCTCTTGTCCCTGTTTTTTTGGGGCTTTGTGGAGACAGCAGAGGGAAGCCAAGTTTAGGTTCTTATGCTGTTTGCAGGTTCGTGGCTGGCTTGTCTAGTGGCTGTCTAACAATGTTATGGAATCATAGCTTGTGCAGGATTTCCTGATTCATAAATTTTCTTGTGCAGGTATTTTAGCTTGTCTGGATGGATATATGAACATTGCAATGGAGCAAACAGAAGAATATGTCAATGGGCAGTTGAAGAATAAATATGGTGATGCTTTTATTCGTGGAAATAATGGTAAGCCGTAAATTATTTCTTTCAGCAAGTATTGTCATTTTAGCTAATAATAGGTTTTATTTTTCTTTTCAATGCAGTCTTGTATATTAGTACATCTAAGCGGACATTAGCAGATGGGGCTTAGCCGCTTAGCATCGCAGTTTCAGAGTTAATGTGTGTTCTTTTTTAATGATCGGATCAGTAAGTTTTATTTTGTCAAGTATCTTCCTTTGTTGAACAGATTAGCAGAACTTATATTCTCAGCTCAGTAGCTTCTGCAATGAGCTTGTTAAATGATTTGTAAGGAATGCCCATTTCTGCATCTAAACGAAGCTAAAAGAAAAAACATCTATTTCAGATTTTTTTTCCCATGTCTATAAGCATTACTATTTATTGGCACCTGCTGTTTTTTACTCCGTCTACCATGAAGACAGGCTTTTTATGTTGTTATTTTTTTGTAAGAAAATATGTCCGCACCTTGGAATTTGAGTTTATTTACATCAGAAGAAATCATCCGTAAATCTTCTGCTTGTGACCCTTTTACACATTCTTGTTAAAATAATAGTTGTCATATGTTCAAGTTTTGACAGATCTGCTTGTGATCGTTTTACACATATTTGATTTAAAATAATATGCCGAATAGGTGTGTCATATGTTCAAGTTTTGACAGATTAATTAAAACTGGCATGTGATGTGAGAGACTGCTCAAGTGTTAATTACTTTCTGAACTTATATTCTGCTGTTTACAAGTGTCTCGATCCAAGGTTTAAACTTGAAACAAAATCATTAAATCAGGTTCCAATAGGAGGAAACAAAAAAACTGAGTGTTTTTTTATGGCGAAAAGAAGCATTTATTTGCCCATTTTATGATAATTGTTTCTGATTTACAATTGAAACAATCTCCTCAAATACAAGTTACCTAAATTCAAGATGTCATTATAACACCAGAATGCCGACCTGAAAACGGCCCCAGATTGCCCTTCGCTGCAATTACTTTATCAACCAGTAGTTTCCACCTAGCTTCATCTTTCTTAGTTTGCTGCTGCACTTTTTCCTTGAAATGCCTGTTAAAGAAGGAAAAGAGAAAAATAGGGAATATAACAAATGATAACTAATTAGACTAGATTAATCCCCTTAGTTTTACAAAGTTACCCACATATTATCACTCAGCATTAAGTAGAACTCTCCTCCCAATAGCTAAATTTTTAGCTTGGTAAAAAAAAAGCACTGAAAAAGAAAAAACTTTCTATTGCCAACACTAACCTAATGAATTAGTTTCAAGCCCTAGAATGTGCAATTAAAACTTATGAAGAAATAACCAGCTGAATGCAGACAATTTAACAACCTAAATGGAAATCTTTAAATTTGCGAATTAGAATTACCTGCAGAGTGGAACCTTGCAAGCTTCTGGCTCATCACACATGCGGGAATGCAGCTCAAGAAGCTGCCACATACGTTTGCAGTGAACACATCCACCGGGAACTCGAGTCTTGCAAGTGGAGAAATGGCGGACTAAATTCTCAAGTCCTTTGCAAGCAGGGAAATTGCAGGTTACCTGGCTACCTTTCAGAACTTTGTCACGAGGACCAATTGTCCTGCACCCATCCCTGCATATGTGAAGGAGGGCCTCCATTGCTTCAAGGAGTTGCAAGTACACCTTTTTCTCTTCCAGTCTCCTCAACCTCTCCTCTTTTCTCTGACAGCAAGAAGTAAAACCGCAATTGAATTCAAAAGTCGAAAGTAAGAAAATGATTGTGCTTTACTCCAGAAAATGTGAAACATATATCACTTACATAGTACCAGAATCACAGAACCATAAATATGTTCTGAAGGCAAATAAAATGGAGAAAGATGGACTCAGAAATTCCATAATAACAGCAACAGTAACTGAAAACCAGTGTTAGATTCATAATGTTTAGATAACAACCAAAGCATAAAGGCATTCATCATATGTCCCATAAAGCTGAATCAGAGCACTTCAGCTCAGGTGGATATTTAAATAGGCGGACAGTTAGCTTGAATAATTTGATTCGCTTGTCTAAATTTAAAAGAAAGAATATACCAAAACATATGCCAATGCATGCACATGCACTTGTACTTGTCTCCTAAATTTGAGCAATTCGATCTGGAGTTGGGGGGTTAGTTAAAAAGAAAATTTGAAACACAGTTAGTATGTAGTATATAATCTACAAATAACATGCCTCATGTTATATGTTTATACCTCAAACAAAGATGAACTGACTTACAGAATCTGCTTCAACAACATGCTCCAAAAGTTCCTGTTCCAGGGCAGGATTAGCATGCTTCATAACCTTCCAACCTTCAGTTGAAGATACAGTTTTGAAATCCTTCACAATCATGCGAACACAAATGAAGGAGATCCGCGGCATATTGCAGTTCCTTGCTAACTGAAGCACATCTACCACATTGTCTTGGTTGAGCCAACTGTGCTCCAGAAAGTGTACACAAATTCTTTTAAGTGATGGGATGGAGTACGAGTGCGACAAAACCAGCAAATGTAGAACAAACTTCTTAATCTCTTCTTCTTCCAGGCTGCATTAGGTTATCAAAGAATGAATATTTCAACGATTAAATAAGAAGCCTTTACAGTAAAGAGGAAAAATAAAAGGAGGAAAAAAAAGAAGAAGAAGAAGCTTTTTTTCCAGTTTCTTCCACTAAGATTGTGAATATTATGCTTAGCGTCTATCATGGTAGCCTATGAGATAAACTTCAGTTCTGGAATATTTTTAATTGACTAACTCGTAGCAACTAATAACATCCACTCATCTGATAGGTGCAACAATAGTCTCTGACATAAAGCTAACTCAACAGCTGCTAACCTAATTCACCACTGTATCTTCCTAGGAAATATTTTATTCTGGAGAAAGATAGATATGAGCAAGATTGAGACTTTGTAATAACCAATGACCCTCTATAGACATGTTGAGCTCAATACCCTTCAAATAACATAACAAGCAACATATACAAGTGCTGAAATAAAACCAATATCAATTTCAAAGCAGTGGTGTGGTGCCCTTAACAGACTCCAACAATAAAGAGTAGAAGGAAATGGTAATTGCAATTACCAAGATGAGTATAAAAAGCGAATGAAAGCATATACAGCTCCATAAGGCACACCAGCAATTTTGATGTATCTTATTCCTTTCTTAACTTTTGCTTGCTGCATAAGATTCCGGAGAACTGGTGATGCTATACTCTGCAATAGACAAAGTTAAAGGTTATAAACTTTTAAGTCAAACTGGATCAAAGATTAACATTGTTCTGTATGCAAAAATTCAGAATTGTAAACATGACAACCAAAATTAATATTGCAGTGCCTCTTTAAAGGAACAGAACGTTCTCTCTCTCTGTTTTTTTTTTAGCCCCTCGGGATACCAACAACAAGTTTCTGTCAACAGCCCCAAGGTTCCTAGAAAATTTAAGTTTAATTACATGAAATGAAACTCAAACAGCAGTATTTGTGGTTCTCATGAGTGGAAGCTCAATAAACGCACCAAAACAATGAAATGAGCTGGAATATACGAGTTTCCATCTGTAACAATATATACATCTGCGCTAAATCCTTCCTTGAATAGTCTGTCCCACGCCTCTATAATCTCTTTTGGGACAGAGCGACACTCTGAAATCCTTTGGCAATCATTAGCTCGAATACATTTTTTATCAGGATAAGGAGGTGGTTTGGGTATGCCACTATTATATGACACAGATGAGGTGGGAGATTCCAGCGCACGTAAAACATCGGTGGAATTCACTCCTTCCACAGGTAAATTGAAATATTCACCAACAGATTCACCAGCTGCAGATATCCAGGTGGAATCAACATCTGGTGAAGCCATCAAGTAATATGGTTTCTGTTATATATAACAACAAAAAGGTCTTGCCAAGAAGATCTGCATGGAGAGAATAAATTTTAATTAATAGTGAAATGCAAATTAAATGAAAGGTGGAAATAAGGAACAAACAGCAGTCAGTTTTACCATGAAATACTCATGCACAGAATTTCTATAGCAACAAATCCAAACTCATATATTGTCAAAGTTATAAATCATGATTCTGGATGATATGTATCCAAACATTGTTCTCAGAATATAAAGATTTTCCAAAATATTGTCAAACCACATAATAAACAACCAAAAAGTTGGCAGCAACATCAAAAAGGAAAAGAGCCAAGAGCAGAACTCCTTCTTAGTGACTTGTAGACTCAAAGTTAATTGGATTAGAATTTAGAAACTCCTTACTTTAGCATTTACTTATTTTCTCAATTTCAAATTAATTATTAGATTTACTCAACAAATCCAGACAAGAATCTAATCAAGTCAAACAAAAACTATAATATGCTTGAAATAACTAAATCTAGGTGAAGAAAGCACAAGCCAGTTCGGGGTGGGTGTTGGCAAATCAGACATCAAGGAAAGCATGTAATAAGAGGTCAACACTCGCAACTAGAATGGATTGGGCCAATGTACAGTAGGAATTAGAGTATAAAATGCACATTTAATATATATTAATAACAAATAAAAAAAAGCACCAAGAATAGATCTTACTCTAGTCCAAATTGTGAAAGAATACAGAATCTTCTAATACGATTATTATATAATGCAAAAAATAATTCATAAACTCTTTGAATCAAAACATAGTTAAACAATTGCGAAAGACGCATTCCAGGCATTAAAATAAGAGAAAATCCAGATCCTAAATTTACTTAGCACCGACCATGCTTCATCCCCACTACAGAAAGTATAAAAATAAAATATTTTATACGTCCCTTCCCTTAGGCAGAACAGATAAGATAATGTTTTCTGGATTGGATCAAAAGAGACAGAGATGCTATAACAGGCTGAAATAAGCTAAAAAACAATCAGGTCGAGAACCTTCAAATAAAATCAGTAAATCTTTTTCCGGGAAAACAAAAATCAATCAAGATAAGCTTGATCTTCTGCAAAGTTATATATACACACTGACACTGTATTGCCGAGGAACCTGAATGAGAATTAGGTAAACATTAATGAACTATCCTCTAAAAAGAAATATTAATAACTATTTCTGTAGAAAGGTGTATTTATGAAAGTCACGAACTATGATTGTCTTACTTACCCACAGAAAAGTCGTAAACTGACAGTCTGCGAAGGAAAAAAAAGGATAGCATTTTTGTAAAAGGTTCTTTTCCCAGAAGGATCAATCTTGAAGGCAAAGGAATATTTAAAGAAACAGCAAAGAGCTAAAAAAAATTCATTAAAATCGACAGTATATTAATTGAAAAAGGGGAAAAAAAAGAAGAGAAAAATATTTAGAAAAAGATGAAATTAAATTAAGCTTAAAACGAATCGCCGAAATCAGAATTGTAAAACAAAAGAAAATTGAAGATAGTTAAATAGAAACTGTTAGATAAGAACATAATCATAATGAATTGTTACCTGGATTAGATATGTCATCCGTGCAAAAGATAGATGAATTGGATGAATGGATTGGAAGACATGAAAGGAGCAGAGAGTATGAATATAGAAGAAAAGAAGTAAAGGCAGTGTAATTTAAATGGAAAGAAAAGAAGAGGAGAGAAAAGAAAGTGAAGAAAAGAAGAGAGGAGGAGACGCGTGCCAGAAAGAGGAGGGAAATTGAAGCACGGGTCTCTTCTTTTGTTTTTTTTTTTATACCCCTTGGCCTTTGCAATTGCAAAATGGGTAGCCGGCCAACCAACTGGGGACGCCCGAGGGAATATATATATATATATGTTTAGCATTTAACAATGCCATGTTTAAAAAAAAAAAAAAGAGTATATTTTCTTACCTAAGAAAAATAAGATAAAAATATAAAAAATAATTGTGCAGCCTTTCTAGAACAACTGTACAAAGAAGAAAATACTTAGGTCCTGTTCATTTACAAAAAATTACTCTAATTTTTCAAAAAAATTTTTCACAGAAAACAAAAAATAGATATTATATTTATTTTCATCAATTTTTTAAAATAGAAAATAGAAAATGAATTTTTCAGTTTTTCAAAATAAAAAAGAGATTGAAAAACTAATAAAAGATATTTTTCAAATTTTCTGAATAATATTGATACACATACATATATATTTATATATACATACATACATACATACATATATATATATATACTTACATAAGTATATGCATGTACATGTCTATGTAGTACATGCATACACACATACATATACACATACACATACATATACATATGTATATATATACATACATATGTATATATATGTATATATATATATGCATATATACACATATATATGCATATACATTCTTACATGCATACATGCATGCATGTATGTATGTATATACACACATAATGTATATCTATCTATCTATCTATCTATCTATATACGTACATATACATATAAATATATATTTATGCATATACATATATGCATATGCACATACATACACATACATATTCATATATATATGTATATGTATGTGCAAACATACATACATATGTATATGTATGTATATGTGTGTGTGTGTGTGTATGCATAAATACATGTGTATGTTTGTGCATATATTCACATACATCTGCATATACATATACATATGTATATATGTACATACATATACATATGTATATATGCACAATACATACATATACACATACATATATATGTATGTATGTGTGTGTACACATACTTATACATGTATGTGTATATAAATATATATATATATACACACACATAAAAAAATTCCAGTTTTCCATTTGTTGATAAATAAACTCATTTTTTAAATTTTGTACGAAAAATAAATACTCCAATTTTCTAAAAATTAGAAAACAAAAAATTATTTTCTATAAGTAAACGCACCCTAAGTTTCTCTTAAAAAAATAAATTTTAGGTTAAATACATAAATTGACAGTTCAACTTACACCAATTTTCATTTAAACACTCAAACTTAATAAAAGATAATAAACACGTTAACTAAGACACAAACATATGTTTAAATCCTTATTATTGAAATCATACAGAAAGGATGGAGCGTGTATTTTAAATGCGTTGATATGATAATAAAGCCAATAGAATATTGCCATGCATCAAGCATTAAAAAAATCGAAAACCCTGTATCTTTATTTCAAAACTCTTTGTATTTCCCAAAATCAAATAATCACAAAAACCATAGAAAAAATTAATCGCAATCAAATAAATCAATACAAATCTGAGAAGAGAATCGAAATGAACTCGCTTAAGCTCGCTTTCGCTATTGGAGGAGGGAGGAACAACATCATCAGCGGATGCATAACCATCCTCCTTGGCAGTATTGTTTGGTTCCTTGATTCTATCATTAGAGTTGGATTGATTGAGTTCTTGAGGCTGCTCATATTGAGACAAGTTATTCAAACTAACACTCTTCCCCATAGAATTAACGACGACTTTGACTTTGAAAAGCATAATCTCGCCGTCGGTAGTAGTGCCCATGGTCTGAGACAGAGTAGAGAAAGAAAACGGTTTTGATATCTAATAATCCAGGGTTTTTGCTATTAATGTTTTTGTGGTTTTCTCTAAAAAACCAAGCAAGTAGAAAGTTTCTTTGTTAATGTACCATTAAATATCAATAATTATTCGTAGTTATCCAAACAAAAGATCATTAAACAAAATTTGAAATTGAAAACATGCCTTCTCCAGAATGCAAAATTTCCCTCCACCGCTGTACATATCGGCATCAAAAACTAGCAAGATGGACAAACATGGTTGTTTTGAAGCCACTTGCCAATATATTTTCCATGATAAAGATGAAAGCAAGTCGTTCTTTTATCTCCTTTCCAATTTCAAATTCTTTTAAACAAATCAAACACTATTTGTCCTCCTTCTCCACACCACTATCTCCAATTGCAAAACAGACATATTTGTTGCTAGCAGATTAGCCGATATCCTTCCACCACTAGGAATCAGATGCTCTCAAACAAGTTCTGCCTCGATATCCTTGGGGTGGCAAAAGGATGAGATATCCCTCATGCCACGGTTCCCTACAGTCTAAAGGAAGTGCAATGTGTGTGGAAACTCGAATCATAAATGGATTTGAGTACCGTTTTCGATCGCCTCTTTCATGATCATTTCTATAGGTAAAACTACTATGAGCGGTCTAAACTTTGACCCTATGGCTGAAACAAGTATAAGGTCTATCCCCATACACCTATCATCTTAGAATAAAATTGTTGGTTTCAAAAGTATGTTGACCACTGTGCTTCAG
Organism: Excoecaria agallocha; assembly: GCA_037975025.1. NCBI lineage: Eukaryota > Viridiplantae > Streptophyta > Magnoliopsida > Malpighiales > Euphorbiaceae > Excoecaria > Excoecaria agallocha. Next base: position 32,761,618 of record CM075821.1, on the reverse strand, counting down.
AAGATGGCCTTGTTAAATCAAAAAATGGAATTCTAGAAAGCATCTTCAACCTACAAAGCGGAAGAGGGAGCAAGCCTATCTCTTGCTACTTTATTGAACGAATCTTCTCTCTTGAAGCCAAAAAGCCCTAATTGAGATTGAAATTGGTATGAGAAGCATTGGAAGTAGAGGGTTTTAACAGTGGAATCGATTTGGGAATCAGGAATTAGGGATTCAGATAGGTAAGTAGAAATAGTGTGGCTATTGAAATGGAGCAAAAGAGATGAGAAAGACGGAGAATGCGTCAGATTCTCTCCTTTCACAAACTCTATGTTGGGTGAATTATACGTTCACTGCCATATCAGCATAGAGGGTTTAAAAATCTGTTATTGTGTGAATTAAGGTGTTTATTGGGTTATTATACTAATTTAGGTGCCTAAATGAAAATTTGTGTCAAGTTGAAGTATCAATTTATGTATTTGGCCCAAATATTAATACCAAATTAAAATACCTATACATTCCCTTAATTCTTTATATATATACACACACCTTGATTTTTTTATATTTAATCACTCAATATTTGTTGCTTTTTTAATTAATAATTAGTTATTTTTTGTTATACACATATTCATATAATTTTAAGAAAAAAGAATAAAATCATAATAGTTACTTTAGCACATATAAAGTTCTTTGATTATTGTTTTTTTCATTCAATACTTGTTTAGATTCAATTTATATTAAAATAAAAGTTTGTACACTTTTATCAATACACTATATTCACTTTGAAAAGAATTAATACAATATATTCACTTTGTGTAAACTTAATACAGTGTATTCTCTTTGTGTAAAACTATATATAGTGTATTTGCTTTGGACAAAATTAAATACAATGTATTTATTTTGAAAAAATTGAATAAAGTGTATTCACTTTATGAAAAACTGAATACAATACATTCATTTTAGGAAAAAACTATATATAGTATTTATTTTGGGAAGATTGAATTTAGTATATTCATTTTGGACAAAACTTGATAAAATCATTGTAGTTGCCACCAATGAAAAAATTTGTAACATAAATTTAATCATATTTTCATATAGCTACAAAAGATTTCTTTTAGCTACTCTAATGGTTTAGCTAAAAAATAAACTTTTCAGTTATAATGTAAGTGGCATTTGTTATAGTGAAAAAACATCAAAAAGAAAAAAAAAAGCCTAGAAAATTATGTTAGCAAATAATGGTTAGCTATTGGTCAGACACATTCAATCTAAATTTGCCTTACAATTTAATCAATCTAGTATTGTGTTTAAAGTTAAACCTCTCATATTAAACTTCTCATATGCACTAACTTTATAACTTTAATAATTTTCATATGCACAAAATTAACTCTCTTATATTGTGTAAAAATGTCAAAAGATTAAACCAACAAACTCATTTTTAAGTAATACAATTTTAAATATAGGATCCTTTAACTTTCTTATGATTTAGTTTGTTTTTGTGTTATGTGTATTAAAATATAATTTGAGATAGTGTTTTTAGGAAAAACATTATTGCACCAAACAAAAATTATTGCATAAAGTGTATATACACAGTTTTTTTTACAAAAAATATTTTCATTTTCATAAAACATGTCATATGTTAATGTTATGTTTTTTCTTCAATTTATTTTTCCATTGATACTTTAACAATAATAATTTGTTTACATTCTCATTAAAAATTAATTGTGAAAGGGGTGTTAAAAGATTCTAAATTTGACAATTTTTTTTTGTCATCTAAAAATATAAAAAAAGTTAAATGAAAGTATGGAAAATTGGTTGGCATGGGAACAAAATAGAAAATTATCATTATCATACAGTGTATCATTTTTTTTTGGAAAAACTAAATACAAGATATTCATCTTGGAGGGATCTATATACTGTGTATTCACTTTGAAAAAATTAAATACAGTATATTCACTAGTTTTATGTAAAAGTAAATATAGTATATTTACTTGAGGCAAAATTGAATTCGATGTAATCATTTTGGAAAAACTAAATACAACTAAATATAATATATTTCTTTGAACAAAACTTAAGAAAATTAAGGAAATTAGGAAGATTGCTAAATTTGATATACAAAAATCACGACAACAAAGTTGATTTTTAACTACCAATATTTATCAAACGGATGAAAATTTAGTCGATAGAAATATACCAATAATGAAGAAAATTTAATTTGATCCTTAAATCATAAATTCTATCATTATTTAACAAATCTAGTGCAACTGAAAGAATGACGAAATACAAATATTAAAGAGAGAACGAGGTGTTTGAAATAAAAGAAAACAGAAAAGGGGTATTTTTGATATATTAAAATCTGTAAAATGATAAAGGGGCATTTTTGAAATGTAAAAATGTATAAATGAAAAGTAAAAATAAATCACATGGCATTTTTTTAAAACATGATAAAAAAGAGAACAAATGGTGTAATTTCTTTTAGTATATTTGCAAACATGATATGATACGTAGACTTGCACATACAATTGACTCTCCACCCTATTTGTCTAGTAAATTTTGTGAGCTTGAATATAATTTTTGTTATCTAAACCCGATATGGCCCTAATCTGATCTAAAGTCCGCTTATTTGTGAACAGACTTGGACTTTGCATATAAATCACGGGCCTGATTTGGATCGACCATATCTTATATATATATATATATATATATATACACACACACACATATATATAATATATATATATATATATATATATATATATATATATGAGCGCGCGTGCGTGTGTACACACACATATAAATGTATATGTATAGATATATATATATATAGATATACATATATATATATACACACGCACACACACACAAACACATGTATATACATACATACATACATACATACATACATACATACACACACACACACACATAGATGTATGTATGTATGTATGTATATATGTATGTATGTATGTATGTATTTGTGTGTATGTATAAATACACACACACATATATATGTATATGTATATGTATATACACACATATACATATGTATATGTACACACACACACACACACACATATATATATATTTGTATAGTTTTTTCATCACTACGCCATCTAAAATATTTTAAAAATATAAAAAACAAAATTTTATTAAAAAAATCAAATTTTACACGTTTATTGATATATTAATTCACTTTTTGGTATATAACTTTTTATAATTTTGTATAGTATAATATATATTTTATGTATTAAATAAAACCTTACTTAATTTACAGTTTGTTTGGATGAGATAGTTCATGGTTTGGTGTAGAGTGATAAGGTACAATGTGGTGTGTGGTGTGTTATGATTTTATTTGTTAGAATATTTGAAAAGATGGCGTGGTATGGTTAGGGATGATCACGGGGCGGAAAATTTCCATCCCCGGTGGGAAACCGCCCCTAATGGGACGGAAAATCTCTGAAAAATTTCTCTGTGGGGATGAAGATGGAGGAAAAGTATTTCCCAACTTAGAATTCGGGATGGGAATTGTGATCACCGCTTCGAAATTTTTCCGTCCCCAAAATTTAATTATATTTATATAATTTAGTTTTAAATTATATTTAATTTTAATTTTATCAATTGTTAAAATTTATATTAGTCTGATTTGTAATTGAATTTATATTTTTAATTATTAAATATTATATTTCAATTACAATTAATTATTAAATATTATATTTTAGTTATAATTAAATTTTTTTAAAAAATAAAAATATTTTTAATACGGGGATGTGAATCTCCCATCCCCGCGGGGACGGAGAAAACTTTTCTTTCGTAATACTATCAGTCTCCGTCCCACCCTCGCTCCGCCCTTGCGCGGGGCAGTAGGTGAGGAGGCACTCCCCACCCCCGCGATCATCCCTAGGTATGGTATGATTTGATAAATTTGTTATAAGAGGAAAAATTTAAAGGTAAATAAAGATGTTAAGAGAAAAAGAAATAAAAATAAAAAATTATACAAAACCACCATTTAGTGGTTTAAAATTTTGAATAAAATAAAATCACTAGTTAATCATGAAAAACCATAACCATAAAACGAAGCATAGCATTATTTTAAACCTTGTTAACTGATAACCACAGAAATTACATCTCTAAAGGCCTAGTCATTTCGGCCCAACGGTATTTGAGACGGCCCAAATCTGCTAACAGAAAAGAGTAGCGTGAGCTAGAAGATAACACAGGGAAGCGTGATGTCCGATCGGACTGATGGGACGTCTTGTCCTGACAGCCCACTGGCATAAGCCAACGCCTACACTCTCCACTTACTTCCAGTCACATCATCGCTCACCTACTCTGACTGACGGTTATCATCTCCCCAAGGCACTCAAGTACCCCTTCCCTAAAAGATCTCCTATAAATAGCCAAAAACACGATGGCACCAGGTATTGAACTCTTGAGACTCTCTCTCTCCTTTCAGCACTTACTCCCAAGTTACTAACTTAAGCTTCGGAGTACTTACGCCCGGGTCCGATCGGGCATCCCCTTTTGCAGGTCCGGTTACTCGATCGATCATACAACCGCCAACTCTTCTTCTTACAGGATAAAGATATTTTGAGCTTTATCATTTGGTGCTTTCGTTGAGAGTAAATGGCGAGTTCAAGATCTAATGAGCATGAAACTTTAGGGGAACGTAACCATTATAGCCAGGGTAGATCTAGGCCCTCGGATAAAAGAGAAGGGTCTCCCAGGTCCCCTATTAGAGGCAACCTTCTCCCAGAATTCAATAATGCAGCCATGCGGCAGCCAAAAGATACCCCATCACCATTAGGGACATGCGCACCATCCTCAGTGACTTCACCAAAAGCATAGTTCAAACCCTAAAAAAGGAGAAGATGCCCAGGACTTATGAAAGAAGTCACGAAATGAATTTTATGATTGAAGAACTCGGGAGAAGAAAGAACAAGGGGATCTCCCTTAATGAACCAAGAACCCACGATAGCAGGAGAACAAGAGCCAGCACTCCAGGAAGATATGACAAAGGGAAAGGCGCAGGGTCCTCAAGTAGGGATTCCTCCTACACCCCCAGCAGACGATCCACTTCGTCCATTGGGGATGATTTATCTTTCATGTGCACCCCCAATCGTAGCCGCACGAGGGGACGAAGGGATGAACTTGTCCCAGCTGTCATGAGCAAGGAGGATAGGTGGTTCAAACAAAAACTCAAGCAGTTCGGGCTGGCAGGCTCCAAGAAGGGAATGTTCAAGGATCACACCTGCGGCGATAAGACCTCGCCATTTTGTAGGGAAATCACTGAATTGGAGCTACCTCCCAAATGGCGGGACGTGATAATGGATCAGTATACAGGTAAAACTGACCCCTCTACGCATCTTACGAAATATCTAACAAAAGTGCAGGTATACACCTACGATGAAAGGATCGCCTGCAGGATATTCCCCACCACGTTAGGAGGAGACGCTTTCACGTGGTTCCACGAGCTCCCACAGGGGTCGATTACTTTTTTCAGATAGCTGAAGGAGTTGTTCATCACCCGATTCATTGTGCAGACAAGGGCCCCAAAATCCGTGAGTGATCTGTGTAATCTCTATCAGAGGATAGATGAAAGTCTCTAAGACTACATTGACAGATTCCACGCCATAATGTCATAGGTAAGGAATTTAAGCATGGAAATGGCATCCATCACTCTGGCCAATGGCACCGCTGATAGGCCATTGTTTGAATCAATCACAACAAGGCCGCCGACCAACTTCTCCGACCTGATGGAAAGGGCAAGATAGCACATTCAGCTGGATGACACCCTGAGATCTAACTGGGGCACAAGAAATAATGTCTTGGATAGGCTACAGCACCCGGACGATGGGCGTTCAACCGGGCTCCAACTTCAGAACGGTTCGCAAGAAGTCCTGAACTGGCCTCCAATTCGAGGAGTCTTGGAAAAAGAAAGGAGGCGGACCGGTCAAGGTCTGATCGGGGGACTAGTCTGCACTTTCGACCCTTTATTTCGCTCAACACCAATCCGGTGCAAGTGTTAATGTGGATTAAGTAGAACCACCAAAGGGTGAACTGACTTAGAAGGATGGATGAGAAGACTAGACAAACCCGAAACCATAGTAAATATTGCAAGTTTCACAGGAACGTTGGTCATACAACCGACGAGTGTTACCAATTGAAGGAAGAAATTGAACGGCTGGTGCAAAGGGGCTCCCTCAAAAGGTTTGTGGGTCCAGCTCGAGAAGCAAGTCCTTGTAAACAAACAGACCGTAAGAGGGACGACTCTGATGACGACGACGATGATGAACGACGAAAGTTAAAAAATGCAGATCCCCGCCGGCCTTATGCTGGTGTTATAAATATGATCACCGGCGGATCTTCCTATGGAGAAGATCTCTCCAGGAAATGAAAGGGCAGAGGCATCTATTTCTCCCAAACTTCTGAACGACCGGCCCCAGTCACCATATCCTATAAAGATGCCCGAGATGTAATGTTCCCTCACGAAGACGCCCTTGTCGTCAGGACACGGATCAATAATTTTGATATAAAAAGGATATTGGTGGATAACGGGAGTGCAGTGAACATACTTACATTTCAAGCTTATAGAGCGATGGGGCTGTCGGTTGAGGAGCTCAAACCGAATGTCACACCACTAATCGGCCTGGATAACGCCACAGTGCTAGTAGCAGGGTCGATCGAGTTATTTGTTGAGCTCGGTCAGGAAGCTCTTGCCCATGCCTGTAAGGTAACATTTATGGTTATCAATATGGTTTTTGCTTACAATGCCATTTTTGGCAGACCTTTATTGTTTCAAACAAGGGCAGTCACCAGCATCCGCTACATGGTGATGAAAATCCCGATCAGAGGCTGCGTCACCATCTTGAGAAGCGACCAAAAAGCATCAAGGAAAGCTTATATAGCCATGATCAAGCATCATAAAGAGGCTATGCTGGTAGAACCAGGCTTAGAATGATTTGAGCAGGCAGAAGAACCAAGAATGGATCCTGCAGAAGAATTCAAGACTAGGATGCTCGCGAAAGGCAAAGCTATCCAAATTGGCACCAGCATGAGCGCGGAGGTCGAAGAAGCGGTCATGCAAGTATTAATGATCAACCAGGCTTCTTTTGCTTGGAAGCCGAAAGATATCACCGAAATCGACCCCGATGTGATCACCCACAAACTCAACATGGATCTGGCTTATACGCCGGTCAGGCAAAAATTACGGAGGCATGCTCCTGATCGAAGAAGATTCATCTTCGAAGAGGTAGATAGGTTGTTGAAAGCGGGAATAATTCGAGAAGTTGACTACCCCGACTAGCTGGCCAATGTTGTTTTGGTCAAAAAGAAATCGGGAAAGATGCGAATGTGCGTTAACTTCACAGATCTTAACAAAGCATGCCTAAAAGATAGCTACCCCCTGCCCAGCATAGATCAATTGGTGGACGCCACTGCCGGTCATGCCATTTATTCCCTCCTAGATGCATACGCCGGATATCACCAGATCATGATGTTGTTGCTGGATCAGGAAAAAATCAGCTTTATCACGGATGATGGCACTTTTTGCTACAAGGCTATGCCATTCGGATTGAAAAATGCAGGTGCCATGTATCAGCGCTTAATGAATAAAATCTTCAAGGATTAGATCGGGCAAAATGTGGAAGTTTACGTAGATGACATGATCGTCAAAAGTAAAAGCCTCAAAGAATATCCTGCTGATCTAGCGAAAATATTCAATACACTAAATAAATTCCGGATGAAGCTCAATCCTGACAAGTGCACTTTCGGGGTGCCTTCAGGCAATTTTTGGGATTCATGGTATCACAAAGGAGGATTGCAGCCAATCCCAATAAAATCAAGGCGATCTTGGAGATGCAGCCACCAAACAGTATGAAGGACATTCAGAAGCTGAATGGTAGAATCACAGCTCTTGGGCGGTTTATATCCTCCTCTGCCAAACGATGCACTCCTTTCTTCAAAAAATTGAGGAAGAATGAAACCCTTGACTGGGATACTGATTGTCAACAAGCTTTCAGTGAGATAAAAAAGTTCCTCACCAACCCCCCTTTACTGAGCCAACCACTTCCAGGTGAAAATTTATACCTGTACTTATCAACTTCTGGCAAAACTGTTGCAGGTGTCTTAGTCAGGAAAGAAGGAACCCAACAACTGCCATTCTATTATGTGAGTCAAGTGCTCAGAGGTCCGGTCGAATAACTCATCATCGCCCTCATGATGTGCACGAAGAAGCTGAGACAATATTTCGAGGCACATACAATAGTCGTCTGCTCGGATCAACCAATCAGAAAAATTCTCCAGACCCCCGACTTGGAGGGGAAAATGGTAGGTTGGACGATCAAACTTTAGTCATGGGATGTGAGATATGAACCCAGAAAAGCAATCAAAACCCAAGCTCTGGCGAATTTTGTTACAGAATTCTCCGATGACAAAATAACTAGTCACCCATAGCCCACCAGATGGAAAATGATTTTAGATGGGGCTGCGAATGATAACCGAGGAGGTGTCGGCATCGTAATTATGGGCCCCCTCGGCATTGTTATCAGGTACGCAATAAGGCTCAATTTTAAAATTTTAAATAATATGGCAGAGTACGAAGCCCTTCTGCATGGATTGAGGTTGCTTTATGCCATTCGACCGGACTCTATCACCATCAAAAGCGACTTCCAGCTCGTAATGAGCTAAGTCTTAGGCACCTTCGAAGCCAGAGAAGTCAACATGATTCGATATCTGGAAAAGGTCAAAGCAGTGCTCAAGACGCTAGAAGAAGTTGGATCTGAGTAGGTCTTACAAAAGGTGCCAAGAGATCAAACTCGAGCAGCCGATCGGCTCGCTAAAATATCTACTGCCGAGTAAGGTGTGGTGGAAGAAAATATAACCATTATCGATCAACCAAACTCCTCCCTAGACGAATCAAAAATGATAGAAATTTAGTCGGTTCAGGAAACGTGGATGAGTTCCATCAAACGATACCTACAAACTGGGCAATTACCTGAAGACAAGGCGGAAGCCCGAAAGGTATCTCGTAAATCTTTAAACTACTCTGTTATTAACGGTGAATTATTTAAAAAAGCTTTCAGTCACCCCTGGCTCAAATGTATAATGGAAGAGGAAGGAGACTATGTCTTGAGAGAAATCCATGAAGGTATTTACGGAGCGCATGAAGCTAGTAGGGCCATGGCAAGGAAAGCACTCCAAGCTGGCTACTACTGGCTGAGCATCTTCAAAGATGCCCAAGAAAAGGTGAGGAGATGCCAGTAATGCCAAATACATGAAAGAGTCATCAGGCAACCGGCGGTTGACCAAATGCCAATCGGTTCTACCTGGCCGTTCGACCAGTGGGGCCTGGATATCCTAGGACCTTTTCCCCAAGGAAAAAGGCAAATGAAATTCCTCCTTGTTGTCGTCGACCACTTCTCAAAATGGATTGAAGCCAAGCCTTTGGCCACAATTACGGCAGAGAGAGTTAGAAACTTCATTTGGCAAAATATCATTTACAGGTATGGCTTACCTAATATTCTTATTACAGATAATGGCAAGCAGTTTGACAGTTCGATTTTCAGAGACTTCTGCCAAAGCCTCAATATCAGCCTTAGGTTCACCTCCGTCACTCATCCTCAAAGCAATGGAATGATAGAGGTCTCCAATCGGACACTCCTAGAAGGCTTGAAAAAGCGACTCAGTGAGGCAAAAGGAAACTAGACTGAAGAACTACAGAGCGTCTTATGGTCCTACAAGACCTCCCTACGAGCCGGCACCCATCAAACGCTATTTTCTCTCGTCTACGGCTCCGAAGCGATGATACCTATAGAGATTGGCCTTTCTTCCTACCGAACAATGTTCTATTCCAGTCAAGCAAATGTCCTAGACAGATGCCAAGATCTGGACCTAGTAGAAGAAAAGAGGGAAGACGCTTATGCCAAAATTGCCGCTTACAAGCAAAGAATCGCTAGATACCACAACACAAAAGTAAAGGCAAGAACCTTTAATATGGGAGATCTAGTGCTCAGAAGACGAATATTAGCTCGGGAAACGCCGGAGTGGGAATGTTAATGCCAAATTGGGAAGGCCCCTATGAAGTCTCAAAGGTTTTAAGCTCCAGTACTTACACACTAAGAACCCTTAAAGGGACGGATATCCCCAGGAGCTGGAACGTCGAGGTACTCAAGAATTACCATGTATAATCATGTATTATATTCAATAAAGAATATCCTCTCCATTTTCTCCGTTCTCTCCATTTTTCTTCGTCTTCGGAAAAGGTATGTTTTTATTCACTCGTCTGTTTGTTAGTCTTGATTTCTCTTGCAGGTTGTCAGCTTTACTCCATTCTCTATTAACTCGAGGACGAATTACTCGCTAGGCTTGTCTCAAGCCCAAAATGCAAAAAATTTTCTCCACTACGACTCCCACGACAAGATGTAGTTCAAATACTCATCTTAAACACGAAAAGTTCTCTCCAATTAAATTTATTCCGTTCTCCAAATAAGAAACGCAACGGATTAATAAATTATCTCCATCAATGTATATCTTTTTTGTGCTTAATATACGAAAAATGCAAAACCACTCTATCATGCGACAGGTTCTAGTATTTGCTCAAATTGTAAAGTCGCCTACTACAACCGAAAGGGTCGAATTATCGCAGTTTCGTGCCGGTCAGATTCCTCCACCATTGGAAATACGAAACAGGATCTCCTACAGATCGGTGAGCGAGCGATCTATCAATTAGTGTTTTCGTCTGTATAACCAACAAGCGAAATGATGTATGATTCATATGATTCAGGAAGTACCCCCTTACTCTCCTCAATTGACTTTGCGCACTTTACGAACAAGTTGTCTTTCATTTAGCAAAATTCATAGCGAATGTCACCTCAAAGTAAAGTTCACAACATAAAGGTACAAATGTAAGGCAAATAGAATGTTATATATACATACAAGAATTCCTTACAAGACAAAAGGAGGTTAAGCCTCCATATCTTCACTTCCTCTCGTAGAGCCGATCAGCTCAGTTGGGGGCTCAACAATAGCAGCCTAGCCGCTTGTTGGCTCTTTTAACAAAGATACAATAGGTTCTGACTCCGACAATAAGGGAACCCCTGGCTTTACGGCAGGAGGAAGAACAATCTCGAATCTGGTCAGCAAGTCACCTTCAGTCCTTCCGGCCAGACACCCCTCCTCCTCCTCCTCATCATCATCATCACTAGAAGGAGGGTCAGGAAGAGCTCTCACATCCTCCATCCAATCAAGGTTAGCTTTAGGAAATCACTGCTTGGCCGCATAAATCAGCCGAGTTAGCAATTTTCCCTGAGCCTCACCCAACTTATCAAGAACCTCCTCCTCCCTGACGGCTAATGCTCTTGCCAAATTTTCAGTCCAAGTTGTTTCTTTCTTTGCCAAGACCATCTCCAAGGAATTCTTTTCTGATAAGAGAAGGTCGCGCTCCGATAAAGCCCTATCTTTGTCAGCAAGCGCCTTCTCCTTGTCGGCATTAGCTTGGAGGTAGTTGCTTTTTAGTTGAGAACACTCGTCCCTTAACTTGTCCAATTCTTCCTGGTATTTCCTGCACAAGGCGGTGTCAGCAGTAAGGCATGCCACATCTCCTTTCAGGTGGTCCACCTCGCTTTGCCAGGACTTAAGGCCTTGAGCCAGTTGGATTTTCTCCTTTTTTAGCTCCTCTATATCCGACTTTAAAGATGCAGCTTCCATCTCCGCCATGGCGTTGGCGGCCTCAGTCTCTCTCATTTGCTCAGCGGCATCCTCCCACTTCACCCGGTCATAGGCCGCCATGCCGTGTATGCGAAACCCCCTTTTCATCAACTGTGAACAAAAAATGAAGGAATAAGTCGAGAAGGCTAAAAAAAGAAAAAAAAGGGGGGGGGATAAAAATGAAAAGATGCAAGTGTTACCTTCAGATTCAGTTGTTGAAATAACTCGTACTCCTGGGAGAGGAAATCGAGCTCCGTCATTGCTTTAAAATTATTCTCTTGAGCAAGACCTTGGCAAACGAAGGCCGGCACATCCTTGTTGGTCACAGACTAGTCATCGCCAAATCATTCTTTCAGAATATCTTCCAAGGACGGTGCCCGACCCTCCTAACTCCTCCCTGAGGACCGCCGGCCTGGCTCGTCTCGAGCTACCACCTTACTCTGTGTGGCAACCCAGGCATCACCGACGGTTACAGCTTCGACAGCCTTCTTCTTCGCCATCTCATCTGTTAGAGAACCCGATCGTTGAGAAGACGGCCGGTCGGAGGAAAATGATTGTGGCCCTTCTTTGTCAGACTCATCTATTAGTAGCCAGCACCTGAGAGGATGTTGTTTCGCTACTATCTAAGAGGGAAGTAATGGGCTCAGAGTTGTTCGGGGAGGATGGGTTGCAGGAACAACAACTGCAATAGCGGAAGAGGCAGTTATCGTTGTAACAGCAGGATCATTAGCAATGCCTTTAGAAGCCTGAACCTCTGAAGCAGGCAAAATCCTTCGCTTCTTTGCTCTCTTCTCCTCTTTGGCCAAGCGATCGGCCTCCATTTTAGCCTTTACCCGATCGGCTAGTTGTCGTGCAACCTCCTCGCCTCCGACCATCTCGTTTGCAACTACATTGCACGAACAAAATAAAGATAAGTATCTTGTTTAAAATTCGATAATACGAAAGCACACCAGCACACGACTTAGCAAAAGTAATTATTCTTTTCTACATTCCAATACTAACGCTCACGTTTTGTATTCGCGCCAGCATTGGAGCCTGCAGGCTCAGTCTGAGTTTTTAGAAGGTAACCGGAGTCATAAGGCCCACCGTTTCTCTCCACGGCTTCTAGCATTTTTTTAATGTTGGCTTCATACATTAACCGGCCGACAGCACGATCGTTCAGAGAGGTAGCCTCATTCGATCGAATTAACGATACCCCAAAGCCACCAGCCATACCCACTAAAAAATATTTCTCCCTAAAGTATTTCATGGAAGAAGGAACATCAAAAAGCTTTCGATGCCGTCGGCTGGTAAAACAATATTCTAACGCGCTGGTTCGATCGAAAATATAAAAACAGTGTGTGAAAAGATACAAGGTAGGGGCCACCGACTCTGTTTGGCACAAAATCTTAAAGCAAGACATCATCCTCCACCCATTTAGAGTCAATTGATTGGGGGCGATCCCATAACCTTGGAGTAATGTTGACTCAAACGCCTCGAAGGGGAGCCTTAAGCCTGCATCCAAATTCTATAAAGGGCAGATAAACCATTCATTCCTTTCATGGCCAAATGGTCCCTCTGTGATTGCCATGGAGGCAAGGCAAGCCATCATCGACACATTAGCCGGAAGGCAGTACAGAGAGGGAATTTTTGCTACCTTCGCTTCTGTCAGATGCGAGGGCTGAGCAAGTGGCTAGCGATTCCTATAACCCTCCAAGAAACTTCTGTCTATCTGTGGGCTACTGCTTGAAGCCATTATCTTTTGGCGAAGAGAGAGAAGTAAAAAATATATATGCAATGAATGAAAAATTAAATCGAAAAGAAGGATCACTTACTTACTTAGTTAATCTCACGGACACTCCAAGGTGGCGACGAAATTTTGGCTGAACTTCGTTAGGAATTGCTGAAAAACGAAGAAGGCCTGCCTCAAGCTCCCTCTCTCTTATACGAGTAAAAAGCTTCCAGAATGCTCCAAAGCCTCTCCGTCTGATAGACACCACGTGTTCTCAACCCATCGACACGGTTGTAAAAACCAAAGCATCGTTCTGAAAATACGTGCGATATTGAATGCAAGACAGTTGTTCAAAGTGAACAGGCGCATTAAGCGACCTCCTTCCAAAATTTCACAATCTCGCTAATATAACCAAATATGCACCTCGCCCGATCGAACCTGTTTGGTGGTGGGGGGACAAATGATAACCATAGAAATTACATCTCTAAAGGCCCAGTCATTTCGACCCAACGGTATTTGATGGGACGTCTTGTCCTGACAGTCCATTGGTATAAGCCAACGCCTATACTCTCTACCTACTTTCAGTTATATCGCCGCTCACCTACTCTGACTGGCGGTTATCATCTTTCCAAGGCACTCAAGTACCTATTTCCCAAAAGATCTCCTATAAATAGCCAAAAACACGATGGCACCAGGTATTAAACTCTTGAGACTCTCTCTCTCCTTTCAGCACTTACTTTCAAGTTACTAACTTAAGTTTCGGAGTACTTACGCCCGGATCCGACAGGACATTTCCTTTTGCAGATTTGGTTACTCGATCGATCATACAACCACCAATTCTTCTTTTTACAGGATAAAGACATTTTGAGCTTTATCATTCACGAATATTATACATTGACACTTAAAAATTAAAGACTCAATCCATAAAATTACATTTGAACTTGTAAAAAAAAATCCACCTAAAATTATTTTTTCAATAATGGCAGTGGATGACATGTATAATAGATAGTAACACATATACTGAAAGTGCGTGAATTTAATATTTTTAGAAAAAATAAAAATAATAAAGAAATTGAAATAATTTCTCTCGAGCAGCTTTTTTCTGTGAATATTCATCATCGTCTCCATCAATTCATCCTTAAAACAACTTCGAAAACAAATCCAGAAAACTCCAATTGCTATCTGGGTAAAAGCACAAGAACACAAATTTATTATCTTTGTCCGGGAAGTCTTCTTGGTGGCATGCAGCCTTGATCAATGGGGAAATCAATTAGAAAATCAGTAAAGTCATTTATGGACCAAATCTATTATCTGCATATTGAAAAGGGACCCAAATATACAAAGGCCATGTTCTCTAATTTCACAGTAACCCTATGCTTCGCTTCTCTAGGCGCCTAATCTCCAAATTAAGCCATTAAACCCACCTTAGTTCCTCCGTTTTCATTTCCAACTCTGTGAACTTTCCCTCCCCCATCGGCTCTGTCAATCTTGACGTCATCTCCGACGGCTTCTGCTGTGGCGGGTTCGCAGAATCCTTTACCGTCTAAACGCCGTCGGATCAAGAACCCTAGGTGAGCTCATGAGGAAATACAAAAACACTGGTAATCTGATTGCGTATATATATACGAGCCTTTAAATAAAGAGCATGGCCTCACTGGTTCTGCTTTTTCCACTCAGCTTTGTTCTGCGTATACTAAATATATATGTGCAGCAATGCAGGTGAAAGAAAATTGAAAATTGCAATCTGCTCTAAAGCCCTTCAATTGGGGTTTTTTAAATTTTTTTTAATTAAAACGCGCCGTTTTAAAAGTTTAGGACAAAATCGGTTCTGCCCGATTCAACGGTTCTTTGGTTTTTACCGATTTTTTTGTTCAATCTAGTTTTTTGCTAGTCAAATCAATCGGATTAACTGTCAATTTTTAGTTCGACCGGTCGATCTGATTTTAATAACCATGATTATAGCGTGGATCATAAACAATGTTAAAAAAGCACAACACATCGATAACCTTTTTGTTTGTGCAATTGTTCTTATTATTTTTTGTGTAATAAGGTGAGGCTGAAATTAATCCTCATCTTTGCCGTTTGAAGAAGGGTTTTTTTTTTTTTTCGTATTTAGGGTATTTTTAAAAAATATTTAGCAAAATAGTATGATAGTAAAAAAAATTTGAAAACTGACGTGTTAAAAACGGCATCTGACTTGTTGTTTTACGTCAGTGTGGATCTCAGTCGATTATGTGTAAAATTTATATAAAAAACGGCACCTAAAGTTGTCTTTTTTACTATTTACAAAATGATATTGTTTGATTTAGTATACAGAAATAGATGTAAAAATTTTACTGTGGGATCCATATGCTGAAAAAAAGCATTTTTATCTATTATTTTGGAGATTTATAATTCTTCCGTCTTACTAGATGCAATTTTAATGAATTAAATTTACAAGAACTAATAAAATAAGGCCGAGCCATATTGCCGTTTTTCATACTCTTTTTTTTTCAAGGATAGTGTACAATATATAAATCCCTGTGAAGCCCGCATGCCCAGAACATTCCGTCAAAGAAAAATATGGCGTTTCTTTTAACAATCAACCGTCTTCTGTCCCCTTCTCTTTACTTGCCGTTAGATACAGTTCATTTGTTAAAACATTTAGTGCATTCTTTTGGGCAAAAAATGGTCACCATCTTTCTCTTTCTCGCTCACACCCAACTTCTCCCATAAAAAGTTAAAATAGCATCAATCATAATGGCCTCAATTCCTCCTCATCATCTAATATTGGATTCCTATATGTTGGTTGTTTTCCACATCTCCAACGTCCTACCTTCGGCTTTTTATGATTATTATCCTCATTGCCATAAAAGATTGGATATTGACAATGAATAGCTCAAAAATAATAATTCAATAATAATAGTGAAGAATGCAACAAGCTTTCCGTTATTTAACCACAGCCAACATTTAACCATAGTTACTTTTCTTTCTTGTTACTTTTCTTTCTTGTAACTCTAGTTAATTCTTTTCTTGTAACTATAATTACTTTTATTTTCTATTAGCTTTACTTTCTATTATGCTTTGTATATATACGATTTCAGCTCTGTTTTCACATTGTATTCAGAAATATAGAGAGAGAAGCATTCTTTTTCTTTTTCTTCTTCTTATCTTTGTTTCATATGGTATCAGAGCGGTGGTTCTGATTTGAAAGTTCTCTCAAGACTATTGCAGTTTGTTGATAACTTTCATTACTTGTTCTTGAGTTTGATGGCAAAAGAGTCAGTAGATCCGTTGCTGCAAGAATGCAAAAATCGAGAGGAATTTGCTCGAGGAAGAAACCTACTTAGGGCTGGAACTATGAAAAATCCTATGGATTTATAGGGTTCTGATAATCCTGGTACTAACCTAGTCACAACTCCATTCAATGGCTTCAATTATCGCACATAGAGTACATCAATAAAGAAGGCACTAGCTGCGAAACATAAGCTAGGTTTTATTACTGAAAGAATTAAAATGCCAGCTGAAGATTCAGAAGAGTATGAAGATTGGCTAAGTGTGAATGCGATGGTAGAGTCTTGGATCCTTAACTCACTTACAAAAGAATTGCATGAAGCCTTCCTGTATGTATCCTCTGCGAAGGATCTTTGGGATAAATTGGAGAAAAGATTTGGTGATTCATCTAGACCATAAGAATATCAGTTGCGAAGAGAAATTGGTACAATCATGCAAGGTAACTCTAGTTTGTCCATGTATTTCATGAAATTGTACAAACTATGGGATGAATTGCAGTGTATTGTTCTTGTGCCTCAATGTACTTGTGGAAGATGTGTTTGTGACATTTCAGATAAGGTAATGAAGATGAATGAGAATGCCAAGATTATTTAGTTCTTGATGGGACTGAATGAGTCTTATAATCACATTAAGAATCAAGTGTTGATGATGGATCCATATCCGAATATAGACAAGGTTTATTCTATGTTAATGAATGTTGAGAAGCAAAGACAGATTTCAGACAGTTATGCTAAAATGAATGACAATAGTGCTTTGTTGGTTAATGCTGCTATGATAAACAATAATAAAAAGGGCAGAAACATGTTGGTAAGCAGAAAAAGGAAGACAAACATTGTAATTTTTGTAAAATGGATGGACATACGAAGGAGACTTATTTTAAGCTACATGGTTATCCAGAGTGGTATGTAGATTTAAAGAAACAGCAAAAACGGAAGGGAAGTAAGGTTATGCAGGCAAATATGGCAGAAACACCAATAGATAAAGCTGACGTGTGTGAAGAAATGACTAGTTTTGATAATCTAAGCATGCGAGAATTGATTCAACAGGAGTTAAAGAAGATGATGAAAGGGAAGCAGATTCAAGAAGAGATTGTGAGTTTTGCTCAAGATTTTACAGGTAATTCTTCTTCTTCCTTATCTGTGAATACTAAGTGCAACAAGAATGTTTGCTGGATAATAGATACAGGAGCTAGTAGTCATATTTCTGGAGACAAAAGCATTTTTTGCAGCTTGCAACCTGTACGCCAATCCAAGGATGTTTTTTTGCCTGATGGTTCAATTAAGAAAGTGAGAATGATGGGGAATATAAGACTTAACAGGGACATTTGTTTGACAGATGTTTTGTATATTCCTACCTTCAAGCACAATTTACTATCAGTTCGTAAACTTTTGAAGGCAGAATCTTTGTTGTGCGTCTTCTACCCTGCGTTTTGTGTGTTACAGGGCCTGAGGACTAAGGACGTTTTTGTAGTTGGTGTGGCTGCTGGAAACCTTTATTGCTTGGATAATAATTCTTTTGATGAAAGTGTTATTAGAAGACATGTTAGTCAAGTTGATGATGTGTGTTTTGTAAATACAGTTGCTTGCAATAACTCTCTTTGGCATATGATACTTGGACACCCTGTAATAGGGATTGTACAGAAACTTGGTTTACTAAATAATACAAGTTCCTTTTCAACTCTTCCTTGTGATGTTTGTGCACAGTCCAAACAAACCCGAGTCTCTTTTCCAGTTAGTGATAGTCACAGCAAGATTTTGTTTCAGTTAATGCATGTTGATGTTTGGGGTCCTTACAAAGAGTAGTCATTATTTGGAGCCTTTTATTTCTTAACCATTGTTGAAGATTGTAGTCGGTGTACTTAGACTTTTCTCATGCAGTCCAAGGCTCAATCTAGTTCTACTACCTTAAAATTTATTAAGATGGTTAGGACTCAATTTGGAAAGGAGATTAAGGTTATAATAACTGATAATGGAGGAGAGTTTTTAGGTCATGCTTGCCAAACTATTTTCACTGATTTTGGAATTCTTCATCAAAGGACTTGTGCTTACAGTCCTCAACGGAATGGAAGGGTGGAAAGGAAGCATAGGCATCTATTACAAATGGCCAGAGCTTTATTGTTACAAGCTCACCTACCTGTTCGTTTTTGGGGAGAGGCAGTCTTGCATGCGACTTATCTTATTAACCGGCTTTCCACTGCTGTATTGAATTGGATGAGTCCATATGAAGTTTTGTTCCAGAAGACACCTGTTTTTACTGATTTAAAATTGTTTGGTTGTCTTTGTTATATGACAAATACTAAGCTTAAGAGAGACAAGTTTGTTGCAGGGCTGGTAAGGGTATATTTTTGGGTTATGTACCAGGCATAAAAGGTTATAAGGTTTATAATCTGGAAGATATGAGGATCCATGTCACTAAAGATGTGACTTTTCATGAAGAAATATTTCCTTTTTAGCAGGATATTGCACCTTCAGATTTCACAAATACTCCCATTCCACGAGCAACTGGTTTTACAAATTCTATTTTTACTCCTACTGCTGGTGATATTTTGGGTACATCCACACCTGCTGTTCTTTCTAATCATAGTGCAAGTGGTACTTTGGCTATATCCACACTTGTTCCTGATGTTTCTCATAATCATACATCTATATTCAGTGTTGGCTCTTCATCTGAAAATGAAGAGCTTATTCATGATAATGCTGATACTTCATCTGTTTTAGGCTCTTATGTGGATTCCTCTCATGATGTAATTGATGTTCCTATAGTAGCTGAACGACAAAGTACCAGACAAAGACAAAAACCAGCATGGCTAAGGGATTATATTGTGAACAATGTTTTAGTTGATACTCAAAATGGTTTCTCTTCTTTTCATATTCCTTGCATTTTTCCTTTTGTTTCTAATTCTACAGTTCCTATTGAGTATTCAGACTTCTTAGCTCATGTTACCTTACACCACGAACCACATAGTTATCAAGAAGCTATCTCTATTCCGTAATAGGTTCAAGCAATGGAGAGGGAACTTTCAGCTCTTGAGTAGAATAATACCTGGCAATTGACAGATTTACCAAAAGGGAAGCAAGCTATTGGTTGTAAGTGGGTTTTCAAGTTGAAACTCAATCCGGATGGTTCCATCAATAAACACAAGGCTCGCCTTGTAGCAAAAGGGTATAATCAAGTCTTTGGCCAAGATTATACAAACAATTTTTCTCTTGTAGCAAAAGTAGTAATAGTCAGGATTTTTCTTGCTATTGTTGCTGCAAAGAACTGGGTTCTTCATCAGATAGATATTAACAATGCCTTCTTACGTGGTTACTTAGAGGAAGAGGTGTATATGCTCCCTCCTCAGGGGTATTCCAAGGCACGGCAGGGACATGTTTGTAAGTTGCTTCGGTCCCTTTATGGTCTCAAACAAGCCTCACGTCAATGGAATGCTGAGTTGACCACTTTTTTGTTGGACTATGGTTTTCAGCAGTCTTCCTATGATAATTGTCCGTTTCATCTTCATTCAGCATCTTCTTCCTTGATTGTTTTGGTTTATGTTGATGACATGCTTATTAGTGGCACTCTTGTTTCTAAAATTGACAAGTTGAAGCTGGCTCTCAATCAGAAATTTACTATTAAGGACCTTGGTGTGGCCAAGTATTTTATGGGGCTGAAAATTGTTCGAACTGCTGAAGGTATTTTTCTTAATCAACGTAAATATGTTCTGGATCTCTTAACTTCTTCGGGTTTGTTGACTTGTAAGCCTAAGAAAGTTTCGTTTCCAAAAGGAGGTTCTCTTCTTGATCAAACCAGTCCTTCTCTTTCTGATCCGAGTTCATACAGAAGGCTGGTGGGGCGTTTGTTATATTTGGGATTTACAAGGCCCGATATCACTTATTTAGTGCAACAGTTAAGTCAGTATCTGCAATCGCCACGGGAGATTCACATGTAGCATGCTCTTTATGTTCTTAAGTTTTTAAAGAGGCAACCATCGTTAGGCTTGTTTTTTCCTTCTCATTCTGATCTTTCTTTGTCTGCATATTCTGATGCAGACTGGGCTACCTGTCCAGAGACACGCAAGTCTCTTACTGGTTATTGTGTCTTCTTGGGTTCTTCTCCTATTTCTTGGAAGACTAAGAGGCAACCTACTGTTTCTCGTAGTTCAGCAGAGGCTGAGTATCGTGCTATGGTCTCTACTGTCTGTGAGCTTTAATGGATTGCTTATCTTTTGCATGATTTGCAGGTTTCTGTGCCTTGGCCTATTCCTTTGTTTTGTGATAGTAAATCTGCAATTCATATCACTTCTAATCCAGTTTTTCATAAGCGTACCAAGCACATAGACATTGATTGTCATGTAGTTCGAAATCAGTACAAAGCTGGGTTTATTGTTCCTCTTCATTTTTCATCATCTTCTCAAGTGGCTGATTTGTTCACTAAGCCACTGGATTTTCCATTGTTTACTAAGTTCTCTTCCAAGTTGGCTTTGTTGGATGCTCACCAAAGCTCAACTTGAGGGGGGGATGAAGAATGCAACAAGCTTTCCGTTATTTAATCACAACCAATATTTAACCATAGTTACTTTTCTTTCTTGTTACTTTTTTTTCTTGTAATTCTAGTTAATTTTTTTCTTGTAACTATAGTTACTTTTATTTTCTGTTAGCTTTACTTTCTGTTATGCTTTGTATATATACGATTTCAACTCTGTTTTCACATTGTATTCAGAAATATAGAGAGAGAAGCATTCTTCTTCTTATTTTTGTTTCATAAATAGCACGTGTCTTCAAAATTAATTATAGATTTATGGATTTATTCTAACTGTCACATTAAGGAATTATTACTTTTCACCAAAAAAAAAAAAGAATTATTACCAGTTTAAACTTAATTGAGTTCAATTTTCAGCCACCCCTTTCTTAAATACGTAATAAGAGAAACTTCCGCTGTTAATAACTTGTGATATAATTGAATAATTATTCTAATTCTATGTCTTGTTAAATTTTAAAAGCATTTAATTGCCTAAATTTATTTATTTTTTAGTTAATTTTGCTCGATTAATTCAAATTTCAGAAGCAAAATGATGATGATTATTATTATTATTATTATTATTTTTATTTTAATTGATGTTGGTTAAATTCTTCACCCGCCATGCTTTCCAATCATCATATATTTAGAGAAAAGCAGTGAGTTTGGAAAGGCACTGAATCTCAAATATCACAAAGATGGAATCAGTAAACAAAAGCCATGTGGTGCTTGTCCCGTACACAGCAGGCCAAGGCCATGTTAATCCAATGATGCAATTCGGCAGGCGCTTAGTTTCCAAAGGCCTAAAAGCTACCATTCTTACTTCTATTTTCAGATCCAAGTCCATGAATCTTAGTTCCTCCTCAACCGCCCACTTTCACATCGACGTATTCTCCGACGGCTGCGACCATGCCGGCTTTGAGGAAGTCGGAGACGCCCAGACCTATATTGAGCGGCTGAAGGCAGCCGGTTCAAGAACTCTTGCGGACCTAATTATCAGGTACAGAAACACACCAAATTCAATCATCATATATTGGGATTGGAGCTGCATTTTTCACTCAGCCATGTACTGTTGATTATATTTATTATAATATTCAGACCGGGTTATTGAAAGTTCCGGTAAGTTCAGCGCCGGTTTCGATTCCAGGATTGCCTTCGCTTGAGATGAGGGACTTGCCTTCTTTTGTTGGTGTGCCGGGGTCTTATCCTGCTTTCTTTGAGATGCTAATGAGTCAGTTTTCTAATACTCATAAAGCTGATTTTGTCCTCGTCAACACTTTCTACAAAGCTCGAGCCTCAGGTATGCTCAACTTCTAATACTTTTTATCTGAATTTAGTTAAAGGTTTTAAGTGTTTCAGCTGTTTTTGTGAACTCAGAAATTCTTTTATCTTCCAAGTGCAAAGCTTTTAGCAATTTACAAAATATTTGATATTTTATTTGATGTTCATTAATTTCATTAGGCTAGCTGTATTAAATTAAGTTTAGCTTAACACATAAATAATCCTTTCTGTTTATCTAAATAAAATAAATAATCCTTTCTATTTAATATTTATTACAATCCCCATTGCAAAAATAAAAATACTTTAGCTTAACACGTAATTAAATAATCCTTTCTATCTATTACAATTTTCCATTTCAATCACTTGCATGTATTTTTGGTTTAAATTGATATTTTTATTCTTATTTTTTAAAAGAATTTCTTCACGTATGCGGAAGGTTTTGAGTTCAGTTTTTACTTCTGGTAATTATAAATAGGATATATTCCCCCTGTTTGTTTCAAAAACAAAGTAGTATTTAACCCCTTATATTAATATGAGGTGTTCGTAGACTCTTTTTGGTCTATAACTCTCTAATATTAATAATTAGTTCATTAATATTAATTTTTCAAAATTATTAATTGTTAACTAGTTTATTACATTCAGGTAACTAATTCATTGGTTTTGATTTTTTCGATTTGTTAAATAAATATTTTTCAGTTAACCATTAAGGTTTTAACATTCCATTATAAAAAAATAGATAAAATTTAATTGAGTTTCAAATGTGTAAAGTAATTCAAAATAAAAATTACAAAATAAACATAATATATTAGCCAAAAATTCATTTTCAACAAATTAATAGTTAATATTATACAACGGATTTAATATTTATTAAAAATTATTATGAGTAAAAAATTTTTTGGATAATATTAAATGTTGAAACATATATCAATAAAATATAATAAAATATAATTAAATTTTATTAAGTAAAATGTGGAGGCAAATATATTTGATAAAAAAATAACGTATATAAAAGTTAATCTTATCCTCTATATAAATATTGCTTTATATAATTAAATAAAATGACATAATTAAAATAAATTTTAATGTATTATATAAATTTTATAGAAAAATAAAAAAATAAGGTATAAAATAAAAATATAATTTAAATTTATTTTAAACTATTACAGTTAAGGTTGCAGAAAATAGGATTGTGCCAAGAGATGAAATTGAGGTTTGTATAAGAGTAGTAATGGAAGGAGAGAGAGGAAAAGAGATGATAAAGAATGTTGAACATTGAAGGGAATTGGCTATAGAGGCAGTTAGTGAAGGTGGGGCTTCTGATATTAACGTCAATAAATTCGTGTCAATGGTGGTAAATAGCAAATTTTAATTTTATTTTAATTTTTGTATTTTTTTGGTAGATAGTTCATTAGGGATATGTTATGTATATAGTGAAATGGTAAAAATTTATCTTTATAACTTTTTTTAAATGCTTCTAATATTATTAAAATGGCTCACATTTATTTTTATTTGTAACGGTAAGATCAAATTTGAATTTTAACATTAAATAAGGATAAATTTGAATCAATTTAATAACTGTAAAAGCAAATATGAATCAATTTGATAATGGCAAATGTGTCAATTTAGTAATAATTGATAATATTTTTGAACCAAAAGATAAATTTGTGCTATGTTACATATTTTATAGGTAAATTTTACCATTTCTCCTTTTAAGGAATTAATGCAGAAATTCATAGAATACAATTTGAAATCATTATAAGGCCACAACAAATACTGCATATAATATGCTAACAAATAGTATCCTAATAATATAGAGGAAAAACACATTTTGGAGTTTCTGGAATTTAACTTTTTTCCACATTATGTATTTTGTATTTTCAAAATTAAAGTTAAATATCTATACTTTTTAAATCACTCAAATTCGATTTAATTTAAATGAAATTGATAAAATTAAAATACATATTTTGTAAATTTTACGTGCGATTAATTTAAAATGACAGTGGAGCTCACCCTCTAGACATATTCTCTATGAAGGAATAATAATAACAGTAATAATAAAAAGAAAGAAGAAGAAGAAGAAGAAGAAGAAGAAGAAGTTGGATTTGAACGCTATAACTTATCCGTCCACCATAACTAATTTGTCCAAGTAGGAACTGGAAATATGCAAGAGTTTAATTTGATTCAACACGACGACTACTCCATCCATATATCTTATCCCTTCTTATTAGTAATTAATTATATCAAATTTAATTGATCTAAGTTCAAGTAATTCCCGTCCATCACTTTTTTTTTTTTTTAAATAAACTATTAATAATTAACTATTACATCAACTGAACTTATTTCTATATTTATATATAGTATGGATAGATATAGATATATAGAGGAAGCAAGACTAATTAAGGTGGGAGAGACATACTCCTCCATGTTTATACTTAATGAAATATATTTAAATTCAGTAATAAGTTTTAGTTAGACTTTTTTTTTTGTGTTTGTGTCCAATGTTATTAAAACCGGACCGAATAAATAACCGGCGAGGCTAGAATTCGTGGTTCGACAGGTTCAACCGGGTTCAACTGAATTTTTTTTATTTTTAAAATATTATAAATTATTATAGTTTTATAAATACTATTGTATAAAAATTAAAAAAAATATCCATCGAACATTAATATATGTCACAAATATCCTAATAATAAGTTACAAAACATAATTTTAATTTTATTATTACAAGTAATTAATTATGAATTTTTGAATATTATATATTAGAAACATAAAAATACAATCATATCATAAAAAAATTTTCCTTTTTAGATGGAGTACTAATGAAGCAAATATAGAAAATATTAACCTTGCATATATGAGTATAATTATATTTAATTACAATAAATTCAAATAGATAATAAATATATTAAATTATTAAGTGACATTTTTAGAATTTAAAATACTATTTTTTCAAGTTTTTTTTTTTCCTTATGTGAGTGGCTTTATATATTTAAATATTTGTCATGTTCTAATTATATGTTTTTTTTTTCATTTATCTTCAATTAAGGAATGGATGTTTCACATTCTTTAATTGGGCCCATACTCAATAATGAATGCCTTATTGATAATGCTACAACACATACCATACTAAAAAATAAAAAAATATTTCTATCATTTGATATTGAAAGATGCTAATTTTAATACTATATCGGATAATACAAAGTTAATTGAAGGCTTTGGAAGAGCTACTATATTATTACCCGAAAGAATAAAACTTACCATAAATGATGCATTATTTTCTTCCAAATTTCGAAGAAATTTGTTAAGTTTTAAAGATATTCGTTCCAATAGATACCATGATGAAACTGGAAATGAGAATGATATTGAATATTTGTATATTACAAATAATGCATCAGATAATAAATGTGTTTTAGAAAGATTACCAACATTCTCTTCTGTCTTGTATTATACAAAAATTAGTACAATTGAGACATATGCTACAGTAAACCAGAAGTTTACCGATTTAAAAATATTCATTATTTAGCATGACTGGTTAAGCCTTCCTGGTTCAATATGATGCATAAAATTATTGAGAATTCATATAGACATCTATTGAAGAACCAGAAGATTCTTCAATTCAAGAAATTCTCATGTGCTACTTGTTATCAAAGAAAATTGATTATTAGACCATCATTAGCTAAAATTGGAGTTGAATCTTCTGCATTCTTAGAACGTATTCAGGGTGATATTTGTGGGCCTATTGATCCACCATGTGGATCATTTAAGTATTTTATGGTATTAATTGATGCATCTACAAGATGGTGATATATGTGTTTATTATCAACTTACAACTTGACATTTGCAAGATTGCTTGCTTAAATAATTCAATTAAAAGCACAGTTTTAAGATTATACAATCAAGTCAATTTGTCTTGACAATGCTGGTGAATTTATGTCTCAGACTTTTAATAATTATTGCATATCAGTTGGAATAACAATTGAAAAGGCCGTTGCACATGTTCATACACAAAATGATTTAACAGAATCATGTATTAAATGTCTCCAGTTAATAGCTAGACCATTACCTATGAGAACAAAATTCCCTATTTCTTCTTGGGGGCATGTTGTTTTACATGTAGCAACACTTATACGAATTAGGCTAATAAGTTATCATAAATTCTTTCCATTATAATTAGTTTTTGGTTAAGAACCAAATATTGTCCATTTTAGAATTTTTGGTTGTGCGGTATATGTGCTGATTGCTCCACCAAAACACTCAAAGATGGGATCTCAAAGGAGGTTAGAAATATATATTGGGTATGAATCTCCTTTAATAGTTAAATATCTTGAACCACTAACTGAAAATTTATTTACAACAATATTTGTCGACTGCCATTTTGATGAAACAATTTTCCCAACATCAGGAAAAGAGAATAAACAGCTGAAAAAGGAAGTTACTTGGAATGCATTATCACTATCTCATTTAGATCCTCGAACAAAATAATGTGAACTGGAAGTTCAAAAGATAATACATTTTCAAAATATTGCAAATCAACTGGCAGATGCATTCATTGATTTAAAAAGAGTTACTAAATCTCATATATCAGCTGAAAATGCTCCTATTCAAATTGATGTCCCTATAGGATAATCTAATACTACAAACACTAGCAAACCACAGTTGAAGCGTGGTAGACCAGTCGGTTCCAAAGATAAAAATCCTTGAAAAAGAAAGGAGCAAATAACCAAGATGGTCATAATATTATAGAGGCGGACACTCTTGAAGAGACTCAAGACATAACTAATCATAAAATCCCAAAAGAGATTTAGGTACCTGAAAATAATAATACTAAAGAGCTCTCCATAAGTTATGTCAACATAGAAAAAAGATAGAATCGAAAAGATATAGTTGTCGATAATATTTTTGCATATAATGTTGCTATTGATATTTTAAAAGAAAATGAGGATATTAAACCTACATCTGTTGAAGCAGTTTAAGCAAAATTGAATTCACTTTCAAGACATAAAGTATTTGGACCTGTAGTCTGAACACCTAAAGGTGTAATGCTAGTGGGGTACAAATGGATATTTGTGTGAAAATAAAATGAGAAAAATGAAATTATAAGATATAAGGTATGATTGGTTGCACAAGAATTTTCGCAAAGATCTAACATTGATTATGAAAAAACTTATTCTCCTTTAATGGATGCAATTACTTTTAGATATCTGATTAATTTGACAATTTGTGAAAAGTTTGACATACGTCTAATGGATGTTGTTACAACCTATTTATATTGCTCACTTGATAGTGAAATTCATATGAAAATCCTTAAAGGATTTAAAATGCCTGAAGTATATAAAGATTCTCAAGAAATTTGTTCAACAAAATTACAAAAATCATTATATGGATTAAAGCAATCCAGACGAATATGGTATAATCGTCTTAGTGAATATTTGTTAAAAGAAGGATATAATAATGATCTGATTTGTCCATGTATGTTTATAAAAAGATCAGGATCAGAATTTGTTATAATTATTGTATACGTTGATGATTTAAATATCATTGGAGCTCCTAAAGAGCTTAGAAAAAGTAGATTATTTAAAGAAGAATTTGAAATGAAAGATCTTGGAAAGATAAAATTTTTTCTTAGCCTGCAGAGTGAGCATTTAAAAGTTAAAAATTTTATTCATCAATCAACTTATACGAAAAAGATCTTAAAGCGATTTTAGATGGACAAAACACATCTATTAAGTACCCAAATGGTTATAAGATCACTAGAAATTAATAAAGACTCATTTTTTCCTAGATAGAATGAAGAACTTCTTGGTCCTAAAGTACCATATTTAAGTGCTATCGGTGCATTGATGTATCTTGTATCTTGTCAATAATACAAAACCAGATATATCATTTTTTGTAAGTCTATTGGCAAGATTTAGTTCTTTTCTGACAAGAAGAAATTGGAATGAAATTAAACATGTTTTTTGATATCTCTGAGGAACAATTGATATGGGGTTATTTTATTCTAATAAATCCAAATTACATTTAGTTGGTTATGCAGATGCATGATATTTATCTGATCCATATAAATCTCGATCACAAACAGATTTTCTATTTACTTGTTGAAGCACAATTATATCATGGCAATTTACGAAGCAAACTTTAGTTGTTATTTCTTCAAATCATGCAAAAATAATTGCAATGCATGAAGCAAGTTGAGAATGTGTTTGACTAAGATCATTGATTCATCATATCTAAAAGATGTGTGACTTGCATTTTGAAGAAAATATTCCAACAATAGTGTATGAAGATAATACAGTATGCATAGCTCAATTAAAAAGAGGGTATATCAAATGTGATAGAACAAAACACATTTCACCAAAATTTTTCTTCATTCATGATCTTCAAAGAAAGGTGAAATAGATATTCAACAAATTCGTTCAAGTAAGAATTGGGCAAATTTATTCACCAAAACATTATCCACTATAACATTTAAAAAGTTAAGATATACTATTGGAATGCATAGACTTAAATATATGTTTTTATGAGGGGGAGTAAAATATACTACGCTATACTCTTTTTTTCTTAGCCAAGGTTTTATACCAGTGAGTTTTCCTAACAAAGTTTTTAATGAGGCAGCTTACTATATGTATTATAAATATTGTGCACTCTTTTTCCTTCATTAGATTTTTATTTCATTGGTTTTTTCCTAGTAAAATTTTAATGAGACACAATTTTTCAATTTTTAATTTTTTTATGGACATCCAAGGGGGAGTATTGTAAATAAATGAATTTATAGATGTTCATAAATTTACCAAGTTTAAACTCCTAATTTATAAATTAAAACTCCCATTTCATTAATAGTTTGCAACTAAGTATTTATGTTTACTTGTGTAACCTATATCCATAAAGCCTATAAATATAAGTTTCTTCCATAAAATACATACAAGTGAAAATAATAAGAGTATATTTACTTTCTTTCCATCTCTTCCTAAATTGATTCTACTGTCTTTATTCTTATAATTTATTCTTATAATATTTTATATAATTTTCTTATTTTATAACATCTTTTATTTTTTTTAACTTTTTTTTTTCTAAATGTAAAAAATTAAGAAATGATACAATGTCTTAAAAGTGTATATCTGTCCATTTTTCAGCAAACAAGAACTATCTAGACAGTTGAAATTTTTTAACATGTGAATTTAATTAATTTAATCACAATCTCTTAAAAAAAAAAAAGAAAAAAGAAGATTAACCATAAAATGCAATTACGGTGGCCTACGCATGGTTGAAGCTTATTGGGATAAGTTTAGAGGAATTTAGCGATGAGTTGTTCTGATATCTTTGCTTTTAAGACAAGAAAGTTTGATTTTAGCAGTAGATATCAAGCTTTTAGCAACAACGTTTTACTATAGCGACCATATTTTCTTTTAGCTATGGTTACATTTGCTTTTAGCAATTTAAAATTTTATTTTAAGCGATAGTCATTATAACATTTTATTTAACTCTTAGCAATGAGAACAATTTTAGTAACGATAGTTTGTTTTTACCGTAAGATATATTAATTTTAGCGTGGCTTATCTTTTCAACGAGTACATTTTTTCTTTTAGGGACAGATTTGACATTTTAGTGACGGTACTTTCCTAATAGCGCCACTCTGACCTTTATCATTTTCATTTTAGTGACGGATATAATAACTTTCAGCAAGATATATTAAACTTTTAGCGATAATATTTTCAGTTTTCACGACCATTTTTTGCTTTTACTAATGGATATTTTGCTTTTATCAAAAGGCATTAAATTTCTTGTGATTACGTTTGCTTTGGCGATGGATATTCTTCTCTTATCAATGAATGTTTTATTCTTTATCACGTTTCTTTTGCTCTTCTAGCAACGGATTTTGTTTTAGAGACGGAATGTTTGCTTTTAGCAATAAATCAGTTGTTAAACGCCATGTACTCTCGTTCTATTCACAGATTTGGATCCATCATTAACACCTTTAGCTGCGAGTTTTTGGGCTTTTAGCTACAGTTCTGTGCATCACTAAAAAGGCATTTTTATATAATGATATATACATAGGCACATGCATACTTTAGTTTTGGTTATATTTAACCTGAAAATTGGTATTTTTTTTGGGTTTTAATTTGTTGAAGTTGAATATTTGAATGATATATTCAACTTTTACGTAAAGGTAGATGTGCTATATTCTCAAATTTTAAATTATATATTATTTTCTTTCTAAGTTGTCAGAATTAGAGTGGTTTATTCAAGATTTAGTAAAGTTGCAATTATATATAAAAGCAATACAAGTTCATTTAAATTAGGGGTAAACATGGATCGATTAACTCGTTCATGAGCAAAAAAATTAACTAATCCATTAATATCAATTTTTTAAAATCACTAATCATTAACTAGTTCATTACATTCGGTTAACCAGTCTATCGATTTTGATTTTTCAGTTTGGTTAACCAATATTTTTTTGATTAACCATTAACATTTATAACATAAAATTATAAAAATAAAAATTAGATAAAATTCAATTCAATTTAAAATATGCAAAGTAATCTAATATAAAAATTATGAAACAAATATAATTTACTAACCAAAATTTGTGTTCTATAAATTAATAGCTAATATTATAAAATAGATTTGATATTTGTTGAAAATTAATGTGTTTGATTTTAAGTCAAATAAAATTTTGAATAATATTAAATGTTATAACATAAACTCTAAAATATAAGAAAATATAATTAAATGTTATTAAATAAAATATGAACACCAATATATGATAAAAACATATATAAAAATTAATCGAATACTATATATAAATATTAATATATAATTAAGGAGAATGATATAATATAAATTTAGTTTAAAATATTATATAAATTTATAAAAAATATTAAAAAATTAAGGTATAAAAATATAATTTAAATATATTTTAAAGTATTATTTTATGTAAATTTTAAAGAGAAATCAAAAAAAATTGAATATATAAAATATATATATATATGAACTGGTTAACCATAAACTAACGGTTAACCGGTACTTAAAAACTTAAACCGTAACCATTAACAAAAAATGTAAAAATTAAAAACCGTAACTGAATCCATCGGATCGATTAACCATATTTTTGATTTTTTTTGCTCACCTCTAATTTAAATAGAAAATAGTTTAAGATGTTCAAACTTTCAATTGATAACAATTTTAATTAATATTAGCAATTTAACCTTTAAATATAAATACATTCAATTTATTAATTTCAAAAACTTTTGAAATGAATCCACTTATTAATTTTTTTTAATATCTGATGATGGTTAT
Source organism: Excoecaria agallocha (assembly GCA_037975025.1). Taxonomy (NCBI): domain Eukaryota; kingdom Viridiplantae; phylum Streptophyta; class Magnoliopsida; order Malpighiales; family Euphorbiaceae; genus Excoecaria; species Excoecaria agallocha. The sequence goes on along the minus strand of CM075821.1, from coordinate 32,729,883 downwards.
ATGGGTTACAATAACCCAGTAAAATTGTAATGAAATGGATTTAATCGGATTGGGTTTAATGATTTGGGTGGGTTATACTAATTTCGAACACCCCTATTTGGCAGTCTATGTTAATAAGCATCAGGTCAAGAACATAATAAAATTGCGAATTGGAAATTTAGAGTTTTGATTTCGCATCAGAAGAGTTAAAATAAAATTTAAAGATTATTTTAGCACTTACTGCTGCATATACAATAAGGATGTGAAGCGGACCAATGATCAGCTTATCAATTCAGTAATTTTTATGTATATAATTAGTTAATACGTCCCTTTTTATAACTGGAATTCAAAAAATATATATATATTTAAAAAAAAAAACTTGATACTTATTTTTGCTACTTATAAAATTTTTAGCACTTACAATATGGCTATAATATTAATTTGTATGGCTTATTTCCCATTGCTAATAAACCAATGTTTTAACAATCATATTTGTGGATTTATTTAATAAATGAAGCGGTCGATTCTCATATGTTTGATTTCTCTTTCTATTGCTTTCTTGGGGTTGCAAAGGATGCAGACCCACTACCACCTTGAATTATGCAAACCTCACATTTCTAATCTTTTTGCCGTTTTTTGTTTTTTCTTTCTTTGTTCATGTGTTTCTCTTTACGTAAGTAATGACGTCAATTTGCTACAATACCCTACAACCTAACTTTACGTAGGTAGAAGAATAAATTGGGATAAAAACTGAATTCACTGTAAAGAAGAAAATGGACATAATGTAAATTTTATTTTCCCTTATTTCCTTCCGTTGTTGGATTAACCTAAAATAAATATAAACTAAATAATTATAATTTATTTTCACATTTATACCCTTGCAATACAAAAACATAATATATCTATTATTTTTTTCAATTTTGGACTTAACAATACATATAATATTTCCATTGCAAAAAAAAAAAAACTATTTCCGATTCAGCTTAACAATACCTGCACCTAAATTCTAACACTTTATAAAAATATTTTTTTAGTGCTAGCTACTAAAATTTAATAACATATGGTCTAATATTTCAGCTGTTTACCAGCAATTTCAATTTTACGCTTTTTAATTTTTACAAGCAAACACAATTATATAAAATAATATAGATTTTACAAATAGAAATTGTATAATCCATATATAAAGAAGTTAAATTAGCATAATTACATCAAATCCACTTAATGGCTGCATTTATATAACGTAATATGTAAACATTTATCAAAAAAAGTAACAAGTTGTTATCCTTAATAATAATTTTCAACAAAACTTTTTTGGAATATATTTTCCCAAAAATAATTTTATTGGCCAGTCAAAATGTATCATATATCAACTTTACAAAAAAATAATGTCGTATTAACTTTGCATCCACTTAAAAGCTATCAGTATCTTACATCAACTACAATAAGTATTCTGTGCGCTCGTAGACAACCAAAAAATCTTCTAACCTTAGTTTGATTTGTTGTGATGAAATCAAAGCCTTATAACGAAGGGAAATATCAAATCCAATTTTCATTAACTCAGCATACACTTCTTGCTCTAAATAAACACATTGCCGTGTTCTTTCTACTATAACATTTCCTTCCTTAAAAACCTTGGTAACATTATCAATAGTTTTTTTTTTTTTTTATCTGATTGTCTTCTTCATCTTTTGCACTCTTTCTCTTCCTTTTTCTTTTAGGCAATGTTATAGAAGCATCTTCAAAATTAGAATTAGAATAAGCAGTATCTAGAGCTGTGGAAGGAGTTGTAGGACTTCTATCATCATGATTAGTATTATAGCTTTTCAAGGATATGATATTTGTTGCCAATAATTGATCAATATGGTTGATGGTCTTTGCATTAGTACTTGCATATTTGCGTGATCTCTCCTAATACATTTAATAATATGTATTGAAAATTTGTATCAATGCCTCCCATACTTCTGGTTATGTATCAAACATTTTTATTATAGGACTCCAAGCAATATAACTAGAGTGTTTAAAAAGATCATAGCACTCGCTGAAATTACTGTTTAGAGATTTCATCTGATTCTTCATTCTATCTTTATTAATGTTCTAAACTCCAATTTTGTCATGCACCCCTTCAACCACTTGATTCAATGTGTGTGTTATAAAAGTGCCATCTATTCGATTTCCAATATTATGTTGCTATAAGAGAGCACTTATTAGTCTATCATCCATGCTTTCAGTCCACCGAAGCATTAGACTCCTTTCTTTTTCCAACTTGTCTCCATTGGTGCCACCCTCTTTTGTTATCTCACTTGCCATCTATAAAGCTTTTTTACACAAAAAATAGCACGAATTATATACTTAAAACTATATGTCTTCATTAATATCCAGATATGTATGTCTTAATCAAACAACATTATCAGACTTGCCCTTTAATTAAGTATAATTTCAATCAAGTATCAAGCAATATGACATATATTAAAGAAAATTACAATTAGAAACATAATATTGCAAATATTAAATAGAAAAACAACTAAAACGTACAAAGGATAATTAATCATTTTTATTTGAAACATAATCGAACCACATTACAGCTGCAATGTTAACCCTCAATTTAGCACTTAATCGAGCATCCTCATTATCTTCAAAGTGTGCATTCACTTCCTCTCTATTTCATAGCTCAACATCTACTTTATTAATTAATCGATCATCAGGATCCATACCCATTAAACAATTGTGTAGGATTGCACATGCTAAAACAATTTCTCATTGAACTTTATGGGCACATTTAGTTCATTGTATTGTATTAGTCTGCATAGTATTAATCTATATAATATTAGCCTGTATAGCATTAGTTTGTACAGTATGAGCCTATATTCTATTATACAGTGTTTGGTACAAAATTGTATTAACATGTAATATTGTATACTATATTTGATGTAAAATGTCACAATATATTATTTTTTAAACAATTAAAAATAGATACAATTAAATTATTTTTATTGTAACTAATTTAAATAAAAAAAATTATAATTATAAAATACAAATTTTAATATATCAATTTTTTATTAAAAAATGAAAAAATTTAATGAGAAATGACTATATATTATTAAAAAGACAGGCATTTCTAAAATCAAAATTAGATAAAAAATGAAGAAATCTAAATAATGAATTTGACGAAATATTTGAGCAAAAAATGAAAGAATTTATCAATTATAATATAATTTTTATATAATAGCTATTAAGTTATATATTCAATATTATACGTTTAAAGATTTGGTCTCATGTAGTAATGGTAGTGGCGACGATCTGGTGGTGGGGGCAGTGGTGGTAGTGGCAGTGATGGCAGTGGTGGTAGTGACAGTTGGGGCAACATCTGTGGTGGCGGTGGGGTGGTGGTGGTGGTGGTAGTGGCGATAGTGTGGTGGTAGGGGTAGTGGTGTGGTAGTAGTGGTAGAGGCGATATGGTGGTAGAGGTAGTGGTGGTAGTGGTGTGGTGGAGGTGGTGGCAATAGTAGTGGCAGTAGTATGGTGGTGTTAACCGCAATGGTGATGGTGGTGGTGGAGGCGATAGTGATGGCAATAGCAGTGGTGGTAACGGCGGCAGTGTGATGGTGGTGACAGTGGCAATGAGGATTACGGTGGTGGTGGCAACGACGGTGATGGCGGTAGTGGTGGTGGCAACAATGATAGTATGGTGGTGGGGGCGGTAATGGCGATGATAGTAGTGGTGGTGGTATTTGTGGCGGTGACAGTGGCTTAGCGGTGGTAGTGGCAGTGTGGTGGTAGGGGTAGTGGTGGTGATGATAGTAGTGGTGGTGGTGTTAGTGGCAGTGACGGTGGCGTAGTGGTAGTAGTGGCAGTGTGGTGATGGGGGTAATGGTGGCGACAATAATGGTGATGGCGGTAGCGACGAGGGTGTGGTCCAATGGTGGTGGCAGCGGCGATGGTGGTGGGGTGGTATTTTGTATTAATATGATATTTACCATATTACACAAATCCAAGGGTTTGTGGTGTATTATTTTATACAATGTAATTAGGATAATGAGACCTATGGTGTATTATATTATCTCCATATTAATTTTTCTGAAAACTTTTCAAATACCATACTTGTATTAATTTGTACTATATTATACTATTTCATATGTAATACAGTGATCCAAACGTAGCCTAAATGAATAAGTCTTTTCATTTAAACTTCAAATAATTGGAAATTGCTTCTTAAGAACTCCAAATGCCCTTTCAATTGCATTGCAAAATGAAATGTGTCGTAAATTAAAATTTCTTTTGCATTTTCAGAGCCTTGAGATAAATATTCTTTTAGATAATATTGCATGCCTTTATAAGGAGCAATGAGACAACTCTAAGCATAAACCCACATCAATAAGGTAATACTTCCCTAAAATCCAACAAGATGATTTTAGTGCAATATTCCTAATTAATAATAAATTGAGAAGCTAAAATCCAAATATGACTCGGTGGAATTTTTAAATTATCTTTCCTAATTAGTGCATTTTTAATAATTCTAGAATCAAAAGCTGATCCTTCCCATCCAGCCAAAATGTAGGTTTAATTTTACATCAAATGAACATGCAACAAGGACATTTTGTGTTGGCCAATCCTTTTTACCACAAAATCTTGGTGCATCTTCATTTGATGCCTTAACTCTAATATGAGTTCCATCAAGTGCACTGACACAATCTTGTACCAATGTCATTATTAACATTTAAGATTAATAATCCTACTATTACATTGATGAGACATTTTATTTACCTTGAAGTATGAGAACCATCTTTCATTATTGCAAATCTCCGGAGGGACCTCAGACAGGTTGTTTTAGATATTCATCTTCAAGTGATATCATAGCACATAATACCAAATGAAATTATATAAATATAGTTTCGATTGATTGATGAGAAAAGCATGACAGAGTACATAGTTTGAAATTATGTTCAATGATAGTGAGAAATGTGATAACTTTCTCCTCAATAGTAGCATGTACACCGTTTTGAGTCTACCGTTATTTGGGAGTTTGTCACATAAAAATAAGAATTTTTCTACTTTCATATGAACTAAATTATGACAATCTACATCACTATTTCTCAAATGATGTAATTTTTTTTACGGACTTGTTCTTTTTTTTTTGAGCTATTGAGTTTTTCTTTGTGATGAATCGAGAAATGAAATTTGAAAGTGGAAAAATAGCTAATTTCCTTGTTCTATCCCATTCTTTTAACTCATCATCAAACTCATCTTCTTGAAGGGATTGAGAAGGCAAATTATCCATGTTATACCACCCTTTTATCACATAAAAAAGTATTACTAACAAAAATATCATACCTAATATATCCTTAGCATAATTGTAATATATAAAAATATTATATTATAGCTACCAACCATATCACTGAAAAAATGAATATCTAGTAAAGAAACAAAAACAACAGCTTAAAGGAAAAAAATAACATCATAGTCAAATAAAGAAACAAAAACCTATCAAACTTTAACTAGAACACACAGCAGTATTCACTTGGGCTTCTACCAAATTACCAATGGAGACTAGTGAGAGCTTAAGAATCCATCTAGAGAAGAAAAAAAGAAAACATAAATAATTAACTATGATGTTAACAATAAATAAGAACCAAATGTCAAGTGAAATCATAAAAAGAACTTGATCAAGCAAAATGCACCAATATAATAATCAATAAAACAATTTAAGATGAAAAACATAAAATCTCAATTAAAATTCATCGAAGAATTTGACGATTAATTGTTACATTCACATTTAAAATACGATTAATATTATTTACTGAACAACAATAAGGCAACTTTGCATTTTGATGAGTCATATTTTATAAATTATAAGATATAAGCTGATTGAACTATTTAGTGACAATTTATTTTTTTTTCTATCATTATAAACTAGATAAGCCTATGCTTAAGCAAAGTAGCTATAGATTGTTAAAGTAATAAAAAATATATGATATATATATATATATATATATATATTTTTTTTTCATCTTTTATGTTTTGTTTTTTTTTCTTTTTTTTTGCCATTTTAGGATTAATGGGAGATTGAGCAAAGCAAAAATAGTAGAATTGAACAAAGATGCATAGCTCATGTCTTGAGCGCAACATCTATCGTAGGCACGGCATAGGAAGAAAGGCATCTATGAGGAAAAGAAGAAGAAAATTCTAAAGAAGAAAAATCCATGCTCTGTCATTAAGGAGACATCTATCGCAGGCGCAAAAGAGGGTGTTTTTGGCCAGTTGAAGATTAAGAGGTGCTTTAAAGGGATATGTTTCTTCACCAAGTGTTATGTACTTCTAAAGGGATGCTTGAAGAGTTATGCTACTTTGGAAGAAGTTTATCAAAGGCAATGATGGTATGAAGAGAAAAATATATATGGATAGTTAGAGACATTAATTATTTTTGTGAGTTATAGATAGAGAAATCTAATTTTTGAAGAGAAGACAAGAGCGACAAAGAAGAAGAAATTTATTATGAGTAAAGGATTGAGAGATCATTTTTTTATTTATCTTTCAATTATCAGTTCTTCTTTGTAATCACTTGAATGATGTTTTTAAGGAACTTGAACAATTATGCTAATCATTGTTTATTCAAATTAATACAAGTATTTTTTAGTGCAAATTTTTTTTAATAATATTGTTTGCATTTAAGTAATTGAACGTTCATTATAAATAAGAGTATAATTCGAGAGATATATTTTTATTTAAATTTATTTGAAATTCATTGTCATTTCATTACTAGGGGGACCATGATGAATATGATAATTGTTATAGATTGATTTTTATTCTTAAAATACGTGATTATTATAATCTAATTCTATAATGAGAATTAAAGGTTGGAAGTAATACTTGCATGTTTTAGGCATTCTATTTCATGTCGAGTAAGTGATTTAGAAATTCACGACAACTTGACTTACATTGTAAAGATTACATTTAGATTGAAAGAATAAATATCAAGTTTCATTTCTTAATACAAATCATTAATTGTATTTGTCTTCTTTGTTTATAATTTAAGTAAGGCTAATTAATAGGTTTAGTTATAGATTAACATTATTAGTTTAGATTATCAACCAAAATATTGATTAATTGTAAAAAAAATAGAAATCAAGGCATAGTGAGTAATAACTAATCATTCCTCATGGAAACGATATCTTAAGTACTATAAGTAAAACTGTGCACTTACATATAACAAACAGTAGGGGAAGTAAATCAAAACTTCACTTTTTATGAAACTCAAAAAGAGGAACCATCAGAATCACTCCATTCAAGTGAGAGAAAATTAGAGGATAAAGGTCAAAACCTTCATCCTTCAAATAATCATAATCTGGATGTTCAAGATCCTCAATCCAGTAGGAGTGTTCCTAACTATAGTGGAAGTATGAAACTCAATCCTAGTGGGAGTATGGACCTTTATCCCAATAGGAGCATTTCAAACTATGATAAATACATGAGATATGTTAACGATGTAACAAAATGGTGAATAATGTGAAAAATAAAATTAAGCGAATAATGAAGGCAAATATATACTTACGTAGAGGTAAAAATGTAAATTTGCATTAAACATGTGATTAAGAGAGGTAAAATAGTCAAAGGATAAAAATGTATAAAAGAGAAAGTTTCAGAGACTAAATTGTAATTTGTCACTACATAAGAAAAGTACAAGGACTAAAATATAAATTTTGGTATATATATATATATATATTACTTATAATCATTTTGCATCAAAGGCAGAAGAACAAAGAAAAACCACATAGATTAGAAATGAAATGGAAATTCTAGATAGCTTTTTGTTATTTTTTTAGCTTTGCAAAGATTTAATTCTCACACAAATTAATGTCAGGTTTGATAACCTAATTATGCATAATTTAAATTTTTAAAATGACAGTTTATTATTTTGGTTGACTAAAATAGTGTTTACTATGTAATTTTCCCACGCTTCACAAGCTAACAAATATCTCACTAACACTAACACCACCATGTGACGCATGCTGGAGCCCGTTTGACATCTGGATTGGTTCTCAAAGGACCGCTTTTAGGGTTTAAGACTTGATCGAGGCTCATTGTATATCATAAATTGGTCACTTCACAATAAAAAGGGTTTACGCCTAATCTATCATTAATGGTTAAGCCATGAAGGCATCTAATGTGGGCTTAAAGAGGTAGATATCATGAAGTCGTCACTCGACAAAACGTCGAAAAATAATTTTCAACCTTTTTGATGTCCAAATAGAGAATGATGTTCGGGATATCACTCTTACTTCATATCTTGGTTTGGTGTTTCTTATAATTGAGTTTTAATATTAGTCCACTATCTCCCTTCTCACACGATGCAGTTCCGCTAAATTGAGTAAACATATCAATCAAGGTAAATAAATAAATCTACTTAAATTATTAAAAAAGTAAATTTTCCAAAGGTAGAATGAAACATCATACAAAAAACAAGGAATTATTTAAGTTTTAGGAATATTGTTTCCCTCATACAATGTTTTTACAAAAAGGGAATGAATGGTTTTTGTTAGTTTTAATAAAACATGAGATGAGTGATCTCAATTTTGAAAAAAAAAGACTCTCCTTTTATGTTGTGGTTTTGGGATAGAAAATTGGACATTGGTATATTTTATTCAAAATACAGATTAATTAAATAAAAAAAGTTTACATGACTATTTATACTTAGCCTGCCAAAAAAAATCATTTTTTTACTAAACTATTACAAACCCCAGAAATAAGTACATCCAAAAATAAAACATGAAAATTAAAACACAAACTAAATAAATAAATGCATAAATAAAGCAATATAAAAAATAACCTAAATGCAAATTAAAAGAAGCGAGAAAAAGAATCAAATGGTGCATGACTCCCGAGGAAGAATCACCCTCCCAAAAATGCCAAAAAAAGGGACAAAATAATTGGCTCACATCAAAATACAAAAAAAAAAATTAATTAGTACATTAATAGTAAACAAACTTAAATGAACTAAAAATTATCATAAAATAAGATAAAATAAATAAAAAACAAAATATAAATCATGGCCATTAGAGTGAAAATAAACTTAACATGAATCTAAACATTAAAGGTGACCTAGAATAGCATAAAAATCATTAAAATATAATAAAAAGATAAAAAATAAAGCCATAGATGCCCCAAGATAGAGGACAGACGCCCAAATAAAGGTAAGAGATGGGACAAGAAAAAGACATCATGATGTCCCGCCTGTTGTGCTAACAGACGACCGTCTGTGATGTTTTTTTTTCCATCTGTCACTCGAAGGATAGGCATAGAAGGGCAAGTAATCAAATGAAAAACAAGCTAAATCACTCCTAAACCCTACACATACACTTCTAAGATATTAAATCATACCAAACTATAAAATAAAGATAAAACACCTTGCAAATCTCAATAAAATAGATTAATCATATATAAAATTAATTAAAAGACAACATAAAACATCCATAATGAAACATTCAAAAAGAAAGAAAATAGAAGTTAATATACCATTTTACATGCATAAACAATCATTATGTAATCATGGCATTGTTAACATTATGAATATGCATCACATGGCATAGTATCACAGAAAAAAATGAAAATAAAGACCTAATCTACATGTTAATGGCATGGACAACTACAGAGAAAAAAGAGACTGGGGCCTAGAATATTACCGTAAGGAAATCGAATTTTAGAACTCTAGAAAGCATACTTCAAAGCCTCCACCTTTGATTTTCACATTTAACTAAGAAAAATGTGTTTTTCAAGAATTGTTTTTGTGTTACAGCCTCCAAGAATAGAGAACTGATTTTCTCTTCCTTAAGGTATTTGTGTTTTCCTCAAATGTCAAAGTGAGATCCCCCCAAAAAACCTTAATCTTTTTCTTTAAATACTTGGAGAAGAGTTGGGAATAGATTCCAACTCTAACTCCTCAAGATAAGAAGGTTAAATTCTTAAAATCCAAAAAATCTTATCTTTATCTAAATTTTTCAAAAACTGGAAAACGTGAAAAAATCTGGAAATACCCCACAGATAGGTGTCTAATAGCGACTGATGGTTTTCCCTCATACGATTTCCTAAAATTTATAAAAATACCCTTAATCTGACCTGGATTGAGGGAGGCCAGTTATATGTGGCTATCCCTCCATAACAGACATCTATCTATCACAGCCATAGGACCAAAATTAAGGCTTTTCTGAAATCTTTCTTAAACCTTTGGAAAATCAAATTAAAACCCTTAAAAGACGACCACAAAACATGGAAATTGATAGTTGCGAATTTTATCTATATTAATTAGTATGTTTTAGTGTGTTTAATATGTTATTTTAGTGTTAATTTGTTTAATTTTTTGTTTAATTTCTAAAATTCTAATTATGTGGACTTAATTGCAATTTGGTATTTTTAGGTGCTTAATTGAAGAATATAAGAAGTTATTTGGAGAAACGAAGAAATTTGAGCAATTTAGGAATTTTGAAGAGAAGAAACACGCTTGTTACAATAACATTTCCCTCTACCTAGGAGAATATCCCTCTACTAAAGGGATTAGTCCCTCTACCTAGGGAAAAAGTCCCTCTATCGAGGGAAGGCATAAGTGACAGAGGAATTGAGGCCCTCTATCGAGGGGAAGTCTTCTTATTACGATCAAAGTCTATTTTCTTCTGGATTTGGAAGTTAAATGGCACTTGACCTCTTCAATCCCATGTATATAAGGAAGCAAAACACCATAATTCAAAAGGAGCTTTTGGAGAGGACAAATTTTCTTTATTTTTAGCCTTAGTTTTCTTTAGTAATTTGTATAGTAGTCTTAGACCTAGTTTAATTTTCTTTGTTTTCTTAGTTTTTAATTCTCTTAAAGATTTAAGCTTTCTATTACTGTGCTGAGAAGTCATCAAGAGCAAGTTTGAAGCTTTATGAGTATAGCATTTGTTTATTTTAGTTTTTTATTTGTTTTAATCGTAAACAGTGAGTAATTTTTTACTTTTACTAAGGGAAACTTAAACCTTCAGACTCTTATTGTAATGACTTTGATTTGAGCTTGATTTTAATGCAAGTTTGTTATTTCTTAATTCCTGGGCTAAATCTTATCTTTGATTATGGTTGGGCTGGTGTTTGACATATCGAATAAATGGTTAATTGTTAATTTAATCTTTGATCAATGATTTGCATGTTCTTAGGTTATTTCACTCATGTTGATATATTGTTGCATTTTGAGAATTGAGGCAATAATTTGTTGTTCATGAGTTGATTTAAATTTAAAAATTTTGAATTAAAAATGGGCTAGAGTTAAATCTCTCCAAAGAAGGTCTAATAAAGGTTTAAGAGTTTAAAATTAGATTTACATGCTAGGTATTAGATTGTTCCTAAACAGAGATTTAATATTCTAGAATGATATTTTGAATAAGACATCTGTTTTTATATTATTGATTCTCTATAATCACTTGTGTTACTTTTAATTAAGTCATTACAATAGAAGTTGAGGTAGATAGTCCCTTAGTAGAAGTGTTTTAGCCATAAATGTTATTCATTATTTAAGTGTTTCTCTGTATTAGTCTAGTCTTAGTTTTTTATTTGCTTAATTGTTGATTAGCTAAGTTTTGCTTTCAATTTAAAAACTTGGGAAATAATCTCAAATTAATTCAACTCAATTATTGATATTTTACTTGGAAATCTATGTTCCTTTGGGTTCGATATTCTTAGGGTCGTAAATATATTTCCCTATATTACTAGCCAATTTAGTACACTAGCTAGAATTTGGTCAAGTTTTTGGAGCCGTTGCCGAAGAACAACGATCTTATTTGTTTGATATTTGTAATTGAGTTAGTCTGAGATTTTTATTCTTTTATTTGTTTTGGATCTGGTGTTATTCTTTACAGGAAGATTTTTAGGCATTTACAAAAGACACATGATTATGTTTAAGACTATGAATTGGTTCTTTTAAGAGCATAAATGGATGGTTTGCAGAGATAGATGCAAGAACTACAATACTCACATTAACCTTCAATAGTCTATTCATCACCATCGTTTGAAGAATCTTGTTCTTTATATATAGGTTTCACAAGAGTCCAGTGCCTCCAAATTTGAAGTTCTTCTTGACTTGCTTATAAGTAAGGAAAGGTAATTTAGAGCTCAAAAAGAAGAATGGATGGCTATAATTAATTCTCAAGAGGAAAAGATCAAATATCAAGAAGCTTTATTACAAAATCAAGAGAATTTGTTAAAGACTCAAGAGCATCTATTGAGGGATCAAGAATTAGGAATTAAAAATCTAGAATCCAAAGTTGAGTTTTTAAGTATTTCTATACAAAGTCAAGGTGGTGGTGATAACAAGGATGGATTGAGTCATGTGCCAATGATGGATAATAAAGAAATTGAGTATGGGGTGCATAAGTTAAAAGAAGAACCAATCATAGTTGAAGACAAGTCCTGTATCTTGGAGAATGAATTTAGATCTCTTGCGAAGGATTTTTCACCAAAGGAGCAAGAAATGTTAAATTTTCAAGTGGAAGCACTGAAATGTTATTTAAGCTTGTATTTGAAGAACCAAAGGTGGGCTCGTACTTTATTGAAGATATGAAATTTTCATCTTTGGTGAACTTTAACAAGTTTCTCCTACTGATGGGAGAAAATGAGGTGCAAAGTCCGGAGAGACCATTATTTAGATCACAAGCTTGGCCTACAGAGAGTTACATAAGTCTAGCTGAAGACTTGATAAATTTAGAACTAAATTCTCTAACTTTGCTTTGCTTTTGATTGTGTGTTTATTTATTGTGTTTTTTAATTTTTGCTGTGTGATTTTTCATTATTTTGGTGTGTTTTATGGTTCAAAAGTTTAAGATGGAGTATGTTTATTTAAAAGTGTGGAATGAGTTTGAAATTCAATTTAACAGGTATATTTGTTTTCATTTAGTATATTTTTGACTTTGATTGAGATTTGGTTAATTGTTCAAGGTGGTGAGTAGTAAGAGTTAGATGTGTTTAATTGTTTAAAGACCTTATGTGGAGTTAATTAATCATATGGAAGTAAATGAGAGTGGGCATGAGGAAAATATAATGAGGGTTAAGTTAATTTAGGAGATTTGAGCTTAAAATTGTGAAAATTTTGATTTTGAGCTTTTGGCCTAGTGCTCCCGAGAGCATCACCTCGGTAGAAAGGATTGATAAGTGTAAATTATATATAGTTTTTGATATGTTTTTAGTTTTGTTATTTAGTTATTTTGGTTTTATTTAGGTTAAATTAGAGTTAAATTGTAAATATTTATGTTTTTAAGGTTAATCCCATGTTTTGTTTGGTTTTCAGGTTAAAATTGATATAAAAGGGCTTAAATTGCAAAAAGGGCAAAGATTAGGGCCAAAAGTACAAATATGAGAAATTTAGGTGAGAAAACGAGCGTTTAGTCCAGAAGCTTTCCACGTGACCACGTGAAATCAATGAAGAAATATACCCCGTGGCCACATGAAGGAGAATAACATGGAACACATGGCCACGTGAAGGAGTGAAGCCTGAAGATCCATGGCCATGTGAAAGAACAAAGGAAGAAAAACATTCAAACATGTGACCACGTGTGACCAAGGCATATTCCACACATGACCACGTATGAGGGAAGCCTAAGGGACACGTGACCACGTGTTCAATTACAAAGGAAAGGACGTGACCACGTGATTTCTACTCCCACTTCGCGAAGGATTTTCTCGAGCTTCCTATTTTAGCAGAGTTCACTTTCTATTCTATGTCTGGAGTTTAAGAAGGAATCTACTACGATTTTGCCCTATAAATAGCAGTCAAAAACATCAGAGAAAGGGAATCAATTGAGAGATCAACTTTAGAATTAAGCATTATTCTCTTTAAGTTTGTTTTTACGTTATTTAGCTTTTATTGTTTTCTTCAACACTTTGTTTTAATTATAAGAATGTCTTGTGAGTAGTTTTTTTTTAAACTTTTGCTAAAGGATACTTGAATCCTTAACTTGTATTATTATGACTTGAGTTTGTTCTTCAATTCAATACAAGTTGATTATTTCTTAGTTCTTAAACATAGTCTTGTCTTTACTCAAATTTAAGTTGATTGTTAACTTGATTAAGCATTGGTTAATTAATTGATTTGAGTTGATTAATAACTTGCATGTTCTTAGGTTAATTTATTTGGATTAATGCATGATTATAATCTGAATAAGCTATAATTGTGTGTTGATTTGAGTAAGTTAAGATTGAGAAAAGTGTAACTAAGAATAGGTGGAAGTTAAATCTCTTGAGAAAGGCTTTAATAGACATCTAGGAGAGTTAATTCAGTTTTCTATGCTAAGTGTTAAGTTTATCTGAATAAGAAAATTTTGATGCTTGGAATGATAATCTTGAATAAAGTTATCCGGGTTTATTAAATTGAATTCTCCATAATTACTTGTATGTTTTCTTTGGTTTAAGTCATAAAAATACTTGTTAAGGTGGATAGTCCTTTAGTGAAAGTTGTTTTTAATATTGATTTTTACCTCATTCAATTTACTTTCTTTTATTAGATCTTTATTTATTTTAACTCTTTATTTTGTTTTAGTTTGTTTTTAGTTTTAAATCCTCAATCATCACAACCTTGGGATTTCTTTTCTTTCTTTTACACACAAAAATTGGTTTTGAAATTGAAATAGCACATACAAGCACAAGTTTCCCTTGGATTCGATATTTTAGGTCATAATCTTGTTTTCCTATATTACTTAGCCGATCTAGTACACTTGCTAGACACCGGTCAAGTTTTTGGCGTCGTTGCCGGGGATACATTGGCGTTTGTTTATTTATTTTGATTTTAAAGTTATTTTTGTGTGTTTTTCTTCTCTTTTTCATCTATTTTCTTATTTTCTTTTTAGGTGACTAGTGGTTTATGGTGAGAAACAACCCCATCCTACCATTAGACCCTGAAATTGAAAAGACATTTCATAGGATTAGAAGGCTATGAGGCAACATGAATGACCCAGAAATAGAACAACCTATGAATTATCCACCACCTAGGATCAAAGAGCAACACATACCCCACCAAGCTCCCGGGAATGGGTATAGATCTAGAACTATTAGGGATTATGCTATCCCTAGGTGGAATGAAGAACATAGAACTATTAGGATTCCTCACCACCAACCCTTTGAGATTAAACCCGCTACCATCACTATGGTACAAAGAAACTAATTTTTAGGTTCGGACATAGAGGATCCTGCATAACATTTGGATATGTTCTTAGAAGTGAGTGACACTGTGCAAATTCCTAATGTATCGACTGATGCAATTAGGTTGAAACTCTTCCCATTCACCCTCATAGGAAAAGCTAGGGATTGGCTACAAATGCTACCAAATCAATCCATCCATTCTTGGCAACAAATGCAAGAAAAATTTATGTGCAAATTCTTTCCACCTACTAAGACTGCCCTCATTAGGAAATAAATTAGTGACTTTTAGCAATTTTATGAGGAGCCATTCCACGAAGCATGGGAAAGATTTAGGAGACTTTTAAAAAGTTGTCCTCATCACAAGGTTCCTGTTTTTCAATTAATGCACATTTTTTATGCAGGTGTCCATCCATCAACAAGATCTTTGCTAGATGCAGCCTCAAATGGTAGTTTTATGAACCAAATTCCCGAAGATGCATTTTTGCTTTTTGATGAGATGGCTACCAATGATGCTCAATGGCCAACCTCTAGAGCAACTCAAAAGAAATAAGGAGTTCATAATATTGATGAAGTAGCTATGTTAAAAGCTCAATTAGAATTAATGGAAAAGAGACATTTAAAAGAAATAAATAAGCTTAAAGCTAAAAATGTTTCTATGTTATCTAATGAAGTTGATTCTTATGCAGGAATTTCAGGACCTTTGGGAATGAAGAATAATGAAGGAATGGTAAAACAAGTAAATGCCTTGAACCCATATAGCAATACTTATAATCCGGGATGGAGAAGCCATCCAAATTTTTCATGGAGGGAAGGTAATCAAGGTTCTTCTTCTAACCCTAATCCTATACCTCAATTTAACCATAATCAACCTCCTAACAATCAACTTCCATACCAAAACCAAGCTCCACCACATTACCCAAACCAATACCCATCACAATCATACCACCAACCACCCGGTTTTCAAAAACCTCAACCTCCCCCTCCTCAAGAAAAGAAATCCAACATTGAAGAAATGATTGCAAATTTCATGGCCTCTCAAAACTCAATTTTAGCTAGCTAAGATGTTAGATGGAAATCGCAAGATATTTGGATGAGGAACCAAGAAGCATCCATTAGGAATCTAGAAAACCAAATGGGATAACTTGCTAGTTCCTTTTCAAACCGTGCTCAAGGGACATTTCCATCCAATGTGGACCGAAATCCAAAAGAAGAAGCCAAAACAATTAACTTAAGGAGCGGGAAAGAGTTAGAGAAGACTGAAATTGGTAAGAATTCTTCCCCAAGGGTGGAACCAACAACGGAGGTAAGTAACTCTAACTCTGAAAATAATGAAAAATTGCCTCCTACGGTTGAGAAGGGTAAAGGTAAGGAAAAACTTGTTTCTACCGTTTTTGATGAATGTCAACTACCATTTCCTGTTCTAGCTAGAAAAGAAAAACAAAATGAACAATTGAGTAGATTTTTAGACATGTTTAAGAAGCTACATATAAATTTACCATTTGCTGAAGCTTTATTACACATGCCTAAATATGCTAAATTTATGAAAGAATTGTGCACTAATAAGAAAAAGCTAGAAGGCATAGGAACGGTTCAATTATCCGGTAATTGTAGTGCCATATTAACCAATAAAATTCCTAAAAAATTAGAAGATCCTGGTAGTTTTACATTGCCTTGTGAACTAGGAGGAAATTTTGTTGGGTATGCTTTATATGATTTGGGTGCTAGTATTAACTTGATGCCTTATTCAATTTGTAGGAAATTGAATCTAGGTGATTTGAAAGAAACCCGAATGACGCTTCAATTGGTGGATAGATCGGTGAAGAGGCCAAAAGGAATCATTGAGGACTTATTAGTGAAAGTCAAAAATTTTATCTTTCCGGTTGATTTTGTGGTCATGGACATGAAAGAAGATAGGAAGGTGCCATTAATTATGGGGAGGCCATTCTTGAACATAGCAAGAGCACTAATCGATGTTCATGGACAAATGGTTACCTTAAGATTCAACGAGGAGGAAATGATTTTCAATGTTAATAAAATTTTAAAACACCCCTCGTATGATTTTGAAGAATCCATCTACTTTGTTGATGAAGTTCAAGAATTTGCCAAAACAAAATAAGAGGAAATCATTCTCAATGATGAACTTCAAAGTTGCTTAATGTATCCCAAGAAAATGGAAGAGTTGGAAGTAAAGGAGAAGAAGTTGGTGCAAAATCTGGAAAAAGAGCACAATGAAGACAAAGGAACGGAGGATGAACCATCCCTTCCTAAGGGAGATTCTGAACTTAAAACACTTTCATCTCATTTGAAATATGTATTTTTAAGTGATAATGCTGATCCGATAATTATTTCATCTTTATTGACAAATTTGGAAGAAGAAATGCTCATCGGAGTTCTCAAAAAGCAAAAAGAAGCAATTGGTTGGGCAACATCCGACTTGAAAGGGATTAGCCCCAGCTATTGTACACATTGTATACCTATGGAGGATAACTTTAAGCCAATGGTGGAACCTCAACGAAGGCTCAACCCAACTATGCAAGAGGTAGTGAAAAAGGAGGTATTGAAATTACTTGATGCAGGTATTATCTATCCTATCTGTGATAGTAATTGGGTAAGTCCTATTCAATGTGTGCCTAAAAGGGGGAAATGGCTGTAGTGATCAATGAAAATAATGAATTAATTCCTACACGCACAGTAACGGGATGGAGAGTATGCATTGATTATAGGAGGTTGAACAATGCCACTAGAAAAGACCATTTTCCATTGCCCTTTATTGACCAAATGTTAGAAAGATTAGCAGGAAATAAATTTTATTATTTCTTAGATGGATATTCGGGGTATATGCAAATATCTATAGCCCCGAAAGACCAAGAAAAGACCTCATTCACATGTTCATATGGAACATTTGCATATAGGAGAATGCCTTTTGGTCTTTGTAATGCACTTGCCACATTTCAACGATGCATGATGGCCATATTTCATGATTTTATTGAAAAATTTATGGAGGTTTTAATAGATGATTTCACTATTTATGGTCATGATTTTAAATCTTGTTTGCTTAATCTAGCATCGGTTTTGAAAAGGTGTCAAGAAACTAACCTTGTTCTAAATTGGGAAAAATGTCATTTCATGGTTAGAGAAGGCATTGTCTTAGGGCATAAAATTTCTGAAAAAGGCATTGAGGTTGATAAAGCAAAAGTTGATGTGATAGAAAAACTACCTCCACCAAATAGTGTTAAGGGCATTAGAAGTTTCCTTGGTCATGCCGGGTTTTATCGTCGATTTATTAAGGACTTTTCTAAAATTGCCAAACCACTTTCTAATTTATTGCTTAAAGATGCTGCATTTAACTTTGATGCTGAGTGTTTGCAGGCTTTTAACTTATTGAAGCAAAAGTTAGTTAGTGCACCGATCATTGCATCACCCGATTGGAGCTTACCATTTGAAATTATGTGTGATGCAAGTGATTATGCAGTTGGAGCAGTCTTAGGACATCGAAAGGAGAAGATTTTCTACACCATCTACTATGCAAGCCATACACTCACCAAAGCCCAAGTAAATTACACCACTACGGAGAAGGAACTCTTGGCAATAGTCTTTTCATTTGAGAAATTCAGGTCTTACCTCTTAGGATCCAAAATTACAGTGTGGTCGGACCATGCTGCATTGAGACATCTTTTCGCCAAGAAAGATTCTAAACCAAGACTTATTCGATGGGTATTACTACTCCAAGAATTTGATGTTGAGATCAAAGATAATAAAGGAGCGGAAAATTTTATAGCTGACCATCTATCTAGATTGGATCATGCTAGCATTGAAAAGGAAGAAATTTCTGACTTATTTCCTGATGAACATATTTGTGCTTGTTACACTTATGAAAATTCAGTTCCATGGTATGCTAATATAGCTAATTTTCTTACAGGTGGTTATCTTCCTAAGGAGTTTACTTGGCAACAAAAGAAAAAGCTCATAGCGGATGCCAAGCACTACCTTTGGGACAATCCGTATCTCATCAAAATCTGTCCGGATCAAATACTAAGAAGGTGTGTACCGGAATTAGAACAAAAATCTATCATGCAACAATGCCATGGAGGTGAAGTTGGGGGACATCACGGGCCAAATAGAACAGTTCAAAAGATACTCCAATCAGGCTTTTTCTGGCCTACTTTATTTGAAGATGTAAAATCTTTTATAGCAACTTGTGATAGATGCCAACGAGTAGGAAATATATCCAAAAGAGGTGAGATGCCTATGAATAATGTGCTAGAAGTAGAAATCTTTGATGTATGGGGCATTAATTTTATGGGACCCTTTTCAAATTCATTTGGGTTTGAATATATCTTGGTAGCAGTGGATTATGTGAGTAAATGGGTAGAGGCCATAGCTACTAGGACATGTGATGCAAAAATTGTGCTGGAATTCATTAGGAAGAATATTTTCACTAGATTCGGAGCACCTAGAGCTATTATAAATGATGGAGGCAAACATTTTGTCAACCATCAATTCAAAACCTTGCTTAAGAAATTTGGTGTTAAGCACAAAATCACAACCCCATATCACCCTCAAGCTAATGGACAAGTGGAAGTATCTAATAGGGAGTTGAAATCAATCTTAGAGAAAACAGTTAACAATTCTAGAAAAGATTGGTCTCTTAGGTTAGATGAGGATCTATGGGCTTATCGAACTGCATTCAAAACCCCTATAGGTATGTCTCCCTTTAGAATTGTTTTTTGGAAAAGCATGTCACCTTCCAGAAGAATTAGAGCATAAAGCTTATTGGGCTACAAATTTCTTAACTTTGATTTGAGAAATGCAGGAAAAAGGAGGAAATTGCAGCTCAATGAACTCGATGAAATTCAACAATGGTCATATGACAATGCTGCGCTTTATAAAGAAAAGACCAAACGATGGCATGACAAGCACTTAAGGGTAAAAGATTTTGTTTTGGGAATGTTAGTACTTCTTTATAATAGTCGTCTTCGTTTGTTTCTAGGAAAACTGAAATCAAAGTGGCTTGGACCATACCAAGTAATAGCAAGCAATAATTTTGGTGTAGTCACAATCAAAAGCTTAAAAGATGGACGTGAATTTACAGTCAATGGTCATCGGCTCAAACCATACCAACTCGGACAACAAGAGGTTGCCGAAGCAACCATGGTTCTTCACGATATCTAAAAAAATGGTTTGAAAAGTCTAGCTGGAGACTTTAAAAACTCAGAACTTCTACTCTTTCTCTCCTCTATTTTTACAGTTAAGTTTTTGTGTTTTCATATTTTGTGTGTGTTTGTGTGTTTTGATTCATGAAAAGAGTGAGTAAATAAGGTTTTTTTTAAAAAAAAAGGCATGTTTTTACTGGAAAGGAGTTTGTGTTTTCAAAGCTTAAAATGAAAAATTACATTTAAGGCAGAGTTTTGTGTGTATCTGTTTTAAAAAGATGAAAATGAAGATGAAATATGCATATACAAGTGACCATGTATGGCTTTCCCTTTGCCATCATGTGGCCACGGGTTGAGACATTACTCTAGCCCACTACAAACACATGACCACGTGTATTTCAAAAGAGAAACATCACGTGGCCACAACTGGATCCACTGCCCCTTGCATTAAAAATACATGACCACGTGAATTTCAAAGGAAAACCATCACGTGGCCATGCATGCTTTACAAACAAAGGCACACATGACCATGTATGGTTCCTTCCATGAACTTCACGTGGTCACACCCAATCCTCCTGCCTTTTAAACACTTCACGTTATCTTTGTTTACTTCTTCATCTTATTTTTGCTCTCACCCGTGCCCACGCCTCACCAATACCAAATTGACCCGCTGCCACGGATTTTCACTCATCACCGATCATCACCATCTCCGACCACCATTTCTTCTTTCCTTGCTATTTTTCTCTCTCCTACCTATCATCTCTTCCTTTTCCACATTTTCTCCATCAAACTAGGGTTTTTCACAATTCACACACACCACTTCAACTTGGTGCTGCATTTTGGTTTGGTTTTCACCTTCAAGTAAGTATTTACTCTCCTTGCTTCTTATTTATCATTTCCATATCATCCATTGCGTTGTTTTGTGCCATTATTGCTTATAAATGTTTAGTTTTGAGGTTACTTTGCACTTAACATTTTGCTTTCATGTTAATTCCTTTTGTCTCTTTGGATGATTATGAGTATTACATGCATGTTATAGATGCTTGGTATGCAATTGGGTAATGAACAATCTTTGTTATGATCTTTAAATTGATGCTCAAACTTGCGCTTATAACATGCTCGATGAAATGTCCCAATGAGTTTTTCTTTCAAAACATTTAACTTTCACTCTTTGGATAGAATGTTTATGATTTGCATTGATGCAGTACAACCTAGTTCACCTCCTGCAAGATTGGTTCATGACTTTATTCATGCATAATAGGCATTATTTTTGACATATTCTTTATGCCCAATCGTTGAATGCATTTTATGCCTATCATTTTGATCTCCACATATATACGGTGCATTTATGCTATCAATTTTTCATTTCATCCAAGTGTGCTTCGGTTCATTCAATGCATGATTTATGTGCTTACAGCTCAGTATATTTTGGGTTATGAATTGACACTTACATTACGTTTTTCTGTCTTTTTAGTGGCACCTCGAAGGACCAAATATCTTGATGTAGCAAGCTCTTCCGGTGTATGCATTCCGTCATATGTGGACAAGGCTAAGATTAATAAATTTGACTACTTTAGCAAGTGTACCTATGTCTAGCCCGCCTATTTTAGTCAATTGTTCTTTAATGTTCCGGCTGGAAATCTGTGGGATCATGATATAGAACCATTGATCCAAAATATTGGCTGGCAGCAATTCATTGCAAAGAAATCGAAAGTATATCCGGATATGGCACGGAATTTTCTTTATTCTTTTGAATGCTACTTTAAGAGAGATGCGAAGGACGACACATTCGATTTTAAGTTTGGTAAGAAAGGATATTCCTTGACTTTTAGTCAGTTCTCTGAAATTTTAGGATTTGTGCCAATTGCCCCAACTGAATTTGAAGATGCATCTCATGTGAAGAATTGGAAAAGAATCAAGGATCTTGAATTAGATGAGCCATGGATAGGGGGATAATGTAATGTACATGCTTTAAGGAATCATGCATTAAGGATCATTCATCGCTTTTTGGCAAAGAGTATGTACAATAATTTGAAGAATGCAAGAACTATTAGTGTGTCTCAAGCAATGATCCTCCGATGCATGATGGATGGTATAGCAATCAATGTAGCGGGAATTATAGCAGCTCGGATTAAGGAATTATAGAAAATGCAAGGACATATGGATAATATTTCCATTGGGTGGATAGCTACAGTTATGGCAATTGCAGTTGAACATTCGAGTTATGGAGACTCACTTCCAGGAGATTTACCTTGCATTGATAATAAGATGCTCAAACGGACGAAAATTTTAATTCTTAGGCCTCGAGCTCATTGGGCAACCAGGGAGGAATACCTAAGAGAGAACAATATCCAGATTGAGGAGCAGCAGTAGGAGCCAAATGAGGAGCATATTGCCACAGCTGTGCCTTCCCCATCAATGAACCTACAATACCTGAATGGAAAGGTCCATTTAATCAATTAAGTAGCCGTTTGGATGCTCAAAAAATTAGGCTAGATCAAATGCAAGGAAGATTGGACATGCTACGGGATACGGTGATGGCGGGCAATAAGACTGTTGAACATTTTATCGACTACTTTTGGCAGCGATTTCCTCCACCTTCGCCTCCACCGGAATAGATCTTCATTTGCTGTGGATAGCAAAATTTTGAGGAGGGGGTAGCCTCCTTTCAGGGAGTTTGTCTTCAATTTTTTTTTCTTTTTCATGAATCGGGTTTTGTTATTTTGTGTTTTGTTTTCTGTTAGTTTGTTTTGTTTATGTTTTGTTTGTTTTCTTAAGTTTGTAAAATGTATTGAAGACTAATGTAGCTCGCCTTTTCACTTAGTTTGCATGAGAACTTAGTTTGCCCTAGTTGACTTCAAAACTTTGAACAATTTGAGCTTGGATATAGAATATGCATGTTTTGAACCATTGCTTAGCAAGAGAACATTTATGTTGTTTAATAAATCTTTAGATAGGTAAATCTTCAGCTTGATAAATATTTTTTAGTTTCCAAATTCTTGAATGCACTTAGACCAATTTTTGACTTAGAGAAAAAATCAATACAATAAAGTAGTGAAGTAAGGAAATTTAGAGCACTAGAACCTTCCTCATCACCCTTCAAAGCATATGAACAACTCAAACAACTTAGAAAATGATCTAGGCAATAATTTTCTTGATAAACTTTCTTAAAGACTTTTTGTCCTACCTTGATAAAATTATCCTTTGTTAAGCCATTTTGAGCCTAATGAGGTATGCTTAAGGCGTACCATTAATATTTTTGTGTTACACCTAATGTTTTAACCATATAACCTAAAAAGCTTTTATCTCACCTTATAGAATTGGCCACTTTAGGATTAAATGGATATGTGAGGAGATTAAAAGTTCTATTGGGTTTAACAAGAAAGTCTTATCAAGTGAGAAATCTACCTTGCATACCTTGAGATTATTCAATATAGCTTGTGAATGCTAGTTCTTAAAAAAAACGTTTGAAAGTTTGAAAGGAAAAAGAAAGAAAAAGAGAGCTAGCAAATATAAAAAAAATATAAGTGTGCTGTAGTACAAGAAAAAAATAAAAAAATAATGACTTCTTGGTAAAAGGGCATATTATCTCTTAAAAGAAAGTTTGAAAGTGAAGCAAGAATGAGCAAAATATATTGTTGAAGTTATTGGGGTTTAGTAATCTATTTTGTCTTAGAGTGGCTATTCATTTTGATTATCTTTTATCCATTCTTTGATAACCATATCCTTAGCCCCATTACAACCTTTAAAAGACCTAAGTGATTTTAAGCTTGTTTTGAGTTGTTTAGTGGAGATGACCTTCGGGTTCCAGTGCTAAAAGAGAGGCCTATTATGTTTCTAGAGTTTCAAGTGCGAAACCGGTTGTATGCTTATGCATTCATTTATTTTATACTTCATTATCTAGTTGTGTTGATGTTTTGATTTTCAAAATTGCTTAAAATGATTTGGTCTTGCACACACTCAAGGAAACTAACTTATATTTTCTTGTTCGAAGTTGATCTATTTAGAGATTATATTAAGTGCTTTTGTTAGAATGCTAAGTTTGGTTTTAAAATTGAATATCTTTGTACAAGTTTGATGGTTTTAAAGGTGGGATTGTTCTAATTTGCTTGAGGGTAAGCAAGGTTCAAGTGTGGGGTATTTGATAAGTGTGAATTATATATAGTTTTTGATATGTTTTTAGTTTTGTTATTTAGTTATTTTGGTTTTATTTAGGTTAAATTAGAGTTAAATTGTAAATATTTATGTTTTTAAGGTTAATCCCATGTTTTGTTTGGTTTTCAGGTTAAAATTGATATAAAAGGGCTTAAATTGCAAAAAGGACAAAAATTGGGGCCAAAAGTGTAAATATGAGAAATTTAGGCGAGAAAACGAGCATTTAGTCTAGAAGCTTTTCACGTGACCACGTGAAATCAATGAAGAAATATACCCGTGGCTACGTGAAGGAGAATAGCATGGAACATATGGCCACGTGAAGGAGTGAAGCCTGAAGATGCATGGCCATGTGAAAGAACAAAGGAAGAAAAACATTCAAACACGTGAACACGTGTGACCAAGGCATATTCCACACGTGACCACGTGTGAGGGAAGCCTAAGGGACACGTGACCACGTGTTCAATTACAAAGGAAAGGACGTGGCCACATGATTTCTACTTTCACTTCGCGAAGGATTTTCTCGAGCTTCCTGTTTTAGCAGAGTTCACTTCCTATTCTATGTCTGGAGTTTAAGAAGGAATCTACTACGATTTTTCCCTATAAATCGCAGTAAAAAACATCAAAGAAAGGGAATTAATTGAGAGATCAACTTTAGAATTAAGCATTATTCTCTTTAAGTTTGTTTTTACGTTATTTAGCTTTCATTGTTTTCTTCAACACTTTGTTTTAATTATAAGAATGTCTTGTAAGTAGTTTTTTTTTTACTTTTGCTAAAGGATACTTAAATCCTTAACTTGTATTGTTATGACTTGAGTTTGTTCTTCAATTCAATACAAGTTGATTATTTCTTAGTTCTTAAACATAGTCTTGTCTTTACTCAAATTTAAGTTGATTGTTAACTTGATTAAGCATTGGTTAATTAATTGACTTGACTCGATTAATGACTTGCATGTTCTTAGGTTAATTTATTTGGATTAATGCATGATTATAATCTGAATAAGCTATAATTGTGTGTTGATTTGAGTAAGTTAAGATTGAGAAAAGTGTAACTAAGAATAGGTGGAAGTTAAATCTCTTGAGAAAGGCTTTAATAGACATCTAAGAGAGTTAATTTAGTTTTCTATGCTAAGTGTTAAGTTTATCTGAATAAGAAAGTTTTGATGCTTGGAATGATAATCTTGAATAAAGTTATCTGGGTTTATTAAACTGAATTCTCCATAATCACTTGTATGTTTTCTTTTATTTAAGTCATAGCAATATTTGTTAAGGTGGACAATCCTTTAGTGAAAGTTGTTTTTAATATTGATTTTTACCTCATTCAATTTACTTGCTTTTATTAGATCTTTATTTATTTTAACTCTTTATTTTGTTTTAGTTTGTTTTTAGTTTTAAATCCTCAATCATCACAACCTTGGGATTTCTTTTCTTTCTTTTACACACAAAAATTGGTTTTGAAATTGAAATAGCACATACGAGCACAAGTTTCCCTTGGGTTGGATATTTTGGGTCATAATCTTATTTTTCTATATTACTTAGCCGATCTAGTACACTTGCTAGACACCGGTCAGGGATTTCCCCTCCACTGAAGGAGCTTTCCTCTATTGTCCAGTAGCCATCTCTTCTAAGATTTCCCTCTACCGAGGGCCTTTTTCCCTCTATCGAGGGACCGCTTCTCATACATGTCGAGACTTCTTCCTCTACTAAGAGACTATCACCCTCCCCCGATAGGCCAATGTATAAAGCCCTTTAACTCTTTCCTCACCCATTCCTCACTTCACTCTTGCTTTATTTTTGCTCTCCCTCAACCAAGACACATACCTCCCCTCTTGAGGCATTCTAAGTTTAGCTTTAGTTTTGCATCATTTCCATCTTCATTACATCAAGTAAGTACACTTTACTTTGCTAAATATTTCATTTCACATGTGTCTATTGCTTAGATTTAATTGAATTTAGGTATAGGGTTCTTAAATATAAGTTTGCTTAGAGCTTATTTTAAGTTCAAGTAATGTTTCTTTTGCATTCCATTTACACTTAGCTTACTTGTTGTGTGAGAATGACAATTGCTTTCACTTGTTGGTTTGATAACGGTTGAGATAGCTTTCAAATTGGCTTAGTCATTTTGTGTACACAATGTGTTCAATGATATGGCTCAATGACTAAGTTTAATTCTTTCACTTCATTTTTTTAGTCTCAACCATCTTTCACCAATCTCATATGTCATTGTTTTCTTTTCTCACTTTATCTATACTCATTAGCACCTTGATGTTATGCATTGGTAATTGATTATCTTAAGCTCAACTTGGCTTGTTTTTCTTGGGATGAATTATTGAGCTTTCAATATTAGACACTTAATTTTGCTAGTTTGACTTGTGTAGTGGGCCTTAAGAGAACAGGACATGGTGGTGCTTCTAGTTAATCTAGATTACACATTCTACCTTATGTTGATTTGAGCACTTTTGAAAGCAATTTCCACCAACACCGCCTCCACCACCACAGTAATCTGAGCTAAATTTTGTTAAGGATAGCAAAATTTTAAAGAGGAAGATGGAGCTCAGTTGAACCCAATTTTGAATATTTGTTCAGGGAAGTTATTTTATCTTGCTCATGATTTATTTTAGTTATTTTGTTTCTGTTTTAGTTTGTTTAGTTTGGTTTGTGATTTTGCATTTTAGTTGAGTAGGTTTAGTTCAAATATCATGTATTGTATATTTAACTTAGTTTGCCATAGTTTATTCTCAAAATCGAACATGTTGAACTTTAACTTAAAATGTGCAATAGTCAAAATCTATGTTTAGCATTAAGGCAGACATGTTACTTAATGGAATTTTACCTAGATTAGCATTCAAATTGAATAATATTTGTTAGTTTCCACATTTTGCACACTAAGACCAGTTTTGAAATAAGAAGAAAAACCTGTGCATTGAGTTAGTTGAGCAAGAAATTTTAGGACGCTATAACCTTCCTCATCACCCTTCAAAGCATAGCAATAACTGAAGCAATCTAGAAAGTGATCTAGGTATATTTTTCTTGTTTAGCCATAACTTAGCTTATTTCCTACCCTATATGTATATTTTTCCTTGTTAGTCATTTTTTAGCCTAATGAGTCATGATTGATGCGTGCTATATATATTTTTCTTATTACACTTATATATTTACCATATAGCCTAAAAAGCTTTTATCTTCCCTTTTTAACAATTGTCCACTCTAGAATTGGGATAGGTTAATTTTTGTTGGGTATTTTAAAGAGTATAGTTAGAAAAGGGTTTTGGTACTATTGACAAGGTTTATATTGAAGTTTGAAAATTAGTGAAAAATTGAACTTGTAAATACCCATGTTATCATTGGTTGCCAACAATAAAGCTAGCAAGTTTTTTTTTAAAAAGAGAAAAAGAGAAAAAGAATGAAAAAGAAAATAAAAAAAGTTTGCAATAAAGCTAGCAATCTATGGCAAAGTTTTAAATGTGGGGTATTTGCAAGGGGAAAAGAATTGTGACTTCTGAATTTAGATGAATTGTGAAATTGAGAGGAGTTTCGATGATATTTTCTCTCGAAAGTGTTTTGTGTATAAGGGGTTGAGTAAGAAAGTTTGGTTTAATGGTATGTTTTTTTTAGTTAGTGGAGTGAAATTTAGAAATGTTGGTTTATTCAATCAAAGAGTTGCTATTCTTTTTATTTATCTTTGTCTATTCTTTGTTAACCATTGCCCTAACCACATTACAACCTATTGAAGACCTAGTGATTCTATATTTGTTTTTGAGTTGTTTAGTGGAGATAACCTTCTGGTTTTGGTGCTAAAAGAGAGGCTTATGATTTTTCTAGAGTTTCAAGTGCGAAAATGCTTATACATTTAGGTTTACATTAATTCTAAGCTTGGCTATAAAGTGCTTTGGTGTTTTGATTTTGAAAAAGCTTAAATTATTTTGGTCCTGCACACACACACATGAAAACTAGCTCATATTTTCTTGATTGAACTTAATCTAGCTAGAATCTTGTTGAGGGCTTTTGTTAAATTTTAACCATCATTTTGAAATGCATGATTCTTGGTTGAATTTTGATTATTTTTATAAGTTGGTTGTTCAATTTGGCTTGAGGGTGAAAAAAGACTAAGTGCAGGGTATTTGATAGTTGTGAATTTTATCTATATTAATTAGTATGTTTTAGTGTGTTTAATATGTTACTTTAGTGTTAATTTGTTTAATTTTGTGTTTAATTTCTAAAATTCTAATTATGTGGACTTAATTGCGATTTGGTGTTTTTAGGTGCTTAATTGAAGAAAAGAGGAAGTTATTTAGAGAAAAGAAGAAATTTGAGCAATTTAGGAATTTTGAAGAGAAGAAGCATATTTGTTACAGTAATATTTCCCTCTATCGGGGAATTTCCCTCTACCAAGGGGATTAGTCCCTTTACCAATTGAAAAAATCCCTTTGCCGAGAGAAGGCATGAGTGACAGAGGAAATTAGGCCCTCTACCAAGGGAAAAAGGCCCTCTACCGAGGGGAAGTCTTTCTTTTACGATCAAAGTCTATTTTCTTATGGATTTGAAAGTTAATTGACACTTGACCTCTTCAATCCAATGTATATAAGAAAGCAAAACACCATAATTCAAAAGGATTTTTTTGGATAGGATGAATTTTCTTTAGTTTTAGCCCTAGTTTTCTTTAGTAAATTACATAGTAGTGTTAGACCTAGTTTAGTTTTCTTAGTTTTCAATTCTCTTAAAGATTCAAGCTTTCTACTTCCGTAATGAGAAGTTATCAAGAACAAGTTTGAAGCTTCATGAGTATAGTATTTATTTATTTTAGTTTTTTATTCATTTTAATCATGAACGGTGAGTAATTTTTTACTTTTGCTGAGGGAAACTTGAACCCTCAGACTTTTACTATAATGACTTTGATTTGAGCTTGATTTTAATGCAAGTTTGTTATTTCTTAATTCTTGGGTTGAATCTTATATTTAATTATGGTTGAATTGATACTTGACGTATCGAATAGATGGTTAATTGTTAATTTAATCTTTGATCAATGATTTGCATGTTCTTAGGTTATTTCACATATGTTGATATATTGTTGCATTCTGAGAATTGAGGCAGCAATTTGTTGTTCATGATTTGATTTAAAAATTCTAAATTGAGAATAGGCTAGAGTTAGATCTCTAGAAAGAGGATTTAATGAAGGTTTAAGAGTTTAAAACCGGATTTTCATGCTAAGTATTAGATTGTTCCTAAACAGAAGATTTAATATTCTAGAATGATATTCTGAATAAGATATTTGTTTTTATATTATTGGTTTTCCATAATCACTTGTGTTACTTTTAATTAAGTTATTGCAATAGAAGTTAAGGTGGGTAGTCCCTTAGCAAAAGTGTTTTAGCCATAAATGTTATTCATTATTTAATTGTTTCTCTGTATTAGTCTAGTCTTAATTTTTTATTTGCTTAATTGTTGATTAGCTTAGTCTTGCTTTCAATTCAAAAAATTGAGAAATAATCTCAGATTAATTCAACTCAGTTATAGATATTTTATTTGGCAATCTATGTTCCCTTGGGTTCGATATTCTTGGGGTCTTAAATATATTTTCCTATATTACTAGCTGATATAGTATACTTGCTAGAATCCGATTAGAAATCAAAATCCGAGCTTCAAAATCCATGCTTTCTGTTAGAAATGTATTATTTTCTCATCATTGGATAACCCTAATCTAGTTTGCCTCCAGTCATGATATCTACAAAGTCCCCTAATTTTGGGAAACTGGTACACTAGTACCAAAGTGAGCCAAAATTCAGAGTAAAGGAAAAAAGACACGTACTTGAGGCAGTGAAGCTTTGATTTATTATTTTAAAATATGCACTATTTGAGGCAGTGAGTCTCTTGGTTGGGTAGTTACCTTTAGCTTATTGATGTGTTAACCCTGGGTCTGGTAGTTACCATCATTTTGTGGATGTGTTAGCCTTTTGTTGGGTAGTTACCATAATTTTGTGGATGTGTTAACCTTTGGTTGGGTAGTTACTATTAAGCTTATTTGATTAGCGTTGCCTTATTGGCATGCACAATTGAGATAAGATCGTTGTATCCAATTAGCACCAATTTATCAACATGCAAAATTAAGATAAGATTTTTGTATTGGTTGACACCATTTGTTGGCATGTCTAACTTTGTCAGGGTGGTTAATGCTATATGGAGGCATGTCTTCCCCCTTGAATCAATATTCTTGTTGGAAAATTTTTGGCAAATATGCATTTATGAAGAGTCACTGATAGCACACTTCAAGATTACTTCTCATCTGTAGGTCTACCTTGAAGACACTACAACATAATTCTTTCCCTCTTTCATTAGAAGTTACAACAATCTTTTGAACTATCCCTCTTTTAATGTGCTTTAGTTTTATACTGTGATCTTGGCTTTAGCCATGTGGATCAATCACTGGTGAAGTCTCTCACTTTGTCTTCAGCTATGTAGATTAATCACTGGTGAAGTCTTTCACTTTGTCTTCAGCCATGTGGATTAATCACTGGTGAAGTCTTTCACTTTATCTTCAGCCATGTAGATTAATAACTGGTAAAGTCTCTTACTTTATCTTCAGCCTTGTGGATCAATCATTGGTGAAGTCTCTCACTTTTTCTTCAGCCATGTGGATTAATCACCGGTGAAATCTTCCATTAGTTCAATAATTCCCTTATTTAAGGGAGGTAGGGATGACTTCTGCCCATCTTTTTTAAATCCTTCTAGAGTCAAAAAAATATTCGCACTTTTCTTTACTATGCATCTCTTTGAATTTCAACCTGTTCAGGTAATTTCTTATGACTTTATAGGTGTCTTAGAGCTATGACCAAGGAATAAAAACTATCATAGATTCTTATCCATTTTCCATTTACAAACACTTTATCCTTTTGATCCAGTTTAGTGTGGATATCCATTCCCCATTCATAAATACTTTATCCTTCTAATCCAGTTTAGTGTGGGTATCATTAACAAGTTTCTCCATTCTATAAGTAAACAATATGTGTACTATAAGCTCTATGAAGTGTATGAAGTATGTGCGCCTTGAGAAGGCTTTGGGTACCTGTGAGAAAAGGTGTGATATTAGCGTCATTATTTGGATTTATTATTTTTACATTTACCATTTTTGTTAATTATGGTTGATTTATTTTTTGTCATTTATCTTGTTATTTTATCTTTTTCGATTGCTTTGTTGTTAATTTTGATCATGCATCTTGTTGTTACCTTTGTCATTCATCTGTCTTTCAGAAAAAATAGTATATCAATTATAAATAAAGCATAAATGAAACATAAATAAATACATGTCATAATCCTTATATAGATCAAAATGTCCAAAAAAGTTCCCAAAGACTCTCTGAATACAAGATATAGCTATTGTGAGGGTCCTAATGCCCTGCAGTAGGATGATCCAGATGGAAAATGGAAGGTTAAAGGCCCAGGGGGTCTATGTGGTGCCATTGCCTACGGTGGTACTGGTGGCTACTCCTTCTGCTGCCAAAATCTGAACTCGAATCTAGGTAGTACAGTAGATAGTGGCTATAAGATCTATGCTATCACCTCAATTAGGTGTTTTGAACTCTCTCCTACCCTTGAGACTTCTCAAGAGTGCTGCTCCGAATATCTCATAAGATCATCTCAGGTCCTTAATATATCTCCTCAATTGCTCATTGGTCTCTACTATGGTATGCCCGCCTCTAAGAATCTTTACCTCAATACAACCTATTTGATTCATGATTTGGGTGATAGAATCATCCATAACCTTCAAAGCCTTATCGAACCTCTTCCTAGGGATTGCCAAATTTGCCCTGATACCCTATATATCATTTTAATACTAATTCTGCATAGACTGCACTAAGGCTAGAACAAACTGTATGGTTTGATCCAATCTCTAAAAACCTGTTGGATGGTCTGAATAGATGCCTCAATGGTAGCTAAGCTCCCTGAAATATCATTTAACGGTGGAGATGATGCTAGCTGAAATGGTGGTAGAGCAATGGAAGTAGATGTCCCCGGATGGCCGTATAACGGCAGAGCAATGGAAGTAAAGGCTTTCGGATGGCCATATAGTGAGTACCTCCCGCATCCCCTAGATAGTGATGGTTGTGGTATGATGGGTGATCATAGAGGCACTAGAGGCAATGGTGAACCGCCGAGCAAGTCGTCTAGACCTACCTGTTTGTTCATTTCAAAATCAAAATCTATCCATGCCCCTTGGGGCTCTTATAGCCTTTCCTACTTATGCTATTGATTAGGTTGTATTGGCTGTGCTGGAGGTGTTTGAGGTGGATGAACTTAATCCTCTCCCCCTCTCGGTGGCTTTGTTATGATGAGATCCAACCTGTAGCTCTCTTTGGTCTCAAGAATAGTTAGTAGTCCATACTATCCTTCCCGCCCTTGAATTGGCTTGACCATCCTTATACCAATAACAGTCTGTAGATCTATAAAGATGTCCTCTTAGAGGGCCTGATCGAAGGTCTTCTCACCTGCTCTAAATCTAATAGCAAATGGGTGATCACTCAGCCAATATAGATCTGTGAGATTGGCTAGTAGCTACTTTGAGCAAGGTGGCGATGATCTCGTGTTTGATATTTGTGAGGCCCCAAAACATATCCTAATCGGATTAGTGTATAGTGAAGAGAGAGATTGAAAAGGGTTTAATGTAAAAGAATTATCAATTATGTAATAGGGATGTAATTAGTATTAAAGTAAAAGTGAAGGGCGATTTCGTAAATTGTCACTAGAAAAACAAATGAATTTACTTAAGATTTTGAATTCACTTAGAGATAAGGAATTCTCTTTAAAGGATAAAAGAAATTGGCATTGAGCTTCATAATTCTTGTTTATCTCTATAATGTCATGAGAGTACTTAGACTCTAAGCAAGAACATATTTAATGACAATGAGAGTTAATTTAAATAATCTTTGGTAAAATTCTCCAATCATCTTCAATTATTCAATTATTCTTACTTGTACTTAAAAGACTTATCCTTCCTATTTCTATGTATCTTTATACTAATTACTAAGACATCCTTAATCCAACTTAATTTAATTTTTGTATATTGATTTAGAACTTAGTTATATACTTAATCCTTAATTTTGGTTGCCTATCCATCTACTTCTTGTGGTTTCAATATTAGATTTACCCCGTTCCCTTTGGAATGATACCTTACTCACTCTATACTCAGTCTAGAAGGACTAAAGGCTTAAATACTCCCCTATCAATTTAGGAGCTAGCATAAATCTTATGCCTATCTGTATTTTTAAGAAATTAGGGTTGGAAGATATTAAACCTACTTCTATGGTTTTGCAATTAGATGATCAATCTATTAAGAAACCATATGGCATTATTGAAGATATTCTTGTGAAGGTAGATAAGTTTATTTTTTCTATAGATTTTGTTATCTTTGATTTTGCATTTGATGCTTGCCTTTTGATTTTAGGAAGACCATTTATGAATACTAGTAGGGCATTAGTGGATGTTTCGAAAAGAAAGTTAATTTTGAGAATAGGAGAAGATAGTGTTGAATATCACATGGATAAAGTACTTAAGTATCCTATAAATAAGAATATATGCATGAAACTTGATCTAATTGATGCTTATGTGTTGGAGATTTTAGAGAATGAGGATTAAAAAGAAGTAAGAATTAGAAATGAGACTCAAGAGGAGGTGGAACAATTTGATCATCGACCTGAGATTTTGCATAGAAATGAGGAACCACTTCCACCATCTATTGTAAGTCCTCCAGTTGTTGAATTGAAAGAATTACCTAGCCATTTGAGGTATGCATTTCTTGGTGATAATAACACTCTACCAATTATAATTTCTACCAAGCTTACTTTGAAACAAGCAAATTCACTTTTATAAGTTGTTAGAAAGAGAATTAAAAGTATATAATGGCAAATTTCTGATTTAAGGGGGATTAGCCCTAATGTAGTTATGTATAGAATTCATATGGAAGATGGTTATCAACCAAAAGCAGATAGACAAAGGAGACTTAATCCAAATATGAAAGAAGTAGTTAAGCAATAAGTAATAAAATTACTTGATGCTGGAATAATTTATCCAATTTCGGATAGTGCTTGGATGAGTCCAATTCAATGTGTACATAAAAAAGGGGATATAACTGTTGTTAAAAATGAGAATGAAAAATTAATTCCTACACAAACCACTCCTAGATAGAGGGTTAAAATAGATTATAGGAAGTTAAATTCAACAACTAGAAATGATCATTTTCCTTTACCTTTTATTGATCAAATGTTAGAGAGAATTGTTAGTCATTCACATTATTGTTTCTTTGATGGATTTTTTAGTTATTTTCAAATTTTTATTTACCCTAGTGATCAAGAGAAAATAACATTTACTTATCCTTATAGAACATTTGCTTATAGAATAATACATTTTGGATTGTGTAATGCACCAACAACTTTTTAAAGATGTATGACTGCAATTTCGGTAATATGATTGAGGAAATTATGGAAGTTTTCATGGATATTTATTTTGTATATGGTGACTCATTTGAGTTATGCTTGCATAATTTGGATAGAGTGTTATCTAGGTGTGAGGAGTTAAATTTAGTATTTAATTAGAAGAAGTGTCATTTCATGATAAAAGAAGGTATAGTATTAGGCCATAAAATTTCTAGGAAAGGCATTGAAGTTAACAGAGCTAAGACTGAATTGACTAAAAAGTTACCACCACCTTCTACAATTAAAAGTATTAGGTCTTTATTAGGTCATGAGAATTTTTATAGAAGGTTCATTAAAGATTTTTCTTTGATTGTTAAACATATAACTAATCTTGTAGTGAAGGATGTGCCTTTTAATTTTTCAACTGAATGCATAGAAGCATTTGAAAGCTTAAAAAAGGCTCTTGTGATTTCTTCTATTATTACTTCACTTAATTGGCGTCTACCATTTGAGATTATGTGTGATGCTAGTGACCTAGCAGTTGGTTCTATATTAGGTCAACGTAGGATAAATGCTTGCATGTTATTTATTATGCTAGTCATGCATTATCTGGTCCTTAATTAAATTACACCACAATAGAAAAAGAAATGCTTATTGTAGTTTTTACATGTGATAAGTTCGTCCTTAATTGTTGGGGTCAAAAGTAATTGTCTATATTGACCATGCAGGTCTAAGATATTTATTTGCAAAGAAAGATGCAAAGCCTCGACTTATTCATTGGGTCCTTTTATTATAAGAATTTGATATTAAAGTAAGAGATAAAAAGGGATCTAAAAATTTAGTTGCTAATTATTTATCAAGATTAGAAAATGGCCAAGGTTCTATGGGGGATTTGAATGAGATTAATGAAGCTTAAACTGATGAAGTTTTGATGTTAGTAAAGCATTTAAGTACTCCTTGGTTTGCTGATTTTGCTAATTTTATTGCTACAAGTATTTTGCCACAAGATATGACTTATCAACAAAGGAAAAAGTTCTTTTCAGATGCTAAGAATTACATTTAGGAGGAGCCATACTGGTATAAAATCTGTGGCGATGGTGTTATTTGAAGATGTGTAATTGAGGAAGAATATGTCAATATTTTAACTCATTATCATGCAAATTTTTATTCAGGTCATAATGGAAGCACTAAGACAATAGCTCATGTGCTTGAATGTGATTTTTATTGGCCCACATTATTTCAAAATGCACGTTCTTTTATTGCTCGATGTGAATAGTGCCAAAGAGTTGGTAACATTGGAAAAAGGGATGAAAGGCCGTTATCTAATATTTTGGAAGTAGAAATATTTGACATTTTGGGAATTGACTTTATGGGTCCCTTTCCTACTTCATTTTGTAGAATTACATTTTGGTTGGAGTAGATTATGTTTTCAAATGGGTGGAAGCAATAGCAGCAATAACTAATGACTCGAAAGTGGTAATCAATTTTTTTAAAAAAATTATTTTCTGGATTTAGAGTGCCAAGGGCAATTATAAGTGATGGAGGTATGTATTTTATTAACCATTCTTTTTCTTTATTATTGAATAAGTATAGAGTTCATCATATAGTATCTACCATCTATCACCCACAAACAAGTGGTCAAGTAAAAGTGTTTAATAGGGAATTGAAATGGATTGTTGAAAAGACAGTTTTGAATTCAAGGAAAGGTTGGGCACATAAGTTAGATGATGCATTATGGGCATATCATACAACATTTAAAACCCCATTGGCATGTCTCCTTATAGGTTGGTCTTTAGGAAAGTTTTTCATTTGCCAATTGAGTTAGAGCATAAGGCATATTAGGCAATTAAAGCTTTGAATTTTGATTTACAATTAGCTCGCTCTAAGCAGTGTTTGCAATTGAATGGATTAAATGAGTTACGTCTTAATTCTTATGAAAATGTAAAAATATATAAAGAGAGAACTAAAAAGTGGCATGATGTACATATTCGTCATAAGGGTTTTAAGGTAGGAAACAAGGCACTTCTTGATAATTCTAGGTTAAAGTTGTTTCCTGGAAAACTTAAATCTCATTAGAGTGGTCCATTTGAAGTAACTTAAGTTTTTGATCATGGATACTTAGAATTAAAGAATAATAAAGGTGAATTATTTAAGGCACATGGACAACGGTGTAAGGTTTAGTTGGAAGGAAATTTCCATAAGAGAGAGGTTTTATATATCTCTCTTGGTTTGGTTGATTAATCTGGTTTGAATTCTAATTAGATATTCTTTTTATTTAAATTTATATTTAGTTATATTGTTTTAATTTTATGTTTTTATCTAGTTTTAATTGTTAGTAATAAGGTGTATGTTTTTATGTTTTTCCCACAGAGTTTATTTATGTTTTTATCCATATTTTTTATAAGTTGGTATAGTGGACATCTTGTTGCATTTTACGTTTCCCAATTTTTCTCTATGTCGTGAGCATGACACATGTTGCAGGCAAGACCAAACATGGGATTTTTCTTTTATTGCAGATTGAGGCTTTTGTTGCAAGCGCGATGAAACACAAATTTAGAAACTTTTTAGAGATTTGAATGTTGCATCAGTTCAAATCCCTATTCAAATTTGAATTTTCATCTTCCCAACTTCCTTTTCTTCTTTCTATTTTTTATATTTCATGTTTTCCCTCATCTTCTAAAAAATTCTCCCTTATTTCTTTCTTTCTTCTTAAAATCTTCAATTTCTCCTTATCTTTTTCATTATTTCTTGTTATTTTCTTGCATATTCACCATGGTTCGTCTAGAGAAGATGGCAGATAGAAGGAAGGAGAAGGGCATTTCAACCTTTTCACAAAAAATAGGTTTCACAGTTCTATCTCGTTTATATAAGTGCCCATTTCCATTATTTTCTAATGATAAGGGCAAAAAATTTGAATTTTTCTCTAAAAAAGAAATTGTTGATATATAGCATATTAATTTTGATATGTTAGAAACCCTATAACTTGCTCAAGAGTTTGGTAAATTTTTGAAATTATCGAAATGGAAATCATTTGCTCATCTGAAATTACCTATTAGGTTAAATTGGGCATTAGAATTTTTTGTTACTTTGCAATATATTGATAATAAGAAAATATAATTTAAATTTAGATATGAAGGGGATGAGAATGTTTTTGGGTTTAATGAGAGGCATACTTGGTTTGATTTTCCTCTAAATAGGCAATTTTTTATCCCAAAACATTTTGCATCTTCTAAATATTGGAAGAAAATTACTAGTTTAGGGATTTTTAAGCCAAAGAATTCCACAAATAGGCTTATAAAAAAATATGTGTTAATGTTATTGCATAAATATTTATGTTACGCCTTATTTGGACAAGTTGAAAGCAACAAAGTCCAAGTAAAGAATTTGTTTATTTTGTCTTTATTGTAGGTAAAGAAGATCCTCTTGTTCTATATCCTTTATTTTTAATAGATTGTATAATGCATCCATGTCGAAAACTAAGTCTGTGGGCATGGGCCATATGGTGACGGGTATTGTGTTGAGATGCTTGGGCCAATTGGCAGGTTTTGAGCCTAAGAAGGATGAGACAATTTCAATGTTGGATGTTGTGTTTTTGAGAAATTCTCAATTGATGAAAAAAGGGGGTTGGCCACCTATGTGTTACTCTTATGAGTAGCGCACTACGAAGCTAACGATAGGCAAGGGCAAGTAAACAGCCCCTGTTATTGAGGGTGGTCCACGTTCTACTTTGGATCAGAATGATAATGATAAAGAGTCTGATTTTATGGCTGGTGAAGGAGATAGTTCTATGGGCTGGCAGCAAGTGCTTACACGTTTGGATACAATGGACTATGCCAACCAGAGCCTTACTGCTAAGGTGGCACTATGGAGATGCATATGAGAGATTTGAGTCGGAGCCACCAAAGCATTAATCGCAAGTTGCTGGCCTTCTTTTGCAAGCAAAACATTGAGTTCATGCCTTTTCCACTGGATTGTTTAAGTGGACCTTCTTGAGGGCAATTTTCCTTTACTCTATTTACTTTTTCTTTTATTTGTTTTGTTCTTTGTGTTCTGTTTTTATTGTTATGAGTGTAGATTTTGCATGTTTCTTACACAATAAGGATATTGTATCTTTTAAGTGTGGGCAAATAATTTAGGTGTTTTATTTGCATGTTTTGTACATATGTGATAATATGTATTTATGAGCTAGGTTGTTGTTAATATTTGTGTTATAACTTTAATATTTGTGTTTGTGTGTTTGTTGGAGCATTTATATTTTATGATCTCTAGGAATATATTTATTAAACTTCTTGTATTTTGCAATTGTTAGTTTAGTTGATAAATTTTTTTAGTAATGTTAAAGGATATTAAGCTTTAGGATTTTATGTGCATTTATAAAGGGTCATGACTATGCAAAGCACTTTAATGTATGTTCTTTTTAAATTATTTTTCTTTATTTATGTAATTTTTATTGTTTAGAATGAAACATTGCTTAAAGTAACTTTAACCCTTAAATTGTGAGTTTTTGAGCCTTATAAGAATTATTTTCTTGAAGAGAGCTATTTTATATTATTCTAGAACTTATTTTTAGTAATTTTCAAGACTAAATTTAGTATAGGTTGTGCATGAAAAGTGATAAGGGCATTAGAAATACCTATTTTTAACTTGCTTAAAAAGCCACCCTTTTGACTTTAGATAGCCAAGTTTGAGCCATTAGCTATTTTCTTGTTTAAATAAACACGTTATAATCTAGTTTCATTTTTGAATGCTTAACATTTTCTTTTGGCAACCTATTGTGGGTAGATTGATAATTATTATATCATATGAGACAACTTGATTTGTATATGTCCATAATACTACTTTTTTTCCATTAATGTCTATATGTCCTCAAGAATAAATGAAAAAGGAAAAATGGAAAATATAAAAATATAGAAAAAAATAAAAGAAAGAAGAAAGAAAAAGAAAATAACAAAAGAGAGAAAATGTGTGGATGTGAACAAAGGGAACTAGAGTGAGATATAAGTTTTTGAATTCAAATGAGTAATGCTTTGCTTTTATTTATAAGTCTAATATGTTGTGATAATTTTTTTTTCTTTTCCACAATTTTAGCTACTTATCCAAAGTTATTCCTACCTTAACCTAAGCCAAGTTACAACATATATTAAGACCCTTTTGATTTTGTGCATTAACTTCTGCTAGTGGTGAAGATTTTTACTCGTTTACAAGCTTATGGCATGTATTGATATATTAAAGAATTGGGTGAAATACTAGGCTATCAAATACTTGAGTGGTGTGAGTAAAGTGTTTACCTTGAGAGAAAATTATTTTAGGCAATGTGAAATTCACAATGATTAATACATATTGTAAGAAATTCAATTTTTAAGGTACCTATATTTTTGTGTTTTGCATTCTCCTAATTCTTTAATTGGGTGTATATGGGCGTTAAAGTTTGATGGTCCATGATATTAATTGAGAATTTGTTAATATAGATTGATGTATTATTGAATGGAAGTTGTTTCATTTATTTACCAAGTGTTTTATAAAGTATAAAGGCTCCATAATGTTGTTTTAATGATTATTGTGTTTTATGCTTGTATTTTATTTTCTTGCATTTTAATTTTTTACTTTAGGACATGCAAAGGTTTAAGTGCAGGAAAATTGATATGAGTTTGAATAGTTCATATTTTATGAGTATTTTGTGTTTATAATTGTGATGTAAATGTTTAGTTTTAGATCATTTGTTTAGATATTGGTATTTTTAATGTTTCATTTTGTTGTATTGTTATTTTAGGAGTAATGGGAGATTGAGCAAGGAAAAGAAGGAAAAATGAGTAAGAATGCAAAGTTTTGCTGCGAGCGCGACATATGAAGGCAGACACATGTGAAGGAAAAAGAAGAAGAAAGAAGCAAACGAGGAGGCAGGCATGTTATGTCTCGAGCACGACAAAAGGTGTTTTGGGCAGTTGAATTTCAAAAGATGTTTCAAAGGGACATATTTCTTCACCAAGAATTGTGTACTTCTAGAGGTGTGCATGAAGAGATGTACCGATTTATAAGGAGTTTATAAAGGCAATGAAGATGAGAAAAAAAATGATAGATAGATAATGATTATTTTTTGTGATAGAAAGATAGAGAAGAAATCTAACTTTTGAAGAGAAAACAAAGAGCAAAGAAGAAAAAGAAACATATTATGAGTAAAGGAATGAAAGATCATCTTTTATTTACCTTTCAATTATCTTTTCTTCTTTGTAATATTTGAATGATGTCTTTAAGAAACTTGAATGATTATGCTAATTATTATTTATTCTAATTAATTCAAGTAATTTTTAGTTACAAAATTTTTTGATAGTATTATTTGCATTTAATTATTTGAATGTTCATTATAAATAAGAGTATAGTTCGAGAGATGTATTCTTATTTAAATCTATTAGGAATTCATTATCAAAGCATTATTAGGGAGACTAGGATGTTAGGATAATTGTTATAGGTTAATTTTTATTCGTAAAATATGTGATTATGACAATCTAATTCCATAATCAGAGTTAAAGGTTAAAAGCAATACTTGCATGTTTTAGGCATTCTATTTCATAGTGAGAGAGTGATTTAGAAATTTATTACAACTTGACTTCCATTGTAAAGATTAAATTTAGACTAAAAGAATAATTATCGATTTTCATTTTTTTAATACAAATCATTAATTGTATTTGTCTTCTTTGAGCATAATTTAAGTAGGGTTAATTAAGATTTTAGTTATAGTATAACATTAATAGTTTATATTTTCAACTAAAATAGTGGAAATTTGTAAACAAAATAGGGATCAAATCATAGTGAGTAATAACTAGCCATTCCTTATGGGAATGATATCTTAAGTATTATAAGGAAAACCGTGTACTTGTGGATTTAACCTCAACATCCATTAATAGACCCCAATCCTCCTTGGTCCTATGATTTAACCCATGGTACTAGTCGATGGTAGGGCCTGCTAGATTGAGGCAGAAATACTCAATCTTTTATTTCTTAGTTAGAGTCACCCCCTTCATAATCAATGTATATTGTTTGATGTGCATAGAGGGGTCTGAAGTACCATCAAATCGAGGTAAGTCTGACATCCTAAACCTCTGAGGTAGCAGCTCATCCCCATCTAGATTTGTATCTTTAGGTTCTATTCCCCTGTCAGTTAACAAAACCCAAGCCAAGGCCTCTATCTTTTCTTCCATTTGTTTCACAATTGGCTCTTCCACTCTAGTTGCCTTGCCTTTTAAAACCTGTGTCACCGCTGGCTCCTCTTCTTCCTCAAGAATAAAATCTTTTTCAGGGGTAACACTTTGATCCTTTCATTGCTCAATAGGCAAAATTCTTGACTCAAAACCCTTAGCCTCGGTAGCTAAAAAAGGTGTCACAGCAGTAGCTGTGGTAGAAGTGTCCCCAACAGTAGTTGGGTTCCCCATGTACAACAGCAAGTTCTAAAGGTTGTAGTTTAGCAAGCTGTACTAAAGCAAACATCATCTCAGTCATCATGGCCCTCATCCTCTTTTTGAACTCATCAAATCTTCTGTCCAATTCTTGATGATCAGGAGCTTCGGCCTATGAGGGATCTTCCATTGCTATATGTTCTGAAATTGCTTCAAAAATATTAGCCAAAACCAAATCTGCCTCTGACTTTGATTCTAATTCAACCCAACCTGGTAAAAGGTTCCTAATGGGATAGCCACTTGGACCTCTAAACCACCTAAGCGACTCTATGATGGCTGAAACAGGAAGAAAATGTTAGAATGATGATGAGATGCATATGATACGTGAACATTTTAGGTATACATATGGTGTATGGCATAAACATGATGCATGAACAGAGCAAGCATATGATGCATGGGAAAAATCTTATACACAAATTAGCATGCACAAGCTAATAAAAAAACCAATAAAGAATTTGCATTTTCATAGCACACAAAATGTGCATTTTCATGGCACACAAAATGAAACATACGCATTTCCATGTTAAAGAGAATTTACACCCAGAATGCACATGTTTCACATTATTATTATTATTTTGTTTGCACACAAAATGAGATGTAAACGTATCAAAATCTATGCACACAAAACATGCATATTTTATTTTATTTTATTATCATTATCATTATTTTTGTTATTTTATCAAAACTATATGCATGTGTATGCAGCATAGACAAACACATACGAAAGGAAAGGAAATGCTCCCAACCTTATTACTCCCACACAGGAGGTCA
Organism: Excoecaria agallocha; assembly: GCA_037975025.1. Classification (NCBI taxonomy): domain Eukaryota; kingdom Viridiplantae; phylum Streptophyta; class Magnoliopsida; order Malpighiales; family Euphorbiaceae; genus Excoecaria; species Excoecaria agallocha. The sequence goes on along the minus strand of CM075821.1, from coordinate 32,686,830 downwards.
TAAGGTCCCGTTCCTAGGCGGGATTAGCTCATGGATTAATAGGAAATACAATGAGCACGTATAGCGCACGGTAAAAAACTAGCAGCATAGCCTATCTTTATTGAAAGCTCATTCGAATGGATTTTGGCCATGGTATATTTAAACAATCTAAATAAATTGAAATATGCCCATAGAGGCATGAAAGCCTTTGATGGGAAAACATCTAAATTTATTTGGATTTACTCAATACATAGGGGTTCACATAACAAGCAATGTATTGTGGTGCATACCCCTTAGTGGAAGTTTCTATGCCATTATATGAGCTTTTGGTCTGGTGGTACAACTTTAAGGCTATCCAAGCATGGTCTTTGCCAATGAATCTAGCTCATCACAACCATAAAGACTGATTAGGTCACCATTTCATATAGCAAAAGGTATGAGGCTTGGGCTAGTGGTCCTCCCTAACACTTTCCTACATTTAGTGAACATAAGGTCGTGCTTTGGGAATGTCCCGGGGCTAAAAGAGGGGTGCCTAACTTAATTCTACAGCCCTGACATGAGTGCAATGCAATTTTTTCGAAAAGAGATAAAATATCTTAATCTCTAAACTCATTTATATTAAATCAATCAAAGGTACTTTTAGAGAAAAATCTCATATCCCCAACGAAGTCATCACTGTAATATACACCGAACCCTATATGCATCTGGTTTACTCTCGAAAGCTCGATTCTAGGGCTCGAGATCAGATAAAGGCTTATTTAACTTATAAAGGTTGGTCTCTTCGCAATAGATAGAGATTTAACCCAATCCACAATGCCTCGGGCCTCAAAAAGGCATAAGACAGTGTCTCGAGGTATTCTTATTCCATTGTTGGTGATCAACCTACGAGAGCATTTTTTAGGCACCCCAAGGTAGGTATCACGAAATCATTATCCAATAAAATATTGGAAAAGTGAGTTCTAACCTTATGAGATCGAAACCATAGATAGTTCGAAACTTTACTCTTATTTGTATCTTTGGTTAACGTTATATAAATGATTTTTAGTGATTTATTTTATCTCTTTTCTCACACCACGATTATGCTAGAAAAATAAACATACATTTAAACACATTGAAAAGTTGTAAAGCATGGATATTGAAAGCTGTAAAGCCATGGCATAAAAAGCAATAAAGAATATAAGAATAAATGCAATCATACAAAAATCGGGGAATTTATTGGGTTCTTTTGAATGAGGACGTTGGTCCTTGTATAAATATTTATAAAACGACAGAGTTTAGGGTGTATTTTGAATAAAAATAAGGGCATTGAGCCCATGCGGCCTTTGAAAGAGAATTGTGTTAGTTACTTTTAATGGTAAAAGAATCATTGTATTTATAAATAGGAGTCCTTAATTTGCATGTTGTTTTGTGGGTAAAAATCAAAACATTGATCCCTTTGATTATAGAAAAATCCCACTCAAACTTGTATAAAAACATTTAGTGAGTTTTAGTTAATCGCTCGAAAAACCAATATTTGCAATAAATGAAGAAAGGTAAAAAATAACATATATAATACAAGTAATACATGCATAAATTGAGATATTGATTAATTTGGAAATATTGGTTCTCTCATGCGTATTTTATAAAAAAATAAGTTGTTTGATTTTTAAAATAAAAGATAGACATTGGTCCAATTTATATTAGGAAAATCCAATTTAATTAAGTAAAATAGTTTTGCATTTTTTTAATTTTAGCGTGTAAAAACATTTATTATTACATACTTTGTAATAATGAAAGAAAATAAAATAATAATCATACAGGCCCAAATAATAATAAATGAGAAAATAAATAAGTCTTAAGCTATCCCGCTTCATCTTATTCTCTAACCCAGAATGGTGAAATGCATATTAAAATATGACAGCAAGGATAATAATTAGTCAATCACAAATTATATTAAGTAGCAAATAATAAATTATTAATTAATTCCAATAAATTAATATCGTAATTAATCTTAAATAATAACATAGACAAAGCCAGTAAAATGCATGATGTAGCTTGAAATTCATACATCATGCATTAACAAGGGTATGCTAAAACAATTAAGTAAAATAATTAAATAAATGCATAATAAGATAAATTAATAAATAAAATGGATGTAAATAATGTGGATATTATAAAAATATACTAAAATTTTATAAATATCAATAACAATAATAATGAAGGTAAATAAAAGTAATATGATTAAATAAAGATGAATTAAGTATGGCACAAATATGTAAATAAAGTATTTTAACAATTAAATTAGGAATATTAGGTAATTAGGCTAGTAAAAGATACAAATATAAAAGATAATATTAATAATTAAAGATGTTAAGGGAATATTAATAATATAAAGTTGATAAATTAAACAATACAAAAAAATAATATTAAATTCAATAATAAACTCAACATTAGTAAAATAAACAATATTACATATAAATATAACATTAATAAGACATATCATAAATTAGATGAGAAAATAACAAATTACAAATATGCTAAAACAAATAATTAATAAATAATTAATAAGCTAATATAATAAATTAATTAACAACTAAAATGGTCAACAAATTAATATATTTAATAATTCACTAACAAATATGTATATAAAGAAAATTAAAAGAATATTAACAAAATTAATAATGAACAACAATATATATAAAAAAAATACTACAGTGATAAAATAAACAAAATTATAAAAGTATATTATTAAACTAAAGCAAAACAATAATAAACCAATAAACATTAATAAGTTAACGATGGTAAATAGGGATGAGTAAAAAAACCGAAAAAATAGTTAACCAAAAAATCAATCCGAAATCAAATCAATTTTTAAGGTTAATCAAACTGAAAAAATGGTTAAGATTTTTAAAAATATAGATTTTTGATTTTCGATTTTCGATTCGGTTTCGATTTTGGTCCATGGTTTTAAAAAATCATCGATTTCGATTAACCGATCGGTTTAATTTATTTATTTAATGAATATATATATATATATATATATATATATATATATATATATATATATATATATATATATATATATATATATATATATATATAAGCTAACCCTATTTTTCACACCTCTCTCCTCACGACAGCCGCCACCCCTCTCCTTCACGCCGGTGGCCGTTCTACTCCAATCTCCTACCCCTGTTGCTCTTCATTCTCCGATCTTTGTGATAATGTATTATTACTGATTAAAAATCTTGCTTACGATCTCCCTCTCTTTTGTGTCTGTACATAGACTCTTCTATTTGATTTTGATTTTCAAGGTGATAATTGTCTGTCAATACATAATTTAGTTTTGGGTTATCTTTTATGTTGTCAAACACAAGTTTGTTGGGTTAACTTTATCTCAAAATTCCCAGCAGTCTTTCCTTAAGAAGCCTGCAATTTTTCCAAATCCATACTGTATTTCCAAAGTTGTTCCTAAATTACATTCGAAAAAAAGCATAAGCACAAATAATCTTTGAACTTTCGATCTTTAGGAATATGAAACTAAAAAACTGCAGAGACCGAGTGATTACCATTACTCGTGTATGTACTGGACATGGTTGACTTGTAGTAAGAATGGACATAACACGCTAGCTGCAGGTTAAAAGAATCAATAACTTGTTCTGGTTTTGGGAAGATGTGAAAACTAATATCAATGCTAAACAACTCACAGAGAAATAGCATTTCGATGATGGAACCCAGAGATTAGCACTGCCAGTATCAAATACGACAGTGAAATTCTGCATGGGGTTTTCGATACCAATTTCTCTATAGTATTGAGCATCCAAATAGTTTTTAAGTGGTATTATATCTGCATCAGAACTACAAAGCATGCCATTGGCGACAATAGTAGATTTTACTTTCCGTCTTGCAGTTTTAGCAGCAACAAAGCATTGATTGACCTATATTCAATCAAATGAAGTTCATATATGGACAATATTTCATTTATTCTAGGATAGTCCAATGTTTTGTTGGGTAATTGCGATTTCTTCTAAATTTGTGTCGTATCTGACTCCAGAGGTGATAAGCTCTTGCATTTGTCCCTTATAGATATACGAGTGAAGGAACCTTCATGGGAATCCTTGTCCAGGTATGCATTCAAGAGGCTGGCAAAGCCTTAACTTTTACTCTGATAACATTTTCCTCTTGCTGTCTACTGTGCAGTTTTAGATGTTCATCCATTGCTGGATCCCTTTGTTTTAAATTTTTTTTTCTCCGGTAATTATTTAGTCCTGAAATTGTTTCAGAGGAAGAAATAAGTATGAACCACCTAGATATATGACAATAAATACTGCAATTGAACAACTCTTGGAGGTTGAGCAAAAGCTTGGGGAATTTGGTGAGACTTGCATATCTTTTTTACTATCTCTAGGCATTAATTTTTCCAAAATTATTTGAAATCCTTCCATTTTTCAATGACAAAAATTTGTAAATTGTTGTGAGGTGTTAATTTTTTTTTTCCTCAGAATTTGGTGTTGCAGTTATAAATTCATTTAAACCATTTATCTAGCTGCATTGGTAGTTGATAAAATTTGTTGCATGATAGCAATTTTGAACTAACATACACCTTCAATTTTCTGAACATTGATCTTTTTTTTTTTTATTTTGCTAAGTATGGTAACCTGTAAACACAAGTATGTACTAGATTTTTGTCCTTATATGAGATTACCCTGCTTGTGGGATTAGTATTTTCACATAGGCTAGGTAGTTCATTATAGCAAATTGACTCTTTCTTTCCTTTTCTTCAAAATAGATTGAGGTTCCCCAATTAACTTTTTGTCTCCTCTTATAACTTTAAACTAGTGGAGTTTGTTCAGCCTAAATATTTCAATTAGTTCACATATTAATTAATTTGCAGTGCTTAGCTTTCTCTCCTACAATTCGCAACTTTTCATGCAATTTGCAGTGAATAAACTAACTCTCTTGTATTAATTAAGCATGTTTGCAATTCATAACTTATCTTGCAGTGTATACTGAAGAAACTAGGTGTGTCGGATTCGCACTACTGGGAAGTGAGGATCAGATGATAGTTGCTAGGACAATGAAACAATTGTTGACTGCTTCAATATTAAGTATGTTATTTAATTTTTATTTTTAAGTATTTTGATAATTTAAATGTTTAATTATATTTTACAATTGTAGTGGTTAATCGAAAAAAATTGATTAATCAATTCAAAAAACTGAAATCGATGGACTGATTAATCGATTGTAATAGACTGATTAATGGTTAGTCTTTTGAAAAAATCGATGTATATGAACTAACTAATTTTTTTGTTAATGTATCAGTTAATCGGTTCATGCTCGTTCTTAATGATAAATAATATAATATAAAATAAAGGAAAGGGAAAACGTGATGCAGGTGAAAGCAAATGAATTCAATTTAAACACATTTGGGCCAAGGAACAGTGTAAAAGAAAGCACTAAAAGACAAAAAAAAGGACATGTGAATGGTGGAGATCAGAGCAGGGCGAGTAACGGCTCAACAGCGTGATTCAATCCAACTCAAAGCTTTGACTCAGCCTAAAAATTGGTTCCATCTATTGGAACGATGCTTGAAAGCCATAAAAATCAATCAAAATAAAAATTTAATCATTTTAAAGCCTAAAAAAAAACCCTCATTAAAACACATAAATACATAATTTAAATTAAAAAAATCAAAATTAAATTAAAAATATGAAAATCAAATTTTGAATAAAAAAAAGAAGACAATAAATTGTAACCTCCAATTTAAATTATTTATTCAATTTTAACATGTTTTTAATTAATTAACATGATTTAATGAATGAAATGAACATAAAAATCAATTAACAACAACTTTACAAGCTTAAATTAATAAATCACATATTAAGAAAAATCAAGCAATAAATTGAAAAAAATAGTTATTTGCATAATAAACTTAAATTAAACACTAAATTTACAAGCTTTTGGAACTCAAAAATATTAACTTCAGATTGGTTCCATCAAATAACAAGAATTTCTAGTACTCTTAGCCTTCTTTTTCAATTTTTCTTGGTCTATATCTCAAGTTACAAAGAAAGAAAAAAAAAAAAAGAGAGAGAGACATAGGAGAGAGAGAAAAATCTGTCCCCTTTGTTTGGTTAAATATCCCTTCCAAAACAATTAATTTTGGATAAGGATGGAATAAAAAAATCCCATCTTTACATAAGTTTAAAATTAGATTTTTGATATTTTTTTTTTCATCGCATGCAGAATAGGTTTAGGGAGTGAATCATGGCCTTCATGTTAATCACAACCTTGACTCATGGCTTTTGACCGTTGACTTTGATCGTTGACTTTTTTACCTCTAAAATCCATTTTGACCTCGCTAACAGAGAAAAAAACACCAAAAAAAGATTTTTAAACATTTAAAACCCATAAGAGAGCTCAAAATATATTTTGAAAATATAAAATTTAGGAGTGACACTTCAGTTTTTTATTTATTTGTAAGAAATCATTTTCTTATTAGGTAACTTTGATCAGGAGTTGTCTTAAGATCCAGTGTCTACACTAACATTCTTCTTGCTAGTTGCCCTAGGTTCCTTCTCTTCACTCTGCCAGGTCGTCCACCACCAAAGGGGCTTGTAAGGGAGAAATCAATGTGCTTTGGGGAGTCAACCCTCACCATGAATGAAGGAATATTAACCTGTCTCCCAACCCTAGCATGACAAGATACATATTAATAGATGAAACTGCAAAAAAGAGCATGAAATTACAAAAATTAGTTTTTATGCCAAATGTCTACCTCCATATGCAATGCTTATTTTGCTCAAAGTGAAAACCCTTGATGCAGTGATGTACCAAGCTATTCATTCCTTGTGCTTAATTAAAGTCATTATTAATGACCTAAGTGCTTAATAGGAAAAACAATAAGGATAATTTTTGTTTAAACGTGATTTATGACACCACAAAATAAGTTCAAGCAAGGAATCTCAAGTTCTAGGAAAATAGTTAAAGTATTTGGGCATAGCAAAGAATCGCCGAAATCTTTCTGCTTAGATCATTCATTTATAAACCAACTTAATAACACAATACTTCCCAAAAAAAAAAAAGTAAAAAAAACATCAATCGGGAAAACTTAAACAAGAAAAGCCTTATTCGCAATTGAAATCATTATGTATTTACTCAAATGCATATATAGTGCACTAGCAGAAGCTTAAAAATGTTCACAATGGAAATGATGAAATACATGTAATAAAAAGTTAACACGGTCCCATAACCAACAAAACAACAGGCAAGACAAGCAGAAAAAGTAGAGTATCGATAGGGTATAAATTCATACCTAACATGCCTTTGCCTGATGAGCACCCTGGCATGGTGAATAGACTTAGCCATACCCGACTTGAACACAAGAGTTTGAAGGCGACACTCAATGAAGTTCTCCACAGTCAAGGCCAAAACATAATCAAGCTTGTTTTGGCTCTCGTCCAAAAGACCATATCCTCAAAAGAGCTTCACCCTCAAAAATACGTCTTAGGTTTTTCTCATCAAGGGTAAGAAGCATTCTTGCTGCATTACGAATGCAGCTCAATGCATACTGAACCCTTCAAAGCTCTCTTAAAACGGAGCCCATATTCTACGACAAGCTTTAACTTAGCATCTAAACGCTCCTTCTCATACGGGCGTCTTGGTTTCTTAAAGGTCTTCCCATCTAGTGAAAAACATAAACTTGTTTAACTATTTGTCAAGCATTACAGGCAATGCTAAACCCAGCATGACAATTAGATTAATTATAGACACATACACAAACCACAACAATTAAACCCCCCATTCGGTGGAAAAAATATTGTTTTCCATCTATATAATCTATATTTACACGCCTTTAGGATTTTGAAAGGAATGAGAAGCATACGCAAATTTGTTAGGCGATTTCATTACTAACTACACGCTACCTTGATTTTAAAAAAAAAAAATCCTAACCGCAACACGTGAATATAAATTGGCAAGTAAATCGCCATAAGCAGATAACAAATCCTGCTTTAATTTCACCCAAGACAAGCTATATTTTTTGTTTTTGTTTCAGCAATCACATAAAATGCAACCAAAACAAGCTTTGCTTTGGTGAATAGAGATGAGGAAAAAGAGTAGTGAAACTTACATTTCCTGTAAAAAGAGACGTGCACGGGGGCGTAGCCACCTTGCAATGAGTGGGGTCAATTCAATTTAAAAAAAAAATTTAAAATATCCTTGATAAAATTTTTTTAAATAACCCCATTAGCAATTGATACTATTAAAAAATTAACACATTAATATATTTTTGATTCCACTAAAATTTTTAAATGACCCTATTTACAATTAATGATATTAAAAAATTAATCCATTAATATATTTTTGATCCCACTAAATTCGATTTCTGGTTACGCGCCTGGAGGTGTACCATGCTTCTTAGCTGCTGGTGCTTCCCTCTACAATCCTAGTGAAGAAAGAATGGAAGAGGTCTAAAGTTATAAACCCTAATATTCTCGAAGCAGAATGTCATGGGCTCTGCTCTTTACTTGCTTCAACTAATACTTATTTGCGGAGACCAACATGAAAATAATTTTGATTAACAACCAAACTCAATTACAAATTAATAATAATAAGTTTTTTATTATTAATAATTCAATTTGAAATCGTTTTTTTAAATATTATTTATATCCAAAAATATAATAAAAATAATATTTATTATTAATCATTCAGATAGTAATTGATAGAGGAAATTGCACACAATGCCACTTTTTTAACCCCAACTTTTAAAAATACACCAATCTTTTAAACATGTTTTAAAATACCTTTTTTAATTTTTTGTTTTTAAAAATACCATTTTCTATCTTAAGCCTTAACTTTTTGTTTGCCAGTTTTTTACGCTCTTTTTCTTATCACTCACCCTCACGAACTTCACAAATTCCTTAATTTCTTGCCGCTTTCTGCGCATTTCTCAGTCTTCAACTTCTCGCCGCTTCTTGCAGCTTCTTGCCGTTTTTTGCTGATTCTTGCTTCTTCTCGTCGTTTTTTGCCTCTGCTTACTGCTTCACTGATTTCTTATTGGTGAGTTATTAATTTTTTTTTGTGTTTTCCTTTTTTGATTGGTTATGGTAGTCTAAGTTGTATTTTGTATTTTATATTTCTTGATTTTACTGTTTATTATTTTTGTTGATTTGGTATTTTTTTTTCTTTTTTAACTTCCTATGTTCTTTGATTGTCGTAGTACTTTGAAATTTGCATTTTACTTTAATTCAAGGGTTGTCGAGTGATATAAGGGAGAGAACAAGGTTTAGGTTAGCTGTTCTCTCATTTCAACTGGTAATTGCTTTTTAATTTTTTTTTTTTGGTAATATAGGTTGAAATTTGTTCTTCATAATTCTTGTGCATTGTTTGGTTATCAATTGTTAGGATAGGAAATTATTTACACTATTTTGCTACTTCTGAAATATATGTTTTCCTTGGATATTTAGCTTATACATGTATTGTGTTTTTTCTTCTGAATTATTAACATCAATGGGCAATAAAGCATCATCATTGAATTGGTGTATTTGGGTTGCTTATCTATCAGTTCTCTGCACTTGAGGAAAGAAGGTTGTCCCTTCATTTACAATTAAATATTGAGCTTTGCTATTGTCTCCATATCTTATCTGAAGTTTAAAAGCTTATCCAACTTGGTTTACCTTTTCCATCCAAGTGATATTTTTCTTTCTTTGTTGTTGAATTCATATTTTTTTAGTAGCTTAATTTAAAGGTTCTTGGTTATTTACATGCTACATCTACCATGTTTTTTGTCTAATGGTGAAAATGATATATGGAGATGAGCTATGATGCATGAGTCACTGCAATCTGAGATTGATGCTATATCGAACCAATTCTGATTTTTTCTTTTTTGAACAAAAGAATTCTTTTGTTATGTAAACAACAGCCCTACAAATAATGGCACAATTTGGGGAATAAGAAGCATATAGTTGAGATTGATGCAATTAGAAATTTAGTTTGAAGTACAATAAATGACGCAGTCATTTGTTCTCTCGTAACAATTCGATTTCAGATCTTGGTTCTGAAGTTCGGAGAGAAGTGAATGTCGGAATTGCAAGCATGTCTCGTGTGATGGAGCATCTTGAAACCAGAGATTGTAGTGAAGAAAATTAGGTTCCTGTATCAAATCATTCAACTGATTACTTAGTTGATGAAAGGAGGAACTCAAATAATGTCAACACCCGTAGAGAGGACCCTTTAAGTGAAAACAATGCTCCTACTTCTTTTGCTACAAGCTCAGCATGTAGTTAATAGAAAAAATGAAGATTGTTTCCTGGTGTTCGTCCTCAGCATTTCATCTTTGAAGGTTCGTGATAATGTAGATTTTTCAAGTAATTAGTATACTTAAAACATTGTTTAGTGTTGCGATAACATAGATTTTCCTCTCCTTAAGGTTTACTTATCTGACAAAGCAAATAGATGGATATCGACATCTAATATGGTTGTAGCTTGGATATTCAGGTTGTAAACTCCCATTTCTCCAAATATGAAATGCTGAGGAGGAGATACTTAGTAGTCCAGGCCAGACATGATTTATATGTGCTACTCTCAAAGAACTTGAAATTGGAAAAAGGGTTCAAGGGCTGGTGATTAAATGCTGCACCAAAGATGTTTTTGTGGGGACTGCCATAATTGATATATATGCCAAACGTGGGGATATTGGCGAGGCTGTGAAAGAATTCTATCATATGCCAATTCGCAATGTAGTTTCATGGATTGCCATAATATCTGGTTTTCTTTAAAGAGATGATTCTATCTCTGCCCTCAAATTCTTTAAAGAAATGAGGATAATGGAGAAGGAAATGAACAACTTTACGGTTACTAGTGTAATTACTGCATGTGCCGAACCAGATATGATTAAAGAGGCAATTCAAATCTATAGCTGGAGGTTTTTGAATGGGATTCCAGGAAAAGGTAAAAATCCTGTAGAAACAAATAAATCAGTTGGCCCTTCCACAAGCACATCCAAATCAATGATAGCGGCTTTAGAAATTGAGGAGCTGTCAGAACCAACTGGAAGAGAGGGAGGTTCACAACTTAATCGACTAATGGGCTATTCCTTAACCCGTGAAGTGATTTATGGTGGTGGTCCCTCAGAGTGGCCTATTGTAGAATAGATAAGGTATCCCTTATGAAGTCAAATTTATGGTATCTTAAACATTAATGTGTGTTTGATCTCAGATATTGTACTTCTCTTCCTTTTTGTTTTTCTTGATCATTTTTAGTACAGGTGAAAAAGGATTGATCTCAATAACTTGGAGAGATTCAGTATATATATATAAGAAGAAGAAAGAAAACCTTGTTTTCTTTTCCTTTTTTGTGTGTACAGAGAAAATTTTGTCCTATCATTTGTTTATTTGTATAGACTGTTGTTGATCCTAAATTGATGGTGTACAGAGAAAATTTAAACCCATATGCTTTTAACAGCTATGTTTCACTCTGATATTGTCATTGCTTAACAAGGTCAATGATGTTTAGATTTTATTTTAATCTTTATTCAATTAACCAATTTTTTCCTTGTTACCCAATACAATATAATATTAAGAAATTCAATTAACATATGAGAATATAATACTTTAATTTTGACAAATTTTGTATCTGGAGATCAATTTTAACTTAATTTCGTAAACTTAAGAAGTAATTCGTGATATTATGTTAGAGCTTAAATACAAAAAAAAATACTAAAATTCAATTTTGAGAAAGAAAATCATCTTTTATTTTTTGGTATACCTGATGGTATACCGGTATACCTTCTGATATATCAAAATTCAGAATACATTTTTAGTTCTGGATTTTGGTATACCAGATGGTATACCGGTATACCGTCTGGTATACTAAAATCCAGAATACAATTTTAGTTTTGAAATTTGGTATACTAGGTGGTATACCGGTATACCATCTAGTATACCAAAATTCAGAATACAATTTTAGTTCTGGAATTTGGTATACTAGGTGGTATACCGGTATACCAAAATCCAAAATACAATTTTAGTTTTGGAATTTGGTATACCAGGTGGTATATTGTTATACCAAAATCCATAATACAATTTTAGTTTTGGAATTTGGTATATCAGGTGGTATAGATGGTATACCAATTTCAAAAAATTGACTACAATTATGGATTTAATCATTAAAATACAAAGCTTTAAAATGGCTTCTCGGATGATTCAATGGTCCAAAGTAAAAACCTATTTAATGTAAAAACATGGTCTTTATTTTACAAGTATAGAATTACTTATGTAAATTATTGTTCTCATTTTCTTAGAGAAGGAGAATAATTTTTTATGTCGTTTTATACATGAAAAGTGTGTAACATGCATTTTATATCGTTGGATTAACTTTAATTATAATTTAAATAATTTTAGAATATTTGCTTATAAAAAAATGAATTTAAAAAAATTATTTACACTAAGACCATTGCCCTCTAGAAGGGTGGAGATCCTACCAAGATACAAATAAAATCAAATTGGACATTACTATATATAATTTTATGGTACAAATATTAAATTTTGAAAGGAACGAAGTTGTCTTGTTTCAAATGGGGCTTCCCATTTAACCAAACTGCGGTACATCAGTACCAATGTGCACGAACACTGACCATAACAATGCCTATAAGAATCAACTTGCACACTATACTAATATCTCATATTTATTCGTAAGCAGTCAATTTTTCTATTATCTTCCTCACCTTCATCAACCTTGGCATATTGCGGGGAATCATAAATTCTTATATATATATCACAGTTGCTCTCTTTTTTTGGTATAACCAATCTGTTATTTGAAGCTTATCGGTTGACTAATCTAAATTTACACATGGTTTAATTCATAAGAGGGCCAAAGCATTTTTATCAAAGTATTTAAAGATTTTATACTCGGGACTCAAATTTGAGATTTTTTGGGAGAAAAATAAAGAATTTATGTCATCTCATCTTGAGCAAAAGGAATTCTAAAGGCCTGTCAAATTAGGTTTTTATAAAAAAATAAACATGTCCTGCATATATAGACCTTGCAAAAGTCTTAATTGTTGAATTTAAAAAGAAAGTAAAGAAGAAACTGAAAAACAGCACAACTTGGTGCAACACATTAGAAACAGCCAAATAGAGAGAACTGGTATAGCCAACGCCAAAGAAATCTGCATAAGAGCCTGGACTGGAAATTTTAAATTCGACTATTGGGGCTGTATTTAATTTGGTTACACTGTACAAACAAAAATTTGGATAAAGGGATTACCAATTACAATCAAAGGAGTTAAGCATCTAAAAAAAGCTTCCAAGATAATAAAAATCATGAATCTGTAATCAGAAACCCCCTCTATATACATATATCTCTCTCTAGAATCTATTATCTACTTAAGAGACCTGCAAAGCATTACAAGCAAAAACACCATATCATCTCCTATGCATGACCTAGTAAAAGGGCTTATGCAGAAATCTCAAATAAAAAGGCAAGCCCGTTATTTTATTTTCTTCTAGAAATCACTCTTCAAACTATAAACTTTTACTTCATAATCGTATTGAATAAATCACACCAATCGTCTTCCCCAACAAAAGTCGCCATTCTAACCAGTTTATAATCCTCACTAATCGAATCACAACCAAAACCATAAAACACATACCCAGTTCTCGAGGAAGTGTCGGGTGGTTCAATCTCTGAAACCGACAATCTTTTGAACTTTCTCGTTGATGGGTTGTAAAATATGAGATCTCGTTCCTAATTTCGCAACGCAACCAACCCATTACAGGAACCCAAGGCTTCTGTCTCACCACCGGTGCGTGAAGGGTTGTTGAAATTTGCAGTGGAAGGGGCATCAGAAGAAAAGAATGAAAATCGAAAGTGTAGAGATTCCAATGCCTGAGAATAATGCCTAGATTGGATTTGGTTTTGAGAGAATGAAGAAGAAAGAAAGAAGAGGGAGGAGATTTTATGTTGGATTAAAAAAGTGATATTTTTAAAAATAAAAATTAAAAAAAAAAGATAATGTTAAAAAGAAAATAAAAATAGAGATATTTTTAATTAGATATTCTGTTTTTTGGGTAGCTTTGTAAAACTCCCTAATTGATAATACCCAATCTATTACACTCAATCCTGACCCAATAGCTACCGGCCCAACTCGGATAGGAAAATCCAACAAAACCTAAGGCCAGCGGCTCAGAAGCGGACAAACATGCACAGGAAGCAGCACTACAAGGAAAAGGGGTATTAGGGACCAATTAATTTTTTATTCCTTAAAAGTACACTAATAAAGACCAGTTTTTTATCTGGTCCGTAATTCTTAATTCCACAATTTTAATAATAAAAAGATTTAATCTCTTCCTAATAAATATAAAATCTAGTCCCTGATGCCTGTTGTTAGAGCCTGCATTTGAAATCTGGTCCCTGATACCTGTTGTTAGCGGGATAAAAACGCCCTATTTGATGGAAAATTTAAAAAAACGCATATTTGTGCCTTTCATTTCTCTGGTTTCTCATCAAACAAATCACTAAAATCAATCTACTTTTTCCCTCCACCTATCGAAACCGTCCACCGCTTGCCGTTCTCCAGTTACAAGTGAGTTGTTCATTCTTCTTCTTCGTTCTGCTTTTTTTTCTTCGTTGAGTTTATCATTTGTTTCTGATGGTTCTATAATTCTTTGATTTTGATTTTTTTTTGTATTGAGAAAAGAAACGAAAACACCGATGTTCCGGCGAAGATTATCCGCCTCCGAATAGCGTACGGTGCTCTGCGATATGAGATCTTGATGAATTCACAAGCAACATTCGGTAAGTTAACTGTAGTATATATGTAGCCGAATATATCCATTTTTTGATGCTTGTTTTCGGTTTCTTTTAGTTCCTTTCTTTTGTGTTTGGCGGGTGAGAAAATAAAGGAAAAAATAGTTTTCACGATAATGTAACACAGCTTAATCGAGTTTCAGAGAGTTATGTACAGGGGAAAAGAAAGAGAAAATGGATAAGGGAGCATATAAGCTATGAAACTTGCAATTTTTTTGACAATTCGCTGCAAATTCTGAGATTTTCTAGATTTATATATTAAGGAATTGTATCACTAAACTAACAATTACATAGACGTGGAGGTGGACTCAAAAACATTTAATGATCCTTTATATATATTGTATGCTGTTGAGATTTCATTGCATCAGTGCATTCATTCCATGTTAGATCCAACAAATCTATGCTTCATATTTCTCAGTCCATCTTCCCCAGCATATGCTGGTCTTTGAAAGCTACAGAAGGTGAAAAAACATGAACTACAAATATATATGTTGTGGTATGTGTAGCATGGAATTCTGATGTGATCTTCTTTTGTGTGTGCTTGTGCTAGGTGGCTAGTGCATGATATGGATTGGATCATTGTACAACAATTGCCATCTTCAAGGTGTGGTTCATCGTGATCTCAAGCCAGAGGTAATTATATACATTAATTAGTTGTGCATAGTATTTTGAGCGAGAAACTAAAATCTCTATAATTGTACTCCCCAATACTTACTTAAATTGCCTGTATGCAAATGGTGTTTCTTATGTAATTTGCATTGCCACTAGTGCAGTGTATCAGTATTATATAATTGTTTTGTTGCCCATTTTGATGTTTAGTTAAAGAAATGTGTTCTCCTGGGGTTTCTTTGAAAATGGTCTAAAATGGAACAGTCAACTATTGACATCATTCTAATTTCAAGATGTAATAAAGATGTAGATGGTGGGATATTATTATTATTATAGAATTATCATACAATTGGATAAAATGCTGATCTCCATGTTGATGTGGAGTGTGCATTTTGGCCATCCTATGATTTAGAACAACATAGAAACTTCTAATTATAATTAGTTGAACAACATGTATTCAACCTGTCACCGGTCTTCCACTGGATAAAATGTTGTCTTAAGGATAATTCCAATTTTTCTATTCTGGTTGTCGTCCTGTTTTCTTCTTTTATTTTATTAATTTCACTATTTACTTTGTTAATATCTTTTTGTCCTCTTATTTCTTGTATCACTTTCTTTATATCTTTATACTGATCTTTTAACTGTTTTTCTAATCTCTTAATATCATTTTTCTTCCTAGCAACTAATGTCTGGATTTCACCTAGTATATCTTCCCATTCTGAATTGCTTTTTAAATGATTTAATAGAAACAAATTAGTCAAATTCAACTGGTTGTTGCCCCATGCATCTGAGTCTGCTATTAGGTCAAATGGTGCAAATCTACCAAAAGTTAAACCCCGTTGATTATTAATTATTCTATTAAGTTCTAAGTTAGTTTCTTCCGTCCTTGTTTGTATAAAAATATTTAGCTGGCTAGTTAGAACAAATTCCTTTTCTATTCTTGCAAAAGTTCCATCTGCTAACAAGCCATGAGTTCACTTTCTATCCAAACATCGTTGTTTGTCAGTTATGCATCTATTAACTTGAGTAATTAAACATCTTAGTTCAAATTAACGTTCTATATATGCCCCCTGCAATTCTGCAATGTGCAAGTCTTTGGTTCTGCTGGTGTCATAGGTAATCCCCTGGGATTTGTAAGGAGTTTGGGACTTGGCATCAGAGATTTTCTATCTGTTACAGCCAGAAGTATTTTACAGGTAAAAAGTTAATTTTGGATAGTATTTGCCCCTGAAGTCATAATATTATAAGCTAGTTGTTTCTTTTACAGAGCCTAACTGGACTAATTATAGGCATGGCACAAGGCACCAGTAGCCTTATGAGCAACACAGTTTATGCTAAGTGATGCTGCCACCCAATTCAGTAAAGCTACACACAAGGTATCTCCACATTTGATAAGTCTCCAGTAATTTAAGGAATAAGTATCTATATGAATTTAACTTAAAAGATTGATTATTGGCATTTACATTTGACGACCAATCAAGGATGGAACAGTGGCAGAAAGGTGTAACTTTACAAAGTAAAGGCGTGATAAATGAAGTCTTAGAGGTAAATTGTTCTTGAAATGTGAATCTACCATAGTAACTTTAATGGTTTTTGCAATAGATAAATTGTTACCGAAATGTTAAATTTGTCTTTATTGGCTTTCCTTATATTCTGCATTTTGACTTGTTATGTACTGAAGTTTTACCATGACAGATATTTTGAAAACAAGAAATAGTCAAATTATATTGATATAATTAAATCCTATTGCGAAATTTCTTTATGAATAATTGAAGGTAAAAAAATATCCATTATTTATGAGATTTGGACAGAACAGTGAAAACACCACGGCCTGTTTGACAAATCTCCATATTTCCTTTCTGATTTTTCATTCTTTGGCTATAAGCTATGGTTTAGTTGCTATTGACATAGAATAACCCTTGGAAGCTTTTATGATATCCTTGTATATGCTTTTAGTTATATATTGAATGTGTTTAACTTTATATTTCAACAATGCAGCACAAATATTTTCTTTATGTTTTTCTCAATTCTTCATTTGCCCCAATATTTCATTATATAACTTTTGCCTTTTGGATTGTGTTACCATTTTAGCCTAATGTAGAAACGGTTAGATGTGCAGATTCAAATATCATTGTCTAAACTTTCTCTTTCTCTACCATTAAGCTTAGACTTAGTTATCTACGAAGCATTATAAAGCAAATGGCTCTGTGATTTAAGACCTTTAATTATAAGCAACTGGAGCATAGAGAAATAGTCCGTTGGTCTTTAGGGGGTGGGCTCTTGGATGACTGCTGTTATGTATAGCACAACCACTGTTGTTGATAGCACAAGTGCTGCTAATCATAAAAGAGGGGGGAAGGGGATTGATGATGCCATTGCAGATGCTATACTGCGCATAGCTTAAATATTTGCTGTTTATCATATGGCTTGAATATTTGCTGTTTATCTAGGCCTTTGTTGTGCATTTAGCTTGTCAAATTTCATTTATTTATATATATTTCTTATCACTGTGTTCAATTGTCAATTTTCAACCGGTATTGTGAACATGTCTTATGCACTATTCCTCTTTGGCGATTCTTTGCCAAATGAAAATAGTGAATCATATTTGCATAATTAGTCCGTTGTAGTTTATTTAGTCCACATCAAATTGGGTGTTGAGGTTTTATTAGTTTGTATCAACAATCTAAAGATAACAGTTTGTGTTTCTAGTGTAACCGAGGCTAAAAATTGATGGTCTTTGAACTATGGATCATTACTTCCCTGCTGGGAGATGCAAATTTAAATGTACCAAGACAAAAGAGTTACATGGTGGACTTTACTCTAGTAAATAAATCAACTTAACTTTAGAGCTTTTCTCACTCTCTTAGAGGTAAACAGAGATGCAGGAAGCATATTTCTTCTCAGGAAAAGAAAAAGAAAAGGAAAAAGCAAAATGAAAGTCAAACAAAACGGGCTTGTGTTGTTTTTTTCCAATATGTATGAAGTTTTATATGCAATTTTAATTGCCTCAGTTGAGAAATAGCTTTCATCGTCAGCATTTAAATATCTTTTAATCAGCGGGAGATCTTATTTAAATTGAAATTTTGGGATATTATGGCTTTGCACTAAGACGTATTGTCCTATTGATGTTGCTGCAATGATGAGCAATCAAATTTATGAAAGAGTTCATCTGGTGTAACTTCCAATGAATTGCATATTAAATCATAAAGGAGAAAATATTATTTGTTGTATATGTGTGATATAATCATCTTCTCTGTTGATGATGCTATTGTGGATTTTTATGATGTTAACTAACTCTTTGATTAACAAATTTGCATTGTATATATTGCTTGATGATCTATTGTTCCTCATGCACATCACATGTCATTTGGCATAAAATTTCTCTAGAACAAAGTGGCAGTTGCTTGGACAGCATCTGTCTAGCATTAAGTTTAAGAGGGCCATGTTTTCACTTGAGTTACAGGCAACCTGTATTGATTTCTTGCAACATATTTGATGGGAGTAATATGCAAAACAGACAGGAAAGAACTGCATCAATGACATTAATAGAGAAAAAACAAAATAAATAAATAAAATCAGGTGTAATGGGACTAATCTTTGGTGTCATATGCAGATGTTAGATGTTTCTTTAGTCTTTGAGAGTTATACTTCAGCTGTCACAAAATAAACAAAACTGTACCCCTATTCCATGATATACCAATCGTGACATTTAAATTAAACGCAAATTATCGTATAAATAAGAATGTACAAAGTTTAAACATCTAAACCTTATTCCTTATCGCCGATATGAATAATGGATATATGTGAAGTTTTATTCTCTCATCTTTAATTCTATGTAAAATTTCATATCATTATTATCATTGATTTTCAACGACATAAATTTTTGGTGAAAGACCATAAAATATAAATTAATATCAAATGAAGGACGTTTGATTTTTATAAAAATTGAAAAAAGAAAATCAACAGGAGATATGGACAATCAATCAACATCAAATCCAATTTAATTTGTTTTCATTAACTTGTTAGCTATTTGATGGTTGATAAATCTTCCTTAAAATCTTATATTTGAAGGAAAAAGTATAACATGATGAAGATGAATAGGGAACGTCTATTTATTTTTTTTATTGGCTTAATTACAAAAAAAAAAAGACTTCAACTATAAGATATTTTTTAATATCAGACTCGACTTTTTAAATTTTATAATATCAACCCTCAACTTAGAGTTCCCTTTCAATTAAGGAACTTTGTCAATAATTCAGTTAATTAAATGCAAATGAAACTTGCTCACTTAGCTAAATAAATGGGTTTCACATGCCAATTAAATTGCTAGATCACCTTCCCAACGAATTAGCAATGGCAATTTTCATCCATTTCATTGCTATAAATATTTAATTTTTTTATTATTATGTCCTTATAAAAATTATTATATTATAAATTATTATTATTATTTTAATAATAATAATTATTATAATATGGAGATAATTTTAAAAAAATTAAATATTTTTAGCGATGAAAATTTTCGTCGCTAATTTGCTGAAAAGAAAAAAGTAATGTGGCAGCTTAATGGACATGTGGGACCAATTTATTTAATTAAGTCAATAAATTCCGTTAGTATTTAACGAAATTGTTGACGGAATCTCTTGATTAAAAGGAAACTCCAAGTTGGAGATTGATATTGTTAGATTTTAAAAATCAGATTTAACATTGAAAAGTACTTTATAGTTGATGGGTTTTTTTTCTTTTTTTTGCAATTAACCTTTTTTTTATTAGCATACAGGATAATGAGCTTTTTTTTTATAAATAATGTTTTAGCAAAATTATTTAGAAATTTGGGGTATTTTAAATAATAATTAGAGGTGTGGAGTTTTGTTAAATTCCACAATACATAGCTACGAAATCCGAAAAAATGGGACCCATCTATATAGTTCAAATTACACACAAAAAAAAGGCAGTTTGATTCTACAATATTGTTTTGTGGAATCAGCCCTTCGTCTGACTAAGGATGAGCAAAAAAATCAAAAATATAGTTAATCACAAAATCGATCTGAAATCAATCCAATTTTTACGGTTAACTGATCTTATTGACTCGGTTGCGATTTTTAATTTTTATATTTTTGGTTAATAGTTACGGTTTAAATTTTTAAGTATCGGTTAACCTTTATATCTTTAATTTGTTTCTATTTCTCTCTAAAATTTACATAAAATAATACTTTAAAATATATTTAAATTATATTTTTTTTATTTTTATACCTTAATTTTTTTATATTTTTCTATAAAATTTAAACTAAATTTATATTATAACATTCTCTTTAATTATATAATAATATTTAATTATAGTATCCGATTAACTTTTATATATGTTATTTTTTATTATATATTAGTTTTCATATTTCACTTAATAGCATTTAATTACATTTTTTTATATTTTAAAGTTTATGTTATAACATTTAATGTTATTCAAATTTTTATTTGACTTAAAATCAAGTAGATTAATTTCCAACAAATATCAAATCTATTTTATAATATTAACTATTAATTTATATAATATAAATTTTGACTAGTAAATTATGTTTGTTTCGTAATTTTTATATTAAATTACTTTGCATATTTGAAATTTAATTAAATTTTGTCTAAATTTTTTTTATAATTTTATGTTATAAATTTTAATGGTTAACCAAAAAATATTAGTTAACCAAACCGAAAAATCGAAATGGATTGATTAACAAAATATAACGGATTGGTTAATAGTTATGATTTTAAAAAATTAATATTAATGAACTGCTTAACCGATACATGCTCACTCTACGTCTGACACGTGTGCTTTTTGTTTTTCATTGCTTATTTTCTATGCTTCTGTTTCTTGCTCTATGTTGGCCAAATTAAAGATTTAAACTTTAACCAGTGGCCTAATAAGTTTCTATTTACGAATAGAAATAGAGGAAGGGAAACCAATAAAGGAGATGCCACTCAAATGTAAGAGACATAAGCATTTCTAAGTTGCTGCCGTTAAAAGGAAGATAATAACGATTCCTATTAGAAATAGTCTTGCCACAAAAAAAAAAAAAAAAAAAATTCTACTTTTTAACTCAGAACAGACCCAAAAACATGGCAGTAGCTCAAGTCTCTACTTCCCTCCCCCTCTCAATTCACAGTATTGCTATTTTCACACTTCTCATAACCCTTTCTAATTCTACAGTTGTATGCTACAGAATCAAGAGTTCCATCTCCAGAACTCACCTAATTTTTACTCCGTCTCGATAACTGTGTTTCACTCTGAATTCCGTGGTATAATGTTGCGAAATTAACTTCAAACATTCCAATTTCTCAAGCACTTTTTAAAATACACCAAATTTCTAAATAATTTTATCAAAAACATTATTTATAAAAAAAATCCTCAGGATAATTGTTTTTACAGTTGAATGAGATAAATATTTGTGAAAGATGGGCAGTAAAGTGAGAGTAAGCGTCTTATTAAAAGTGGTAATTTTAAAATTGGAAACATTAAAAAAAAAAAAGTAGTGTTGAAATGAAAAAAGTTTGGTTAGTAATTTTATTAAGTCATTCAATTTTCTAAGGTATATATGTAAAAATCACATTAACTTATGATCGATTTGTTTTTATTTATTTTTAAATGTAATAGCCTTTTAATAATAGTAAATTTTTTTTAATTATTCATATCAATATTTTTTATAAATAATAATAATAATTCAAAATATTTACAATTAAATTATATCTTTAACAGTAATTTAATATATAACGGTAATAATTAACAAATTTTTCTTAAACACTTATAATATTTTTTTTCTTTACTAGTTATCATCAGCAATCGTTATGGGCCGTTAACTAACATTAACCATTTAACCAAATAGATCATAAATTTTATTTTGAAACCCAATAATTTTTTTTTTTATTAATAGCCTTACTCATTCCAAAACCATTTAAAAAATAATTGACTATTTAAAAATAACCCACCAACCACTACTATAGCAGCTGACAATTTGAACGCTAGATGGAAGTAAGGACCTGCAAAAACGGAGTGCCCGGTTGGACCCAGGCGTTAGTACTCCGAAGCTTAAGTCAGTGACTTGGGAGTAAGAGCTAAAAGGAGAGATAGGGTTTTCAGAGTTCAATGCCTGGTGCCATCGTATTTTTGGCTATTTATAGAAGATCTTTTGGGGAAGGGGTACTTGAGTGCCTTGGGAAGATAATAACCATCAGTCAGAGTAGGTGAGCGGCGATGTGACTGGAAGTAGATGAGAGTGTAGGTGTTGGCTCGTGCCAGTGGGCTGACGGGACAAGACGTCCCATCAGTCCGATCGGACATCACGCTTCCTTGTGTTATCTTCTAGCTCACGCTACTCTTTCCTGTTAGCATATTTGGGCCGTCTCAAATACTTACTGGGCCGAAATGACTGGGCCTTTTGAGATGTGATTTCTGTAGTTATCATTTGTCCCCCCCAAAACAGGTCCGATCGGGCGAGATGCCTACTTGGTTATATTGGAGAGACTTTTGAGTTCTCTGGAAACGCCCAATTTGAGAAGTCGTACGCGTCAATTTTGGGCAACCGTTACGCATTTAATGCTTGCACATGTATCAAAGGTGACGCTTCGTTCTTCGCTATGCGTTCTCATTAATTGGAGATGTGTGGCGACTGCTCAAAGGAATGTTTGGAGGATTCCAGAAACTTGGAGTCTATATAAAAAGATGGCTTTAGGATGTTTCGTCTTATTTTTTAATCATCCTTGGTAGGGATGCGAAGCTCCTGTTATGTTTCTTTGGTGAGATTGACCGAGTCGAATCGCTATACAAAGTACTTTCCGCTTCTTCTTCTTTTTTATCAGAGATGGTATCAGATTATACAGAGCCTGTAGATTGACGCTTTCTGAAAGCCTACGAAGGTCATGGGCTCATAGCTTGCTCTTTGAAATTCAAGGAAGGGAAAGTGATTGAAATCCCTTTACAATATGATCTTCCCACAAAGGTATTTGTAACAGTTCAACCAAGTTTCGTGGCGAAGAATAGGAGAACATCTGGAGATGAGAATAGCGAACCATTCATTCGGTGCTTGAAGGCGTGGTTGCAGCAGTCGAATATCATGAAGTTCGCCCCTCCTCATGGGGAGCCAAAACAATTTTCTGACCATGCCTCTTTCAGTGTGCTTCAATTTTATACTGTGATCTTGGCCAGATTTTGTGCGCATCCCGCTATTTCATTGCCTGTCGGCCAATTGAGGTCGATGTAAGGTTAACCAGCATCGTCAAGATTGTCGTCATGTTCGGTGTGGTCAGGATCGGACTTTGCTGCTTTTTGATTGATCGGACTTGGCGGTGTTGTTAAAACATAGTCAGCCAGCTTAGCTTTGTTTCCCCCCTTTTTTCTTCTTTCTCTCTCTTTTTTTTAATGCTTCATATATATCTTCCAAGTATGTCTTTGTGCTGTATTTTTCATCCTGGGCAACATTTGTCACCAATACAACTAATATGAAGAAATATTGTTGTTAAAGTACGATGATTCCATGTGGAGAGTGCACAAATTCAAATATTAAGTGATAATACTTCCTGAATTAAGATGCGTTTGTTAAGTATTTTAGCGCCCAGCCACCTTTGGTTGGTGACCACTTATTCCAACCGGATGTTAGAAGTAGGTCCTCCGTTTGGGTGAAAGTCGCATTTTATAATTTCACTCATGCGCAATGGATAATTTTTCGACATTTTGATTTGACTAGAATGTTGTGTAATCCGTCATGCGCGGGAGAATTACGCATGGTGAATGACCTTTCAGTCTTTACACCATTCCATCGTTGATGTAAGGGTTTGGTGACTCGAGTCTTTAACCCGGTATGAATCGTCGATTTTGATAGAAGGACCGATATTCATAAGCAAATGAGCTTTGGCTATACATAGCTTTGAGTGCATTAATTCTAGTCGATGTGGTAGCTATTTTCGATCGGTCGAAGCTTACAACTCTTTATGGAGTCCATTTTTCCCGGAGACATTTTGATCGATTGGAGAGGTGAACCACTATTTATCCTATCGGCGTGATATTTGGCTTCGTACTTTTCGTTACTAGCAGTCTCGATCGGCATTGGATTATTCGTCGGTTGGCTGAGGCAGAATAAAACAATTGTCCTACACATGAGAACAAAGTCTAAAAACAAATAAAGAAACGTACCTTGTCCTAGAGATGAGGAAAGATGGAAAACATTCTCTTCGCTAGGTGTAAACGGCTGCGCTTGATGGCTCTTGGTCGTTTCGGTATTCCTGTTGCTTGGGACGCCAAGGGTTCCGATTTTATAGGTATTCTGGAGACTTCATAAGGGGTTTTCCTAACTTGATGGCGAGCTTGCCAATTTTGTCGCTTCATGGTCAATCCGTTGGCTGGGGACTTTTTGGCTGAGATTTTCAAATTGGTCTGCATCAGATGGGTCACGTCTTTTCACGTCTACTATTATGCATTTATTGCTAGCACGCATATCGAAGGTGACTCATCTTTTCCCGGAATCATCATGATGATTTAAAGGCATATGACGACTATACAACTTTCTGAGGTGCTTGGATATTTCCAGAAGTTGTGCGGCTATAAATAGACAATTTTTAAACCCCTTTTTCGTAATTCCTATCAGGAGTCTGCTGGATTTTCTTTGTAGATCTGTTTTTTATTCTTTCCCGCATAGAAAATTGCTTCATATTCCGAAGATTCAAAAATCAAATTGTCCAAGTAAGTGAGCAACTTTTGTTGTTTAATTTTCTTCACCTTTTGCGACATTATCGTGTCACCTTATTTGGTATTTCGTCTCTTGCATTAAAGGCGATTTCGAACTATAATCATTCCTCGAACGAGGAATCGCATTCTGCCCCATGGAATTCACCTGGGGGAGAACATCGGAGATAGCAAATCCCTTAATGTTTTCGAACTTGTAATCCATTACATGATATGGGATTGTCCTTGGTTTTTCGAATGAGTAAAATCGTTTGATCAAGGAATTGCTCTTGATTTTGATTTGATTTGATTTTTTTTTGTTGTTGTCTTCTCATAAGGCATGACCGGAGAGCCTGCTAAATACATCCGATCGGAAATATTTACTATTTCTGACGAACCAGTATCCCGATTGATATTAGCAAAGATTGATGTTGGAGATATAGAATACTATATGACTTTAATCTCTCTTCTTGGTATTTTGGTCAGATCTTTAAGACCTAGCGTTTATATTAACACGGGTTGGAAGTGCTGGAGCTAAATGCATATTAACAGTCGTGATTTGCAAGTTTATGATGGAGTACTTATCTTTTTATTTTTCCCACGCAGTTGCAGGTGCAATGACTGAGGGAGATGATTTTGTTAAACGACTGGCCGACCGGACTAAAGCAAATATGAAGGGCAGCCATGCAGCCAGAGAAGAGAAGAAATCCATAAAGAGAAAGCTTGCATTTCGCTCAGAAGCGCAGGCATCTGTTCCTTTCGCCAACCTTTCAAACTCCCTTCCTGACAAATTTGTTGCGATGCCTGATACAACGTTGGTTGAAGTCAGTGTGCCCTTAAAGGGTGAAGCTGCCAAGAGGGGTGAAATTGCCAGGAAGAAAACTGAGGATAGGGCTAAAGGAAAAACTATGGAGTTAGCAGTTGCCGCAAGTGTTGGGATTGTTACCAAGGACAAGGAGCCTCTTCGAGATGAGTTTCAGAAGAGCGCTACTGCGAGAACTTCTGGTGGTCGTGTTGCATCGTTGGGAGAAGTTTTAAAAAGTCAGTTCGGCGAAGGCTGGTCTATTGATGACAGGGCGGTCGCCAATTATCTGTGCCAAAGCCTGCTTCAAGAGGATGATTTCAGGGCGATAGGAAATGTTGACTAGTTATTCCAAGAACGTAGCTTCTTTCAAAGACAAAGCCTGGAGGTATTTTTCAAAACATTCATTCTTGAACATACATTCGTCTTGTGATACCATATCCTCTTGATTCTTCAACCTTTTATTCGTCTAACTTTCAGTTGATAAAAAGGGGCTTGCATTTGTGCGGCGTGGCCAACCTCTGCAAAAAGAAATGGAAAGATTTTGATTGAGCTAGGAAGGAGGCAGAGGCCAAATATGATTCAGCAAGAGAGGAGCTTCTGTTGGCTCAATCGGAGATTGAAAGGCTGAAAGAAGAGTTCGCCCGTCTTTCTCAGAGTCTAAAAGCTCGTCAAGAGGAAGTGTGCCATCTCTAAAGTAATGTAACTTATTTGTCTGCTAAATGTTCCCAAATTAGGTCCGAGCGGGATTCGTTACGTGCTATTTTGGAGAAGGAGCTAGCACAGAGGAAGCAATTCAGAGGAGGACTTTCTGCCTAGAAGGAAGATGCGAAGCAGGCAGGCTTTTTTCCTAAGCCAAATGTCTCGCCCATTTCTCCTTCTATCGGTAGCTATGAGATTTTTTAGAACTTTTCTCCGACTAGACGCTGATGTAAAAGTCAACCTTATTACTTGTAATCAGGGAAACAACGGAGGCTCGTCCGTGCCCCGTTAAAGTCATTGCAGGGTTCCCCTCTGAAGTATAGAAATGTAGCTTTTGCTGTAAATAATTTTGTCTCCATTTTGTAAAAATTAGCCATATATAATAATGAAGTTTCCTCTCAGCCACATCTATGAACTGCAATTCTCAATTCAGTAATCAATCATTATAAAGTCAGCCAAGGGAATATTAAGTCGACTAGGGGGAGTCGTGTACATCATTCATAACAAATGTACAAAATTGTTACGGGAAAAATACTCCCTAAATTTCAATGTGATTTTGTTCAACATTGGAACGCATGATTTTATCAACAATTATTTCATTGTGTCGATCATATATTATGATTATGTCAACAAAATGATGGATTGCTCGTTGACCGATCGATAGGAGATAGGATCCGATCGGACTTTACATATATTGTCCGCTTCGGGCCAGAGCCCTCACGATTTTGTTCCTGAGGACCTGCCCCAAAACGCGTATGTGGGGAGAGCTTTCTTGTTTCACGCTCGGGATGGACATCGAGCTTTAGTGATGGAGCTTTGGTGTTATGGCCTACTTCTCCAATCTCCTTAAGACTTCTTTGCAGGCTTTTAACAAGCCGGCCTTAAGGTTCATTGGGTATTATCATTATTTAGCTTCCCTTCACGTAATTTGATCTTCGAAGTCGAAGGCTTGTAAATATCGAGAGAATTACCAATTGACTTATTTATATAGATGATCACGCCATCCTAATGTTGGTACTAACAACCACCCGATCCTCCCGGGAAGGGTGTTCATTTTATCCATTCTTGGAGGTGGCGCTCTTGGCGATGGCGTTAACAATCATCTGATCCGCTCCTGGGGATGGATGTTCATCTTATCCGCTCTTGGCGATGGCGCTCTTGGCGATGGCGCTCTTGGCGATGGCGTTAACAATCATCCGATCCACTCCTAGGGATGGATGTTCATCTTATCCGCTCTTGGCGGTGGCGCTCTTGGCGATGACGTTAACAATCATCCGATCCACTCCTGGGGATGGATGTTCATCTTATCCGCTCTTGGTGGTGGCACTCTTGGCGATGGCGTTATCTTATCCCGATAGCAAGGTGATTCGAATTAAGGGGCCAATTTGCTGGAAAATAGATAAGCTTTTTCGAATAATAATTAATAAACTTACGAAATTTAAACGCGTACCTTTTGTTCTTAATTTGTTCTCACTTTATAGAGACATTCATTTTGTGTATGTCGCAGCATTGGGGTTTTCAACAGCTTTTGCATGTTGCAACTTTCTTCTCTCTCTTCTTTGTTTTTTGCTTTTACTTCAAGAATATATCTTTAGATGACAAAACAAATGATATTAAGATAGACCGATATTTCGGTATTTGTTACAGGAAGGTGAGAAAATATTCGCATTCAGTACAAATTGCAACGATTGCACCTGATTTGTTGCGGCTTTTGTTGACCTTTTCGCGAAATAGTTCACGGCTTTTATCACGGGCTCCACTGCTTTTCCCCCTCCTTGACCACTTTGGGTCGATTGGCTTTTCTGTGCTTTCTCTTAGCGATCAATAGCATTCGCAGAGAATCAATGCTGATAGGGGTAGAAGTCCCAATCGATCGATTGTCGCAGCGGTCGGGGTTTATCCCTTTCATCCCCGTTTCTCCTCTTTGAAATCCTTGCGAAGACCGACTATTTCGGCTTCTCCTCGGCTCGATCGGATATAGGGGTTCTTTTGAATGGTCGACCATCCATGTATCGCAACCTATCCATCACGCTGGTCTTCCCGATGCCACCGGTTCTAAGAGCATCATCTAATTGTACGCGTCGCCTGACTCTGTCCATTAAGTCGGGAAAACTACTTGGTGGCCTTGTGGTTAGCAATTCAGCAAATGGACGGTCTGCGATTCCTTTTGCTAAGGCCCTGGATGCCCACTCCACGCTTACGTCTCCCGTTTCCAGCATTACATCTTGGAAGCGAACAATTTAATCTTTGAGACTTTCATTAGTTCTCTGGTAGAGGTTGCACAAGTCTTTGGCTGACTTTGATGTGTGCGTTCGTGCATGGAATCACGCTCCGAACAATTCCTGGAGTTGTTGGAAGGAGGCAATTGATGCAGGGTGAAGTCTGAGGAACCATTTCAAGGCGGACCCTCCTAAAGTGGTCGGAAAGACTCTACAGGCAATCCTCTCATCAAAAGTATAGACCTGCACTTTAGTCAAAAATTCCGCAAGGTGAGTGATAGGGTCTGTTTTACCTATATATTTGTCCATCACCACGTCTCTCCATTTGGGAGGCAGCTCAGACTCTAGAATTTCTCTGCAAAAAGGGGAGGTCAAGTTGCTAGCGTTCCTCTCCAGCATCTCTTTCTTTGGCTTTGTCGAGCCAAACCTTTTTGGTCTTTGCTTGAACCACTCATCCTTACTGCTTGTCGCCGCGGGAGTGAACTCTCCTTTTGTCCTTTAGAAGCGAGCACGACTAGGCACACATTCTTCCTGCTCATTGAAAAATGAAGCATATAATCTACCGGAGGTGTGAGAAACATCTCTGCTTGAAAACATCATTTCTTTGCCCTTATCACGTCTGTTCATAGTTTTGACACTCGCCTTTTTCCCATCATGAGCGCTGGGCTCTTTCAGGGAGAGCCCCTTGTTTTTTCTTCTTCCAAAACTTTCTACCATCAGGTCCCTTTCTTGACCGTCTTCAAGAGCTCTGTGCATGTTTCCGATTTCCAAAGCTTGTACCACGTCCTCAGTGAGGTGATTAAGTACAGCACGCATGTTACCCACAGTCATAGGGGTGTTATCCTGCTGTTGCGCCATCATATCATCGAGATCTAGGAGGGGACTCCCTTCAGGTGACATTCTGAAGGATCTTTTCCTTTGACTCGGAGCTTCAGATTTGTCCTGGTTACCGCCACTATGATCTCGACGAATCACATTTTCGTAAGATCTTGAGTCTGCAATATCTCTCAACGAAAGCACCAAAATGATAAGACTAGAAATGCCTTATCTTACAAGAGGAGCAGCTGACAGTTTGAAGGCTAGATGGAAGTAAGGACCTACAAAAACGGAGTGCCCGATCGGACCCAGGCGTTAGCACTCCGAAGCTTAAGTCAGTGACTTAGGAGTAAGAGATAAAAGGAGAGATAGGATTTCCAGAGTTCAATGTCTAGTGCCATAGTGTTTTTGGCTATTTATAGGAGATCTTTTGGGGAAGGGGTACTTGAGTGCCTTGGAGAGATAATAATCGTCAGTCAGAGTAGGTGAGCGGCAATGTGACTGGAAGTAGGTGAGAGTGTAGGCATTGGCTCGTGCCAGTGGGCTGACGGGACAGGACGTCCCATCAGTTCGATCGGACATCATGCTTCCCTGTGTTATCTTCTAGCTCACGCTACTCTTTCCTGTTAGCAGATTTGGACCGTCTCAAATACTTACTGGGCCAAAATGACTAGGCCTTTTGAGATGTGATTTCTGTAGTTATTAGGTCATATTTGGTTTATTGTATTACACATATAATATTATAATATAGTATAAGTTAATACAGATATGGTATTTGAATTTTTTTTTTAAATTAATATAATATAATATAAGTCTCATTATTACATACACATTGCATAAAATAATGCAAAAATTACCCTTATATTTGTAAAATATCATAAACACCGTACTATAACATAAGAGAACAAATTTTCATTATTTTCCCCATCTGATATTACCTTTAACTCTGCATCTTTTCAAATCAATTTTTTCTCGATTTTTTATTTATTTTGAATTTAAAAAAAATTTATGAAGTCAGTGGTACTCTTTACTGAGTAATTGCATTATATTTCATTCTACTTTTGTTATTTTAGTTCATCAAAAATTGAAATTATTAATTTATATATAATTTTTCATTTTAATGCCACAATATCATACCTCTTTTTATTTTTTGTTTTCATAGTAAAATTTATTTGAATTTTATTGTTTTAATAAAAAATATAATGTATATATTAAAAATTGAATTTTATAATAATACATTTTGTCAAAATTAATGACAATATAAATAATTTAATTTTATTTATTTTTAATTTTTTATAAAATTAATATAGCATGATATTAAATGTCAAAATAATATAAAATATTACTGATAAAGCTAAAGATAACTTTATCATGCAGGGAGAAGAGCTAGCAGCCACAAGATTGAATAGGTTACCTATGGAGAGCAGGCGGACCATTAGGCCGGTCGGGTAGTCGGATTAAGCCTGCAAGAAAAAGGGAGCGCCCGGTCGGAACTGGGCTTTAGCACTCCGAAGCTTAAGTCAGTAGCTTTTTTAGAAAGAGTGCTTAGAGGGAGAATCTCAAATATTCATACCTAGTGCCATTGTGTTTTAGCTACTTATAGAAGATCTTTGGAGGGGCACTTGAGTGTCTTAGAGGGTGACAACCAATAGTCAGAGTAGGTGAACGACGATGTGACAAGAGATAGGTGGACAGTAGAGGTGCTTGCTTGTGTCAATGGACTGATGGGACGAGTTGTCCCATCAGTCCGATCGGACATCACACTTCCAGCGTTATCTTTCAGCTTACGCTTTGTTCCTTGAGTTTTCCCAAGTATTGTTGGTCCATGCTAATTGGGCCTTGAAGAATATATTTTCTGTAGTTATCACTTGTCCCTCATTTGAAGAGTCCGATCAGGTGAATTCTCAAATTTTGGCGGGAGTTTTAAACGGCCTTTCGAATATGATAAGCCACGTCTTGTATACATATATTTTATTGGGCGGCAGTTATGCATTTATTAACGATGCGCATGTTGGTGGTGCCGCTTCGTTCTCCGTAATCGCCATTAGTAAATTGAAGACATGTGGCGATCATCCAACGAATAGCCGTTGGAGCATTCTAGAATCGTTTTGCTTATAAATAGACATCTTTATGATAGTTTTTCTTACTTTTCTGTGATTTTTGGCGAAGCTCTGCCGAATTTTCTGCGCAGATTCTGCTATCTCAACAATTTGGACTTTGTTCTTTCAGTAATTTCAGAGATTTTGTAAGAGTACTTTTCTTCGTCTTCTTCTCTTTCTTTCTTCTTCTTTTTTTTGTCAATGTCGTATCTACCTCTCTCCTTATATTGAACTGGCTTTGAGTGACCACTAGCCCGTAGATGAGAGCCTTCTTGAAGCCTATAAAGGTTATGGGATCATGGCTTCGATTTCCAAACCAATAAGCCCTTGTATTATCGTTTCCAAAATAATCTTCTCGTAGGAGCCTTTGTGATGGCTTTAGCTTTTAGTTGCGGGAATGATGAGTGGCTCACTAGTCATTTATGGAACTTGGGCATTGAGGTGAGATTTCCCTTTGACATTTTTGGGGTTGCCATTTCCAAAAATTACTAAATTGCTCTTGCCTAGTGGTAACACATGACGCTTGCCTAGTGATAACACATGACGTTATCTCCTATCCCACATTGGCTGGAGATGAGCTGGAAGTGGTAATATACACAAAGCCCGTTCGAATCCTTCTCCCCAATTGGATCCCCCCACCATCGAAAATGCGAGACAAAATCTCCTGTCGATCGGTCAGCGAGCAATCCATCAATTTAGTTTCATCCGGCTTAGTGGAGAACAATTCATTGTACCGCCATTTTTGAAAAATCTTGAGAAAGGCTTGGAAGGTTGAGTGGCTGATTGGCCCATTTGTGGGCGCTTTGGTTACCAGCCTGAATCTCAACACTATTATTGGTGTGTGTAGAGCGGGATCATTGTAGTAAAAGCGTAGGAGAGGCATATACACATATGTATATAATTATGTATTTCGAATTTATGAAACATATTAACTGGAGACGTACTTATCTTCTGTCTTCATAATACAGCTGCAGTCGTGATGGCTAAAGGAGATGATGTTGCTAAGCAGCTGGCCGATCGGGCTAAGGCGAGAATCGAAGCCGATCGTGCCACCAAGGAAGAGAAGAAAGCTAAAAGGAGGAAGCTCGTACCTTCTTTGGAGGTTCAGGCTTCTACTTCTGCTTCCATTGCTGCGCCTGGAGATGGTGCAGCTATTGTTGCCTGCCCTTCTCAAATCCCCCTAGGGTCCTCTTTTGACCGGCTATTACCCGCGAGCCATTCCCCGGTATGCTTACTTTACATGGATGATCCCGACTCTGAGAGGGAGCGAAAAGCTCATAAGCGAGGAAAGTCAGTTCGATCGGATGCGGTCGAGGTGGGTGAAGGTGCCCAAAGGAGAATTCAAGATGCGGCCCGAAAGAAGGTTGACGAGTTGATAGCTGCAGTAGATGCAAGAGTTGCTGCCAGACATAAGGGAGGTGGCCCAAATGTAGTTACGAGGATCGTCGAAGATCGGACCTCCTCGCTAGGAGAGGTTTTGAAAAGCTGATTTGACCTCGACTGGTCTGTCGATGATATGGTCGTATCGAATTATTTATGTCGGCTTCACTTTTAATAACATCTATTAATTTCGCTTCATCCGGCTTTTATTTTTCAGAATGACCGAACCTTTTTCTCCCCTTTTTTTTTCTTTTAGTTAATAAAAAGTGGTTTGCGCTTGCACGACATGGCTAACCTCTGCAAAGCAGAATTCAAAGATTTCCAGCGGGCGACAAGAGAGGCGGAGGATAAGCGTGAAGCTGTCATAAGGGAGTCCTCTCACACCCGGTCGGAGCTCGAAAGGCTAAAGGGAAAGGCCGCTCGTCTTACCCATGACATGCGGGCTCTACAGAGGGAGTTTGATCACCTTAAGGGGGATGTAGCCCGCCTGACTGTCGAGAATGCTTTAATGCAGAAATTCGAAGAGGAGGTAACCAGGGTGAGGGAGGAGTACGTGCGGTTGTCTGTTGATTGCTCAAAGGTCAGAGAAGAGCATGAACTTCTGCGGGGTGAACACGAATCGCTAAAGACCCTCTTGGTTGAAAAAGAAACAATGTGGGGTAAGAAGCTCGAGGACGATCTTGCTGCCCAGAAAGAAGAGCTGATGGACCGACTGGGAGAAGCACAGGGGGCGGTTATTAACTCGGTTGATTTATGCAGCCGAGCAATGCTTTCCTTAAGCAGATCTTAGCTGGATGGAGGACCCAGGGATTTTGCCCGATCCCCCTTCTGGCGATAGTGAAGTGGAAAACTCCCATGATCCTGAATCATTGCCAGCTACTTCATCAGAGGCAATCAGTCCTAGTACGATTATCCTGGCACCCGCAGACCCCATTCCTGCAGATGTTCCAGAGTCTTCACGACCTGTGGCCGATATAAATGTACCTCCTGCAATTGTGGAGATTGTAGATATAGACGTTTGATTTTTCTCCTTCTTCTTTTTTTTGATGGTGTTTTTATAAAAAGATCCTTATATTTGCAAATATTTTGCACGTCAAGATACGCTTCTTATTTTATCTTCATGCTGCGATTTTAATTCAGACGTAATCTATCATATAAAATTGTTAATGGAGAATAATAGTTATCATTCACGGAGATTTTGGGAATTTAAGCATGGAGAACGCATGATTTAAATAAGGAGAGTACTTCCTAAATGCGGGTATACTTTCTCAATTATTTACAAGTCGCAACTCCTTGAGAGTGTTTAATTCGATCGGATCAAATTTGTGAGTTGAGCATGAATTATTGCTCAAAATTATTATGCCGAACGTAATAGATAATTTTGCTGATCTTTGATTGTCATATCAGCTGATCGGCTATTAAAGAGGTCGAATGATCTTTTTTTTTTTATCTTACGATGGGAGATAAAACTCCATTCTCGCTTCCAACTGAGTATTTTATCAACTCAGTGGTAGAGCACCCTTCATGGGGCTTTTCTTAATGGAGAAGGCTAATGGCCTTTAAAATTATTTTGGAGAATTGGCGATTGGTGATTTCGTACTTTGGAGATTTGGCGATTTCGTAATTTTCAGGGAGCTTTTCTTGATGGAGAAGGCTCATGGCCTTTAAACTCATTTTGGAGAATCGTCGATTTCGTAGTTTGAGGGAGGCGATTAACCCGTTTGTTGTTTCTTCGCATTTTGGGCTCGGGATAGACATCGAGCCTAGCAAATAAGTTAGCCGAAGAGACATTTTGCGTCTATAATTCAGAAATTACATCAAAGCTAGCAGACGAATTTAATAAGGAGAGATGTTTCATGTGCTCGGGATGAACATCGAGCCCGGCAAATAATACAAGAGCAAATAGTTATACTTTGCTTCAAAGTAGACGTCAAATTTGACAAATAGCCATTATTAAATTCTTATCAAATTTATTCAGATCGAAAGTAGGGTATCTCGTTGAATGAGCCGAATAGATATCCTGCAAACATACATTTAAACCTAACAAACAAAGAAAAGAAAACATACCTTTTGTGAGGATGAATAAGAGTGGATCAAATGGAGAGAGTGGAGAAACATCCTTTATTGAAGGTGAATATGATACATGATTATTCATGGTATTTCTCGAGTATGCCAGTGTTTCGGCTTTTAGTAATATCTGTCCCTTCAAGGGACCTGGTGCTACATGAGTATTGAGATTGATGAAAGCCTTCTTCGAGCATAGGAGCGGTCATACTTAGGGCTCTTGCCCTTTTGATTTGCGTCTTTTAGCGATCTATTTCTTGCAGGTAGCAATCCTGGCTTAAGCGCCTTTCTCTTCCCCTCCTGTTGCGTCTGGCATCTATCGGATCGTCATGCAAGCCAGATCCTTATATTAGGGTTGAGTAAGGTGGCGTACTCTATCGCTTGAATAGAGAACACCCAACGGGCTGCCAAAGCTTGAATGGAAGCCTAGTGAATCTCCCTTTAAGCCGTGTCGGATATCCGGCACGGACCGTCCTACCATCATGGCTTTTTCTTGATGCTCGATTGCGAGCACGTACACCTCTTCGGGTGCCTTTTGATCTTCCTTTGGAATAACGATTCCTTCTTTAATTGGGATCTTCATCGGCATGTGTCGCACGTTAGTGGTTGCTCTAGTTTGACAGAGCAAAGGCCTGCTAAAAAGGTGCTATGGGCGAGAGTTATAATAATAGTTATGAAAGTTCACTGACCCTGTTTCTGGAATGGCGGTACCGTCGAGTCTTACGAATGGTAAGGCATTTGATTTATGTTCTTCGCTCGAAGGACTCATGGCTTCA
Organism: Excoecaria agallocha; assembly: GCA_037975025.1. Lineage (NCBI taxonomy): Eukaryota > Viridiplantae > Streptophyta > Magnoliopsida > Malpighiales > Euphorbiaceae > Excoecaria > Excoecaria agallocha. The sequence goes on along the minus strand of CM075821.1, from coordinate 32,650,897 downwards.
TAAGCTCGTGGAGTAAATGCATTTAACGCGCTTCCATCGTTCACCCATACCCTTCTCTTGTCGAACTTGTTGACTCGTGCCTTGATGACGAGGGCGTCCTCGTGAGGTAATGGCACATCTTGCGCATCATCGTCGGATATGGTGATTAGGGTTAGCCGTTTGGGTGTCTGGGCGATATAAAAGCCTTTGCCCTTCGTTGGATTGGCGAGATCTGTTTTGTGAAATGCGCCCTCAGTGATCATAATTATGACAACAACATGCCCTTGACATGGGTGCACGTTTCTTGACCTTCTTCTTCCTAGGTCTTCCGCCATCAGGTCCATTTCTTGTTCGCCTTCTAAGGTTTTCGGTGTGCTTTCTTTTTTTAGGGTTTGGGCCCTGCTCCTGGTGGGGAGGTCTAGCATGGTGCATATGCCAGTTACTAGGAAGGGGGTGCTATCGTGCCGCCATGCGACGATGTCGTTGAGACTCAAGAGGAGACCTTTCTTCTCCCCTCGAAGGTTAAGATTTGTCCCGTTGATGGTGACCATGCTCTTCCGGGAGCTGTATGTTTGTAAAATCTTGAATCTGCCATGCCTCTCAACGAAAGCACCAAATGATAAAGCTAAAGATAACTTTATCATGCAGGGAGAAGAGCCAACAGCCACAAGATTGAATAGGTTACCTATGGAGAGCAGGCAGACCATTGGGCCGGTCAGATAGTCGGATTAAGCCTGCTAGAAAAAGGGAGCGCCCGGTCGGAACCGGGTTTTAGCATTCCGAAGCTTAAGTCAGTAGCTTTTTTTTAGAAAGAGTGCTTAGAGGGAGAATCTCAGATATTCATACCTGGTGCCATTGTGTTTTGGCTACTTATACGAGATCTTTGGAGGGGCACTTGAGTGCCTTAGAGGGTGACAACCAATAGTCAGAGTAGGTGAACGGTGATGTGACAAGAGATAGGTGGAGAGTAGAGGTGTTTGCTTATGTCAGTGGACTGATGGGACGAGCTGTCCCATCAATCCGATTGGACATCACACTTCCAGCATTATCTTTCAACTTAAGCTTTGTTCCTTGGGCTTTCCCAAGTATTGTTGGGCCATGCTAATTGGGCCTTGAAGAATATATTTTCTGTAGTTATCAATCACATATTAACAAAAATTTTATATTAAATATCATATATAATAATACATGATATTGCACTAACTACAACTATTAATGCTTTTCATACTAATATAACTACATCGGATCAGCTTGAGAAAATTGTCATTTAGAAAAAAAAAAAAAAAAAGAAAAAAAAATTTGTCCCCCGTCGGACGGTTTATTAACGCGCCACACACTGTAATGCTGCGCTTTATCGCAGAGGAATACCGTCTTTCCCGTCCCCCTCTTAAACCCCTTGCGCATTTATTTTTAGTTTCTTTTTCCTCAAGAACACTGAGCCTATAAAATTTCAATTATCGTTCTCCGTCTAACTGCCATCAGCAAATCGCTTTAATTTTAAAACTGTAAGTGTATTAAATCAAGTTTTATTCTTTTTCTCGCAATGGGCTGTAATTTTCTTGTTGTAGATTTTCTCGGTTGCGATTTTGCATTTCTTGCATGCTGACTTTCTGGGAAAAGTTTTTCTGGTTCCACTTATCTGATTTTCTCGGGATTATTTTTATCAAGTTAATAGCAATAAAATACTTTTCTCGATGTTGTCTCTTTGCTGCTGCTATTTTGCTGCGTGTTCATACGAAACCATGAACCAAGAAAACAACAATAATGATAATTGTTTGCTTTATGTATGATTAATATGTCCTTGTATATGTGTGTTGTGTTTTAGTTTTTAATACTCTTTTGTAAATCTCTTCTTTGCCAGCATTATTTTGGAGTTGTTAGTTAGGAAATGAGAATCAGGATCTTTCTGTGAAGTGGGAAACATCTGAAAAAATGGCTTCTAGAGCAATTTTGAGACGGAAGAGATTCGTTTCTGATTACTTGAGTGCCTCCGCTCGGTCGATTCAGAGCTTCCAGTGTCTCGGGCATGGAGCTCAGAATTCATTCCGAGAAAGATACAGCTGTGAATGTGATGCAAAACAATTCTCTTCAAATTGTAATAAATTAAAGGAACCAGAAGGCAATTTAGTGGCCAGAGCAGAATTGCTTGGCTTTTCAGGTGTAGAGCAGTTTAGGCATAGATTTTACAGTACCACAGGTTTGGGTTTTGGACAGGTTCCATCTGAGTTTTTCACCTCATTGAGGTTCATGTCACTTTCTGTTCGCAATGCATCCACTGCTACAGCTAAGCAACCTGACTTTGGCAGTGATGATGAGGATCAAGCAGATGTAATTGCTAAAAAGAGAAAGGAAGCATCTCCTGAAGACTGTGATCAAGCTGTTGAAGGTTTAAGTACTGCAAAAGCCAAATTGAAAGCCATACGTTTGCATGAATCTCAAAAAGTTGCTAAATCCATTTTGCAAAAAACATGGGCCATGCTTCTGGGGATTGGTCCTGCTTTGAGGGCTGTAGCTTCTATGAGCAGGTTAAAACTGTACCTCTAAGTAGTTTCTTGTTTTCTTTATGTTGTATCAACTAGTTACAGTCACAATGCTCTCCAATGGTTTGCTTATTTGCTGCCTATTTATTCTTTAGGGAGGACTGGGCCAAGAAACTTGCTCACTGGAAACATGAGTTTGTCTCGACACTGAAACATTATTGGTTAGGTTTTAAGCTTCTGTGGGCTGATGTAAGGATCAGTTCAAGATTGCTATTAAAACTTGCAGGGGGGAAAAGTCTATCCAGAAGAGAGAGACAGCAGCTAACTCAGACCACTGCAGACATTTTTAGACTAGTCCCTTTTGCGGTTTTTATCATTGTACCATTCATGGAATTTTTACTACCAGTATTTCTGAAATTGTTCCCCAACATGTTGCCCTCAACATTTCAAGATAAAATGAAAGAGCAGGTATGCATTATGATAGTAATTGTTTTTCGTTATAACTAGTTTTGCCTTTCAGGCATTTGACAGGATTCGTTAAATTTTGTAAACTTGTAGATAATTTATTTTCTATTGAAAAGAATCAATTTATGCTATGATTCTATGCTTTGCAAAATATAATATTAATTGTTAGATTGTGCTATTAAAGTGTAACATTATAATAGTAATCTAACATTACAATCCAATTTTATATAGAAATTAAGTTTTAATTTCATGAGTAAATGAAAACCATTTATTATTTTGTTCATTTATATATGTATCCGTGCATTGCATGTGCATATACTTATTTGTGACTAAATGATTATTTTAAAAGAGTAAATGAACAAATCCTATGATTTATTATAATAATTCATATTGCTTGTCATAGAACCATCCTATTTAGATATTAATTATTTTTATGTATTTTTTAGACTAGTTAGGGTTATCTTAGTATTGATTAATTTGGTTAGTGGCGCCCAATCCTATTATGGTCTTACGATGTTATAGATTTTTGATATTTCATAGATAAACAATAAAAAAAATGAATACAAGGATAAATAATGATTGAATTAGGAAAGTAATAATAATATGTTTAAAGTACTTCAGAGAGCTAGATTTATAGCTAAGCATTAAAATCTTTTGGTTGGATAAATATTTGAAATTGTAACTATCTTAAAGTATTAAGGATATCTATGAATGTAAAAATGATTGTCCCTATACCAGCAGAGTTGTTTGAGTCTGAAATTCTTATTTGACATTTTATCTAGTATTGAGATCAGGTGTTTCATGCTAGATTTGTGCAAAAGATGATACTCATACATTCTGAAGAGGCATTATTCTCTTTATAAAACATTTTGAACTTTGCTGATCAGTGCATGCATTTACCTCTAGATATAGAGATATGTTCAACCCATTGACAAACATGTTCTTAAACTGGTGCTGGGAACTAACTTCATTTGTTAATAGTGAGGAACAGTGTTTGAGAAAAAAAATCTCAAATTTCAAATTTATCCATTTGGTAAACAATCCCATTTAAAGATGTTAATTTTAAGCAAAAACAAATGTAAAATATGTTTGGTAACATAGACAATATCTATAGCACAGCAGATAATTTGTGTTATTTGTCTTTTTGGTTCTTCTTAATTGTACTGTTGTTTTCTTGTGATTTTTCGAGATCTAGGAAGCACTGAAAAGGAGGTTGAATGCAAGAATAGAATATGCCAAGTTCCTTCAGGATACAGTCAAAGAAATGGCTAAGGAAGTCCAGAACACTCGGAGTGGAGAAATTAAGAAAACTGCTGAGGATCTTGATGAGTTTTTAAATAGGGTTAGAATCAGCAGTCAAGTTCTTTTACATAATTTGCTGTATTTTTCACTTTTAATTTTTGATGTTCACCAATGTAACTTGCACTTATGCAGGTTCGAAGAGGTGCAGGTGTCTCTAATGAAGAGATTTTGGGCTTTGCTAAGCTGTTCAATGATGAACTAACGTTGGATAATATTAGTAGGTTAGTGTTGCTTGTAATTGCTTTTCTATTTGAAGGCATATATTTTTTTTTCTATCTGCTTGCTGAGTGACACAATTCTTTTTTGGTTTGCTTTGCTTTGCTTTTTCCAGGTCTAGGTTGGTAAGTATGTGCAAGTATATGGGAATCAGTCCATTTGGAACAGATGCATACTTGTGTTATATGCTCCGCAAGAGACTCAAAAGGTGGGATTCTTTTTTCAGTGCAAGTGCATCTATAATTTTGTGAATTTTGTTCTGCAACTGAATGAAGTGTGGTTGAGATGGTAGATCACTGTTCAAGTTTGGCCATATGAAATTTCTTTGAAGTTACCTTGCTCAATATGGTATATGAACCTTTATAAGTCTTGAATTGGTTTAGAGAGAATTATCAAGTTGTTTCTGATGATATTACTTGCACTTTTTGATGGCATTTCTTTATTTGTTCTCCAATTGCTTGGTCTTTGGAGTTCAAGATATCAGTGTATATAGGTTTAATAGGTTTCATATTTTGTACAGTTGACTTTCCTTGTATAATTAGCTTTATCTTAGGCTAATGGATAGAGATTTAGTTCCTTATTTAGATTAGATGCTTTGTATATATTCAGAGATGATCTAAGGAGAAAACATCGATTTTTTGGCAAACTATTTTGTTTATTTGTCTATATTTTGTCTTAGTATCAGATTTAGGGTTTTTTTGAATCTGGATTTTGAAAATTTTTTTGGGTCGTCGTTCACTGTGCACATCGGGATCTCACCGCCCATCAGAGGAGAAGCGCAGGGCTATTTCCGTTCTGTTCTCCAAATCCGGTCACCGAGTGTTGAGCGAGTGGAGTACACGCGCCGTCGCAACTTTCTGTGTACTATTCCACGCTCCGGCACGTGGTGGCACGTGCGGCGACGGTTTCTTCTCGGATTTCTCCTTCACCGTCGCAATCTCATTTCCGGTAGTTCTCCGGTGTTTGTTTGCTCATCTGACTTGGTTTGGAGGGTGAATAGTTGATTTTTTTTGGATCGGCTTCTGGTCGGTCTTGGTCTCGCTTCTGGATTTGATTTTCTGCCTTTGTTTGTGGGTCAGCTTTCTTCTTTCGCTTCTGGATTTGATTTTCTACCTTTGTTTGTGGGTCAGCTTTCTTCTTGGCTCTTGAAACATGTCTTCTTCAGAGATTTTGGGGATCAGATTTACTGGCAAAAACTATGTAGCATGGGAATTTCAGTTCAGGATGTTTTTGAAGGGAAAGGAGCTGTGGGGTCACATTGACGGATCTGTTTATGCTCCTATAGATGATACAGCTCGGCATGAATGGGAGACAAAGGATGCCCGAGTTGTTTCCTGGATCATAGGCTCTATTGAAGCTCATATGATGAACAATTTGTGCTCTTTTACTACTGCCAAACAAATGTGGGATTATCTGAAGAGAATATATCATCAAGATAATACAGCTCGGCGATTTCAATTGGAACTTGAGCTTAGCAACTTCAGTCAACGTAATCTTTCCATTGAGCAATATTATTATGGATTTCTTAACCTATGGAGCCAATATTCTGGTATTATTTATGCAAAAGTTCCTAAAGATGCTTTAACCAGTATTCAAGCAATTCATGAAGATAGTCGTCGTGATCAATTTTTGATGAAATTAAGATCAGAATTTGAAGTTACTCGAGCTGGATTGTTGAATAGAGATCCAGTTCCATCATTGGATATTTGTTTTGGTGAATTATTACATGAGGAACAGAGGTTGGCTACACAAGCTATTATTGGTGCATCCAATGAGTCATCTGAACCTATTAATGTTGCTTATACTACTCACAGAAAGGATCGAGGAAAGAGACAGATACAATGCTTTAGTTGCAAGGAATATGGGCATATTGCTCGTAATTGCAGTAAGAAATTCTGCAATTATTGTAAGCAGACTGGACACATTATCAAGGATTGTCCTACTCGTCCAGAAAATTGTCGTATTCGAGGTTTACAAGCTGTTGTTCCAGCTGGTAGTTATGATATCCCACCATCTGCACCATTATCCAATGTTGCTTCTACCATTAGTCAGCCTCCTATTATTCCAGAAATGGTTCAAAAAATGATTTTATCAGCTTTTTCAGCTTTTAATCTTCAGGGGCAAGGTACAAAAATTCTTTCTCCTTGGCTTGTTGATTCTGGTGCATCTAATCATATGACTGGATCATCTCATTTGTTACAAAATCTTCAACAATATACTGGCACTCAAAACATACAAATTGCTAATGGAAATGATCTTCCTATTACTGCCATTGGTGATATTGGACATTCTTTTCGCAATATGTTTGTTTCTCCTGAATTGTCTATAAATTTGATTTCGGTTGGTCAACTGGTGGAAAATAACTGTAATGTAAACTTCTCGTGATGGATGTCTTGTGCAGGATGAGGCGTCGGGGAAGGTGATCGTGAGGGGGTCTAAAGTGGGCAGATTGTTTTCATTGTAGTTTTCTGTTCCTCGTAATTTGTCTTTAGTTTCTAATATTGTTGACAATAAGGGTGAAGTTTGGCATAAACGGTTAGGTCAACCGAATAATGTTATTTTGAATAAATTGATGGAACGTGGTTTTCTTGGAAATAAAGTTCAGTCTTTTGATCATATTTTGTCTTTTGATTGTTCTACTTGTAAATTGGAAAAAAGTAAGATTTTGCCTTTTTCCTACTGGTGGTAGTCGTGCTAATACTTGTTTTGCAATAATACATACTGATGTTTGGGGTATTACTCCAGTTATTTCACATGGGCAGTATAAATATTTTATCACGTTCATTGATGACTATAGCCGTTTTACTTGGATATATTTTTTGCATTCCAAAGCTGAGATGCTAACTGCATTTCGAGCTTTTGTGACTTATATTGAGACACAGTTTTCGACTTTTATAAAAGTTTTACGGTCTGATAATGGTGGGGAATATATGTCACGACTTTCAGGGTTTCTTGCAACAGAAGGGTATCGTATCTCAATGATCATGTCCTTATACACCTCAACAAAATGGATTGGCTGAACGAAAGAACCGTCACTTATTAGATATGGTTCGCACTTTGCTTTTGCAATCTTCTGTCCCATCTAAATTTTGGGTGGAAGCTTTGGGTACTGCAGTCTATTTAATCAATCGTTTTCCTTCTCAACGGTTGAATTTTGATTCTCCATTTTATCGTCTATTTCGCATGCATCCTGATTATCATACACTGCGCACATTTGGCTGTGTTTGTTTCGTTCACTTACCTCCTCATGAGCGTCACAAGCTTACAGCTCAATCAATCTGGTGCGCTTTTATGGGTTATAGTACTGCTCACAAGGGGTTTTTATGCTATGATGTTATTGCCAACCGCGTGCGTGTTTCTAGAAATGTGATTTTCTTTGAACATGAGTATTACTTTCAGCAACATGTTAGTTCCTCATATCCTATTTTCCTTCCTCACTTTGATGACAGCTTTCGCTCAATTGAGCGTTTTAAACCAGGCATGGTCTATCGACGACGACAGCTCCCTCTATCATCACATGTTTCCCTCAATCGTGATCTGCTGCCACCTTCAGTGGCTTCTAGAAGAGGCACCCGTGTCCGTCGCCCCTCAGATAGGTTTGGTTTCTCTGCCACACTATCTCATGCTGCGGTTCCTTCTTCTTATTCTCAGGCAGCTAAACAAGCATGTTGGGTCAAAGCCATGCAAGAAGAACTTCAGGCCCTTCAGGAGAATCATACATGGGATTTGCTTCCTTGCCCTGCTGGTATTAAGCCCATTGGTTGTAAATGGGTATATTCCCTTGCGATCTGATGGCTCACTTGATAGATATAAAGCAAGGTTGGTCGCTCTCGGTAATAGGCAAGAGTATGGTCTGGATTACGAGAAAACATTTGCACCTGTTGCCAAAATGACCACCGTGCGACTTATTCTTGCTATTGCTGCTTCCAAGGGGTGGTCATTACGACAAATGGATGTAAAAAATGCCTTTTTGCATGGTGATCTTAAAGAAGATGTATACATGATCCCACCATCTGGATTATTTTCTACTCATTCTTCAGATGTTTGTAAGTTAAGGAGATCCCTCTATGGATTGAAATAGGCTCCTCGGGCATGGTTCAATAAATTTCATGATACTCTTAGCTTCTCTCTTGTTCAAAGTCAGTATGATTCGTCTTTGTTCCTACGCAAAACATCTAAAAGAATTGTCTTGTTTCTGATATATGTTGATGACATTGTTATTACTGGGACTGATTCTGAATTGATTTCTTAGCTTCAAAAGCACCTTTAAAGTGTTTTTCATATGAAAAACTTGGGCCCTCTACACTATTTCTTGGGTCTTGAAGTGTGCTTTACATCAACCGGTATTTTTCTACATTAACATATGTATACTCAAGATCTCATTTCTTTATTTGGTCTTCGGGATGGTCATTCTGTTCCTACTCCCTTGGAAGTAAATGTTAAATATTGTCGTGATGAGGGTGATTTTTTATCTAATCCTACTTTGTATAGACTTCTTGTCGGCAGCTTAAATTATCTGACTATTACTCGTCCAGATATTTCTTTTGCTGTTCAACAGGTGAGTCAATTTATGCAAGCAACCAGGCATCTTCATCTAGCCGCTATTCGTCGCATCATTCGTTATTTGTGTGGTACCTCTTCGCGAGGTTTGTTCTTTCCAAAAGACTCTTCTCTTCATCTTGTTGCTTATAGTGATGCTGATTGGGCTGGATGTCCTGATACTCGACGGTCCATTACTGGTTAGTGCATGTTTCTTGGTTCTTTACTGATTTCTTGGAAAAGCAAAAAGCAAGATCGCGTCTCTAAATCCTCCACTGAGTCTGAGTACAGAGCTATGTCATCCGCTTGCTCAGAAATTCTTTGGCTTCGAGGATTTCTGGCTGAGCTTGGTTTCTGCCAAATCAATCCTACACCTCTTCATGCTGATAATACTAGTGCTATTCAGATTACAGCCAATCCAGTTTTTCATGAGCGCACAAAGCATATTGAAGTGGATTGTCACTCTATTCGCGAGGCATATGATTCTCATATCATCTCTCTACCACATATTACTATTGAGCATCAAACTGCTGATATATTCACTAAGGCACTTTCTAGTGGTCGTCATCAGCTACTTGTTAACAAATTGATGCTTTTGGATCGCCCAACATCAATTTGAGGAGGGATATCAGTTTATATAGGTTTAATAGGTTTCATATTTTGTATGGTTGACTTTCCTTGTATAATTAGCTTTATCTTAGGCTAATGGATAGATATTTAGTTCCTTATTTAGATTAGATGCTTTGTATATATTCAGAGATGATCTAAGGAGAAAAGATCGATTTTTTGGCAAACTATTTTGGTTATTTGTCTATATTTTGTCACAAGAAATATTAATTCACGGATAGAAGGCAATAAGTAAGGATAGGGTTGATTATATTTATGGTCACTGAACTTTACTGCTAATAATGAGCCTATCATAAATGTGAGAAAACACAATGGGAATTGAAATTCTATATTCAATTAATTAAAAACCTAAGATTACACTCCTATTTATACAAATAAAAGCAACCAAATTAATAATTATAGTTTCCTAATTAGCTCCCTAAATTGCTCCCTAATTTACTCCAATCACTTTACTGCTATATTCTAACACTCCCCCTCAAGCTGGAGCATAAATTTTAATTATGCTTCAGCTTGTTACAAATTTATTCCATAACATAAACTTTAAAACATAATCCCAAACTTCAAAACAAAATGGAAAACAAATACGAAACCCTCTCCAAACGAAGTCTACTAATAACCCATGCCGTAAGCTTCAACCCAAAACGGAGATCAAGTGCAACTCTCTCCAAACGAAGCCTAAACAAATAACCCATGAATAGGCTTCAACACGAAACGAAGATCAAGCGCAATTCTCTCCAAACGAAGCCTACACATATCCTGTCATGTAGAATTTAGAAGCAGAGGACAGCCACCACCGAGAGGGAAGACCACCGAAAAAGGACACCGGAATATGACCGGAAATGGCCAGGCGACGCTGTAGGTGAAATCGGAGGACCACCGAACGTCGGAATCTCTCCCACGCGCCGGCGCGTGAAGACGGAGCGGAATTCTTGTGGTGGCGCGTGAGACTCACTCGCGGCTCCAATGGTCGCCGGAAAAAGGTGAAACGGCCGGAATGACTCAGGCGCTCCTCCCTGTGGTGGCGGTGAGAACAGACGGTCACCGGAAAATATCTCCCTAAGAACCAGATCTCAAAAACCGAAAATCCTAAAGAGGAAAAAATATGATCCCGACAAGAGGGAATCGCAACCCTCAAACAAAAGACCCAGAATCTCGACTAGGCTCTGATACCATGTGAAAGTGAGAAAACACAATGGGAATTGAAATTCTATATTCAATTAATTAAAAACCTAAGATTACACTCCTATTTATACAAATAAAAGCAACCAAATTAATAATTATAGTTTCCTAATTAGCTCCCTAATTTGCTCCCTAAATTGCTCCCTAATTTACTCCAATCACTTTACTGCTATATTCTAACAATAAATGAATTTCTTATACCAGAAAAATTACTCAACTTATAACTTTTTTCACCTAAAAAATCACAAGGGCTAGGAAAATGAGAATTCGGTGCTAAATTGTTGAATTGGCAATCCACATTATCAAGAAATGGTATGTTTGAAAAGCTAAAGAAAGTATGCACTTAAAGTTCTTTTTATTATGTTGCATGCTTATGTGGAGTGCCAAGTCAGCAATCCGACGTTCTTCCAGCCTTTGTAATATTAGGTGAAAAGAAGTTAAATCTTAAAGTTTTTTTTTTTTTTTATCATATAATGTGTGTGTGTGTGTGTGTATATATATTGTGACTTGCTCGTTATTAATGTAATCTTCAATGACCAAAGATGTAATTAACCCATTAAGGGTATATGTAGTTTCCTCTTTTTTCTTCTGCATATGTGACTGTCCATGTTTTAGTTACTATTTTATTGCATAAGTTAACTGCAACAAATGTTCATGGTTAAGGCTTTCTGGACCTTTATTTCTGTCCTTTATTCAATTTTACGGAAAGAAGTTGTTTAATTGGCTGTTGTTCATCATGCTATATCACTTTTAGGATCAAGGAGGATGATAAGTTAATTCAAGCAGAGGGTGTGGAGTCTCTTTCAGATGCTGAACTGCGTGAAGATTGCAGGGAAAGGGGCATGCTTGGTTTGTTATCAGTTGAAGAAATGCGGCAACAGGTTTTCAGATTTAGCCTTTTCTGTTTGGAAGAGATGATTCCCTTAACAAGAAGCGTATTTTTTGACATTGGTTTGTGCATCCTTATGTTAAGACTGTTAACTGTTGTTGCACTAGAGTCTGCTCATGTTTGATCTGTTGACTTTCATTCTCTGCTTCTTAACTTTTCATCCTTCAAGCATGGCTATGCTGTAAATGGGGTTTAGGGGTAGTTTCAATTGGGTAAAGTTAGTATTTTTTTTTTTTTTTTTGTAGTACAAGATGTAATAGGCATACTGTATGAGGGAATCTTATTGATTACTGAAAGATGTATATAATATTAGGGATTATGATATTCTATAAATGAAGTTCTATGCATTAATTTGGCTCTTGACTTTTATGTGCAGCTTTGTGATTGGCTGGATCTGTCTCTCAATCACTCTGTTCCATCCTCTCTTTTGATCCTTTCAAGGTAAATCTGAGGCCTTCTATGAAGTCAGTATTTTTATTAACTCTTGTTTTCCCATTTTAAACTTTTTTTTAGTTTTAAATTACATATTAATGCAGGGCCTTTACTGTGTCTGGTAAATTGAAACCAGAGGAAGCTGTTTCAGCCACACTGTCTTCTCTGCCTGATGAGGTTGTAGATACCGTTGGTGTTACATCTTTGCCATCGGAAGATTCTGTTTCTGAAAGGAGGAGGAAGCTGGAGTACCTTGAGATGCAGGAAGAACTGATGAAGGTTGAATTTAATTATATTTTCTTCATGTTCTTCGAAACATAAGAGCCTCCTTAGCTACTCTCTAAATTATAGAATGCATTGTATGGTGTTTCTTCAAGATTAGTCTGGTCTACCTGTTGCTTAATATTGTGTGAGCCATGATTTCTGTGTGTCAACAAAACTTTAAGTTAACTATGTGACAATTCTAAACCTTGGGCATCGAGTTGTGACCTGCACATTTCTCCCTTTAAGAAGGAGCCTCGCCTTTTGAGTTACTAAGTTTGTTTTACACTGATAATTTGTAGGAGGAAGAAGAGAAAGAGGAAGAAGAGCTTGCCAGGATAAATGAATCTAAAGTTAGTGAAGAGGATTTGGCATTGAAAGAGATGACTACACAGGCCACACATGGAGCACAAGAACTAGCTAGAGCACGAACATTGGAGAAACAGGAGCAGCTCTGTGGACTTAGTCGTGCACTTGCCGTCTTAGCTTCAGCATCTGTAAGGATTGGGATTCCAAAATGTTTAATAGTAAACTTTTGTTAACTTTTGAAGCCTGTCTTGAGCAAGACCTTGAATCCCTGAATCATGCTGATTACTTGTGACTCTGGTTGTATAAACCAAGCTTCCCATGATTTACAAATAAAGCACAATAGAATGTTCTTGTTATATGGTTGATTGTTTAGTTTTTCTAATTAAAGATTTGAGGTTCTCTTTTATATTGATTTCTATTTTTGTTCTAATCTTGCAGTCAGTCAGCAGAGAACGCGAAGAGTTCTTAAGCCTAGTTAATAAGGAGGTATCATGAGTCTTGAATTATCAATGCTCTGCTTATTTTGTTCTATATTTTCCTTTATAAATAACGTGTCCTCTACATGTGCTAAGTTTTGATTGTTAATCTTCTTGAGAAGTCAACTAAACTGGTTTCTAAGGAATGGATGATATTAGAGCATATAGAGCTTATTTGGTGTCTGACAGAGAAATATGTTTTCAGATAGAGCTTTACAACAGCATGGTGGAGAAGGAGGGCAGAGATGGTGAACAAGAGGCCATTAGAGCATATAGAGCAGCCAGAGAGGAAATTGAACGTGCTTCCGAAGAAGATGAACGTGATGATGTTTCTTCTGCTCTAATAGAAAGGGTAATACTCGATTATTCTATTACCATTCAGCTTGAAGATTCCATTATCATTTGAGCTCCTATATGCTTAGCTGCTGTAAATGTTAAATATATTGGTTAATTGATTGTTCTCCAGGTTGATGCGATGCTGCAAAATCTTGAGAAGGAAATTGATGATGTTGATGCTGAAATTGGTGATCGGTGGCGACTACTAGACAGGTGGATCATCCCTTTTTATGAATATCACCTTTTGGTAGTTCTGTTCTAGCTGTAATATTAATGTTCCATCAGATAATGTGATTGTAGCTAGGCAATTCAATATGAACCGTTATAGTACATTTGATCCAGAAATCACAACTGAAACCGCTATATATCTGGTGAAAGAGATGAAACTGCCTTTACAGTATGTTTCCATATGAGAATCAGAGAATGACAACTATTTTAACCATTACTTTTTAGCTTTCAGTGGGTAAATTTGGATCGACCTTTTTCTCCTTGATTATTCTTTTATTTCTTTTTTAGGTCTTTCATTCCTTTAGTATCAAATAGACTCTTGCAGAGAAATCTTCCTAAAATTATCTTGAATATCTTTGGTTTCACACAAGTTTTAGCATCATCAATGATAAAGAAAGATTTATGGGTTGGTTATAGATTGTTTCCATTTGTGCTAAGCTATAAATAACCAGGCATATTCATATAAAGTTAATATGGGAATATTTTCTTGGAATTGATTATTTAGTTTAACTTTTGCCATAGCTTTATAATTTCCAATTTTTCACCTTAGAGTTCCTTGTGTATATAGTTTTTAGTCTCTCATGGTTGGTAATCTCTCTCAGTTTTATGGGTAATGTCTCACTTTATATCTTTCCAAATTTTCTTTTTAATTCCGAAGCACTAGGATGGTGGTTAGGGCCTTGTGGTTGTTGATATGTGTTGCAGGGGAAACAGATTATAAGGAATAGAATTAGAAATGCCTTGGGCCCCGCATCAAAAGTTAACTAGAAAAGGCCTCTGAAGTATTTATTGAAGCCATGCAGAGTGAAATGTATTTATATGTAAGATAATAGATTGGAGAATAATTTTCTGTTTATTGAATTGAAGGAAGAATACAGAATTTATACAAGTGTAGAAATCCTAATTAGGAAACTTCATATTCTGTACAAGGAAAGAAAATAGAAGGAAAGAAAATAAAATATAGTTAATTTACAGCAGCTAATTCTGTAATACTCCCCCTCAAGCAGCATAGATATTAATCATGCCCAACTTGTTACACAAATAATCAACTCGAGAGCCATTTAAGCCTTTTGTAAACAAATCACCCAACTGTTCTCCTGTCTTCACATATCCTGTTGAGATAACGTTATCTTGAATCTTCTCACGAATAAAGTGACAATCAACTCCAATATGCTTAGTCTGTTCATGATACACTGAATTAGAAGCAATATGAAGAGCAGCGTGATTATCACACCAAAGTTTTGCTAGAAACGAGGAATTCATACCAATTTCATCAAGCAAATGATGGATCCACAAAATTTCACATGCAGACTGTGACATAGCTCTGTATTCGGATTCTGCACTAGATTTGGATACTACAGTCTGCTTCTTACTTCGCCAGGACACTAAATTTCCTCCAACAAAGATACAATAGCCTATTGTTGATCTCTTATCAATCTTAGAACCTGCTCAATCAGTATCTGTAAAGCACTCAATGTGAGCATGCCCATGATCACCGTACAATATATTTAGTCCAGGAGCCCTTTTTAAATAACATAAAATATGCTCTAGAGCTTCCCAATGTTTAATCGTAGGAGCAGCCATAAATTGACTGACAATGCTTACTGCAAATGCAATATCTGGACGAGTTATAGTAAGATAATTCAATTTTTCAACTAACATTCGGTATCTCTCTGGATCAGCAAAAGGATCACCATCATCTTTTGTAAGTTGTATATTGGGAACCATAGGAGTATTGCATTGCTTAGCTCCTAACTTTTCAGTTTTCGCAAGTAAGTCAAGAACATATTTTCTTTGGGATAAAAGAATTTCCTTCTTACTTTTCGTCACTTTCACTCCCAAGAAATCTTTCAACTGACCCAAATCTTTAGTATGAAATCTACCATGCAAGAAAGACTTAAGTGAAAAGATACCTGTAGAATCACTCCTTGTAATCACAATATCATCAACATAAACCACAAGAAGAATAATGCCATTTTTGGATTGTCTATAGAAAATAGAGTGGTCGCACTGACTCTACTTTAGCCCAAACTCTTGGACAACTTCACCGAACTTACCAAATCAGGCACGAGGACTCTGCTTCAATCCATACAAAGACTTCTTTAGATGACAAACTTTTTCATACTCTCCCTAAGTAACAAAATCAGGTGGTTGCTCCATATAGACTTCTTCCTGAAGATCTCCATAAAGGAAAGCATTTTTGATGTTAAGTTGATGTAAGGGCCAATGATGAGAAGCTGTCAAAGATATGAAAAGACGAACAGAACTCAATTTAGCAACTGGAGAGAAAGTATCAGAATAATTCACCCCATAAGTCTGTGCGTATCCTTTAGCAACAAGTCGAGCTTTCAGCCGAGCCACAAAACCATATGGATTAATTTTGACTGTAAAGACCCATTTGCAACCCACAACCTTCTTTCCCTCTGGTAAATGCACCAACTCCCAAGTATGATTTGAATTCAAGGCATTCATCTCCTCAATCATAGCATCATACCATCTAGGATGACTCAAAGCATCTTTAACTGTCTTGGGGATAGATATAGAATCTAAAGATGCAATTAAAGAACATGTCGAGGGAGATAGGTGATCATAGAAAACAAAACTAACAATGGAATAAGTTGATTTACAATTACGTGTACCTTTACGAAGAGCAATGGGAAGATCGGGATCAGTAGGAGCAGGATCAGATGACGAAGGTGCTGGTGCGGGACATGTATCATTGGTGTCTCTTCTTCTAGAGTAGACCTGAACAATTTGTGGTCTTGTTGATGTTGAAGGATCATCACTTGCTATCTGCTCAGTACAAGAAGATGCAGTGGGCACATCAACTGATTCTCGAGAAGATGTCACCTTATAAATGAACCACTCATCTTCCTCCTCCTGACTTGGAAGATTAGATGGAGATGAAAAGAAAGGTTTATCTTCTGAGAATATCACATCAGCGGAAACCAAATGTCGCTTCAGATCAGGAGAGTAACATCTATATCCCTTTTGGAGATGCGAGTATCCCAAGAACACATACTTCAATGCCTTAGGATCAAGTTTGGTAACATGAGGACGTACATTTCGAACATAACAAGTACTGCCAAAAATTCGTGATTCCACTGGAAACAGTATTTTATTTGGAAACAATACACTATAAGGGACATCACCATTTAACATCGTAGAGGGCATCCGATTGATCAGAAAACAAGCTATAGAAATAGCATCGAACCAAAAAAACTTAAGAATATTCATTTGAAACAATAAAGCTCTAGCTGTCTCAAGTAAATGTCTGTTCTTTCTTTCAGCAACTCCATTTTGAAAAGGAGTTTCAACACAAGAAGACTGGTGAAGGATACCCTGTTGAGACATATTGTCGAAAAAAATCTGACATATATTCCTTAGCATAATCACTTCGCAATATATTCACAGAAGCATTAAATTGAGTTTTAACTTCAGCACAAAAGGCAGAAAAATGAGAAAAAACTTTAGAATGATTCTTCATAAAATAAATTCAAGTTGTACGGAAAAAATCATCCACAAAAATAATAAAATATCCGTATCCAGTTTTGGACATAACAGGACAAGAATCCCAAACATCCGAATGAACAAGTTGAAAAAAAAAACTCAGCTCGTTTATTAATTTTAGGACCCAATGAGCTACGATGATGTTTAGCAAAATTAACAGACTCACAATCCAAAGAAGATACATCATAAAACTGCAAACATAACTTATTTAACATAGGTAGAGAAGGATGCCCCGATCGACAATGTGCTTCAAAAGGAGACACTATACTGGAACAAGCAACAGATCGTGGTACCCAAGAATCCAGGATGTATAGATCACCAGATACATGTCCCTTACCAAAAATCTGTTTCGTCATAAGATCCTAAAAAAGACAATTATCAGGAAAAAATGAGAACATTTGAGTTTTTTGGTAAGTTTACTGACAGATATCAAATTAAAAGCTAGGTTAGGCAAATTTAGAACAGAGGGTAAAGTAATAGGAGTGAGTTTGACAGTTCTAGACCCCACAATGTTGTATGATGTCCCATCAGCAATAGTAACAGGTAAAGGAGTTTTATGGGATAAAAAATCAAAGAAAGCATCAGGATTACCTGTCATGTTATTTGTGGCACCAGAATCAATGACCCAATTGTTGCTAGAGAAGATAAGATATGTGTTACCTGCTTCAGTAGTAACAGAAGTTGAAGATCCCTTTAACAATTCCTGGTACTTAGCATACTCTTCGACAGAGATAGTGACATTATGCTCAGATGATGAACCAGAAGTAGCAATATTAGCAATTTGTGCCCTCTGATTGCGATTCTGCAATTTCTTGCAGTAGCATTTTGTATGACCTGGTTCTTTACAATAATAGCAAACAACATCAGTATTCTGATTATCATTATATCTATTTCTCCCCTTCGGCAGATTCCTTTTACCATTATTATCTCCACTTTTTCTGACAACAAAAGCACTATTGAGCTGATTAGAGGAAGCATTATTAGCACGCAATAACCTACTAAACACATCTTCAAGAGTAGGAATTTCAGAACCAGAAAGAATTTGAGATTTAGCTGTCTCAAATTCAGATGGCAAACCAGCTAGGCAAACTAGCTAGAAAACTCATTACTGTCATTTTTTCTCTCTGAGCCTGTTGCTCTCTAATATCCACACTAAAAGGTAGAAGCATGTTTAATTCTTCATAAATTTTCTTAAACTCCATAAAGTAAGTAGTGAGTGATTTTGCTTCCTTCTCAGTATGATAAAAGGCTTTACAAATATTATAAATACGAGACTCTTTTTTTTTTTAAGAATATAAAAAAGTCAAATAATTTATTAACTCTTTTACACGCTCACAATGAGAAATTAAGCCAAGCACATTTATTTCAATTGAATTTCGAATCTGTAAAAGTAATCGAAAATCATCTTTCATCCAAATCTGCTTTTCAATTTTATCAATAGGAGGGTCATCGGTTAAATGATCATTTTTATCCATACTACGGAGATAGATTGTAATCGTTCTACTCCAATCAAGATAATTAAATCCATCTAATTTTTCTTCTGTAATCTTAGCTAAAGGAATAATTTCACTAACAGTTTCCCTCACTTCTCCTTTATTGTCAGCCATAATATACGCACAGAATAAAATCAATCAAAACAGCGAATATAAACTCAGAATACCTAGCTAAAAAGAAAATCCAAACAACCAACAAGATCTTAACAGACTAAAGAACACATAACAAAGAAGGACAACACCTTATGGGAGATAAAAGTACCAGCAGAAGAGGGAATCAAGCCAAGACAATACCGAAAATCTTCAGGTGACGCCGGAGACAAAATCGGAAGGCCGGAGGTCAGGTCATGCGCCTTCACGCGCAGGCGCGTGAGAGAAGGAGTGTGAGCCTGTGGCGGCCCATGAGGACCACTCGCCGGTTGGAAGAACACCGGATTTTGGGGAACGGCCGAAAATTGCCTTGCGCTTCTTCTTATGCTGGCGGTGAGACAAGATGGTCACCGGAAACTAGTTACCCAATCCAAACAGTAACCCGAACCCCAAACAGTAACCCAACTGCTGGAACAAGTTACCCAATACAAAAGAAACTCAGAAAATATCCCAAATCAAGTCTAAAAGGCTCTGATACCATGTAAGATAATAGATTGAAGAATAATTTTCTGTGTATTGAATTGAAAGAATACAAAATTTATACAAGTGTAGAAATCCTAACTAGGAAAGTTCATATTTTGTACAAGGAAAAAAAAATAAAAGGAAAGAAAATAAAATATAGCTAATTTACAGCAGCTAATTCTGTAACATTATAAAAGTTCGGTTATATTTGGTTTACCAATTATGGGATTGAAATATGATCTCCGAACTATTGTGCTTGTAATTGGGCAAATGATCCATAGTACAGACCTTAACATGGTCTTCCTATTTCTTTCATGAAGCATGTTATGATTCCATTTCCATGAATCCATTGTCTGACTGCAGATCTCTTATGCATGTAAATGGAAAGACCTTTGAAATCAGTGCGATCATTATTTCTGAAACAAGGAATCAGGAAAGGAAACTTGTGAAAGGGAACTAACAGGACCCCCCATTGGAATTCTTTCTTAATTGTCTAGTTAAATAATTGAAGCCTTTTTAATTTAAATTTATTTTTGCATGTGTAAGCTTTGGTCTTTCACATTAAGACGTGGGGGGTGCTTTTGCATGACAGTTACATTTTTCTATTA
This sequence comes from Excoecaria agallocha, assembly GCA_037975025.1. Classification (NCBI taxonomy): domain Eukaryota; kingdom Viridiplantae; phylum Streptophyta; class Magnoliopsida; order Malpighiales; family Euphorbiaceae; genus Excoecaria; species Excoecaria agallocha. The sequence goes on along the minus strand of CM075821.1, from coordinate 32,630,956 downwards.
TAATACCTCCCTTGTGAGTTATTAAATTAAGTTTACTGAGCTCAGTGAAAAATAAATCCCCGCTTACAAACAAGACTACGTTTTAGCTTATTTAGAATTTTGTTTTTGTTTTGTCTTTGGCAGAATGCAAGTTTAAAATGATCACTTTCTCAAGTTTTCAATTTCACATTTTACTTTTCTTATATCCTTTTTACCAATTGTTTTTCAAGTCACTGAACTCATGACATAGCTATTTGCAGTGCCTGTAAATGTTGGAATTACCAAGTTCTTTTTCTTGCTTTTTGCTTTTAGCTGGCTGGTAAATAATGCATATAAACTGTGATTAAAATTTTTGTGCATTATATGTATTAAGTTTGATAAATATTGTAGAATTCTTGCAAATCTTGTCATATGGAAGGGCTGTGTAACTGCCAGTTGGTTCTGACTGTTAAACGTGAAGTTTTACATGTTATATCAACAACACTTGACTTTTGCAACTTAACTACGATCTTATATTAATATTTTGTTTTTGGCAGGGATTATGATGGCAAAGTTACGCCTGAAGAGGTGGCTGCTGCTGCTCTTTACTTGAAGGATACATTGGGCAAGGAAGGTGTTCAAGAATTTATAAGCAATCTTTCCAAAGATGGAGGTCAGATAATCAGTCTTTTCTCTCTCTGAAATCTCATCATGTGCTGTTAATGTTTTTACAATGTGACACTTGGACTTTGATATTTATCCTCATTCTTTTCATGATGATTGTGTTTTAAGCTTGGTTCTCTTTACTTACATTTGACTAAATTCCAAAAAAAAATTAAAATTGACGTGACTGCATAATTTTCAATTTATAGAGGCATTGCTTACATGCAAACCTATAACTTGAGTTGGTGGGCTTAAATAATTTGGAATTGGATGGTGTAAAAATTGGATTATAAAATGTCAAGTATGAAGAGGGCTAATTGTTACAAAGTATGGAGCTTCACTTTTTTCTCTTTAAATTGTGGTCATTCTTATTTATTGTTATGATAACTGTTTCATCATTATTATGATTGTTTCTGCAGTCTGTGTAGTTTCTCATTAACTTTGATTGAACAGATGGAAAGATTCTTGTTGAAGACATTGTTAAGTTGGGCAGTCATGTAGAAGATACCAATACAGCTGAGTAGGGTGGGAAGGCATACCTGCTTTGAACTTTGATTCGTCCTAATATCAACCTAATTAGCAGTTTGCTGACCGTATGATATGACGGGTATTTACTGATTGCTATGGCTCATGGCCTGTGAGTTCAATTCGTCAATTATTTTAGACATTTGGTAGCATGCATAGTATTTTATTTTCGGTGTCATATTATATAATATAGAAGTAACATAATATTCTTGTAGGGTCCTACTTATGTTGCATGAGTTTACTAGTGCTGAAAATTAATTCAAATAGGCAAGAAGAAATTATGCATGTATGACATTGAAGCCTTTAATCTTTGGCTTTCTGGTGACACATTATGTAATTATGTAATTTTATTGCCCTTTATACTAGAATTTATATCGATGTCATATATGCTTTGGTAACACCTTATCAGATGAACCTAGTTGAATCCATTATTGAAAGCAAAATTTTAGCTAGGTTTTGGTATAATGTCCTGAATTTCTTGGTCACAGCATATACCTTCATCTATTCCCTATAACAGCTCTTTAGTTTCATTATTACTGGTTCAGTATACCCAATTGGGCAATCCGCTCTGATTTTCGTAACATTTTTGTACAGAATGAAGTGTATTTTTTTTTTCGCATTTTTTTCATAACATGAGGTCCTATGCACTCGTTATTTCAAATTACAATCATTTGAACCTGTGTACAAGTTCTGCAATAAATTCCTCAATATTTTTGTTGGAACTTCCACCTTTATCCACAGCTTCCACTGCGAATTTTTTCCATTTCTGTGAATTCTTTTTTATAACATTTCCTTGTTCTCCTACCCTGAACTCCTTTATACAAAGCTCTACTTCTTGTTTTGTTACAAAACCTTTCTCATCAGTGTTTGCCTTAATACCAATCTGCCACACATCAGCAACGAACTTAGCATTGTTTGGCTGATCTGCCCACAGTGGCAATGCTATCAATGGCACTCCCAAGCTGAGTGCTTCTAAAGTTGAGTTCCACCCACAATGGGTAATGAAGAAGCACACAGACTTGTGAACCAAAACCGTCAATTGGGGGCACCAATTCACAATCAATCCTTTCTCAGAAGTCTCTTTCACAAAGTTGCTGGGAACTCAAGCAATTTCTGCCATTTGCTCTTCTCTCAAACCAGCAATGGTTCCAAATGATACATAAACTACTGATCCTTTTTCTTTAGAGTCTAGCCATTCTATGCAACTATCAAATTTGGTTTCAAAAAGGCAGACTCCATATTTACTGTTATACACCGTATTTACTGTTATTCTCTGGCTGCTTGTCTAAGTAAACTGATGATGTGATCCTCCTTAGGCTTGTCAGCCACTTCATTACCTGATAAAGGAAATTGGATGTAATTGAACAATCCCTTGGAGAATTTATCAACATGTTGCTAAGTGTACGCTAATAGTTAAGCTTTATACAACGGGTTTAAAAGATATTAATTACCTCTTCCTCCCGGAGGTTGCAGCTGTTAAAAAAGACCCAATCAGTCTCTTGGAAGTTAGAAAACTGATTGGTCAATTAAGTAGTGAGAGATGGGTAATCTTGGATGCTGTAGACAAATGAGGGTAGCTCATAAGTTTTGGGTGGGGCAGTCCTGGCAATAAGACTCTTCCTCTCTACAGGAAGCTTCAGGTAACAGTCATGGACATTATAAAAGACAGCACCAACCGCATATGGCTGAGTGAAGAATGGAGCTCCCGAAATACCAAATTGCTAGCTATTTTTAGAATCCAAGGCATCACAGAATCATATACAAGGCAACTTAGAGCAATTTCCTGCTTAGCGATGAGTTGAGGCAATTCCTTTGGCACCGGATCTTGGACGCATCCAAGAAAGTTATGAGCTTTCTTTAAAATTGTGAAAAATGGTGTGTATATTGGTTGAATTTGAGGCAGACTGATCAGTTTGATATGTGTTGTTGTTGAAGATAGCTGTTGTGACTTTGAGTCCATTGAAGGCTAGGCGCTTTGAGAATTGGATTATTGGGTTAATGTGCCCTTGACAAGGAAATGGAATTGCCATTACATGAGTCCTTGTACTTTCTTCATTCTCCATTTCTACCTCTCTCTCAAAATTCTGGAGACAATACCTCTCTCTCTCTCTCTCTCTCTTATTATGGGGACATGTTCTTATATATATTAATTTAAAAATAACATTATACTATTCGTGTTAAATTTAATTACTAATATTTATACAATTTTTTTATAATACAATTTTGAAACAGGAAAGGATACAATTTAAATTAGAGTAAAAAAACTGTCTGTGTTGCAAGTGATTTTTAATATTCATATATTATCCGATATCCTCCCAAATAATCGTTTATCAATATTCTTTTAAAAATAAATAACTAAATCAATACAAAATCAAAATAAATACAAACTGCATCTATAAATATAAAAATAAATCAAATTATATCCAAACATCAATACAAATTAAATTAAATGCATGACAAAAATCAATATCTGTTAAAAATAATTAAAAAATTATTTTATATCCGAATTTGGATAATAGGCATCCAATGGTCTAAATTTTTAAATTTAATCCGTTAGGAATAGTGAAATTATTATTCAAATCTATTTATTTGCTACTTTAATCCGTTTTATTAAAATCAAGTAGAGGTGGACACTTAAGAAATTTCCACTGCTACCACCTCTGAGCTGCATGTTATTGTTTTTTATTGGCTTAAGTTGTAAATTTGTCTCTAATATTTGAAAAAAAAAAAAGAATTGTATTCATAATTTTTTTCAGTTGGTGCAATTTTGCTTTCTATGTTTAAAAATTGAGGCAATTTGCCTCTCTTATACAACGTGTTTGCTCGTTCGAATGTCACATGTAGGGGTGTTCATTGGGCGGGTTCGGGTCAATCCGACCCGAACCCGAACAACATTATAAATCTCAACCCGACCCTACCCTATTAATAGTTCGGGCCCCTACCCGAACAACCCGCAGTTATTCGGGGCCCATCCGAATAACCCGAAATATATTTTTAAAATAAAAAAAAAATTTCTCTTTCGATTTACATGACAAAAATTATATTAAAATCCAAATAAAAAAAATTTACATGACAAAAACGTAAAAATGTTACATCAATTGCATGATTTATAAGTATCCATAAATAAAACAGAGTCAATATTTAAGCATGACCAACACAGTGCCACAGCAATCAAACTCCTCACATTTGGGACAGATAAGAAAAGACCAAGCCACAGCAAATTTCCAGCCTACCATACTGCAGCAACCACCAGTCCAGTAATAACACAAATAACAACCCCAAGCTTTAAAGAATTTCACCAGTACAAGGAGCACGATATCATAAACCCGAACAGCCCAACCTTCCGAGAGGAAACACCACCAGATGACATTCATCAGCACAGACCCTAGTGCCAACAATAGACCCCTTCCGCATGATGATCAACAACTAGCAGTTCAAACAACCAGCATTATCAAAAGCTCAATATCCTAACAGCACCCTCCACAAGGAACAGAGGAAAAAACATGGGAGAGCAAATATATAACAGTCCAGTCAACCAAAATTTAACATTGGGAAAAGATGAAATGTGAATGATGAATTATCAGAAAGCCATGAAGGACGAAAAATGATTTCACATTTAAAGAGAACAAAAACGCCAGTACAACTAACAAACACATCATCAACTATGCCTACTTTAAATATATATATATATATATATATATATATATATATATATATATATATATATATATATATATATATATATATATATATATATATATATATATATATATATATATATATAGTAAAATGGGTAATCAATAGCCTGCTGGAAAATTCCACCATTAGGGAAAAAAAAGGAAGAAAATATATCCTGAAAATTTCGAAGATTATACATTTTTCAATTTCATTCACTTTGTGGTCGGTTTCTTTTATTTCTTTACTAGAAGTGCATTCTAATATCTATCCCTAATCCAGACAATCAATTGTTTTATTTTAGAAAGCAAAACACGTACACAGAGACACAGCCATATACTTTCTCTCAAAGATCAAGAGAAGCCTAATCAAGTACAGAAACAATGGAACTTAAGTTGCAATTCCAGAGACTCAATAAAATCAACAGATCTACGACTTTCGTACTAGTTGACCAAACCCAGCCGACTATGCTGAAAAACATATTCATCCATTCTATTGAACCGGTAATCTATCATTCCCAATACATTCAGCTTTCATCTTCATTCTTAAGATTACTTAAAGAGAAACGGAAGCAAGAAAAGAGCAAAAAGACATGAGAAAGGAGTATTGAAGACAGTGTTATCAAAGAACAATTAAAGCGTAAGAAATCAGACCTTGTTTGGAGAAGCAAATGCAGGAATCGGAACTACACATACAAAAATCAGACCTCTGCTTCGACAGCGATGAAAATGGGAGACGCCGGCGACGAGAATGGGATGGGGTGGCGATGAGGCGAGGGGTGAGATGAGAAACGATTTGAGGGAAAATTAGGGATTTACGATTCTGTGGAAGAGAAGATTGAAGGCAGAAAATGTATGGGAGTATTTATGCCCCTTCACAAAACGGTGAGTTTTGGACGTGTTCATCGGGTGGGTCGGGTTAATCAAGGTTTTCACCCGATCCGCCCGAAATCCGAATTATTCCCAAACCTCCAATCCTACCCTATCCTAATAACCCTAACAACCCTACCCGAATTGCTTGTTCGGTTCGGATTATTCGGGTCGGTTCGGGTTTTGAACACCCCTAAAAGGGAGTCCTTTTGTAGTTTATCTTTTTGCGGCACGTGCGTAAATCCCATTTAACGACCCAATTTATGACCTGTTATTTTAACAAATATTCAAACTCTTAGAATTTTTTACTATATCCAATCCGTTGTATCCCATTTATGGAAGGTATAAGTATTTATGGATGAATTTAGAACGAGTTTGGATATTAAAAATAAAATTTATTGTGGAAAGTATCTACTATCTGGATACATTTTTACATAGTGAATAATAATTATTTGTGTATATCTACCTTTTTAAATTTGTTTATTTGAAAAATTAAAAGCTCTGGGTGAACTTCATCTATGCACTTGGTTGTTTTGAAAATTTTACTTTAATTTTATACGATATTTATGTACAGTTTTTAATTTATAAATTTTTTATCTAAATATTGACTAAAAATTTATTTAATTAAGATTTCTAATTTTTTAGTTATTTTATAACTTGCAATTTTATTAAAATTTATATATATTTTTAATATAGATTTATGTATTGATCAAATGAATAATTATACAAATATAAATATTCACAGATATTAATAAATGAATTTGAAACGGATGTGAACACTAAAAGAATAAATTTAAATGGATTTAAAATAATATAAATAGATTAAAATTAAGTGAATTTGGTTACTGATCAACCAATCATCGAGAATACCCGCCATCCCTTGGAACTGTTAAGTGAGATCGTAATTTATGCCCAACATAAAAAGCCATTGATAAACAGAAAACACATTCATAGATTACTTGAATAAAGATTAGAAGAGCATTCATGTGGCGGACAAAAACATCATTCATGCCTGAGAGACTGAGAAGAAAAAAACAAAATTTTCTGTGGGGTAAACCACAAATCAGTCTAGTAATATTACAATTACTTGGATACAATTAGAAAAGTTTTCGTCTGTCAATGCCTCACAAATTGTCTTATATCATCAGCATCCCTTTGCCTTCCGTAAGGGTTGCTCTCACTGAACCCATTTCGGCTTCCTTTGTGTCCTTTTTTCCTAAATTTTGAAGCATTGCTGTCTATGTTGAGATTAACCTTTGGCGGACTAGAAAAGCAGAATGAAGTTGCAACAGCCTGCCAAAATGAAACTATATTAGACATCATGTAGGTAATTCATTTTACCAAGACTCTCTTCTGCCCTCAAGGTCTGGCATTCAAAATTCAATATTCCCTTGTATAATCATTCTTCTCTTTGCAATTCCCATACAACTCTCCTTCAGCCCTCAGATAGGAAAAACATGGATAGAGAAAAACAAGAACTAGTATTCAAAAATAAATAAATAAAGCCAACTTTTATTGTACAAGAGTCACATTTAATTTTCGACTTTGTATGTCCATATGCCAAAATTCCAGAAAATGTTGGTTCACCATAGAACAATCCGATCAATTTTCATTCACAAGCATGACTACCTTGTAGAATATAACTAACAATGAGTATAATTGGTACCTGCAAATCAAGGCGGTGGACATTAAATATATCTTTCATAGAGTGTGAATTATAGGCCAATATATAGGATCGATATGCATCTTTAGCCGACTTGTTCAGATAGTAGTTGTTGGCCACCAACTTCTCCTGCAACAATCCAATGGCTCAATCTCAGTTCCTTTTTCTCTGTTATTAGGAACATAAAGAGGAAAAAGAAGCAAGAAAATACCAGGAGAGACTGAACATTTGCCAGCTTCCTATCATCAAATTCATATTCTTTAACAGGGACTTTTGCAGCCTGGGAATACCCACGGAATTAATCAATATAAGCAAGTAACTTATTGACAAAATATTTTTCTTTTCTTGGTTTCCTTTTCATCTAAAGGCCACCAGATATCAAGGGTGCTAACTTGATTCATATCACAAACACCAGAGAAAGCATAAAGATTCTAGTGTCATACAGCATACCAACAGGGGGTTACAATTAAGTGACATATTGCAGTCAAGACACCTTCTTGACCTGAGAAAAGAATAGGAGGTCAAATCGAAATCCCATTTAAGATTTACTATACCTTCAGATAGCGCAGAAATTGCAGCTCCTCTGGAATGAGAAAAAGCAAGGCATTCCCTTTTCCACCTTCTCCACGGGCAGTACGTCCAACCCTATGAATGTACTCCTGAAAGTGGTTATTCCAATCTACATGTTAATGCACAAGTATAAAAAAAAAAAAAAACAGCATAAACATGTTCACCAGAAAATATCACAGCACCTTCGGTTCATCAGGAGGATCATATTGAACTATCCAGTCCTACATAAGAGAAAATAAAAGAAAGTTTGTCAGAATTAGCCAACTGATTAAGGAAAAACCTTTCATGGAATGCTCTAACTGGTAGCTTCTTTGCAGCCTTTATCTCTAGTCTAAACTTCATATTTAAAATTTAAAGCCTGAGAATTTTCCATCTATTCCAAAAGCCACTGCCTGTCTGTTACTAACCCAGTCTACCATCTCTGGTTACCTGCAACTTTGACAAGATAACATCACCTTTTATTCCCAATGCAGGAATTCAAATACTGGGTGCATGGCTGCTAGACAGCAGTGCGAATGTCAAAGAATTCTTCTCCATTCTCTTGCATTGACCCTATGACACTTTACTATGCTTTATCAAAATCACCAAAGTTCTAATTTCTTTACTTTCTTACAGTTTCCCATAGCTTCTAGACCAAATTCCTACCGAACAAATTGCCAAGGGAGTTGAGAAACAGAATTATGCAAACCACAATTCAAGCATCAAATTAAATGCATCAATATTTTTCCTTGAGAAATAAGACGCTGTTTGGTTGTGGAAAACATATACAGTTTTTTATAAATTATTCCAAAAAAAAATTGAAAATCGAATTCAGCATTTAGTGCTATATATTCTAAATGGAAAACGAGAAAAAAAAAAACACTACTTTTCCCAGTTTTAAAGTGTATTAGCCTTAGGAAACATCTTAAGAGATTTTTCTTCATTTCTATGAAAGTCCATGAGGGGAAAACATGGAATTTCTACAAGGGCATAGTCAGAAATCTGGCTCAATGGGATCAAAAATTAAATCAACTAATAAAAAGTTCATTCACATAAAAAAAAATAAGTTATTTAAATATTCTAGCTGGATCAATTTTGAGAAAGAAATTAAAATTATAAGGGTGTTTTTTATTTTTTTAATGAGGGGTCAATTTTAAAAAATTTTAAATTCACAAGGACTTTTTTTAAACTTTTCTTAGTTGAGTGGGAATAGACCCCACTAACCCATGGGAAGCTACATCCCTGAGTTTCTTACCCATTTGGCAAAAAGTTACTCGGAGATGTTCCTTCATTTATCAAAAAAAAAAAAGAAAAAAAAAGTTTCCTTTATGTTAACATGTAAATAGCAATATTCTATCCATTAGATAATGCTGGTGATCTAAATGGCTACTGCCAAAACTTTTACCAAATGTTGCTAGTCTAAATGGCTGAAACCAAAATTTTTACCAAATGGGGCTAATTTCAATTCCTAGCACCATCTAATCTTCTCATCTGATTCCTTTTATTGTTAGAGTTATCTCTTTTAGGCTTTAGAAAAGTTTTCAAATTAACTTATTTGACCAACTATATAATCATATATTTGTATGATCAAATATTTTCCAGGGAAAAAAAAAAAAAAGAGAATGAAACAAAATCTAATAAATGTTGCCCCCTCATTTTATTCTTTTCAATATAGGAAATTATCAATATAGAAATTTTACATTAGTTCTAAAATATTATATCCAATAATTTTGTAATACTCGTCATTCTAGTCCCTATATCTAAAATGTTAGTTTGTTTGGATTAACTTATTTCTTAACATTGTAAAGCTTTTGAGAATAGTTTTAGGTTGATTTTATATTTATTTCAAGAATTTTATTTTTGTTGGCTGATTATGATTTTGTGGGTTAAATGGAAAAATAAATTTTATCTGAAGATTTTATTTCGAGAACTATTTATATAAACACATTTCAAATATTTTCTTTTCAATAGAATGGTGCTTAAAGTAAATATCAACTTCAATTGAAAAACCACAAAAAGAAACAAAAAATTAGATAAACAAATAAATTTCTAGTTCCCTATGTTTCTATTTGAAATATGAAAAATCAGAAAACTAACCAAAGGAGAAGCAACTAGAAAATGAAACTGGAAAATTTTTCCACTACTAAACAAGGCCTAGACTTTTATACAGGGTGTTTTTAAAGGCAGAAGAAAATGATTGGCTTCTACAAACAAGCACATTTTGTTCAAAATGACTTCAGGAACACAATCAATAATTGGCATTACTAATAGTAACCAACAAAAATAACCTCACTTCCGCATTAAAAAAAAAAGTATTTGATGTTTTTGTTATAAAAGTTGTGGGACAAGAAGACACACAAGAACCACAAAAGGATTAGCACATCACATCAATTGAAGGAGGTGACACATACCACATCAGGAATGTCCAGTCCACGTGCAGCAACGTCTGTACACAGCAAGATCCCCTTCTCTGCTTTGCAGAAATCAAAAAAAGTAGAGGTTCGTTTCTGCTGCTTCTGTTTTCCATGGATATCAAAGCATTCCACCTGAATGTATCTAAGAAGTTCTGAATGGTACTTGACTGAATTACATGAAGAGAAGAAGACCATCACTTTCTTTGATAAATTCCTCTTCAAAAACGAGTAGAGCAGAATGAATCTCTTGGCACTAGGTACTACACTATAGCCTTGCTGCAAACCTTCATTTGTGACCTACAATGCCCAACATCCTTTCACTTAAAGGCAAGCTTTGTACTTTCAAACATGCATACATGAGAAAACATTCAATATAGAATATGAACAAGATAACCATGTCTACCTTAGTTCTCCCATCATCCACATCAACATAGATAGGAGTCGTTTGAAATGACAAACGAGCAAGATCCTCCACCTGCATGCTTGATGAAAACTACCATCAGAAACGATAACCAGAAAGCAAGACACTGAATTCTACCATAGAAAGGAGAAAAATTGAATTGTTGTTGGATACTGCATCATTATATTATTCCAATGGCAAATAAATAATGCACAAACATGGCTAAACAAACCAAACATTTAATCAGTAATTTGAGTTCAATCAAAAGATTCTGAAACAAACCTTCTTGGTTTGAGTTGCTGAAAATAATGCAGTTTGCCTACTCTGCACACCAATTAGCAATCCATCAGCCGAAAAAACATTAAATATCATCAAAGATAAAACTAGACTTAACTGCAATATATTGCTGTGAGTCAGAAAAAAAATTGGAAACGTCTGAATTTCAGTTGTCAATGAATAAAACAACCACAATATATTAAATCACTCATTCACTCAATTGACTTAATTAACCACTACTACAAGTACCAGTTTGAAGCCAAAATTGGTTCGACATAGTTGCATATCATTCTCTAATAAAATACATATAATGCAACGAATGTGACACTTGTACCATGTTAAATAACCAAAATTTGGCTCCAGATAGTTGTATTGAGTATCATTATTCAAGAAGATACATTCAATGCAAAGATGCGACATTGCAAAATTATTTACCTTTGGTAAAAGTTTGATAATTTGTTTCATTTCTTCCTCAAAGTTTGCCTCCAGAATCCTATCTGCTTCGTCAATCATGAGGCACTGCAAGAGGAATATTTTTTAAATATCAGGACAAACAACTTTTAGTTCAAGATTATGTTCACAGCATGAGCCCATGCTAAAAATTTTCTAAACAGTACAAAATTAAAAATGCTACTTACAGAAAATTTCACTTTTGAAAGCAAACTAAAATACTAAATATTACACCACCATAACATTGTTATGGGACATAGATAGATTACCTTTAAGTTTTTATATATAAATCCCTTTGTATTTTGAAGGTGATCAAGAAGACGACCAGGAGTTGCAACCAATAAATTTACCCCTTTAACAATTCGTTCAGCTTCTCCTTTTCTTGCAGAACCCCCAATTACCAAGCCAAGAGTCTGTGAGTGATATTTGAGAAGGTCCTTTGCCACAGCATGGGTCTGAATCAGAACATTAAAATCAACTGATCAACATATGAGTTGAAACTGTGAAGGCAACACACAACTCATTTTATTTTGTTAATTAAAAAGGTTAAACTGGGAAGAGACTCTTCAGTGTATAAAAAGAGGTTCAGTGAAATTAATGAAGTAAATAACATTCACAAATAGCAGTAGATAATATATTGAATGATAGATGAATTGGTCAGTAAATAAATATACATGCATATGTGCACCATTTGTGTTCAGTATACCTAATTATTCTGTGCTACATTTAAGAATGAGATACACCCATGGTCAACGCATGGTATCACACTGTGGTGCAATGGGTAGTTACTTTTTCTTAGAGTCATACTCAACAAATAGAGACCATGGTTCCCATATCATAATTCCCCTTTTTTCCTAGAACTAATGGGAAAACCTTGTAGAGACTATCAATTGGAAGTATGGGGGTTAATCATTCACTATGATATTAACCTCACAATCATGTGGGACCTAACTTCATTTATACAGAACTCAGACTTCTCCAATACAATGGGGTTCATCAACATGCCACAACCCGTAAGAGATTGTGAACTTTTAAGAGTTGGTCAAATTACAAGAAACAAGCTTATCCAAGCGATTCCAGCCCACATTTTGCAAATTGAAATGGAAATAAAACAGCAAATAATACTATTAGCAATGTTACAACTTGCTTGGAAAGGATTTGTATGCACATTCTTATCAACAATTCACCAATTGAATGTAAACAGTATCCAGTGCACCAACAGATCCACTGAAGAGTATGTGTTCACAGAAAAATATACATAAGACAAACCTAATGGACTGGAGCGGAAATACAAGTTCAGAGGCAAAAAAAAATATATGTACAAAATTATAGCAGTACATGTTGAGAACACAATAATTTCACACCTGGATGGCAAGTTCCCTTGTAGGGCAAATGACAACAACACCTGTTCCATTGCGAGGAGTGAACCGAACATTAAATAACAGCTCCACAGCAGGTATTAAAAAAGCAAGTGTTTTCCCAGAACCAGTCCTGGCAGCCCCAAGAACATCTTTGCCAATTAGAAGAGGTGGTATGGCCCTGGCTTGAATCTGCAGTTGCAATGAAATGTCAATTTCAAGAAAATTACATGGACATTTTACATTTGGCATCAACATAAACAAAATAAATAAATAAAGGAAAGAAAAAGAAAAAAAGGACAAACTTGATATTATGAGGAAGAGTCCTTTATGCAAGTTTTTATCTAAATATTAGGTACAAGGAAACCCAGCAGCTAAATGAAAATTATAATCAAGCAAAATTCTTCATCATAAAAGTATAAAACATCAATTCTTAGCTCCTTAAAGGAATATAATAAGTAGCAAGTTATTTATTGCTTATTAAAAAAATCCCAAGCAAATTCAGAATTTTTCATAACAAAGAAAAAGAATAAGAGTGAAAAGATCAATTTATTTGAAACAGAGAAGATAATAATTGCATTTTTCAAAATAATGCATCTTTCTGCAGTTCTGAATCTTCATATTACCTTCGGCAAACACTGCGCAAATTAATTAATCAACTACATAAAAAAAAGCAAGCATAAATCCCATCGATATCACTATCAAACTCGGTATAAAACCATTCAAATTGGTAAGTGAAAAAAACCTGAGTCAAATACTGAAATCTCATCTCCTTTATAGCCTTGAGAGTAGGTTCAGATAATCCTAAAGATTCAAAAGACTCTGAACTCATAATTCCAGTCCCAGTTTTCACCTCTGTCTCCTTCACCTCCTCTTCTTCTTTCCCCAATTCTTCACCTTGACCATCCGATTCTTCAACACCATTCTTGTCCTGGATGTTGTTTGACTCCTTCTTCATCTTCTTAGTCTTCTTTTTCCTAATTTTCTCTTTCATGTCCTTACTTTCTTCTTCTGTTTCAACACGATTAACAGGTTCTTCCTCCGCAATAACACTTTTTGCTCGATTCCGCTTACGGTTCTTCTTCTTCTTCTTAGCCTGCTCATCTAGCACTACACACTGCTGCTTACCCTCTGGTTCCGCCATGGAATTGCTTGGTAAAGTTTGGTGAAGGCTGAAGAGAAGGAAAGAGACGAGCGGCGGAGAAATTAGAGAAGAATGATGACCAATGTTATTATAACCGGACCGGACAGAGAACCTGAGGGTTCGTGGTCATTAAGCCGAATTTTTTCTTTTTTAAAAATAGTATCATTTAATATAATTTTATAAATATTATTATATAAAAAATATAAAAATTCAAAAAAAAATCAGCAAACATCGATCTAAATAAGTAAATATAAATAAAAAATATTCTAATAACAAATTAAAAAATATTCTAAACACTTATCAAATACAAATTTTAAACATTCAAATAAATTCAGCATCTCAAATACCTGTAAACTTTAATTATAAAATTTGATAAATTAGTCAGTAATTTAGCTATTACTTTTCCCTTATAATTACATGATAGTGCAGCCACAAGTTTTTGCTTTTTTAATTTTAATTCTAATCAGAAAAAATTTATGATTGATTTTCCGGTATAAAATGAATTATAAGTGGAATTTTTTAAAATGGCAAAAACCTAAGCGTGCAATCAGATGAATTCAACATAAAACTTCCAAGTACAATTTACAAAATCCATCCTTTTATTTTCTTTAAAATCATTAATTAGACAGGGGAATGTTCAGAGGCTAAACAAAATTGCCAATTTCTCTTTTGTATCTAAATATAAGAATAGGACTCAGCATTTAGAGCTGATACTTTCTAGCTGGAACAAAGCTTTTCAAGGGCCAAGTTCTCATCAACCCCAACCAGGGGAGCACCCACCTGTAATTGGCCCCACTCAATTTAAAAAAAAAATAAAATAAAATAGCCTTGATAATTTTTTTTTGAAAATTGATCCACTAAAATTTTTCATTAAAAATTAAATTTATTAAAATTTTTAAAAATTTTAAAATTATTATTTATGTTTTACAACAACAATAATAAAAATAAATGGGACAATAATTGATCATAAAGTTTGAAATTATTAGGGATGCTTACGGGACAAGGCGGAGACGGGGAAGGAGTCCCCACTCCCCGTCCCATGCATTGTCGGGGATTCTCCGTCCCCGCCCCCGCCTGGAACACGGGGAAAAAAATCCCCCCGTTCCCCGATTGTCTCCCCGTTCTGCCCTCAATTTCCCTACCTGACCCGACTCGAATTAAATATTTCTTATAAATTATATTTCATTTGTTTAAAAAAATTTCACATAAAATTAAAATACAAATTTTAATAATTAATAACTTAAAATTAAAAATGTTTCATACCATTCAAATACAAATATTTATAAAAATTTCATACAATTCAAATTATAAAATAACATTCATTCATTAACAATTAATAACTTCACTTGGAACATTTCCATCCCGTCGAATATCAACCTGAAATATCAATTAATCAAATATAATAAATTACTTATATATTTATATATAAATTGAAAGTAAATTGAAATTGATGACAATAATTATTATTATAATATTCAAAATAAATACATTTATAATTTACCTCATCATCTTCATCAATATCTTCAAGCATTGTGTAAGAATTTGCCCGTAGGCAACTTGCCTTGCCAAGATGGACTTCAGGTTTATTAAAATAATAAATTTTAAAAGCAGTAAGCATTGTTGCTCAAAAAAATTGCAAAGTTCTCTATTTGGACATCTAAATTGGATTAGGATGGTGAATGTATTCTGAATTGCTTTCATATGATTTCTTCAGAATCATTTTCCCTTTTTCTCTAAACTGTTTATTTATTATTTCAGATGTGTATTCCTGCAATCATTTGGACTTCAACAAATTGAATTCCTTAACTTTAGATTTCGCCCTAAAGCCTCTAAAGTTTATCTTCAATGCCTACTTGGAAATACTATATATATATCATCCAACTCAAAGTAAAAGAAAGTGACATAGTTCAAGACATAAATTAAGAATTTGCCCTCCGTGGGATGTTCAAATTCGGAATCTACAATGGATCGTACAAGCTCTGGCTTCAATACAATGTCTCTATAAAATCTGAGAGTTTTGTAGTGTTCTCATGAATCAAATTAAAAGACCAAAAGGCTGCATTGTCTAATCCATGGAATACCAGGATTTCTGAGTTTCAAAATTAATCTAATTTTATAGATATTTGGAAATTATGAGCAACAAGAACCAATCAAAAAAACTCAGAAAAATTTTCAAGAAAGCAAAACATAATAAGAGGTATATATAGTTTATTCCACAATTTTGAAACTGATCAAATAATTTAAGCAAAGGAACATATATGATCTACCTTTACTTATACATAAATATTCCAATAATAAAATATCAAACATATCAAGAATCAACGGAAATCAACTTACCTGGTAGAAAATTAAAAAAGAAGATTTGCAACGAAATTGAAGAAGCAGAAAATGAAATATTCTTTAAGTCTTTGTCTGATGGCTTGCCGAGTCAAAAAGAGCAGTTGACGCTCTTGTCAATCCGTCTGTTGTGCAAAAAAATCGAAATATTCATATTAGCAATTAGTAAAAAGAAAGTATATTTGTTGGTGAGGCCAATTACTTCAAATAATTTTAGAGGACTACTAACGTTATTTTCCTCAACTCATTGAAAAAGAAAAGAAGACATGAGAGAAGAACGGAAAGCAAATGGAAAGCTTGAACTACTTCTTAACGTTGAATAGCAACGAAGATCCATGGCTAGCCCCTGACAAGCTCTATCATGTCTCCAGTAACAGAACAACCCCAAGAAAATAAACCCTCACTACACGCTTTGATTTTAGAACTAAATTAGAGACTGTATAAAAGGGAAAGCATACCAGCTACAAGGAAGATGCCATAGCTCGATTAAGATGCTCCTCCACAAACCCTTTACGCGATGAACAAATCCAAGGTCTTCTTCAAACTACACCGTTGAGATGGAGAAGAGGAGACGGCAACAGGAGAAAGAAAGAAATAAAGGAATATGAGCCTAGGGTTTTTAAGTGGGATATTTATAGTTGATGGCAAAAATATAAATATTTAGAATATAGGGATATTTTAGTAATTTTCAAATCGGGGTCGGGGATCCCCGCGGGGCGGAGACCCCCTTCCCCGCCCCCGCCCCGAATTTCACCCCGGGGATTTTTTTATCCCAGGCGGGGAAAAAGATCAGGGATTCCCCGCCCCGTTCGGGTCGGGTCTCCACGGATATCGGATTTTTCCCTCCCCATGATCATCCCTAGAAATTATATATATATATATATAAGAAAAACAAATATATGGTATTACGAGAATATATGGCGTGTTTCTCACTTGTTGCAGTTGCTAAAAATGATATCAATGTTGCATCTCTTTTTAATTTGTTGGCTTCTTTATTAAATGTTGTTGGAGCATCATGTAAACGTCAGAATCTTTTAAAAGAAAGTCAAACTGTTAAAGTTTCTGAAGTACTAAGAAATGGTAAATTGACAAATGGTTGAAGATTAAATCAAGAAACTAGTTTTAAATAAACAGGTGACACACGTTGGGGTTTTCATTATGGTACAATCTTGAATTTAATAATTATGTATGCATCTGTAGTAGAGGTACTTGATAATATTGTTAAGGATGGAACTAACTCTGAACAAAGATTCGAAGCTTGTGCTTTATTAGAAACAATAAAATGTTTTGATTTTGCATTCAATTTGAATTTTGGGAATCATAAATGAGTTATCACAGGCTTTGCAAAGAAAAAAATCAAGATATTATTAATGCTATGCAATTAGTTGCACTATAAAAAAAAAAGCCTACAAAAGATGAGGGATAATGGTTGGAATTCTTTGTTAAATGATATTTGCCTCTTTTGTGAAGCACATAATATCTTTATTTCTAATATGAGTAATATGTTTCAAGTGAAAGGACGGTCATAGCGTAGAATTCAACAAGTCACAAATTTGTACCGTTATCAAGTGGATTTACTCTATGTTGTTATTAATTTGCAACTTTAAGAGCTTAACAATTATTTTACTGAGATAAATACCAATGTTATTAAAATTGGACCGGATAAAGAACCGGCAAGGCTAGGGGTTCGTAGTTCGACCGGTTCAACCGAATTTTTTTTATTTTTAAAATATTATAATTATTATAATTTTTTAAATACTATTGTATAAAAATTAAAAAAATATTCATCAAATATTAAATATATATCACAGATATTCTAATAATAAGTTACAAAATATAATTTTAATTTTATTATTACAAGTGATTAGTTATGAATTTTTGAATATCATATGTTAGAAATATAAAAATACAATCATATCATGAAAATAATTTTATGTTTAGATAGAGTACTAATAAAGTAAATACAAAAAATATTAATCTTGTATATATGAGTATAATTATATTTAATTACAATGAATTTAAATAGATAATAAGTATATTAAATTATTAAGTGATATTTTTAGAATTTAAAAATTTAATTTTTTAAATAAATAAATAATAAAATTTTAATATATATATATATATATATATATATATATATATATATATATATATATGTTTGTATATTTTAAATTTTCATTATTTATTTATTTGGAAAAATTAGTATTTTAAATTCTAAAGATATTACTTAATAATTTAATATACTATTATAATTATCCAAATAGATACTAAATATATTAAATTATTAAGTGACATATTTAGAATTTAAAATACTAATTTTTTTCAAATAAATATATATATATATATATATATATATATATATATATATATATATATATATATATATATATATATATATATATATATATATATATATATATATATATATATGATTATAATGAATCAAAAATATAATAAGTATATTAAATTATTAAGTGATATACTTAAAATTTAAAATACTAATTTTTTCAAATATATATATGTGTGTGTGTGTGTGGGGGGGGGGGTGTTGAAAATATACAAAAAAATAATTTTTTATACTTTTTACCAAAAAATCAGGTTTTGTCCGGTTCTTCGATTTTTCGGTTCAACCCATTTTTTCTATTTAATCCGATTTTTTGCCAATTCAATTTTCAATAGTTGAACCAACCAACTAGCCTATCGGTTCGCAATTAAACCAGTTCAATCGACTGGTCCGATTTTAATAACTATGATGAATACTGAGTTGTTTTTATGTGTAGCTTATTTAAGTTCAAATAAAATCATTTTATTGAGATAAATACTGAGTTGCTTTTATGTGTGGCTTGTTTAAGTTCAAATGATGCATTTTTCTCCTTTGACAAATAAAAGTTGATTCAACTTGCTTAATTTTATCCTTGAAATTTTTCACCAGTGTAACTTGTTTCACTTGATAATCAACTTGAAACTTATATTATTGACATGCTATCCAATGATGAGTTTTTGATGTTGGAAGGAATCAATAAATCTTGCTCAATTGCTAGTTAAGACAAGAAAAAATTTGATGTATCCTATAGTTTATTTGCTTGTCAAATTAGCTTTGATATTACCAGTCGCGAAAAAACATCTGCAAAATCAAATGAAAAATTAATTATTGAATGATTGTTTAATTACTTATATTGAAAAAAATGTATTTGAAAGTATTGATAATAAAATAATTATTTAATGCTTTTAAAATATAAAAACTTGTAGAGGATAATTATACAGTATTATTATATATATTATTATCATATTAATATATTATTTTTTAATGTGAATGAATTTTTTTACCAGTAATAATTTTTTATCCCACTAAATTCAATTTCTGGCTACGCCTCTGACCCCAACAGATTCCAGAACACTCTTCCTAGCCAAAAACTCAGGGAACCCCGAGTTTTTGTACCTATAATAACGAAGAGAAATTAAACATGCGAAAAAAAATGAGATTGTTTTGACTGAAAGTGGGTAAATTGTATTGTTTTCACTAAAAGTGGGTAAACTGTTCAAGCATATTAAAAGCAGGCATCATACCATAGAAATTGATGTACAATTGCTTCAAAAGAAATGATATTATAACTAATAAACATTTCGAAACAACTCCAAATTCAAATCAAACCGTCCATATATATGCATATTCTTGCAGCAGCAGTGAAGGAATTTTCAAATGAAACAACAAATTTATCAGCTTCTTTTTCATGAGTAGTAAAACTACTAAGTTTGAAGCTAAATCATGAGAATCAACATTATTAGAATGCTGAGGTTCAACCAACAAACCATTAATCCCCACAAATCAGAAACTAAGATGGTATTATTTCTCACAGAAAAGGAAAAATTTTCCAATTTCCAATTCTACAAAATAGGTTTCCCTACCAAGCCACTCCATTACCGGAAGAACACCAAGCAGACAAAGAAATAAAAATAAAATGGGAACAAACAACAAAAAATCTATCAAGTATTCCACTCTAGATACATGAAAATACATTATGGTTACACAAAAACATAAAGTAGGTTATTCCAACCATTTGGCTAGTATCTCATGTTAACTTCTTTATTTGTTGAAAAAATAAAGACTTTGGACAGAAGAAGCATCGATAGACGCCGGCAAGGAGAGGCGGTCACCGTTTGCGGTGCAGCTGCCTCTTTCTCTCGTGAATAAGTGAAGAAGAGGTGAAAAAATGATATGGAAAATAATGAACCTGCTGGACTTTTTCATTAATGATAAAGCAAGATTTGAATTTATCTTTAAGAAAGAGAGTTGACAGCTGATAACCCAATCGGATGATAGAGCCTGCAAGAAGAGGTACCCGATCGGACCCGAGTGTTAACACTCAGAAGCTTAAGTTAGTAGTTTTTAGAGAGAGAGTATTTAGAGAGAGTGTCTCAGATAGTCAATACCTGGAGCCATTGTATTTTAGGCTATTGATAGGAGTTCTTTGGAGGGGTACTCGAGTACTTTGGGGCGTGATAACCGACAGTTGGAGTAGTTGCGTGGTGATGTGACATGGAGCAGGTGGAGAGTATGGGCATTGCCTTGTGTCAGTGGACTGACAGGATGTGTTATCCCATCAGTCCGATCAAACATCATGCCTTTTTATCTTGTCTTCCAGCTCACGCTTTGCCTTTTTGTTATTGGGCTTGGGTCGTGCCAAGTGTTGTTGGGCCAACCTGATTGGGCCTTTAGAGATGTATTTTCCATAGTTATCACTTGTCCCCCCTCCAACGGGTCGGATCGGGCAATTTAAGCCTTTTGGCGGGGTTTTTGAATTTTTTAGGAGGCGCCTATTTGAAGAGATGCGCCTATTTAGAGAGATGTGTTCGTTCAGTTTCAGACAGCTATTTTGCATTTAATGCCACACGTATTTCTAGAATGGTGCTTCATTCTTCATAACCAGAATAACGGGTTGAGAACACGTGGTGTCTATCCAACGGGAAGACTTCGGAGCATTCTAGAAGCTTTTTGCCTATAAATAGACAAGTTTAACTCGATTTTTTCTCACTTTTCAGTGATTCTTAACAAAGCTCTGCCAAACTTTCTTTGCGAATTTTGCCATTTCAGCGACTTCAGAGTTTTTATAAGATTACCCAAGTAAGTGAACAATCCTTGCCTTTGATTTTTCTCCTTATTCATAATACCATTTTTTACTTTTCCTCCTCCATCAAAGATGGCTTCAAACAACAGTCAGTCTATAGATAGAAGTTTCCTCGAAGTTTATAAAGATCATGAGCCCGTGGCTCGCCCTTCAAAACTCACGGAGGAGGAAGTTGCTAAGATCCCTTTGCAATACAACCTTTTCGAAGAGATTTCTGTGATGGCTTGCTTGAATTTCATGACGATGAACGAGGGACCTTTTGGGTATAAGGATAATGAATGGGTCATTTGCCATATGTGGAGCTTGGATGCTGGGTTGAGGCTTCCTTTCGGAGCCTTTGAACTAGCAATTCTAGAAGGCTATAGGATTGCTCCTAACCAGCTGCATCCGAATGGGTGGAGAATGGTGGTCTGTTTCAAGATTCTCTGCTAGATGGAGGGAGTGAAGCCAACTCTGGATTTGTTCACTCATTTTTTCTATATCTTAGGCCGCAGTGATGGCACAGAATATTTTTTTACCCGTCGACAGAAGAGGAAGCTGTTAAATATACCATCATCCCTAAGAGATTTTAAAGAAAAAAATTTTTTAGCGGGGATGGTTGGTGGATTTAGAGCATCATTGCCCTGGTCGGATGTAGCTGTTGCTTTGAAAGATCAAGCTTCTGGTCAGTCTGCCTAGGAGGCTGACATTGAAAAGCTGTTGAGTGTCGTGGCAAGGCAAGGGGGACCCTCCGACTCTAATTATCTTTTGGAAACTCCGATCGAGCCCTCAAACTCTGATGCTGCCATTGGTGCAGAACGTAAGCATCATAATTAATGGAGGGGAAGAAGTGCTTATATAGATAATCATGCATTGCATGTTCACGAAATATATATATATATCAACTGAAAAGAATACTTATCTTTTATTTTTGTGGCGCAGCTGTGATCGTGATGGCTAAAGGACATGATATCATCAAACAATTAGCCGATATGGCCAAGGCAAGAATCAAGGTAGAACGTGCTGCTAAGGAGAAGAAGAGATCTAAAAAGAGAAGACTCGCAACTGCTCCCGCTTCTTCCTTTGATGCTATGGCAGCTCCTGTTGTTCGTCCTCCTCAGGCCCTTTCAGGATCTGCTGCTGATCGACCTTTGGCGGAGGGTCAGCATCCCCTTAAGTGTTTGCTTTTGAGTAATGAAACTGATTCAGAGGAAGAGCAACCAGCTCATCATCGGAGGGGATCAATTCAAGTAGATGTACCCTCAGTGGATAAATCTGCCCAAAAAAGAACCGAAGAGGTGGCCAAAAAGAAAGTTATCGACCTGATAACCACAGTGGATGCGAGGATTATCGCGAGAGGTAAGGAACCCATTTGGGATGAGTCTATTTGGAGTGTCACCACAAGAATTTCTGAGAGGCGGGCCACATCGCTGGGAGAGATTTTGAAAAATTAATTTGGCGATAGCTGGTCCACTGACAGTAAGGCGGTATCGAGTTATTTATGTCGGGGTATGCTTTAAGAAAGTGATTTCAAGGAAATGGGGAATCTCAGCATACTAGCCCAGGAGTGTAGCCTTTTTTAGCAGCAAAGTCTGGAGGTATTATTCAAAAATTTTCATCCTGAAGGATTTCTTTTCTAAAGATTATGCCTCGCTCTTTCGTCTATCCGTTATCTCCTCGGCCAGCTGATCCTTCTCCTTCCTCTTTTATTTTTCAATCAATAAAGAGGGATTTGCATTTGCATGACGTGGCTGCCTTCTGTAGAGGGAGATGGGAGGATGCTGATTGGGTCAGGAGAGAAGTAAAAGCTAAGTACAATATCGCTAGGAAAGAGTCCTTTTATGTCCAATCAGAAGCTAAAAAATTAAAAAAGGAGGCTGCTCATCTTTCTTAAGACTTGAAAGCTCGACAGAGAGAGGTTGACCACCTTAAAGGGGATGTAGCCCTCCTGACTGCCGAAAATGCACTAGGGCAAAAATTTAAAGAAGAAGCAGCCAAATTGAGGGGGGAGTGCGCATGTTTGACTGCCGAGCACTCAAAGGCCAACACCGAGCTTGACCTCCTGTGGGGCGAGCAAAATTCGTTGCAAGCTACCCTGGAGAAAGAGATGACGTGGAGAAGAAAGCTTGAGGAAGAGCTCTCTACTTAAAAAGAAGATATATTAGATCAACTAGGAGAAGCTCAGGGAAAGTTGCTAACTCGACTAATTTATGAGGCCGACAGGCATTTTTCTGAAGCTAATCTCAGCTGGATAGATGACCCGGGTATTTTGCCCGATCCTCTATCTAGTGACGATGATCATGAGGTTTCTTAGGACCCTGTTTCTCAAGACCCTGCATCATTTCATTCGAATGTTGGTGCAGAGATCAAATCTGAAGCTGCAGCTTTCCTACCGACAGAGAATGATTTTAGGGAAACAGTGAAATCTCCTCGACCTCCCACTAAGGCAATTACAGGGCCTTCTTCTACTGTAGAGATAGTAGATATAGAAGCATAATTATTCTTGTAATGGTTTTATCCTTGCTTTGTAGTTTGTAAGAATTCTTCATATATAAAATTTGATTTGCCTTTCAATCGCGTCTTCGCACTGCAATTCTCATTTTGAGCAAGATTTGTCATAAAATTAACTAAGTGGAGTAAACAAAATCCTTCATGGAGAACGTACAAAATCAGCGAAGGAGAGTATATAGAATTAAATATGAAGAATATGGGAAATTGATTAAGTATAATACTTCCTGAATCATAAGATGTTTTCCAAGCATTGTAGTACACAACTCTTTCAGGATCGACAATCATTTTTTCGAAGTGGATTAAGAAATAAACCTTTCATTCAGGTGCGAGTTGTGATTTAGATTTATTGTGTCAGGTGCAGTAGGTGACTTTGCAGTCTTTCATTCGATTGAAGCATCGTTCGAGCGGATATTGTTTGAAAAAGATAATTGACTTAATTATCATCTTTCAAATCTTGGATTCGGGATGGACATCAAATCTAGCGAATGAATCGATGGAGATTAAATAGGCACACTTCTTATTTTGGGCTCGAGGTAAACATCGAGCCTAGCGAAGGTACTCTTATCCTACTGACGAATGGACTCCAACTTTCGCATCTTTAGTTGTATAAAGCCTAGCAGATAAGTTGTGCCAAACGAGGAGTTTTGGCCTTAAAAGGTTTTGGAAAGTTACCCATTTACGGGGAGTTACCCTTATGGAGAACCTCGATTGGGATGTTTGTATCGACCGACTAGGATTAAGATGGCGTCCTTGGGATTTACTTATAGATTTTTGCATTTTGAGTTTAGAATAGACATCAAACCTAGAGAATGAGTTGGTGGAGATCGAATGGAGGCATCTTACATTTTTGGTTCAGAAATAACATCAAACCTAGTAGGCTAACTTATGACAGAGGAAAGCTTTCGTATTTTGGGCCTGGGATGGACATCGAGCCTAGCGAGGGAGGTATGCCAGTCGAGAATTGGCCTGGAGTTAAACTAAGTTTCCAGCTTTTATATTTTGGCTCAGGATAAGCGTCGAGCCTAGTGATTAAGCTTTAATAAGTTTGATATATCGATTGGGATGGAGCATCAATTAGAATTAAGCTTTATGGGGATTGTATCCGTTCGAAATTTTTATCGACTAGAGTAATAATCATAGATTAGAATTGTCATCGGACGAGAATAATTACTTCTACTGGAAGTTTCATCAATCAAAATTCCAGAAAACCTATCCACGATAGAGCGATGGAGCTGTTCTGGCCGATTGGGGGAAAGGTCTACAGGCATTAAAGCCCTCATCTCAAACTCCCTGTGCTAGGAAATATCTTTTTTATTCTTACAAAGGTGACTCGTTATGGATACCGATTGGGATACGAGGTCTACAGGCATCATGGCCCTCATCTCGTTCCTGATATTAAGAGTGGTATAATTCAAAGGTTCTTTTGTTGGAGAAACAGACACAAAATCCTATTTTAAACAACAAGTAGGAAATTTGCGAGTTTAGACGCGTACCTATCTTTAAGCTGCTTTTTGTTTCGTGAAGATACCTATTTTGTGTGCATCAGGGTGCTAGAATTTTCAACAGCTTTTCGCATGTTGCAGCTTTTTTATTGCTGTATCTTTAAAAACTTGAAGATGAATCTTTAATAGTAAACAAATAATATCAAAATGCACTGTCAATCCAACACTTATTACAAAATACTAAAAGAGCATTAAAATTTTAATACAATATATTCGTGGAGACTCAAATTATAATAATTGCACCTGATTTTGTTGTTGTTTGCTAGCCTTGACAATTTGCCTGTGTCAGTTCGATTTTCGTGCTTGCCGTATTTTTCTGAGCTGAACGCATCGCTCTTATCGTCATGCCGCTTACAGGAGCTTTCCACTCACTGGTTTGAGCGCCAGAGAAATTTGTGTAGCTCATGACCTTTGCCGTGGCCTCTATTATTTCTCGTCTTGTTTAGACATCTTAGGTTGGTTAGCTTTCCTGTGTTTTTTCTTGGTGCTCATCGATGTTTGTGCGGGACCGACGTCAAGTGGAGTGGAAGTTCCAGCCAGCTGACCATTATGGCGATCGAATTTACTTTGTTCGGTCATCTTTCCCCTTTTTGCGATCCTCAAAAAGACTGATCGGTTAAGTTTACTTTCTAACCAATCACATGGGGAGGTGTTGTTGAAGAGCCGACCATCTGGATATTGTAATCTATCCGGGATATTGGTCTTCTTTACTCTATTGGATTTGAAAGCATCATCCAGCTGGATGCGTTGCCTGACCCTATCCATCAGGTCGGAGAAGCTAATTGGTGGCCTTGTTGTCAATGATTCAGAAAATGGGCGATCCGTGATGCCTCTTGCCAAAGCATTTGATGCCACTTCCACACTTAAATCCCCTACTTTTGACATTGTAGCCTGGAAGCGATTGATGTAATCTCTGAGACTTTTATCGGTTCTTTGGTAGAGGTTACACGGGCCACCGATCGACTTTGATGCGTGTGTTTACACGGCAAATAAAGCGGTGAACAACTCTTTGAGTTGTCCAAATGAGGTGATTGATTCTTGAGGGAGTCCGATAAACCATTTCAAAGCATCCCCTCCTAAGGTGGTTGGGAACACTCTGCAAGCAATCCTTTCATCATAGGTGTAGACCTGCACTTTAGTCAAATACTCTGCAAGGTGAGTAGTGGGATTAGTTTTACTTGTGTATTTATCCGTCACCACATTTCTCCACCTAGGAGACAGCTTAGACTCTGTAATTTTCCTGTAAAAAGGAGAGGTAGCGCTGTCACTGGTGTTCCCCTTAAACATACCTTTTCTGGTTTCTATCAAATTGAATTGCTGGTGTTTTTGTTCGAACCATTTATCTTCCATTCTTTCACTTATTATGGAAGTGAACTCTCTTTCAGGTTCGCAGGTGGAACTGTGATTAGGCATGTTCATAAGGGATGGATCATCGCCAGAGGGTAGGGTGTACGATCTGCTGGGGATGCAAGGAGCATCTCTGCCTGAGGGCATTGCCCGTTTGCCCTTATCATCCCTCCCCGGGACTCTTTCTCCCTGTCTTGCGACATTATGGGTTTGCAACTCCTTTGTGAAGGTTTTCCTGTCTCTTCTTCTGAAGTCTTTGGCTATGAAAATCATTTCATGACCTCTTTCAGGAGTTCTGGGCGTATTGTCTCTTTTCAGATTTTGGACCACGCTTTTAGCAAGGTCACTAAGAATGACACGTATATCTCTGATAGTAGCAGGGGCATCCTCCGGCTATCATGCAACCACATCATCGAGATTTGGGAGGAGGTTACCCTTGATTGGTGATTTGAAAGGTTGCTCTCTTACCCCTGAGGGTTTAAATCTGTCTTGGTTGTTGTGATATTTTTTTTAAGAGCTTTGTGCTCATTGGATCTTGAATGTGCCATGACTCTTAATGAAATCACCAAATGATAAAGCAAGATTTGACTTCATCTGTAAGAAGGAGAGTTGATAGCTGATGATCCAATCGAATGATAGAGCCTACAAGAAGGGGTGCCCAATCGGACCCGGGCATTAACACTCTGAATCTTAAGTTAGTAGCTTTTAGAAAGAGAGTCTCAGATAGTCAATACCTAGAGCCATTGTATTTTAGGCTATTTATAAGAGTTCTTTGGAGGGGTACTCGAGTACTTTGGGGCATGATAATCGGCAGTTAGAGCAAATGTACGGCAATGTGACATGAAACAGGTGGAGAGTATAGGCATTGCCTTGTGTCAGTAGGCTGACAAGATGTACTGTCCCATCAGTCCGATCGGACATCATGCTTTCCTATCTTATCTTCCAGCTCACGCTTTGCCTTTTTGTTATTGGGCTTGGGCCGTGCCAAGTGTTGTTGGGCCAACCTGATTGGGCCTTTGGAGATGTATTTTTCATAGTTATCAATTAATAATGCATTTTAGAGAGTTAGAGGAATGGGGTTTGTTAAAAATTAGAGTATCCGAATTTATTTTTCGCAAAAGACTACAGAATTTGACTGATAGCATGTCAACCGAGGCAATACAGAACAGAGACTTTATTTCCACAACATTTTGTTGCTAAAATGGAATAGTGGGCCAGGAAAATACGCACAGGGTTTGAGATTAACTCCAATTATGGCAAAATATTGATTATGATCTTTGATATACGAATCATATTGATAATAATAGGTAATATTTTTTATTTTTAATTGCTAATATAATGTAATATAAATGACATAATTAAGACTAATATAAATTCAATTCTCAACCTACAAAAGATTTGTTAATGTGATTTTACTATGTAATATGATTAATGATATTTTATTATCATGTTAAATAACTATGTTTTTATAATTAATTTCACATGATAATTTATTATTTATTTGATCCACCGTTGGAATAATGTTGATGTAAGCAATGTCAAATTTGGATCTTGGTAGGAGTTTGATAATATGAATTCATTAATTTGTTATTTTTGAAATTCATGATTTATTTCTCTTTTTATCATTTACTAATTGGTAATCCAAATAATTATTTTTTCACTAATTAAACTTTTTATTTAATTAACTTATGTAGTCTTAAATTTTAGAAAGTCTATAATGATCAAAATACTATTGATAAATCACAAACTTTTATCATTTTACAGGGAGTTTCCATATAGCAAAGAAGGAGAGGTTCGATGGTCAGGTAAGGAGATACCGATCGGACTGAAGAGGAGATAACTTGCAAAAGGTGCTTGCTCGGTGTTTTGGGCATTAGCACTCTGATGGTTAATTTAGCAATAGGAGAAAAAGCTTTTAGAGAGAGAATGTATACATTACTTAGAGAGGGAAGGAGCGTGTATTTTATAGACCAAACCTGGTATTTATAAAGCTCGATAAAGTTTTGAATAGTTGGTCTACTCTGAAGTAAGTCTGGCCTATTGTATAGGTAATGTTGATTTGATGGTGGCGTGTATCGGACAGCCCCGTTGTATTAAGGAGAGTTCACGTCCAATCGGATGCCCTCGTTTCCTGCGTTCAGTTGGCCGTCATGGAGAGGCTTTCATGGGCATTTTAATTACAGGCATTTGGCTTATGGGCTTTATCGTTAAAATTTTTTCAGGTATTATCATTAGTCCCCCTTTAAGCAGTTCGATTAAGATATCGAAGTTTTTGGGGTTTTGATATTTTTGGTAGCTATTTGATCATTTTGCGGCTAGTGATAGAGTCCTTTAATTTTGAGACTGATTTTTAATTATATCGACTGTCGATTGGAGAAGTGGGTCATTAGCCAAAAGACTAAAATTTTAATTATTTTGATCGAAATGTACGTTGATCTTTAGTTTGGACTTCAATTGTAAGACTGAAATTTCGATCGGGATGTACGTCGATCGAAAAAATATTGGAACTTTAATAATTTCAATCGCAATGCTCATCAATCTTTATTTTGAACTTCAGTCGTAAGACTGGTATTTTAACTATTTTGATTGGGATTTACGTCGATCGGGAAAATATTGAAATTTTAATCCTGCATATGATTTTATAAACATAAATTATTTTCAAAGTCTTGTGTTCCTAACCTGTTTGTTTGATGCTTTTCTAGGTTGTATGGTCTTTTCCCTGCTTAAGCCGGTAGCATTTGACCATTTTGCTTTCCTATTACATTTTCCAATTCTCATAAGCTAACTATATCTGTTAGAAAATGAAAAGTTACCTGAAGGCACTGCTGACCATTCCTGACTACTTGTCTGATAGCGGATATTCAGATTATCACATTGCTTCGAAAAAGGGTGATTCCAGAAAAAGGTGCTTTTTAAATTATGTTGCATATGGACTCCTTCATTAAATAGCGGAGCAACATGGATTTCCTTAATTATGGGAATCACTATAAATGGGTGTATCTTTTCTTTCTTTTTCTTTGAGACTTCCTTGTTCTTTTTTAGGCTTTTTGAAATTTTTTTTTCTCCCCTCTTTTTGTTCTTATTTTCTGAAGCATTTCCTTATGAAGCAGCTTGACTATTTGTCCTTTTTTTCGTCATGACTTGCCATTTTAGGAAGATGAATGAAAAGCTAGGCCTTCTTTTGGCAGTATAGGACTCGCATTAGCGAGCCATACGACCTTTTATCCTTGCGATCTCCTACTCTCAGCCCTAGACTTTCTTTTGATCATGATAAAGGATATATGTCTGTATTTTCTTCTCCATTTTCTTGATGCTGTCTTAATGGGAGGGGGTTTGCTTGAGAGATGCTCGTGTCGCAGTAAAGCTATGGACTTTTCTTTCTTTTTTTTTCGTGTGGAAAGTTCTTTATCCATGTACTCTTTTCTGAGCGAAAAGCTCTTTTTCCATGTATTATTTTCTAAATAGAAAAGCTATAAACTTTATTCTTAGTATATTTTGTGTTATGCATTTTTCACTTTTGTTTATTAATCTATATATCTCACAATATTTTGAAAGACTAAATGAAGAAGTATCGCTAAAACTATGAAAGAAATAATATAATCTAAGTGGTAATTATCTTATGAGGATGTCAATTAGTTCTGATCGTCCTAGCTTGCCAAAATCCATGCATTTCATCTTCTATTGTTAACAGGTTTTGTTGATGATTTTCTGCATCTGCTTTGATATCCGATTGCTACTTCTTTGATGTTTGTATTTGGTCGCATCTTAAGGAGATGTCTGTTGACCGTTTTAAAGAGATTCGGAGGTTATTGATAAGATTGTGCTTTGGTAAACTTTAGATGTAATAATCAGAATGCAATTTTTCATTCGAACTTTCTTACTATTTTAATAGTTTTAGTGTGCACTAACTTTGAGAGTTTAATCAGGAAAACATCGATTAAAATATATTTTCTGCCTTCTTAATTAGAATGAATTTTGTTGAAATTTTGTTGATCTTCATAAACTACGATGATCTATTGATTGTAATTTTCATCATCCTTTTGATTGGAATAACTACAATTTTTTGTTGGTTGTGGGATAGTTATAATTTTATTTGATGTTTCGATCAGGATAACTATAATTATCTTTGATCTTTCGATCGGGATAACTACAATTTTCTTCGATCTTTCAATTTTTTTTTTATCTTTCGATCAGGATAACTACAATTTTCTTCGATCTTTTAAGTTATGTCCATTCCTTAATATGAAGCGTAGGCTTTCCCTCTTTTTAGAGCCTTCTTCGCCTTTAAGCTTTTCGAATATGGTGGATTATACTCCAATTGTCTTCATCCACAAGATGGTTTCTTCTGGGATTCATCAACTATTTCCAAAACATGCCGATCGGCGAGTGCTGATCCATTATCCTCTTCTTGGTGGAAGTTTTTGCATCTTTTTCTCCTTTTCTATCTGATGCTTCCTCCTTATTCTGACGAGGAAAAGGGCCATCTTGCAATATCTCTCTACCCTCATGGTGGTAGCACCTATGCAATGTCTTAAAGGAAAGACATTTCATTTTCTTTTAGACTTGGATCATATTTTTTCATTCTTCTTTAGACTTTGTGTTTTCCTTCTGACGTAAATCTCTCTCTTGTTTTGAATTCGATCAGATTAGGTCTTCTAGCTTCATTTCCCTATTCTATTTTGAGGGAGATTCTAGCTAATAGCTTGTTAATAATTTTTCCCTTTGTGTGCTACTTTCCTTGAAGCAAATGGGAGAATGTGTTGCTTTGTATTTTTCCTTTTTCCATATCTTGCTTTTTTATACTTCTTGCTTTTTCCTTTGGCTTATTAGAAGACAAGAGAAGGGAATGTTGTTTCAGCCTTCCTTGTATTTTCCCCAGTAGGCTACTTCTGGGAGTCTCATGTGCCTATTGTACAACATCTCAAAAGAAAGGCATTTTGCTTCCTTTCGGACCTGGCACATAATATTTTGCTTGCTTTTAATCCTGGATATTGCATTGATCATATGCTGCTTTCCATGTAGTCTCGGGGACTTTTATGGTGTGTTCTCTTCGTAGTTATAAATCCATGCTTCTTCATAGATATGGAAATTAAATGGCTTTGCTTGGCCATTGGCTCTCAACGAAAACACTAAATGATAAATCACAAAATTTTATCATTTAATAGGGAGTTTTCATATAGGAAAGAAGGAGAGGTTCGATGGTAAGGTAAGGAGATTCTGATCGGACGAAAGAGGAGAAAACTTGTAAAAGGTGCTTCCCCGGTGTTTCGGGCGTTAATACTTCCATGGTTAAGTTAGCAATAGGAGAAAAAGCTTTTAGAGAGATAAAATGTCCCACTATTCCATTTCCGCAAAATAGTGTTGCGAAAATGAACTCTCCACTTTGTATTGTCGTGCCGTTAGCCAGATTTTGTAGCCTTCTCTTGCAAAAATGAATTTGGGTACTCTAGTCCCCTAAATAGTTCTAACAAATCCCATTTCCCTAAATAAATCTCCTAAATACATTTTTAATAAAAAAATCCTAAACCTGTCCTAATCCCAATTAAATTAGGTTTTTATTTTTTATTAATTATTTTTTTAAACAAAACGATAGCTTTATTGCCTAAGGACAAAAATAGGGTTTTACCCGATTCAATAGTTCAGTAGTTTTTTTGGTTCCATCCAGTTTTTGCCGATCAAACTAATTGAATCAACTGTCGATTACTAGTGAGAGCGATCCAAACAGTTCGATCCAATTTTAATAGCATTGACGGTGAGTGTGAAATATGAAATTTTAAAACTCAAGGCAAACCAATAAAAAAAGAACCATAATTAAAACCAACAAGTTAAACCAAAATTACCATCAATCATTTATTATTCCTATACGTAAATTAGGATGTTAAAAACGGGTTAAAATTATTATAATTAGATTTTCTTTAAGAAAAAATTAATTTGAGCTACACATTTTCTCACAAAACATATTTATTATCTTGTATTATTATTTGGTTGTTTATTTCATTTACCAAAATCAAGATAAATTATTTTATGTTAAATCCATCAATTTATGCCATTTTTGTCAAACCATTACAAAAGCTATTTTGTAAATTTAATCTTGTTTATTGTTAAATGTTGTATTTTTTTTATTTTTCATATGTATGTAATTACAAAATCGATTGAATAGGATTAAACCATAAAAACTAGTTTTAAAAAAATAGCTTATGAACTAGATTGATCTTTTTTTTTTTCCTTTTATCTTAATGCTAGTTGTAGCATACAACAAGCAAAGAAAATATCGAACCACCCCTAAGTCTTTCACCTCAATTTTTATCAACAAAGAGATTAGTTTAATAAGTTGGACAAAATACCAGGGAAGTATGGGATCTACGAAGAATATTGATAAATCCTAGGATTTTATAAGAAGGGGAGCTGTGTATAGTGAGCAAGATGATGTCGTGATAGGTAAATAGTGAATGTGAGGTAGGATCCAATCGGGTTTGACGAGAAAGAAATCCTACAAGAGATAGGCTTACCCGTTCAGACCGGACGTGGGCACTCCGATTATTAAGTTAGTTTATAGATTTTTTAGAGAGAGGAAGTGCGCTATGCAGGATGTATGTGATTTGGAAATGAATTTGATATTTATAAAGATGAGAAAAACCACTTGAGAGGTCTACCTTAGTGTCAGAGTAGGCAAATAGTGACATGATTTTTGGCAAGCAGCAGATGGGATAATGGCATGTATCAAGAGCCTTGGAGAGGATGAGACCTGTCTTGAACGATGGATCGTCCCATCATGTGGACTTTTGGTATGCATTTAGCAGTGTGCGCGGGGCCTTGTGACACTGGGCTTTCGCTAAGTTGGGCCTTTTAACCTTGTTGGGCCTTTTTCCATGTTAGCCCATCTATTAGGACATATTAAGCATTATCATTTGTCCATCTTTCGATGCTTCGATTGGTAGATCGAGTTGTGTCGAGGGAGGTTTCAATTTGATATGTTATATCTTGAGAGATCATTGTATTTTATTAAAGCCTGTAATGTTTCATAAATAAGTGAAAAAATGTTTTAGGTAGTCGGTACCTGGATTGATGATCTTTTAACCCTTTGTGGGCTTCATCATTTGGATTTTTTTAATTGGCGTTTGTTCTTTTCTTTGAACATTCCAGTTTGGAGCCATCTTATAGGCTAGTTTCCTTGCTATTGATGTTTTGTTATCATCATTTCTTTGGATTGGGTGTCCCGCTTCTTTGCTTGCGATCTTATTGGTGGATCATTAGTTAAAATGTAACTTTTAAGGATGCGCCTTGTCGTGAGCGATTTTCAAATTTCTTTCCTTTGTATCTTGTGACTCATGCTTTCATTGAACCTTTTTAAGCTCGTATTTTTCTTGCTTTTGCTCGGCAAATCTTTGTTCCCCTTTTCGGGGCTTTATTAATTTTTCTAGCTTCAGTGATATCCAAGCAAGTGGGTTTGCCTCATTTTATGTCCAATTTTTTATGCTTTCACACTTTTCCTTCGTCGGATGTTTCTATGCTTGAGAGGCATCATTTTGCTAATATTGTTCTTGAAGAAGTGTGACATTCTTGCTATACGTTTGCCTTCCCCACAGATTCCTACAAAAATGGCTATATATATATATATATATAATAGAATTTTACGTGCCCTTTTCAGAGAGCTCATTTTTTATGCCTTTTGCTAGTCTAGGCATATTTCCTAGGCTTGCATTTCAATTTTGAAATTGCTTCTGTCTTCTTTTGCACTTCTTGCTTTATGTTTTTAGTTTTCAGTGGTGAGGCCATTCTACCTTGAAGATAGCTTTTTATGAAGTTTTATGTGGTGAACATCCCAATGCCTTTGGTTTTTGTGAAAAAACATGTTAATCTCATAGTTGAGTGAGGGTAGCAGAGTTACTTGGGGATGCAATTATTTTTCTCTGTTTTCTCAATTATTTTTTATGCATGGATTAATCGACCTTTTTGAAACGATCTTTAGTGTGAGTGAAATTTGCCTGAAGCCCATCTTTTTGCTTTCATTATGTTCGCTTGATCGGAAGTGATCTCTAGATCTTTACTAAGCCTGGTCGGTTATTTAATGCCTCCTTGTGTTGTTATCGTTCTGCCCTCTTAACCTTGGGTTGTTGTGAGAGGGTTCTTCTTAAAAAGGTGGAGCTGACTATGGATAGCCGATCTATCTAAATAAGGCTAAGATGTTTAAAGACTCGAGTATGACCAATCGTATTAATCTTGTCTCAGTTTTTCCATGCTCTAATCTAGTCCTTACGTGGACATTCAAGCCAAGGTACTTCAAAAGAGGTCCTTTTTTGGTTCCTCGTGGTCACTTTACCCAGTTGATTGGGTCATTCCTTGAATGGCTCTTGATTTAGGCTTGTTTTTGGGATTTTTACCAGCTTTTCCTGGAGCCTAAATTGATGCCACGAGGTCTTCTAGGAGGTCGAGCGCCCGACTTTTATTGTTTTGATTTTTTTAGCTTAATACCTTTTTGTCCGGGTCTTTTTCGCAGTAAAAGAGGATGGGAACCATCTCCAAGGATTGTAATTTTTCAAAGTACATGAATACATTCGATCGGGGTAGTCTTGCTTTGACATTCCTCGTGGGATAACAGTAGTGAATTTCATTTTCTCGAGTAAGTTGGAATCTTTGAGATTTTCACAAAATCCGAGTTTACTATTTTGTTGACGTTTTTGTTTTCCTTTGTAATCATTTTTTAGTGTTATTTGCCTTTTCTTTTTCCTTCTCTTTGAATGGCATTCTAATTTCAGGGTAAAGAGCTGATCGGATGTTAAGCTTATAAGGAGCTTGACAAAACAAATTTTAAAGATCGGTCAACCTGGGTTAGGGCAACAATTATTTTAAATTGGATGATGTCGGATCTTAACTTATCTTTTTTTGATTTTTTACCGATTTTCAGGGTGATCGGTTTGCTAGAGGGACTGCTTATTCATTCGATCAGGTGTGAGCCATAATTGATCTCTTTAAGCTCTTACCATTTTTCGTGCTTCTTATTTTCCTTTGGAGTATTATTGTTTTATTTCAGGCTGTGTGAGCCTTTGACCTGTTCTAATGACACGTACAGGGGGGTTAGAGTTCTTGCTTTCCGATCGTAGTGGCAAAGGTTTTTGCTTAAGTGATCGGTTCAATTTGGGTACTTGATTTCTTCAAGCTTTTTAGTATCTTAGTCGTGCCTTTTAATGATGTCGCTTTATGGGGCATAAAATATGAGCCGCTTTTAATGGTTGTTGCTTCGTTCTTTGTGTGTTTATGATGACGATTTTATTATCCCCTTTAATGTTGACTCTTCGATTTTGGCTCTGCATTTATTGGAAATTGCCACGTGACCATATTCATTAAGGCTTTGAGGTGGTTTTCCTAAGGATGCCTATAAATAAACGCATCCTTTATGCTTTTCTAAACAACTTTGGGAATTTTTGTTTTTTCTTTTTATTCTTCTTTCTTTTGTCTTTTCTTATGAAGCCATCTGATTATTTTGGACCTTCTTCATTTATCATTTTTTCTATTTTGGGAAGATGAATGAATTGTTAGGCTTTTCTCTAGCCTTATATCACCGCCATAGCAAGTCATATAGCCTTTGCGTTTTGTTGCTTCTTTCAGCTTTCTCTCCTGAAGCCGTGGCTGAGCTTTTTTTGCTTTCCTGGTTCTGACGTGCCATAAGTGAGAGTTATTTGCAAAGTTGTGAAGGCTAATGAGAGGTGTCTTATGGTGGCAAATTATAGATGTAGGAGTGCATTGTCTTCTTGCAAAGAATTTACTTTTGATGTATCATTGTATTTTGGAAATTTCAATAAAATTCTCAATTTTTAATTTTATTGTGTCTATTTTTTTTTATGTTGTTGTCAAGTAGATGCTTTTGATTAGGG
This sequence comes from Excoecaria agallocha, assembly GCA_037975025.1. Classification (NCBI taxonomy): domain Eukaryota; kingdom Viridiplantae; phylum Streptophyta; class Magnoliopsida; order Malpighiales; family Euphorbiaceae; genus Excoecaria; species Excoecaria agallocha. The sequence continues at coordinate 32,594,338 of CM075821.1, read as the reverse complement.
GTGTGCAGAACCGAACCGAAATTGAATTGATTTTTGTCTGTTTGGTTCGATTTTTTTAATTTTTAGTTCATTCGGTTCTGAACTGAAATAAAAATTCGATTTTATCGGTTCGATTCTTGAAATTAAAAAATCGAAAGAACTGAATCGACCGAAGTTTATATATATATATATATATATATATATATATATATATATATATATATATATATATATATAGTATTAAAATTTCAGAGAATAAAATTTGGATGGGCGGTGTGGAACATGCGAAAATACCTGCAGGTCCTGTATTCAAATCCCAACAAAGGCAAATTTGCAGTTTTTTACTTTAATTTTTTTATCATTTTTTTAATTTTAAAAGTTTTATTTTAATATTTTTTTAATCTACAAAAATCTAATTCACTAATTTTTTTACTTTAATCTTTTTTGTTTTTTTATTTTTTCAATTTTTTACTTTAAAAATTTTATTTTAATATTTTTTTTACTCTACAAAAATTTAATTCACTAATTTTTTTACTTTTAATTTTTTTACTTTAATCTTTTTTTTTTTGTTTTTTCAATTTTTTGTACTTTAAAAGTTTTGTTTTAATATTTTTTTTACTCTACAAAAATCTAATTCACGATTTTTTTAGAAGATTTTTTTTGTAAAAAAAATTAAATTCATGTTATATTAATCGAATTATTATATTCATTTCCTATATAAAAAAAATCTTATCTTTTTCCACCCTAGTTCCTACATAAGGATTATTTTTTCTCATCATTTTTAAGACCTGTTTGATGTTTTCTTTTTTTTTAAAAAAAAAAGAAATAGTTGAGGGACTCTAGAATTCGATAAAAAGTGTAAAAAATTTCAAATTTAACTTTTTAATAGCATTTATAATTATAATTAAATATAATGTGCTAAAAAAATCAACTTATTATAATATTATAAATAATATAGTAATATTATTATATCAAAGTAGACATTTTGGCTTAGTAGTGTCGTGTGACATATTCAAGACCTAGTTTTGAGTTCAAATTCTAACATGGACATATTTTGCATATTTTTTATTTTTCAATTTTTTTAATTTATTTTTTTCAAGTGAATTAAAATATAAATTTAAATCCTTAATTTATTAAATATGTGAAAATTCAATTTATGTCGAAAATGGAAAATTAAAAAAAATAAAATAAAAGGCTAATACTCATAGTTGATGGAGGAAGGGAAGCCTGCCCAAATCTGTTGGAAGGATGCCTTGAAGACTTTGGGACTTTAGAAATCTGCACATTATATTCGATAATAAAAAGTAGAAATTAACTTATGAATTTAATTTCTGTCCTTCTTTGTTTATGCTTATCTTTTTTAATCGTTCAATTTTATATTTTTTCTTCTGTGAATACGAAAATAGAATTTAGCAAACTTAACTCTAAAAATTAACTGAAATTGTTAATAAAATTATTACACCACTTTTATATGAAGAAACTGTTGCAGAAAGGCTTTGGGTTTTATTTTAGAGAAATTATTGCAATATGTGTTTCATTTGAGATGAGAATTAATAGCTATTCTTTTCCTAATATAAGTGTCTCACTGAAAATTTAAATTCGTTCACCAAATCAATACCATAGAAATTTGGAAAAAAAAAACCATAGAAACTTCTTAGTAAAATAATTGGGTTGTTTAAATCTTATAAAAGGAGGAGAAAATAGAAATGAAAAAAAAATATATGAATACAAGTTGGTGTATTAAAAAGAATTGCTTATGGAGAATTACTTTTAATTTAAAAAGTTGACGGTTTGGCTAATTTCCCAATTGATCGGAGTTTGAATTTAATTTTTTTCATCCCATATATATATATATATATATATATATATATATATATATATATATATATATGGTCAATTGTTTCAATTCGAGTATAATAAAAATAATCAGTACTTGAATTTAAAATATAATTTGAGGAAATAAATTGGGAATATCTGGTTGATAATTATAATTGATATAAAAAATTTATGAATTAAGCATATTTTAATACCACCACATAAGCAAACGTATTCATTGTTTGAGATTATTGTTTGGATGTGCAATTAATTAAACATACATACAAATTAGTCCAAGACATAATTACATTTGTTTTTTTGCATTTATTGATTAAATAGCTAATTAGGTTTTTTTCATAATTATGTTGTATGTATTTTTAATTGATTTTATTTTGTTGGATATATGGACCTATTTAGGTTAAAAGTCCAATTAAAAAAAGCCAAATATGACCCAGAACTGATTGAACCAAATCGACCAAAATTATTTCGGTTCATTTGGTTTTTGATTCTATAGAGTTCAGTTTCGATTTGATTCCTATATTTCCTGAAGTTTGGTTTTCGGTTCAATTAATTTGAGCCAAAACCAAACCGACCGAATGCTCACCCCTGCTTTTGATTTTTGCTTTTCACCGTTGCTTTCTATCTGACGACCTTGAGTTTGATTTTTAAAGGGGTTTTTTCCCTTTTGATCAAATAATATAACCATTGAAGCAGTAATTGAGTTAATTAATCCGTTTGCTTTTTATTTGGGGATGATCTTAGGCGGATAGGCTTATTTGTGAAGTAAGTTGGCATAATTGAAAGGTAATCGTGTTTTAATCGGCTTGCATAATAATCATCGAGACATGTTTTTGCCATCTAAGCCTTTAATTAATCTCCTCACCCGGGGAGATATTAGTTTTGAATTTATGATTATTCATTTGTCATTGTGATAATGGTTATATAATTCGCACGTCAATCTTTTGATTGAGATTATAATGACCTTTACATCAATCTTTTAATTAGGGTTATGACTTTTTTATCGATCTTTCGATCGAGATTATAATGACTTGTTCATTGATCTTTCGATCGAGATGTACATCGATCAAGTAAAAATTTGCATTTTTGTAGGTGTCTTTTGCGTTATCTTTTTGGAATTTGTCAACTATCTCGCCTTGGAATCTATCCTTGATCGGGAATTTATCGATCGGGGGTAGCTGACTTATCAACTTTTTGGTCGGGACTAATTGCCTTCTTTTTTGCCATTTTGCAACTGGGTGGTGCAAATTCCAAATCCCATAGGATCGGGAAATGTTTTTGGGTCATGATTCTTGTGTAGGATATGGGCATCCAGGAAAGTGCTTCTGATTACAAGGGAAGCATTCTTCGCCTTTCTTATCATATTTTCTCCATTTCTATCTGGCACTCTTTTTTGGGTGAGTGCGATGGGTCCTGCTAGGAGCACCACTGGTCAGTTGCCTTCATCCATAAGAGGCAGCTTTATAGCCTTCTCTAGTGCTCCAACTACGTTGGTGAATGAAAGGAGGAGCAAGGGGTGCGACGTCTCTTGCCATGCTTTCCTCCCTGCCTCATCTGATATCAAAGTGGTGTGGGAGGTTGCTTTGTCGTTCCTCTCTTTGTCTTTTCTAGTGAGGGGGTCATGGGAGTTTCAGGCAACAATTGCGTGATGTCTTGAACGAAAGACATTACGTTTTCCTTCAGACTTGGCGCACGCTATTTCATTCTTCTTCAGGCTTAGGTTTTCTTTTTCTCCAGTTCGACTTCTTTCATCTGGAGGGCAGAAAGTTAAAGTTTGGGACGTTCTCGATTGGTTGCAAAAGTTAGTTTGGAAAAGTAAAGATCTTTGCCCAACCACATCTTTCCTTATATCAAGCTGACTAAGTTTTCATTCTAGCGACTTTTTTCTCTTTGCCTTCTGAGTTTTGAGAGGTAGGTGTCATATGAAGTAAAGACATCAACACTCAAAGCTCATGTTGACAAGCTTCCCAACCAATTTGCTCGTGTATAGGGATGAGATAGAGAGGCCTCGGTATTTTTCTATGTCTTTTTTGACAGGAGGACCGTGGAGTTTGGCACACCCTTGCATGATGTTGTGGGAAGAGGACATTTCGTCCTCCTTTGGCCTTGACGTTGGTTTTTTTTTTGTCTTTTTTTAGCCCTGAAGTTTTCTACTTCAGTTTTCTTTTAGTCGCTGCTTGGTGTTCTTCTATGTAGTCTCGGAGACTTTCATTAAGTTTTATGCTTTGGCCCTCCTTATATGGTAGCAAGCCCGCATTTACCTTAACCATGTAAGAATCGAGCACTTTTAACTTAGCGATTAACTCTTAACCAAAGTAACAAATGATATATCCTAGGATTTTTCAAGAAGGAGAGTTGTGTATGGTGAGTAGAAAAATGTCGTGATAAGTAAATAGTGAATGTGAGGTAAGATCCGGTTGGACTTGACAAGAGAAAAATCTTACAAGAGAGAGGCTTGCTCGATCGGACTGAGCAAGAGAACTACGATGATTATGTCAGTTTGTGAATTTTTTAGAGAGAAGAAGTGTGTTATGAAGAATGCATGTATTTTAGCAATGAACCTGATATTTATAGAGGTGAAAAAAGCAATTTGGAAAGCCTATTTTAATGTTAGAGTAGGCAAATAATGACGTGAAGTTTGGTAGGCAGCAGATGGAATAATGACATGTGTCAGGAGCCTCCGATAGGATGAGATCTATCTTGACCGATCAGATTATCTCATCATATGAACTTTTAGTGTGCATCTGGCAGTTTGTACGGGGCCTTAAGACACTTGGCTTTGGTCAAGTCTGGCCTTTTAGCCTTGCTAGGCCTTTTTCCATGTTGGCCGTCTATTAGGAAATTTTGAGTATTATCAAGTATTGTTGTGGACTTTTGAAATTTAGACCAAAATACTCACAAGTATTATTTTAATTGTGTATTTCCTGTTATTAGGAGACTGTTAATATTTGTCTTTAATATTAGTAAATAAAAGTTGCTTTACTGGTGTGTATAGAGATTTAACTGACTATGAGATCATGGAAATTGTGAAAGAAAAGACTCATTTCTAGCGTTCTCGGCACCGAAAATAAATATAAATAAAAGTTTGATATTCACGAAGGAATAGATTACGATGAGTTTGATTATGCAGTTGTCATTGTTGGATATTGCACCCATAAGAGCATGAAAATTTAGAGGATTAAAAATTATTGTGGAGTCGATTGATGCAATAATAGTTATGGTTGGGTGCACAAGAGATCGGATAAATTGACTTTTAAAAAATTTAATACCCTAATGGTGTGCTAGGAATGTACATGATACGGTACAATTCGAGAATTTATAAATTTTCGTATTGATTTAAAATTTTAAAAATTTTAAAAATTAAAAATTATAACTGTCTTAAAAATTCGGAACAATTCGGTACAATTCTATAAAAATTTGATACAATTCGATACGATTCTTCGGTTGTTTCGGTACAAAATAAAATAATACAATACAATTCAGTATTTCGGCTAATTCAATATTTTTAAAATTTTACATGCACGTTAAATTATATTATTTAAAATGCAGAAATTTAATAATTAATATAAATTTTAGAGTAGTAAAATTATTTTAATGATTTTAAGTATGAACTATCAGTATAAATATAAAAAAATAAAAAATAATTTATTATTACAAAGTCAAAATAAAAGAAAAAAGAAACTGCTTACTAGAAGAGTAACAGATTCTGAAAAATAATCTTGTTGGACTGAAAAGTAATCAAGAAATTTTCACGTTTTTCGTCATTCGAAATGTCAAACTTTCACTTTCCAGAAAGTACAACCAGGGATGGGAAGGGTACTATGTGCCAACCGTGGAAATATCATTTCATTTGTACTTTAACATAGCCACTTCATTAATTACATAAAGAGTACATACCTAACCCAATTGCATCAGAGCTCTTCATGATCTTAAGCCTCTTGCACGTATCAATAAACATCCTGATGAGATAAAACGAAGAGTAAGAGGAGGAACAAGTTTCTCATGCACATCAGTTTGATTTAGATCATAAAATGCATCCCCCTCGTGAAACTTCACTGCCTTTTTGAAGGTATTATCTGCAGATAATATTGCAATAAACTGAATTCTGCCTAAATGATTTTCAAGGGAAAATTAAATTTTCTTAAAAAGTCCATTTAAGGAGATTAGATATGCAAGGTTACACAATGCTCACATATTCCTGAGTTAAACATTTAAAGAAGAGAAACAATGCACCGTCCATGTGCATCTAGATTCAACCTGAAAATATACCAAGAGCAAAACAAACATGTCTTAATACAGGTCAAAATCACTGCTGGGGACAGGGAGCAGAAAAAGGAATGATGGCCTGCAAGTGCCTCACAATTTGACCCAAGTTCCAAAAAGAACATGGAAAATGGAAAAATAATTATTTCAGGAATTTGGTGATCTGTTGGAAAACAGCTCTAAAACTATATTTAACTAACTTATTTTTGCCAAAGAACTTCCAAGTGAATGGAACTAGTCCGTGAAAAATATTACCACTTTATACAATTTCCTACCACATCCACTTTACCTACGATCTCCTTAACCATCTGGGTACAAAAAATTTACTCAACCCAGCAGCTATTATCACTTTCTATTGCAACACAGAAATAAGTCAGAAGAAAACTTGACAGATTATAGGAACAAAAAAAAATAAATTAAAAAGAGACTATATAAGTCTAGCATAATAAGAGAGTTGTATACATAATTATCTCAACTCGATTCATAGACTGGCCACTTACTCCATTCAGTAAAATGAGACTAAGCAAAAACATTTACGACTTAAAATTGGAAATAGCAAACTGGATGATCATCTCACTGGTCATCTATTTCTAATAGAAAACACAACCTTACAAAGTCATATCAACTCTCAGTCAATTAAGGATCAAGTTAGAATTTCATTTTCCCAGGGATGCAACAGGAAAAATTCATAACCACAATATTATCAATTAATATATTGTTGAAATCACGCATATGCAAATTAAAACCATAAAATTATCACATCATCAAATCACTCATATCATATGCACAGAAGACAATAGCAGTATTGGCAGATGCACCAAGCATAATATCGCCATGCGTGAAATTTATTATATATAATAACTATAGATAAAATTTACACCTCAATGTCATTCAACTAGTATGTATATATTTTCATACAATAGGTATATAGGTAATGGAGTTAAACAAAATATCATTCCACACCTACACATAAAGGAACTGATCATATGATTTACACCACAAGGTTTCTGGATATCACCCTGTAAACAAAAATATCACCATGCAGCAGAACATGAAGGAATATCTTACCCAATGTAAAACAGCTGAATATCTTCTCGAGAGCATAAGATAGTTCTTGATACGTAGGGCAGCTTCTGAGATCTACCTTCCTCAAGTAAGGAGCTCGCCATGCTCGCCGGACCGGTCACTGGAGAAGCTGCCCGTTGATAGCTAGGACCACCGGTAGTTGCCAGGTACCACTCACGTGCCCCAACACCGTTGCATTTGGTCGGGATCTAAGCTGGAATGTCCTATTTCACCGGGGGCCGATCTACTTGCTGCCGGCGAGTGGGGAGGAGCGATGGACACCGACAGGTTCACTTCATCGCTGGAAGATCTCCGATGATGATCGTGAACCCAATCATCACTACCGGTCGCCGGAACAAGAAGAAAGAACTTTTGCCATGAAGAAGAAATCGGGAGGGAAGGAATCATGTGATACCAATTTATAGGTATGAACACCAAGAATGATAGAGAGGCTACGATGGTCGGAGTAATGCCGTTGATCGGCGACGAGGATAGTGGTAGATCGGCAAAGCCTCTTTTTCCCCCTCCATCCCCTATCTCCCTCTTTCCCTTTTATTTTCTTTTCTTTTCTTTTTTTTTTTCCTTAGTCTCCACTAACTCCCTCTCTAATATAAATTAATCCTAACTTTTATTGGGACATTTATTTAAATAATGTGTTTTAAAAAATTATTTACCTAATTGGTGTGTGTGTCAGAAAATATTTACTGGAATGGGGTGTGGGTCTGAAACCGCTGTATACAATAGCGATTTTGTCAGTGATTGCAGATAGGGGCCCGGTTTCAGACTGAAACCGCAGTATACAGAAGCGGTTTCAGAGTCTGAAACCGTAACAAAGTCCAGCGGTTTCAGACTCTGAAACCGCTTCTGTATCCAGCGGTTTCAGACTCTGAAACCGCTTCTATATCCAACGGTTTCAGGTTGAAACCGGCCCCCACCCCATTCTTCGATTGAAATAAATTTTTCGTCCCGTCAATATATATGTTGCCGATACCTTTCAATTTCACATAATCAATTTTTACTTCTTATCATACATATGATAAGTTACGAAAATAATTTTTTTCAGATCAATAATATATTTTCAACAGTATTCTGAAAAGGTAAGTTCAATCTAATAAATTTTGATTTATAATTTAATATTATTAATTTAAGTTTGCTTATATAATAATTATAAATTTATTAACTACAGTGCAGAGTAAATTCAGAAGTTGGAGTAACAAATTATGAAAATCGCAGTTGTATTCTTAAAATAAGGTAAGCTAATAAATTAAATATATTTATTCTTTATATTGTATATAAAGAAAATCGTTATAGAAATTACGAATATGTTTTGATATTATTACTATTATCATTTTTTGTTGTTAAAATTATATATATTTTGTTAGTTAGTAATTTCCTAATATTATTGTTGTTATTATTATTAATAATAGTGTAGTAATAAATTTTGTTATTCTTACAATATAATAATAATAATAATAATAATAATAATAATAATAATAATAATAATAATAATAATTATTATTATTATTATTATTATTATTATTATAGAAAGTATTGTAGATATTAATATTGTTGTTGTTGTTGTTGTTATTATTATAGAAATTATTGTAGATATTAATATTGGTATTTGTTATTAAAATTTTTAAAATTATTATTATTATTATTATTATTATTATTATTATTATTATAACTGTAGATATTATTATTATTATTATTATTATTATTATTATTATTATTATTATTATTGCTGCTGTAGATATTATTTTTGTTATTGTAATTAAATTAATGATTATCATTAATATTATTATTGTAGATCAAGAATATTGTAATTTTTATTAAATTTATTAATATGAATATGAATATGAATATTATTATTATTATTATTATTATTATTATTATTATTATTATTATTACTGTTGATATTGAATTTGTTGTTTATATTAAATTTATTATTAATATTGTTATTATTGTTATTAAATTTATGAATATTATTATTATTATTATTATTATTATTATTATTATTATTATTATAACTGTAGATATTATTATTATTATTATTATTATTATTATTATTATTATTGCTGCTGTAGATATTATTTTTGTTATTGTAATTAAATTAATGATTATCATTAATATTATTATTGTAGATCAAGAATATTGTAATTTTTATTAAATTTATTAATATGAATATGAATATGAATATTATTATTATTATTATTACTGCTGATATTGAATTTGTTATTTATATTAAATTTATTATTAATATTGTTATTATTGTTATTAAATTTATGAATATTATTATTTTTATTATTATTATTATTATCATGTAAATTTAAATATATATTATAATATTATTTTAACTCTAGGTTATTGAAAGATGTCGATATATACTGATTTTTATGTGCATACGGGAGGAAAAATTAGTGTTGGAGCATCATGCTTTCAATATGACGTATCTGGTGCGAATGCTATTACAAGAAGGATGAGAGTAAAAAATAAGCCGACTCTTCTGGAATTGATCCATAAAATTAATGTGAAATTGGGTTTAGGTATGAATGACGTGATTGCCAGAATTATTTATAAGAGCCCAATGTACAATCGAGGATCGTTATGTTGGACGTCGGTTGATTTGGTGGAAGACGATGACATAGATATAATTTATGATAATTTAAAGAGATATGATGATTACAATTTGGTGGAATTAATTGTTGTACTTGGTGAGGAGGGTGCAGGAGGCAGTAGACCAACATATGAACACGGATATCAATTTAGAAGTGAGGCTGTGGAGAGAGAAAACCTTGAGGCAGGTCATCATCAATTGTTTAATGAAAATCTGCATAGTTAGTCTACACAATCTATTAGTCATCAAGATAATGATAGACGGGATGGTGATTTAATTGGAATGCAGACAAGCATAACTTCTGGAGAAGGTCAATTACGACGATTAGTTAGTCAGGTACCAACTGGAAGAATGAGTCAATCCAGACGGTCAATTACCCGAAGCGTGGGTGATTTTTTTAGTAAATCACTTTTTGGAAATAGACGGAAAAATCGTTCAACGGAGAGAAATTTTGTTCAGATAAGTGGTGCAGATCGAGGTCGTGTTACACAGCTCGACAGTGAACATAGGCATTCTATTCCCCATGCCCCAGATTTAAGTCGTCGGCATTTTGTTTCCCATGTACTTGCTGATAGTCAACGGCATTCCAGTTTGCATATACCTGATGACAGTCAACAACATTTCAGTTCGCATGTTCATGCTGAAAGTCAACGGCATTTTATATCACATATTCCTGATATAAATCAACAGCCTTATACTCAGCAAGTTACAGATGTATGTGCTAGTCAGGAATGGCAGTCTTATAATCGGCGAGATGTTGATTTACTATGTGATAGCATTTTTAACAATACTCAAGATATGGATGCAAATGAAAATACATGATATAATCCCATTAATGCAGATGGTGAAAATGAATCGTTAATTCATTTGGGGGATGATGATGATATTGAAGATGTTCCAATGTTCAATGATTATGTCTCACCTAACGATAATGTAGAGGCTGAAACTGTCAACATGCAAACAGACAGCGATGGTGAAAATTCTGATGATACTGAATTTGACAGTCCATTAGCATCCATGCATCCAATTCAAGAGACAGACGTGGGTAATTTTGTGTTCCCGTCGGAACATTATTCACAAATTAATTTTGAAGCATCCCAAGTTGATCTTTCTGAAGATGTCCAATTTAAGACTTGGGATGGTGTGTCTGAGTTATCTATCGGAATGGTTTTTCACAATAAGGATGAAGTAAAATCATGTGTGAAAAAATATTCAATAATGAGGAACGTGGATTTTAGAGTTGTAGAATCGAAACCACGGTATTGGATTATCCGGTGTGCTCACGTGGATGACGGTTGCCTATGGAGACTAAGAGCATCTAGAACTGGTAATAGTCCTTTTTGGACTATCACAAGGTTCCAAGGACCACATTCATGCCTTGCTGCTAATGTATCAATGGATCATCGACATCTAGGTTCTGACATAATTCGCAATTGTATCATGGGTATGGTAAGTAAATAACCCACTCTACCTATTGATATTATTATTGCGGCTGTTAAGCAACAATTTAATTTTGAAGTATCGTATCGCAAGGCATGGAATGCGAAGATGAGAGCAATAGAGTGTATATTTGGTAATTATGTTGAATCATATGAAAAGTTGCCAAGTTTTTTAATTGCTTTACAAACCTATATCCCGAAACTATTTTCGAGTTTGTGGTTCATGATACACATGATGGAATGTGACATGGTATGATAATCATGATAGCACAGCGAAAAAATAAAAATTTTATCATACATACCATACATATCCAAAACTAGGAACGAAAACATGCAATTTTAGGTTTTAAAACTTACAACTTTTGATGCCTTTTAATCTTGAATTTGGTGATGATCAGCAACTAAGATACCTCTATCCACCTTAGATATTGATCACCAATGCCAAGGAACAACCTTTTACGCCACTCCCTCTATCCTCACACACACACTTGCAAAGAAGGCTTAAAATAGAGATTGCTAGCTCTCTTTAAAGTATTGTGTAATGACAATTGTTTGAAGCTACAAGACTTGATCTTGTTCTTCTTTAAGGTGCTATTAATGCCTAAGAACACAAGAAAGCAAGGAAGAATCCTTCTCCTTGTGTATTTCGGCCAAGAGAGAATTGTTTTGAGGGAGAGAATTAATTCACGCCAAAAGCAAGGTGGCTTAGCTTATTTTCACGCCAACTTCTTTATATATCCTAGGATTTTATTTCTTTTAATGTGTATACTTATCCTTTGGCAAGTCTTAGATTTGAATTCAACTATCCTAAGATAATAAATTCAAACTCTATTACTTCCTAAAGATAAGTAATCTATTTTGAATTAAACTCCTTTGAATTTAAATTCAAATTTGAAATAAAACATAAGTCATTTAATTAAATGAAAACACTTAATTTAAATAAATAGCATGTGCCAAAATTCCTTGATTTCCCTCTTGGAATTTCGGCCACTTCATTAAATAAATAAGTGATTTAATTTAATTTAAATTTCTTTAGGCTTTAATACTCAATTAACTTAATTAACACAAGATAATTAATTAATTAAAATTAAACCTTGTGGGCTGAATTTCTCTCTCTCATGGACCAAAGCCCAATAGCAATTTTATAACCCATTACATACATTAATTTGACTTTAATTAAAAGCCCAAATTAATGCCCAATACTTAATTTAAATATTTTAAGCCCAATGCTTTGTGTGCGATCCTATAGGTCCATTTAATGTTGGCAATGAATTAATAAATTAATTCAAAGGCTATATATATTCTCTAGCAAGATATTATAGCATTCCAAATTAAATGAAAATGCATATGGCATTTAGTGACCTAATGCAATTTTGCATAGTCCCTTACCCTTAAATATCAGAATTAATATAAGGCATGGAACTAGTCATCCTTATATATATTAATTCCTTTCTTGATATTTCAGTGACACTGAACTCTCAGATAAATAATAATTACTCATTATTTCATCTCGGTATGGCCATACACTTCTCAGTTCACTGATCAAGTGGCCGGTGATATTTTCTCTCTTATCGAGAGGGGTAATCCCTTCACTTCTCTCATGCTCTCTAACATGAATCAATGCATACCCAATCATACCCGTACTTGTCACTCTGTTACGAGCACGTTAGGTGTATGTCAAAGTACACAGTAATTCATAAAGAGTTTCATAGAGATTTCAGGTCTAAGAACTCCGATACAAAACTTGCATATGAGAAACACTTATGACTTGTACCATGTAGTGTTCTCATGAGCGGATCGAATCCAGATACCATGTTCTTTAACATGTATCTATGATCTCTGATTGACACTCTTGTCCTAATGATCCGTAAGACAGAACTCATAATATTAGAGAGAGCATACTAGTCTTAATTCATTTGTTATTCCCATAACAATGACTGACTAGGGATATTTAGAATGAAGTCCCATTTGTTTCAAGGTCTTACAATCCATGTGCCTCACACATGATAACTTAAACCGAAACGACATTCTTGGATAGTTTTATCAATTGACATGCACGGGAATACAAAAGATAAAACAAATGCCTCATTTTATTAACTAAGTGTTTTATTACAATGTATTGGGGCTAGGGCTTACACTAACAATCTCCCACTAGCACTAGTCCCAATTGGGCATAGCCCTAAGACCGAACGCTCTCAAATGAGCTTCGTGCAGATTTGGATGTAACTGTTTCGTCAAAGGATCTGCTACATTATCTTCACTTGCTATCTTGCTAACCTTGACGTCCCCACGATCAATGATTTCTCTGATCAGGTGGTACCTCCTGAGTATGTGTTTGGATTTCTGGTGTGACTGGGGCTCCTTGTCCTGTGCGATGGCCCCGTTATTGTCACAGAAAATTTCTAATGGATCTAGGATGCTTGGGATCACTCCTAATCCATTAATGAAATTTTTAATCCAAACAGCCTCTTTTGCAGCCTCACTTGCTGCAATATACTCAGATTCTGTAGTTGAGTCGGCAACGGTCTCTTGCTTTGAGCTTCTCCAGCTGACAGCACCACCGTTTAAAACAAAAATAAATCCAGATTGCGATCTAGAATCCTGAGTGCTGGTCTGAAAAGCAGCATCGACATAACCTTGTATGACGAGCTCTTCTTGACCACCATACACCAAGAAGTGATCCTTAGTCCTTCGCAGGTACTTAAGGATCCCTTTTACAGCAGACCAGTGCTTTTCACCAGGGTCTTGCTGAAACCTACTGGTTATACTCAGTGCATGAGCAACATCCAATCTAGTACATAACATAGTGTACATGATAGATCCAATAGTAGATGCATATGGGATTCTACTCATGTCGTTCCTTTCCTCTTTGGTTTTAGGGCACTGTTCTTTAGTCAAAGGAACTCCCAAAGCCAAAGGTATGTACCCTTTCTTTGAGTCTCCCATACTAAAACGCTTTAGTACTTTGTCTATGTACTTTTATTGACTTAGTCCCAAAAGCCGATTCGATCTATCTCTATAGATTCGAATACCAAGTATTGTCTCGGCTTCACCTAAGTCTTTCATTAAGAAACATTTTCCCAACCATTGCTTAACCTTTTGCAATGTTGGAATGTCATTCCCAACGAGAGGATGTCGTCCACATATAGGACCAGAAATACTACTATGCTCCCACTAACCTTCTTGTACACACAAGGCTCATCTTCGTTCTTGATGAAGTCAAATTCTTTGACTGCCTCATCAAAACGAAGATTCCAACTTCGGGATGCTTGCTTTAATCCATAAATGAATTTTTGAAGCTTGCATACCTTCTTAGGATGCTTGGGATTGACAAAACCTTCAGGCTGTGTCATATACACATCCTCAAGTAAATTTTCGTTAAGGAAAGCAGTTTTGACATCCATTTACCATATCTCATAATCATGATATGCAGCTATGGCAAGCAAGATCCTAATGGACTTGAGCATGACTACAGGCGAAAAGGTCTCGTCATAGTCTATACCATGAGTTTGTCGAAAACCTTTTGCTATTAGTCTACCTTTGTAGGTCTTATCAGCTTTTAGTTTGAATAACCACTTGCATTCAATTACCTTAGCACCTTCTGGTGGATCAACCAAGGTCCAAACCTGGTTATCGTACATTGATTGCATCTCGGATTTCATGGCTTCTAGCCAATTATTCGAGTCTGGGCTTTCAATAGCTTCTCGGTAGGTAGTAGGATCCTCACGATCTACTAACTCAATAGTGTCACTGTCAGTGATTAGAAATCCATATCTCTCAATCTCCTGACGTACCCTACCGGACCTTCTAGGTTCTTGTGTAATGGGTTCTTGTTCCACAACTGGTTGTGAACTTGATCCCATTTCCAAACCATCCTTTATAGGAGTTTGTGGTGCTTGAATTTCTCCAAGTTCTACTTTACTCCCACTGTCTTTCTTGAGAAGGAACTCCTTTTCCAAGAAAACAGCCTTGCAAGCAACAAATACTTTGTTCTCGACTTGTGAGTAAAAGTAGTATCCCTTTGTTTCTTTAGGATACCCCACAAACAAGCGGACACTGGATTTGGACTCTAGTTTGTCAGATGTTAATTTCTTAACATGTGCTTCACAGTCCCAAATCCTGAGAAAAGATATATTGGGTTCTTTCCCAGTCCATACCTCGTATGGTGTCTTTTCAACTGCTTTAGTTGGAGTACGGTTCAATAGAAATGCAGCAGTTTCTAATGCATAACCCCAAAAAGAGATAGGAAGATTAGCTTGACTCATCATAGATCGAACCATATCCAACAGAGTTCGATTTCTCCTTTCCGACACACCATTCCATTGAGGTATTCCAGGAGGAGTGAGCTATGAAATAATACCACACTCCTTTAGATGACTGTCAAACTCTTGGCTTAAGTATTCGCCACCTCGATCTGATCGAATGGCTTTTATACTTTTGCCAAGTTGGTTTTCTACTTCATTCTTAAACTCTTTGAATTTCTCAAAAGTTTCAGACTTGTACTTCATTAGATAGACATAGCCATATCTACTGAAGTCATCTGTGAATGTCACGAAGTAGCTAAAACCACCTTTAGCATGTGTACTTAAAGGTCCACATACATCGGTATGTATTAGTTCTAATAAGCCATTAGTCCTCTTGCCTTTTTTATTAAAAGGACTCTTTGTCATTTTTCCATGCAAACATGGCTCGCATGTATCATAAGACTCTAAGTCGAATGACCCAAGCACTCCAGTTTTGTAGAGTCTTGAAATGCGTTTTTCGTTTGCATGTCCTAAGCGACAATGCCAGAAGTAAGTAGGGTTCAATTCATTTGATTTAACCCTCTTTGTATTAATGTTGTATATGGACTCTTTGTTTTGTAAATCAAGGATATAAAGGCCATTTTGCAACATGGCATTGCCATAAGAAATGCCTTGGCGACGAATATGAGCATTGCCATTTTTAAAAACAAAATCAAATTCATCATTATCCAAACATGAAACTGAAATAATATTTCTGCTCATAGCAGGCACATAATAACAATTATTCAAAACAATACAAAGTCCAGAAGGTAAAGTGAGGTGATAGTCGCCTATCTCTATGGCAGCAACTCGTGCTCCATTCCCCACACGGAGGTCCACTTCATTCTTCCCAAGTAACCGCCTATTTCTTAACCCCTGCACATTTGAACAAATGTGAGAACCACAACCGGTATCCAATACCCAAGTGGTAGAAATAGAAAGGTTAATTTCAACAACAAAAATACCAGAACTGGACGCCTTGGCTCCATTCTTCTTTTGTTCTTCCTTGAAGAGAGCGCAATTCTTCCTCCAATGCCCTATCTTGTTGCCATGGAAGCAAGTGCTCTCACTCTCCTTGAGTTTTGGCGCCTTAGGCTTAGATTGGGCCTGAGGTGCACTCCCAACTGACTTGGGTTTTCCCTTTCCCTTTCCCTTTCCCTTAGCGGGTCCCTTCTTAATTCCCTTTTGAACCATTAGTACGGGATTGGTCTTTCGAATGTTCTCTTCAGCATTCTTAAGCATCCCATGAAGCTCAGTGACTGACTTGTTCATTGCATGCATGTTATAATTCATCACAAATGGATCATAAGCAGCAGGCAATGATCCTAAGATCAAGTCAGTGGCCAATTCCTTTGGCACTAGTACCTCAAGCTTCTCAAGAGTATCAAGATACCCTTTCATCTTGAGTACATGGGTACTAACAGGAGTACCCTCAGCCATCTTGCAAGAAATTAAAGCCTTTGTTGTCACGAACCTCTCGTGACGAGCTTGCTTGGAACATCTCCTTGAGGTGCACCATGATCGCATAGGCCTCTTGGTCCATAAATTGCTTTTGCAATTCAGGCACCATAGTGGCCAGCATCAGACAGGTCACATCATTGGAGTCGCTCTTTTTGATCTCAAAAGTTTCCTTTTGAACCACAGAGGCATTCCTTCCTGGTTCATCAGGCAAGGGTGCATCCAAAACATACGACTTCTTCTCTTGCTTAAGAACTATTCTTAAGTTTCGAGACCAATCTATGAAATTGGTGCCATTTAATTTGTCCTTTTCAAGGACCGATCGCAATGAGAAATTGTTGTTTGAAGATGCCATTTTCAATCTACAATAAAATTTAGCAAGATTAAATGAGGTCTTAATGATCCCACAAACCGAATTAATATCCCCTTAAATAATTCGCGTTAGTGATTTAATGTGGGCCAAGATCCACTTTTCACAACAACTTATTAGTCAAGCTGAGCCTGTTCACCTAATAAGTTAAGTTACTTAGGTAGGAAAACTCCAATCATGTCTCGTACATGACTCTTGGATCAAATGGGCTAACATCTTTAAGATGTTATAGCACAACCCATTTATTAGTTGCCTAGGTCCGGGCATCCCTTTCCATGTTAAGTCCAACCTACATTCACAACCCATGCCTCACAAAGATAATCGGGTGCATCTAGGACTCCTAGTCTACGTGACCGATGATCGATGCCTTGACATGCTTCGAATTAGGAAGGCAACTTTGTGACTTACTATTTTTAGGGATTCATTTTATTACGGCTTACATGGCATACGCTTTGTCATCCATACATAGCATGCATATATATATAATTGCATAAAGTAAAGCGTGACAAACATGGGCCCAAAAACCTACAACTAAGATTCTATACTATTACATAAGAATCTTCGAGTTGGGCTTCTCCACTCCGGTGGGCTTCGTCTTGATTTACAAAGTCTTCAAGTCAATTCTATTCTAAGAAATAAATGAAACTTTTACAATAAAATATAATGGCACGCAGGCCATATTTAATTACAAAAACCTAGGGCCCATGAATGCACCATGCATATCCATTCATCACACCAAACAAGCAAATAAATATACATAGCATTCATGGATCAAACAAAGTCCAATTTTAATTAATTTAGCCAAGCCCATTAATGGAAATTGTGTACTTGAACCTTTAAGAGATGACCCCGTGATGGGCCTGGGCCGAAGCCCAATGGACTAAATCCTCTTATTGAATAAGTTCTCTTAAAAGCCCAAAACACAAACTAGTTAGATTTGTGCCATAAATCAACTCTAGTATAATTTCCAATTTTGCCATTTTTAATTTTATGACATACAACCCATAAACATTAAAAATACATATAATATGTGCTAACATGAATTAAAAATAAAATCATGAAGAACACATATATAGTACACGGCATTCATGCAAAAACAAACAAACAACAAAAACTAGTTGTTTAATGCTTATGTAATGTTATAAAATGCACAAACATTTAAATCAATTTTATGAGTCATATAATAATCTAAATAAGTCCATAAACACTGATTTAATATTCTATATCATTTTAATCTAAATGTGTTTTTACCATTTTAATCAAAACAAAACAAACAATGTTGATTAAACATGTAACAAACACAAACTAGACATAGTTTTAAGTGATTTTAAAATTAATCAATTAAATTGTCATGGACCAGAATTAAAACCAAATTTAAAACATGTCCAGACCTGATATTTAATCTTCAAAAATCACTTACAAACATCCCAAAAATGTTTTTACATTTAATTTTGAAAACTAGTTGTTAAACTAGCAATTTACATGCCAACTAGCACCTCGTTTCATAATTAACATGTACCATCAGGTATAAATAATTAAATCCGACCATTACCAGCCCTAATAACATCTTAGGACAGTATATTAACATGTCATATTAATTATAATACCTATCTAATCAATTAAATCGTTTTTACACCAAAACAATGCAAAAAACTCAAAACAGAAAATTTCAGATTTGCATGTTTTCAAAATAACGATTTTTAATTAATTTTTTCATGCATCTAAAGCACTAAAATAAGCATGTTTAGGCTCTGATACCATTGATGGAATGTGACATGGTATGATAATCATGATAGCACAGCGAAAAAATAAAAATTTTATCATACATACCATACATATCCAAAACTAGGAATGAAAACATGCAATTTTAGGTTTTAAAACTTACAACTTTTGATGCCTTTTAATCTTGAATTTGGTGATGATCAGCAACTAAGATACCTCTATCCACCTTAGATCTTGATCACCAATGCCAAGGAACAACCTTTTATGCCACTCCCTCTATCCTCACACACACACTTGCAAAGAAGGCTTAAAATAGAGATTGCTAGCTCTCTTTAAAGTATTGTGTAATGACAATTGTTTGAAGCTACAAGACTTGATCTTGTTCTTCTTTAAGGTGCTATTAATGCCTAAGAACACAAGAAAGCAAGGAAGAATCCTTCTCCTTGTGTATTTCGGCCAAGAGAGAATTGTTTTGAGGGAGAGAATTAATTCACGCCAAAAGCAAGGTGGCTTAGCTTATTTTCACGCCAACTTCTTTATATATCCTAGGGTTTTATTTCTTTTAATGTGTATACTTATCCTTTGGCAAGTCTTAGATTTGAATTCAACTATCCTAAGATAATAAATTCAAACTCTATTACTTCCTAAAGATAAGTAATCTATTTTGAATTAAACTCCTTTGAATTTAAATTCAAATTTGAAATAAAACATAAGTCATTTAATTAAATGAAAACACTTAATTTAAATAAATAGCATGTGCCGAAATTCCTTGATTTCCCTCTTGGAATTTCGGCCACTTCATTAAATAAATAAGTGATTTAATTTAATTTAAATTCTTTTAGGCTTTAATACTCAATTAACTTAATTAACACAAGATAATTAATTAATTGAAATTAAACCTTGTGGGCTGAATTTCTCTCTCTCTCATGGACCAAAGCCCAATAGCAATTTTATAACCCATTACATACATTAATTTGACTTTAATTAAAAGCCCAAATTAATGCCCAATACTTAATTTAAACATTTTAAGCCCAATGCTTTGTGTGCGATCCTATAGGTCCATTTAATGTTGGCAATGAATTAATAAATTAATTCAAAGGCTATATATATTCTCTAGCAAGATATTATAGCATTCCAAATTAAATGAAAATGCATATGGCATTTAGTGACCTAATGCAATTTTGCATAGTCCCTTACCCTTAAATATCAGAATTAATATAAGGCATGGAACTAGTCATCCTTATATATATTAATTCCTTTCTTGATATTCCAGTGACACTGAACTCTCAGATAAATAATGATTACTCATTATTTCATCTCGGTATGGCCATACACTTCTCAGTTCACTGATCAAGTGGCCGGTGATATTTTCTCTCTTATCGAGAGGGGTAATCCCTTCACTTCTCTCATGCTGTCTAACATGAATCAATGCATACCCAATCATACCCGTACTTGTCACTCTGTTACGAGCACGTTAGGTGTATGTCAAAGTACACAGTAATTCATAAAGAGTTTCATAGAGATTTCAGGTCTAAGAACTCCGATACAAAACTTGCATATGAGAAACACTTATGACTTGTACCATGTAGTGTTCTCATGAGCGGATCGAATCCAGATACCATGTTCTTTAACATGTATCTATGATCTCTGATTGACACTATTGTCCTAATGATCCGTAAGACAGAACTCATAATATCAGAGAGAGCATACTAGTCTTAATTCATTTGTTATTCCCATAACAATGACTGACTAGGAATATTTAGAATGAAGTCCCATTTATTTCAAGGTCTTACAATCCATGTGCCTCACACATGATAACTTAAACCGAAACGACATTCTTGGATAGTTTTATCAATTGACATGCACGGAAATACAAAAGATAAAACAAATGCCTCATTTTATTAACTAAGTATTTCATTACAATGTATTGGGGCTAGGGCTTACACTAACAACACAAGACTCCAACGTGAAGCAATTTCAACGGATTTTTTGGAGTGTTAAACCAGCCATAAATGGATTGGTTCACTGTAAACCCATTTTGTTATAGCAAGCTCCATTGATTTCAACAAACCCTGCTTATAGCAAGCTCCATTGATGGTAACAGCATGTTGTTCCCAGTTGCCTTTGCTGTTGTTGAGTCTGAAAATAAATCTAGCTGGGCTTGGTTTATGTCCATGCTTAGGAAGCATGTCACTCAATGTGTCGGCATTACAGTTATATCTGATCAACATGCTGGGATAATGGCAGTATTTAGAGATGAAAGAAGTGGATGGAAAGAACCGCTATCCTTCCATAGATTCTGTCTACGGCACTTCGTCAGCAATTACAACACACACTTCAGGAACGGAACAATTAAAAATCTTCTTTACAGGGCTGGTAAGAGTTATTCATTTTAACATATCTTATTATAACAATTTAATTTGATGATATAATTTACCCTTTTGTATTTAGGGGCCCAATTTCAAAGACGCAAGTTTAAGCAGGTTATGGACAATATCAAGGAACTCGATGAAGATTCCCATAACTGGGCAATGAGGATATCA
Organism: Excoecaria agallocha; assembly: GCA_037975025.1. Taxonomy (NCBI): domain Eukaryota; kingdom Viridiplantae; phylum Streptophyta; class Magnoliopsida; order Malpighiales; family Euphorbiaceae; genus Excoecaria; species Excoecaria agallocha. Next base: position 32,572,766 of record CM075821.1, on the reverse strand, counting down.
TTGGATCGTTGGACACTATCTGAGGATGGTAGTTATTGATATGGGCATATGACTACAAATATTGCTGAGAGTGTAAATAGTGCTTTGAAGGGTGTTCGTATGATGCCAATTACTGCAATCGTTGAACATGTTTTTGGTCGCTTAGTAAAATTTTTCAATCAGCGAAGGGATATGTACATGGCTAAAATGGGTCAAGGCTTGCGATTCACGCCTCGCTGTTGTGATATAATGACAAAGCGTGCGAACAAGGCTTGTTCTCACATTGTCCTTGATTATGACAACCGTTTCAAGTTGTACAAGATAATATCTTGCAGAGTACCAGAGGTAAACGTTGAGCCAGATACATATATTGTTAGTCTGGAAAAACGTGAATGCGAGTGTGGTAAGTTTCAGGGAACGAAAATGCCATGTTCACATGCAATAGCAGCTTGCATGCATAGGCATCTTGATATGTTTCAATTTGTTGATAATTGTTATTCCATCAACGAGGCACTAAAATGTTATGATGGCCAATTCCAACCTATGGGACACAAAGCATATTGGCCTGAATATAGGGGACCTAAATTTGTTCCTGATATGGAGTTGCAAAGAAATAAAGGTCGACCACCTCTGGAACATGACCTAAAAGATAGTGTTCCCCTTAAATCATTTTCCTCTGGAACATGACCTAAAAGACGGTAGCAAAGCTCATGCCAATTATGGTATAAATGATCGATCACAGCACGTCCTTCTATGGGTAATCCGGTGAGTACAACAATATCCTGAAGAGTGATTGTGGCTTCACCTACAGCAAAATAAAATGTGTGTGTCTCTGGTCGCCACCTCTCAACAAGTGCTGTTATTAATTCAGCGTTAACATGCATGCTCCCAATTTGTGATACTCCAAAAAAATCCGTTATTCGTAAATATGGAATAATTCGTTCGTCAATATTTCTGTAATGACTGCCCACGCTGGCTCGGCGGGCTGACAGTACATTATGTTGAACCTAATAAAAATATAAATTATTAGTAATTTATCAATGATAACTGACAATAAATTATTTTTAGCTATAAAATATATTTACCGTTCCATTCCAAACAGCATCCGCTCGATGTTTGCGATGTAGCATCAGGATATCATTCTCGATTGGTCCGGAATTAATATGTTCTTCATTTTTAAATTGTTCCATTTTTGTATACACTTAAATGACTAATATACGATATTTTTTATATTCTATTCAATAACATTAATAATATTAACAACATTAATAATAATAATAATAATAATAATAATAATAATTGTAATACTAAATTAAATAATAAGTTGCCATTTTATTTATTATTTTAACATATTATTTTATTTTTTCTTTTATACTACATTTTTAATTTTTAGCATTAAATATTAATTTGTCTTTTTCGCATATCAAAAAATAATATAATACATAACACTTGTCAAATATAAATTAATAAAAAAATAAAAAAATTTATTATTACAATCTTTACTTTAAGTGTATCTTGTTTATAACAATTAATTTATGCAACAATTTTTTTTCCGTAGCAAGTTTTACAAACATAACAATTTAATTCATTTAATCAATTATAAAAATCATATTAAATAAATTTCTATTACTATAAAATTTCCAAACAAGTCTAATCATTCTATCAAATTTCTATTATTAATATTTCATTAATTTATTTAAATCAAATACAATAATGTAAAAAAAAATTATACATTATAAATACAAAATAAGTATAAATATTATAATTTCTTGATTTATAATACATTTATATTATAATTTTTAATTTATAAATTAAAAATAAATTAAATACAAAGTTTAGACACTTACCTAAGGCTTGAAGGCTTGCTGAAACACAATAAAAGAGAGGAATAATAGGGCATTTGCCCTTGTCTCGGATTGCCCTTAATATAGGACTTTTGCCCTTAAAATAATTATGTAAAAATTTTTCACGGGGCTGCAATTTCACCTGGGATGGAGGACAAAAGCTGCCTCCTCTGAAATCGCTGCAGTCTGTGACGGTTTCAGAGGAGGCAGCTTTTGTCCTCCCACGCGCTCTACGCGCCACGACAGACCCTGACAAAACCGCTACTGTATACAGCGGTTTCAGACCCACACCCCATTTCCGTAAATATTTTCTGACACACACCAATTAGGTAAATAATTTTTTAAAACACATTATTTAAATAAATGTCCCACTTTTATTCATTTCTCCCTTAAATTTAATTAATTTTTTCACTCCTTCCAAAATTTCAAAATAAAAAAAAATTTCCCCTTAAAAAATTTTAAATTTAATTTTTAATTTTAAATTCAAATTTTTACCATTAAAAATAATTTATATTTACCATTATTTATAAAAATGAGAGTCAATATAAAATATTTTTTAAATAACTATTAAATTAATATTATTAATTAAATAATTTATAAAATGAAGAAATATTTATATTTTTGTTTATATATATTTCTTAATATTTAAGTTGTTTATCAAATATTTTAAATTGGTACTCTAATCATTCTATTGGTACAGTTGAATTATTAATGTAATTATATACTCATATAATTAAATTATTAATGTAATTATATACTCAGATAATAGCTAATGTGATTATATACTCATATAATTATGTTAATTGATAAAATAATTACATATTCATATAGTCATATAATTATATTAATAGATAAAATTTATTTTATATAATAACTATATATAATCACATTATTGATTTACAACTCCATTATTAATATAGGTATTGTACGAAAATATATACATACTAGTTGAATGACACTAAAAATAAATAAAATTAATTGATAAAATAATTATATACTCATATATAAAATACATTAATTGATAATATTTTATTATATATAATAAATATATTTAATTACATTACAAATTTAGATATTCATATAGGTATTGTTATAAAATAGATGAGTATTAGTTAATTGATGCTCAAAGTAAATGAAATTAATTGATAAAATATTTATGTGATAAATTGCTTAACTTATATATATATATATATATATATATATATATATATATATATATATATAGATATTTAATAAATATTATTTATAAAAAAATAAAATAATTATTGATTGATATTAAAGATATATTAAATTAAAAAGCAGTGTGTCACAATAAAACCCACTTAAAGATCAAATAATTTATTGATAAATAAATTGGTATTTTTAATTAATAAACGTTGCGTTAATTTTCCTTATTCAAGGCTCTGGAGTTGGACAATTAACCACAATTTCCAAAGTGAATTTAGATCAATTTTTATGGATGTATTTTACTTTTTCTTTTCTATTTATTTAATTTTCAGCTTTTCAATTTGTTCAAACATACAACGATGAGGGATGATTTAAACTTAAAGGGCAGTTTAAGGAAAAAAAAAAACAACAAGAAGTTAAAGGAAAATTTTGAGCAAGTATTGAGGGGCTAGACATGTATATTTATAAAAAAAAAAAAAAAACTATCAAAAGCGAAAAGCCTTTGCACCATGGCATGAAAAGGAACTGTTCCGCCTCGAGAGTACAAAAAAGAGGACAGAACTCATTTTGAATTCTCATTTCAGGCCTTCACCCTCAACATTAAAACCTGCTAATCCGATGGTGATTTGTTATCTTTCTCCTATTTTGATTCTTGAAATCAAACTTAATTGCTTCTCTTATTTCCTGCACAAGATGATACTAACAGTAAATTGCCAAAAAAATAAAAATAAAAGAACAATTAAATCTATCCAAAATTTTCATACAATATTTTAAGAGAAACTCCAGGCTTTTTAAGCAAGTTTATTTTGTTATGGAAGGCATCCCAAAGGTTAGAGTTGATTATCAAGTAACTAATTGTAGGTTATGCTAATAGTTTAACAGTCCAGCAAAAATGCTTGACTTGGACAGGCAAATGATCTATGTCTAGAATATTAGATATGACATCTTTTATATCTAAATAAATGGAATAAAATTGCCATTTACAAGAGAATTTGGTAAAAGAAGCATACCAAGGAAGCTTAAAAGTGTCTTTCCATGATCCCTGTTTCGCAAAATTGGCAACAATTTTATCCAATCTTACAATAATCTCTGAAAAGCTTGGCCTAACTATAGGATCTGGATGCCAACATTCTTCAATCAACCTGCATGTTGATCAAGGATTGCATCCAAAACCATTAGGATCCCATTCAGGAAAATGGTTGATAATAAATGATGATCAAATATTGCATCACTTTGTTGTAATATTGTATCACTCATATAAGAGATAACCCTATTCAGGAAAATGGTTGATAATCAATGATTGCATCACCATATAAGAAACAACAGAAGGACTGGATGATTTATGAAACCAAAGGTTATGAACCTTAATCAGTGGGAAGTCAGGTCAACAGAAGATTAAGAAAGCAAATGCAAAATTCCTCTTTAAGGAGTACATATGGTGAAGATTCCCAATAAGATTTGACGAAACCAGTAATTTCATCAATCTCTATAGACAACAAATTTGCACCCATGTTTCAGCTCCTTGCCCTTGTTGTACCTAGTTTTGGGTATCCGTAACTAACCATTATTTCCTACTTTCCTTTTAGACACTTACGCTTAAATTCTATGATACAATTCATACTTGTACGCACCCAGTTTTATTTGAAAACTAAAATAAACTTAACAATGATCATAAAACCTGTAAGTTAAGGAAAGGCTGCAAATCTGAAATTCAAAGAATAACTAGAAATTATTTCCTAAAACTTATGAAAGAGACTAAACAGAACCATAAATAACCTCCCCACCTAAATAATATTGCCAAAACAATTTAGCAATACTATTAATTTCTATCCAGGGAGAAAAGGAAACATGGTGGCAGTGGTCCATAGTGAATATGGTGTTTGAATAAAAATCTGAACTTACTCTTTTAGATCTGGAGTATAACCTCTTGATTTGGTCTTGAAAGGCGGTCTCTTTTGCTCCACACACATCAACATCATGGCCTCTTCAGGAGACTTCGGATGGAAAGGCAACACTCCTTCAATCATCTAAGCCCAAACAAAAATGAACAGAAGAAAAAGAAGTGTTTTAGCACACACAAGAGTATCTACTATTGACCTACAGGTAATATAATGTTTGCACTAAATCAGCACAAGGATATACTATTTCAAATTACACTTCATTGAGCTAATGTAAATTGATACATCTCAATCCTGCCACTAGACTAGTACGTGAGATATTTTGAGAAGAAACATACCTCATATAAAACAATGCCAAATGAGTATGCATCCACAGTTCTATCAACTATTTGACCTTTATAAACCTCTGGTGCCACATAAATATCTACAAAGCAACAAAGCAATGCCATTCTTTCAATTCAAGTCAGGAATGTAAGAGAATTTCTCACTTTTTAACAAATAAATCAATATTTGATAAGACTAGACAGGATGAATTAGAAGAATGCCCGACAAATGTTAAACCGGAGTTATTATATTAGATGTGCTTTAACTTTATTCCCGTTTCCATATTAAGCTGCACCATAAAAGAAATATCCAGTAAAAGAATAGATAAAGTTATGAAGAACTTACTTGAAAGGTCAATGGGAGTCCCAGGTATTACTTTAGCTTTGTCAGGTGAGATTTTTGACAACTTTATCAAACCAAACCCAGCAACCTTCAAGTGACCACCACTATCCAGCAAAATATTTCTGGCACCTTACCAAAATTTCAAATATTAAAAACCGTACATCCATATCTGTAAACATCAAAATCTGATTTGCAATTGACTCAACACTATATTAACTTCTGCATCTGGTTGTCTTACTTCGGCTTTAAATCACAATGGATGATTGGATCTGGTTTGCATTCATGAAGATAGTTCATGCCCCTGATAATAAGAGATCAAGATATCTTAACAATCAAAAGGCTGGATACATGACATGAGATAAAATGGAACAACAAAATCATGACTTTCTTAGTCATTCTGTATGTGAGGTGCATAAGCACATAGTATTATACATTCAATAATTCAGAAAGTATGCACATGCCTAGCAATATCAAGAGAGAATCTTAAAGCTTTGGATATAGAAAGACGCCCCTTCTTCTGAAGATAACATCCCAAGTCACCCTGAAATATGCAAATTTTACAGTTAAATTTCTGATGGAAACCCACTCAATTGAAGTAATATAGTTTTCTGTTATAATTATCCTTTTGCATACCTGTTGAAAGAAAAAATTTTGCAAATCTAATTTAAAAAAACTGAATTTAGGAAATTTGAAATATAAAAACAAACATTTATGAAACTGGAAAAGGTAACCCTTGTTTAAGTATAGATATGAAAACTACATGTCAAATATATCCTCCAGGCCTTATCTTCTTTAGGATATGTTTCTCAACTGCATTGCCAGATTCAGCAAACTAAATAGCCCAGCTTGGTTGAACGCTTCTAAAAACTAAACAAATTATCAAGTCAAGCAATTTCATATGACAGCTGCATTTCCACTGAGGTCAATTAAATAATGAAAATAAATGTAACAGTGATTTGCATCAGTTTTGGACCACAAGTTCTATGACGATTCTGAATTTTGAAATATCAAATAAATGCACAAAAGTTTCAGAATAATGTGCTAATTTAATAGGTAAATATGGCATTTCATCACTTGTACTCCGGGTTTTTTTCCATAACAAACCACACCCATTCCCTTTCTTTTCTTTTTATCTACAGAATCTTTCACTCCATGGGTTTACCTACTGAACTGCCAGCAATACATGGCAATATAAACATTTTATGATAACACATTAGATAACATTAATGTTAGAGAGACAGATCCTTACCTTGGGATGATACTCTGAAACAATCATCATGGGTACATTTTGGGTAACAGCTCCAACAAACTGAACCACATTAGGATGCCTGACCTTCTCTAATAAGGTAAGCTCATGTTTGAAAGCATTTCTGTCGTATAAAAAAAGGAAGAAAAAACAAAAATGGAGAATAAGAGAAAGAGGAGAAAGATGTAGAATAGTGAGATCAATTTGTAATGTTAAAAACATGAACAACAAATTCTAGAACTACTTGGAACATTAAATCCCAAATAAGTAGCTTCAGAGAATCTCCAGCAGCATGAGCAGCATTCAATTTGGATATCAACTTAGATTATGTGAAATTACAAGAAAATTTCAACTGCAGATATTTCACCTAGCAATATTTTAGAGGTTTTTTATATATAGTAAACGGTAATTGAGTAATCTCTAAATGCACATGCTCTATTCAGTGTAATAGTCAACAATAACAGTTGCAACCATTTACTTAACCAAATCAAAAACCATTTGCTTTGCCAGTTCAGCTGAAGAAAAATTTTAAATGAATTTCTACATATACAAGGAAGCTCATTATAACAGAAATTCCATACTTAATGAAAATATGTATTATAAAGTTGTGATCATGGGGTTCTGTTACAAACATAATGGATCACATTAATCTTTTGTAGGTTCCTCGGGAAAGGGCTTGCTCCTACTGTAACATGCAGATATATGTTAAATAGAATCCTCAAATCTTCAAACACTTGATGATAACAACACATGTGCTAATAAAGAAAGAAAAAAAAAATTGAATCATGATTTCATATGGACATGAACTCAAGAGTCTAAGCCAGAGGGCTTTCAACATGTTAAAGAGGAGTTATAAGGATGCTTTGGACAAAGCATGATATAAAATGTATTGAGATCTAAACAGAACGTTGAAAAATAAAAGTAGAGCTTGGATAGAGGTAACATCTAACTTTAAAAGCGATAAAATCATATGGTTCTTCATCATTTAAAAATAAAAAGAAAGAAAGTAAAGTACATACATGCTCTCCGGGTCTGAATAACTGTCCTTATCAAGAATCTTCACCATGACCTTGGTGCCATTCCATTTGGCCACTTGATATGATCCCTGCAAGGGAAAATATCCACTAATAATTCTGATAGGCTATTAGTTAAAAAATAACAAAGTCAACCCAGCTACAGGAACATCCATTTATAGTAAATACGACTATTCAAATAGGACGGAAACATCAGGGAATTGCATTCTCATATACAAATGAAAAAAAAAAACCATGATTTAGGCTGATCCTTTTTCTTTTTACTTTTTTTTTTATTTTTTTTATTTTTTATTTTTTATTGTAATAAATAACATGGTCAAAGCCCTAATAAAGCGACAAATAAATAGGAAATACGGAAAGCTCAAGCGGTACTACATTGCAGTGATTTAAGAATATACATGGGCGCATTCACAGGAAAATATGAAGGCAAGGTAAATGAAAACGAAATTATGTTGATAAACTCAAACCATAACAAAAGCACACAGGAAAGTAACTTTGATAGGTTGAACAGACTCCATTTTTCCAGGACTTATTGGTAATCATTAAGAAGCTACGGACAATCAGAATATCCAAAGCCTAAAATGGTTAATGAAATTACAATTGAAGAAAAAAAGGAGAAAACAAGCCTTATTATCTACAACAAAAAAATGTCATGGAAACAAAAACCAATAGCCGTTTAAATGTGCAGGACAAGCATTTCGCGTCCTCCAAAGAGTACTCCTGATAACTTAAAAAAATAAAGAAGGCTCGATAAGCTCCAAATATTACTTTAATAATGGAATAAAAGGACAGACCTTTGAGATTCCGTCGCACTTTCGAACTTGGACGTCTAATGGGTTGAGTTCATACTCTGGGACTTCTCGAGGATTAGCAACAGCCATTGGCGTCTTCCTGGTTTTCTATAATAACAATACGTGAAAATCAACAAATCTCGTACCTTCAACCAAAAGTGGAAAAAGTAGAGAGAAGAAAAGAAATTAATGCATTTAGTACCGGTGCTTTGGCTCCTCGGGCCTTCAAAATATTGTATACTTCTACATTCCCATAGTATTTAGCATCAGCACATGCCTGTTCAACGATGAACATAAATTCTTTTCTTTATGTCTAATAAGTAAGTGTTCGTTACAATTGTCATACTCAAAATTGAGAAAAAGGACAGAAATGAGAGAACCGACGAAACGGAAGTGTTAGTACCGTGCTCCCCCAGCGATCACGAGCATCAATATTAGCCTTTCTACTCAGCAACAATCTGACGACCTCCACGTGTCCTTCACAAGCAGCGATGTGCAGTGCAGTTCTTCCATCCAAATCAATGCTGTTAACATCAATTCCTTCATTTAACAAATCCTCTACGCCTTTGACATCCCCTCTACACGCCATGAACAGAAGGTGAATCGTTGAATCAAGATTCTCCGGCACAGTGAAATCGTCGTTTACGGGGCTCCTGTGTATAGGATCAAGCGAAGATTGTCTCCCCAAGCTGAATCTGATATTATTCCTCCTCGGATCAAGAGATGACTGCCTCGAAAGCTGCTTGCTGAGGGTTCTTCTCAACGATCCTGTGGAGAACTGGCGAGAAATTCCTCGCTTCAATTGCATCGTGATTCCTTCCATTATCTTTTTTGGTATAAAATTACTAGTTAGTGTTATGGTCTTCCTTTTTATTCCTTCGATTCGATCAATTTCTTTTAAAATTATTTAGAAATGTTTGGTCAATGCTGATAATTCAATAACAATGTATTCCCCTCTCCCTTCTTCCAGCTTTGCTCGAAGGATCGAGAGGTCACAGAGACGAAAACTGTGGCCTCGATTTCGAGCGATGCAGAGAGACAGGGAGAGACAGAGGCAAAGAGAAAGAGGGAATCGAAATAGAAAAACGGAGTAGGTAGAATTAGAAATCAAAAGAATGAATTTGTGGTTGTTGAGATCCGACCAAATCGTAAGGGAAAACGAGCGGCCATGCTTTGTGCTTTCTCTATGCTGTGGCTGAGAGACAGAAAGGGAGAAAGAGACGGCCGATGACCTTGATTATAATTTTAATATTTTCAAGGAATTTTTTTTTGTTTCTTTATTCAAAACAAGGAAGACAGAAATTTAGTTGGGCCTATTGCCCAAAACACATAAGAAAGCTTCCCCGGCCCAACCCAATTGGGGTTAGGGTGAGAGTCTGCAAGTTTATAATTTACTGTATTCTGCTGCCATATATATAAATAGAAAAAAGAAAAAGAAGAGTGAGTTGCAATCTACTAAGGTGTCCCATGATTTGAGCAAATATACCTAGGACTCGTCTTTCGACTGATTTTTATTCTATGACATTAGAACTATGGTCGGTTTCATTGAAGATTGCGATTGATGATTTAATTCCAAGTTTTGTTTCATTTTGTGAGGTCTGCTTCATACTATTTCATGGCGAGGGTTGGCTCACAAAAGCACATCGTTTTGTCGGTGGGGTGAAGAGAAAGAATCCAAGTGCTGCCAGCAACAGGAATGCAGGTGATTCCCGCCAAATAATCATATAGACAATACTGACCTACGTATTTTTCGAAGAAATTTAATAATAATTATATTTCATTTCTATTTAAAAAAAAAAAATTTGTTATATTGCATAAATGTATTTCCACTTTCCATCCCCCCTTGTCTATTTGCAAAACGTGGAAGAGTGTGATATGCCAACGCATAGTGGATCGTCTGCTTTTGCTAAAATCACATTTCGGTTTTTTGTCTCTTCCTCCATTCAATTCATCAATAATGCACTCGTGACATCTGATTGCCAATTTTTTAAGGGTCAACATCTTATTATCTAATAGAATTATTTATTGCTTCTTCTTTTTCTTTTGTTAGCGGAAAGTGACATGAGAGTTATCCTGAAGTAATGTCCTCATTCATTTGAACTTATGAAAATAATTTTATAGTGAAAATGTTCATTGAATATATGGTCATAGTTGCTAAAAACAAAATATATTATTATAAATAGAAAATAGCTAATATCAATTTCATTCATAATTATTAAATTTAATTTTTATAATTAAAAAATAATTAATTAATTTTTTTAACGAAAATATCATTAATTTTAATATATTTTTTCATAAAAAATATGTTTACCAGTTTTCGGTGATGATTCTGATCGGAATGATGACATGGCATATCACGTCAGTAGCTTTTTGCCAGAATGATGACATGACATATCACGTCATCTACCACGCCACATGACATATCAGCCGCTACGTTACCTGTTGAAATAAATAAATAAGAAAAGAATACATATAACCAATTTGCCTTAACCAACTCCAAATTGGGTCATCCATCCAAATTGAATCTTGCTAAGGTGATGGGCTTTCAAGCTTATAAACTCATGCCACTCCCTTTATCTTTTCAATGTGGGATATGAGAAGCTTGGAAAGATGACATTTTCATGATTTTTCTTGCTTTTTAAACCATTGAATTCATCACATTTTCATTTTTTTTTGTTTTAACCATTTCTAATTTTTTCATGGGATGTGTATGTGATAGTTAAAGCCAAAAAATTTATGAAAATGTGATGGATTCAATAGTTAAGAAAGCAAGAAAAACTATGAAAAAATAAAGTTTGAGAAGATTATTATTTTTTTATGGTTTTTTTTTACTTTCTTAACCATTGAATCCATTACATTTTCATGGTTTTTTTGGCTTTAACCATCACATACGCATCCCATGAAAGAATAAGAAATGGTTAAAGCAAAAAAAATCATGAAAATGTGATGGATTCAATTGTTAAGAAAGCAAGAAAAAATATGAAAATGTCATGTTCTCAAGCTTCCCATATCCCACATTGGAAAGACAAAGGGAGTTGCATGAGTTTATAAGCTTGGAAGCCCATCACCTTAGCAAGATCCAATTTGGAGTTGGTTAAGGCAAATAGGTTGACATGTGTCATTTTCTTATTTGTTTATTTCAACAGGTGACTTGTCGGCTGACATGGCATCTTCACATGATGTGATGCCATGTCATCATTTCGGCAAGAGGCTGCTGACATGATATGCCATATCATCATTCCGACCAGGATCATTACCGAAAATCGATGAACATAATTTTTATGAAAAAAGGTACTAAGTTCAGTGACATTTTTGATAAAAAAAATAAGTCAGTTGTTTTTTAATAATAAAGCTTAAATTTAGTGATCATGGGTGAAATTGACCTATAGAGATAATACATGATTTCTCTTTCAACTTATTAACAATTGGCACATTATTTCTTAAATTAATTCAATGAATATTATTAAAAATATAATAATACTATATTACTCTATAAACTTATTCAGAATATCATATCATTGTTGACACGTCACATGAATTGCTTTTCAATATGTGTCATGTGTCTTTGTAAAAATACCTTTAAAATATTATATAAATTGGTTTAGCAAGTTAGCTAGAGTTCCAATTGCCTAATGTCAAAAAGAATATATATATATATATATATATATGATGAAAACATATCTCTATCACCTGTTGGGAGGCTAAGCTTATTAATCAAAGAATAAAGAAGTGATGGAGAAGTCTCTTGAAGGTATTGGGGAGTAGGATGAAAGGAGGATATAGTTGATTCACTTGTTAGAACTTTGAACTTAGAACAAATAGGGCACGTTTGTTTTACTGTATTGTATTAGCATATATAATACTAATCTATATAATATTAGCTTGTATAGTATTAGCATGTATTATATTATATAGTGTTGGATACAAAATTGTATTAGCTTGCAATATTTTATACTATATTTGGTGCATAATATTGTAATATATCTTTTTTTTTAAAATAAAAATAGATACAATAAAATTATTTTTATTGAAACTAATTTAGATAAAAAAAATTATAATTATAAAGTTCATTTTTATTAAAAAAAGAAAAAAATTTAATGAGAAATGACTATATATTGTTAGAAAGATCGATATTTCTAAAGGCAAAATTAGATAAAAAAAATTGAAGAAACGTAAACAACAAAATTGACGAAATGTTTGAGCAAAAAATGAAAGAATTTATTAATTATAATATAGTTTTTCTATAATAGTTATTAAGTTATATATTCAATATTATAAGTTTAAAAATTTGGTCGCGGTGTGATAATGGTGGTCGTAACGGTGTGGCGGCGGCGGCAGTGTCTACTGCGGTGGTGGTAGCAGCAGCAGTGGTGTGGTACTGGAGTTAGTGGTGGTGGTAGTAGTGGTGACGGCGATGGAGGTGTGGTAGTGGGGACAGTGGTGGCAACAGCAGCAGGGGCAATGTGGTGGTTAGGGTGGTGGCAATAGCCATATTGATAGAGGCAGTGGTGGTGGTGGTATTGGCAGGAGCGGCGGCAGTGGGGTGGTGGTGGTGGCAGCAACAATAATGGTGGGGCGATATTTAATATTAATACGATATTTACTGTATTACACGAATCCAAGGGTTTGTGGTATATTATTTATGTACAGTGTATGTGAAATAATAAGACCTATATTGTATTATATTATTTTCATATTAATTTTTCAGAAAAATTTTCAAACATCGTACTTGTATTAACTTATATTATATTATACTATTCTATGTGCAATTTAGAAAACCAAACAGGGCCATAAAGTTTCATTCACTGTCCAACTTGGAAAAAGTTATGGAGTAAAATTGAGCGGTTGATTTTTGTTTGTACAAGAAAATTGAGTTTTAATGACAAAAATCCGATTGTAAAAATATACAAGCAATGAAGAAAATTTAATTCAGCCGTTAGAACACAAAATTTATTATTATTTAAAGAGGGGTTTAATTCCACTCGTTACTGCCTTGAAACAAAACAGCAGGACTTCCAAATCATTTACCTCTAAAAATAATTCTCATTTTTTTAAAATAAAATAAAAAATATAAAAGGTGTAAAAAACAGAAAAACTCAAAACCATTCAATGTAAAATGCCAACCCACAAAATCAATTTTCTGTAAAATGCAAACCTACAGGAGTCCTAATCCATCCTTTTACCCACTCATCGCTACCCATCATCAGAAGCCACCCCACTAGCCCCACCTTCATCTTCCTTTTTCACTTTCTGGTCATTTTTTTTTAAATTTCTTTGCACCCTTCTTTGCTTTATTAATTGGTTCCTCTACAATTGCTTAATCGTTTTTTACAATCAAGTTGTTCACTCTCTAGGAATTTCCTTTAAGCATGGATAATAAGATTTTGTTTTAATTTAGGACGTCAATTTCATCATCACTGCCATATTTAGTCGCCAGCCATCAAGTGAGTCTCCATCTCCCTTGATAACACGACCTTGCTAGCAGCCTGATCAGCTCCACACACAAGCTAGGTAGAACGAGATGAATCGGTCATACCTCTTCTAACTAAGAGCTCAGACCAATCAAGCACAAAGGAGCTCGACCTCATCTTATGAGTCAGCATCTAAGGGAATCCTCCACTATCAGGCAAAAGCGATTTTTCTTCCCCACGTCTCCCCTAAAATAAGAGAAATGGGGAGAGTAACTACAAGTAGTGGGATTTCACCCCACTACTCCCATAGAAGGAAATAACAACGCATAAAAGGGAAAAATTAGGTAAGTAAAGGGATCTTTTTCTCTTCTTCACTGTTAAAACCTCTATTTCACCGAAATTTTGCTAACTTAACCATCGGAGACTCCTTTATTGGAAATCCCATTGGTTCTTCATTTTTGTAGGTGGCTTGAATTGACAGACTCCCAATTTTTAACTTGTCATCATTTGGTGTTATGAGCGTGGAACATGGACTATTTTTCAGACCTCAACCTAAACTCTGCCTCATCAGAAAACCAAGCAAACTTACCTACTCACCTTGAAACATAGCAATTCATCTCGCCAACTAATGATCTGACCTTAGTATCCCTCGCTGCATCCATCCCAAAACACCTCCAACCTTACCCTGTAAGCAGCACATAACCTACTAGCCACATTGTCAGCCATAGTCGCCCAGGCACATCCATCCTCCTATCCTACACAACCTTACTAACCTGCCCGACCCTCACAACCACCAACTAGAGACCCTTTTTCCCTGGTGTTTCCCCCAGCAACTGGGTCCACCATTACCTTAACAACTGAATAATTTGAAAGACTCTTCAAATACCGTATGCTGTGATGCCAAAATCGAAACACTTTGCAATACCAAGGTAGTTTTCGTTCCCCGCTCTTATGAGAAATCCTAGCCATTCCTTTTCCCAAAATTCGCCTACCAAACCTACTAAAGTATAATGGTAATGTCAACCCCCGAGCCTATATCGATCAATTCCAACATACCATACTAGCATTAACAACAGATGATACCGTACTATGCAAGATCTTTCTACAAACCTTGACAGAGTCAGCCCAAATCTGGTTCAGCAACCTCCCTAAATATTTCGTCAAAAATTTTAAGCAATTCAGCGATATGTTCATCACAAAGTTTGTGGCAGCAATCAGATCGATCAAAGTGTTAGACGATCTAAATCAGGTCCCACAGGAGAAGGGAGAGCCATTACAAGCTTATATGGAAAGGTTCAATGTAGTAGCAATGGATATACAAAATCTCAATCTGGAGGTGGCAATTAATATGTTGATAAAAAACACGAGGTGCTAGGACTTCAATGACTCTTTAAGCAAGAAGCCATCCAATAATTTTACCGAGCTCATGTCCTAAGCTCACAAGTACATTCAGATGGATGAAGCTCGGTGCTTGTATTATAGTGCATACAATGACACCAATATGGAGAAAGAAAGGAAGGACACATGAAGGTTAACGCAGGACAGAGACAAGGTTAGGTGAACTGAGTCCATACCACACAGAAGAAGTAGTTTGTCTAACCGTACTTACACAATCACCACTCCTCACTCTAGAGATAGGAAGGAAGAGAGGTTCATGCTTTTTAACACTACCAGAGAGGAAATTCTTGCTTGGATGAAGTAGAATGGATAGGTTAGTTGGCCACGACCAATGAGGGAAGATCCCAACCGAGATCAAAACCTCTACTATGCCTTCTACAAGGACAAAGACCATGTAACAGAGAAATACAAATAGCTAAAAAGGGAAATTAAGCACCTGGTGTGAAAGGGGACTCTATTGCGATTTTTGAAATAGGAGGACAGGGTTAAAAGACATAGGTCACCCACACCTTTAACGAACAGGAGTCGAGCTAACTTAAGCAAAAAGGCACATGCCAGAGTCATCCATGTAATAACTGGAGGATGGCAGTATGATGACTCTAAGAAGAGAAAGGCTAGGGAGCTGTCCGTCGTTAAGCTAGGTGCACATGCCTCCCCCCACGTGATCTAGTTCCCAGCGATAGATGGATCCTATGTCCAGCATCCATATAATGACACACTATTATTTGAAACAATAATCCAGGATTTTTTTGTCTAATGGATATTGATAGATGCAGAAAGTGTGGTTAACCTGATTACACTACAGGCATACAAAGCACTGGGAGTATCTTAGAATCATTTGGAGGAAGTCATCATCCCCCTCATCGGCCTCTTCGGATAGCCAGTCAAAGTGGAAGGCTTAGCAAACTTGCTTGTCCAACTGAGAGATGATGCAATAGTTCGAACATCTCCCTCTATCATATAATGTGATTTTAAGTCGGCCTCTATCGACTGCAGTCAATGCTTATATGTCTATACAGAATTTTATACTCAAAATTTCGACGAAGGAAGGGGTAGCGGCGCTGAGGGAAAACCAGAGAGCAGCATGAAAAACATACATGACCATGTTGAAAGAGGCTAATCAGGCTTTGCCTCTTGACATGATGGACACACTGGACAAAGGAAATCAAAAAGCCAAGCTAGGGGAAGTATTATAAGTAGTCAAGCTAGTACCGAAGAAGAGTGTATAGATATCAACCAATAAGGAAGGCTCGAATAGAGAAGCCCTTCTCTTAATACTTAGGAAATTCATGGATGTGTTCGCTTATCAACCCTCAAACATTAAGGGTGTATCAAAAGAATTGCTAACTCACTCCCTAAACATTTAACCAGAATGCAAACCAATAAAGCAAAAAAGGAGGAACTATGCACTAAAACGACAATTGGCTATAGAGAATGAGACAAGCACTTTGCTGGGGAATGATTTCCTCAGGGAAATTTTTTATCTAGATTGGATGGTTAATGTGGTACTTGTCAAAAAAGCTAGCAAGAAATGGCAGATGTGTGTGGACTTCACTGATCTAAACAGGGCATGTTCGAAATACAGCTATCCACAGCCAAATATATATCTCCTGGTGGACTACATAGCTGGGTTCGAAGAATATACTTTCCTCGATGCATCGGTAGGCTATCATCAGATCCCAATGAACCCGGCAGATGAGGAAAAGACTATTTTTGTCACTCACAGAGGTACTTATTGATATCATGTTATGCCCTTTGGGCTGAAAAATGCAAGTGTCACATACCAAAGGTTGATGGATCAACTTTTCGCTAACCATTTTGGTAGGAACATAGAGATTTATATGGATGATATGATCGTTAAAAGCAAAACATCAGCAAACCTACCTACCAAGATCAAAGAAACTTTCCTCACTCTCAGGAAGATGGGCCTCAAGTTGAACTCGAAGAAGTGGACCTTTGGTGTAGAGTCCAAAAAGTTCCTCGATTTCATGATATTAAAGCAGGGAATAGAGGCCAATTGTCACACCCTTCTCGGAACAGTCTTTTTCGAGACGAAACTTAGTTGAAAACAGTAAGTTTTTTTTCCAAACAAAATGAAACACTTAAAGCACTTTTTCATTAATTCTAGAATCAAACAACAGTCTAACATCAAATAAAACAAACACCAAACATCATACCAAAAACTTATACTATCCATTCATCTGACAATTAAAAAAAATACATTCAAGCTTTTACCTTAATAGTCTAACTATATACATGCCAAAAGCTTACACCAACTAACACAAAAATCTTCTCTTCCGATATGGACTTTCAATGTACTGTGCTCCCGCAACACTTCAAAAGCTGCACGCAATAAACACTACGTGCTGAGCATTAAATATGTCAAGTGGTGACTACTAATCCAAGAATTTCCCAAAAATAAGCATAATTTCGTAATTTATGTTTCTACTAGTATTATTTCATTAAGCATTTTCTTTTACCTCGGTTAACATTAATCATGTTATTAACTCGCATTATGGTAATCATTGTTCTTTTGATTCTAAACCTTCAACTTTACTTTATAGTATTTTCTTAGGTGGATCGATATCGGATTTATTTTTACTTTTACATTCATTTTTACTATAACTTTAATCTAATAAATACATTACTGTTAAAAGGCTTATAAGCTTTATCGCAAAGCGATATAGTTATTTTGGAGTACTTTGCAATCAAAATTTTCTTTCCTTCTTTTATACATTTACCCATATTCAATTATCTGTTTAGGACTTATATCTTTTACTTTTTCCTCATTTCATAATTTTATGCCTTTATATCGTTTTACTTTTCATTTAACTTATCTTTCAGAAAAGCATTACCTAAGCATTAAATTTTACTTCATGTTAATAACATCACTTTTTAACTTTAAACAGGAAAATTAATATTATTTTTCAGACTTGTCATTATTTTTACAGTAGTAATTGGTACAAGAATTACCAATCAATTAAAATTATATTTTTCACGTAAAACAAAATATATTTTAAATCCTTATAAAATCTTAACTAAACATTGATTTAATATTTTATTCTTATAAAAGTTTTGTTTTTCTTTCCCTTATTAAATATACTTTTCAGAAATCTTTACAGATTTATTTCAACTTTATATTTTCTTTCAAATGAATTATTTTTCGTTATAACTTTTTATATTCAATTCAATTAAATAATACTTATTTATTCATTTCGATGTGTCCCTAGTGCAATACAACAAAATTCTCAAAAAGGATACTTGGGACTAGACCCGAAAGTCCCATTGAACAGGTCGAGAAATAATCTCGAAAGATCAAGTCTCACAGAGCAGGAACAGATACATTTTCACTTTCACTAAAACTATGGAGATCAAAGATCTCATCCATAGCTAAGCAAGTCGCCATGACTTGCATCGTGCTACAGAGGTGTCCCTATGGTTAGCCAATTATATCTAAAACAAGAATCATAATACCTGTCTATCGCTAAGGACAAATATAATCAATCACATTTGTAAATGTTTTTGAACATTTAAAATCTTTAATTTCTTTCTTCTATTCCTATATACATTATATTCTAATCAATTACACTCTTTTAGTAATTTTGACTTTTCAATAACTTTTGTCTTTTCTTTCTCTTTATCTTTTCAAGTCACTATTGTGAATTATTCTTTAATAATTCACTCAAACACTTGGGCTTTTCAGTTTTTTATACAAATTATGAATTATGACATTATAATTCATAATTCTTTTTTATTCTTTTTGTATAATTCTTTACAAATTATTGTATAATAATTCAAGTGTCAACTTTTTATGATTTTCCCTTCTCTTTTACTATCTAAATTTTTCAATCATTCATTATGCCAACTAATTATTCGTCAGCAAAATATCTTATAAATTATTTACTCTTTTAATACTTTTTATTTACTAATTTAATTTTACTACTTTTTATACAATTAGGAATTCTATTAACATAATTTATTATCTTATGTCTCGAAAATGCATAATTTGACTTTTTTCTATTGGATTATTCATTTCAATTACATAATTACAATTTTGCCATTATAATCATTTATTTTCACTTTTATTATATAATTTCTTCCATTATTCATCGCTTATTTTTTCTTTTATCATTTTCGGATAAAATTATATTTTAGTCCCCATACCATGAAAACTCTATCTTTTGGCACAGTTAGATCTTTAAAATTACCATTTTACCCTTATTACTATTTCTTACTTATTTTTACTCATTAATTACCCATTTTGACAAAATTATCATTTTGTTCCAAAACTTTTATTTTCTTTCATTTAAGTCCTTTTTTTTCATTTAAAACTCATTTTATCTTTCTTTATTTACTTATCAATTTATTTCCATCATTTTCATTCATGTCATGAATTATTTACCGATAATTCATTATTCTTATTATTTTCACAACCTAATAATTATTTCGAAAAATTCATTGGTTGACTTTTTATTTCTTGTCATTGACATTAATTTATTTTCATACTAATTCATCACTTTAGTCATTTTTTATACAATTATGCATTGATAATTCAATTATTTTCATTACACATATTCATATGAAAAATCCAATAAAATCCCAATAATCTCAATAAATTCCAACAAAATTTATTTATGCATTATTTATTATTTAGCATTATTTCTCACTAAAATACTCAATTATTTCTCATTATTTCATAATTTTCACTATAGACATAACCAATACATAGGCTTTAAAATTTCAAAATAAATTCCAATAATTCATTAAAAATTTAATAGCACCAATTATCATCTCTATATTCAATTTAGGCCATCATATATTATTTTCATGCAAAATTTTACATATTTCTCTTAGTGCATAATTCAACCATCACTACTTTTTCACCCTAAAAATTTTCTTTCTCTCATTTTCACTTTCCATTTATCTCTTCTCTAGTCCAATTACAATTACCCTATTACAATTACATCAATTAACAATTTTACATATTTTTACCTTAATTACATAATTAAGAAAAATTCATATTAATAGGAAAACTAAAGGATTTTGTAGTCACATACCTTTTTCCATGCTTTCACTTCCTTAGGCTTCCCTTTTCATGCCTTAAACCAAATAAATTCCTCCATCATCATACAAAATCCATGGGAGCCGAACTCTTCATCAAATAAAACACTATGATATCGACCTTTTTAGCTCAAAATAACACCAAATCCAACCTCTATGCATCCAAAACTATGAGAAAACACTAAAGAACCAATTAAAATCACTTAATTTTCTTAAGTTTATCTTACCTCTTTTTCTTTCTTCACTTGATTCCTTGCCTTTCCTTGCTCAAATCACATGATTGAGGCCACTAGGGTGACCTAAAGAGAGAGAACTTCATCTTCTATGTTGGGGTTTAAGAGAGATTTGGAGTGAAAGAGGAAGAAATCAAGGAGAGAAGGAAGAAGGGATATTTCGGCCACCATAAGAGGGAGAAGCGGCTGGAGACTTCTGGAGCAAAATCTCCAGATTTTTTCTCCCTTTATACCCTCTTGATGGACCAAATTAGAGCTTAAATAAGTGGGCTTTGGCCATTTAAACATTAAGGCCCATTTAGGCCTTTTTAAAGCCCAATTCAATTTCTCTCTCTTTCAAACTTTAAATTACTTCAATTTTGATTCCATCATTCTTAAAACATCAAAAATAGGTAATACGTAAATTTTTGGCTCAATCGGAGTCCGTTATCAGTTCGATTCAAATTTATCGGCCCGATTCGACAACTACCGGTGTTACCGAAAAATTTCATTCTCATCACCAAAATATTCTACATAAAAATTCATGTAGGTACGCAAAATCTGACAATATTCGAAGGTCGTTTACTATTTTTAATTATTTATGTAAAATCAAGTTTCATTCCTTATCAGGAAAATTGACTCGCTACCTTTTTCGTATTTTTGACTTTTGGAGGCCCATTTGACCTCAAATTCACTTCAAATTTCAACTCTAAGCTCACCATGACTATTTCTTTCAAATGATCCAATAAAATATTTTTGACTTTCGGATGTCCTTTCGGACCCAAAAAATACTATTCATTGTCGGAAAGTACTATTCACGACTGACCGGTGTTGAGGCCATTGCACCAATCCAAAAAAGATCAAGACAATCTTAGACATAAAGCCCCTAAAGATAGTTCAGGATGTACAGAAACTCAAATGGCAGAATCACAATTTTGGGAAGATTCATCTCCTATTCGGCAAGATAGTGTTTGCCATTTTACTAAGCAATCAAATACTTAAAAAGCTTCAAGTGGACAAAAGAGTGTCAATAGGCCTTTGAAGCTTTGAAGCAATTTCTTACAACCCCGCCGCTACTCAGCAAACGATAGGTTGATGAGATTCTATACATCTACCTAGCTATCTTTGAAGGAGCAGTGGACTCAGTTCTGGTTCAGAAAAAAGATGGCCAATAATTTCCAGTCTACTACACAAGAAAAGCCCTCTGAGGTGCCGAGCTAAAGTACCACATTCTGGAGCAGTTGGCCTTTACACTAATCATAGCCAATGTTAAGTTACGACCATACTTCCAGGCTTATACTATTACGGTGTGCACCAACTTGAACCTGTAGATGGTGTTGCAAAGACCAGAGGCTTTAAGGAGGTTAATGGAGTGGGCAGCCTATCTTGGAAAGTTTGATGTGAGGTATGAACCACAACCAGTAATGAAAGCACAGATCCTAGCAACTTTGTGGCAGAATTGCACACACCAGCTCCCAAACCAATAAAAAATTCATAGAAGTTACATGTTAATGGGGCCATATGCTCGGGAGGGGCTGAAGTCGGAGTTATATTGGTGAGTCCAAGGAAGATCTGCATCAGAGTGATGGCACGCATAACTTTTCCAGCTTTCAACAACGTTGTAGAGTATAAAGCTCTATGTTTTGGACTGCAACTGGCAATCGAGGTAAAACCTGACACATTGGAGATCTTTTTTGATTCATAGCTAGTTGTCAGCCAGTTTAAGGGAAGGTTTGAAGCGAAGGAAGGCTCAATGATTTGCTATAAAGAGCTGACGTCCGTCCTCCTGGCTAGACTGAAAGGAGTCGAAAGTACTTGGTCAATCATACAGGTACCCTGGACAGAGAATCAGGAAGCAGATGCTCTGGCAAAACGAGCTTCTCTCAACAACATGATACAAATTATATACATCGTCTGTATAACAATTTCATAGCCAACCTATTAGACTTACTAGATTCGAGTACAAAAGCCAATGGACGGATGACGCCTCCCCATTTACCAATACCTGACCTCAAGGTCTTTACTAAAAGATTAAATGCAAGCTTGGAAGATAGTGTAGAGATCAAACTTATATGTTGTGCTGAATGAGAAGTTATACAAGCGATCTTTCTCAAATCCCTCGACTTTTTGTGTAAATACATAAGAAAAGGACTATATACTGAAGGAAGTTTATGAGGGGATTTGTGGAGCTGATGAAGGAGCATAAGCCATTGCTTAAAAAGCACTTCTACAAGGATACTACTAGCTTACAATGGAAGGAAATGCCAAAATACTAGTTCAAAAGTGCGACAAATATCAAAGATTTGCCAACATCAGACACATCAGCTCGACTCAGTAGAAATAGATCCACAGCCTGTGGCCCTTCACCTAATAAGAGATTGACATACTGGGACCTTTCCCTTAAGTAACTGGTAAAAGGAAATTCCTTGTGGTAGCTGTCAACCATTTAACTAAGTGGATAGAAGCCGAACCTCTCGCTATTATCGCTCCGGCAAACATCATCAAGTTCTTACAGAAGAATGTGATCACTAGATTTGGAATACCGCACTCTATCACCTTGAACAATGGAAAGCAATTTGACTGTTAGGCTTTCAAGGCATTATATTTATAGCTGAACATTCAGTTATATTTCACTTCTATCTATCATCCCCAATCCAATGAGATGACCGAGGTAACTAACAAAACCATCTTGTCCAGGCTAAAGAAGCGCCTAGATGAAACCAAAAGGCTCTAGGTTAATAAGCTTAACAATGTGCTATGGGCATATCGGACCTTGTCTCGAGCAACCACGGGAGTAACACCATTTTTCCTAACTTATGGAACAAAAGCAATCATTCCTTGCGATATCAAAATTTCGAGCACGCAAACTTCCCAGTATGATGGTGAAAATGGGGCTAATCTACTCTGCCACTTAGACCGACTTGAGGAATAAAGAGAGCTCGCCTAGGTACAGTCAGTAGTATATAAACAACGCATGGCATTATACCATGATCGGAGGGGAAAACGAAGTATTTTCGCGTGGGCAGTTGGTTTTGAAGAAAGTGATAGCCGCCCAGATGAGGGTAGGAGTAGGCAAGCTAAACCCAAATTGGCAAAAGCCACACATGATGCACGAGGTTATGAAAGGCAACACGTACAAATTCAAAGATCTCTCCGGCAAAGTTCTACCACACTCATGGAATGTGTCGAGACTCAAGCTATATTACCAATAGCTAGGAATCATCCACTGGTTTTTCCTATTTTTGTTTGTTTAAACTTGCTCGGCATTATTGCCTATTCAGTTTTAATTCTGTTGTTTGTATTTTTGAGCTCACCGGCAAACACTACCATTCGAGCATATGTCTATAATGGGTAACACTCAATGAAAGTTATTCATTTTACCGAGCTCAATCCCGTTTGTTCCTAAATCTTGCCTATTGGCTTTAATTATGTTTGGCATAATTGCCATAACAACTTATTATGACTTGAACTATTTTTTGGCAATATTGCCAACCAAGTCACCTTTCATTTTTACCATTAAGGCAATTTCCTCAACCGAACACATGCCTATTGTCACACCCTTCACGGAACAATCCTTTTCGATACGAAACTTAGCCGAAAACGGTAAGTTTTTTTCCATCACCGATCAATTTTGATATACTTTAAAAACCTTTACATCAAATTCCTAATCAATCGATATTCTTATAAATAATTAAAACATAAATTAAATAAATTCATACCAAAAACTTACACCAAACACTCACCCATCAATAATCATAATAACAATCAAAATACAGTTAAATCTTTTACCTTAATTGTCTAAGCATATACATGCCAAAATACAACTCGATTTAGCACTATCTCTTCTTTACCGATCTTGCTCCACTGTGCAATATGCTCCCGCAATACTTCATAACCTGCACGCAATAAATACTACGTGCTGAGCACTAAATATGCTCAATGGTGACTACTAATCCAAAAATTTTCCAAAATAAAGCATAATTACACAGATTATGCTACTCTTATACTTAATTCATTAAACATTTTCTTTTACTTCAATCAACATTAGTTTCATTGTTAACTCATATTTTGGTAATTATTGTTCTTTGATTTACAATCTTTTAACATTACTTTATACTACCTTCTTAGGTGAAATGACTTCAGATTTCCTTTTACTTTTACGCTTATTCTTTACTATAACTTTTACTTTTACTTAACTTTCGTTTTATCTTTTTAATCACAACAATATAATTATCATTTCATTTAGCAATGTATATTGGTACTCATGTCTTTAATGGTACCAAATTTATAGATTATTTTATTTCTTGATTTATTGTTTAGTTATCCAATATGTGCTATAATTACACTTCTTAATATTTATTCTTTTATTTTTCTTTAACTTTTAACTAATAAACACATTACTATTTAAAGGCTTTTAAGCTTTATTGCAAAGTGATACAACTATTTTGGGGCACTTTGCATTCAAATCTCTATTTCCTTCTTTATACATTTACCCATGTTTAAATACTTGTTTAGGATTTATATCTTTTACTTTTTCCCAATTGAACAATTATATGCCTTTTTATCGT
Source organism: Excoecaria agallocha (assembly GCA_037975025.1). NCBI lineage: Eukaryota > Viridiplantae > Streptophyta > Magnoliopsida > Malpighiales > Euphorbiaceae > Excoecaria > Excoecaria agallocha. Next base: position 32,547,491 of record CM075821.1, on the reverse strand, counting down.
TTTACTTTTCATTTAACTTTTCTTTCAGAAATACATTACTTAAGCATAAGATTTCACTTAAAGTCATTGTCATCACTTTTTAACTTTATATAGAAATTTAATATTATTTTCCAAAACTTGTTACTTTTCAAAGTAACAATTGGTACATGAATTACCAACTAAATTAATTTATCTTTTTTCATTTAAAAATACATTTTAAATCATTTTTCTTTATAAAAGCTTAACTTAATCTTCATTTATTATTTTATTCTTATAAAATATTTCTTTTTTTTTACTTATTAATCACACTTTTTGGAAAACTTTACAGTTTTATTTCGGCTTTTTATTTTCTTTCAAACGAATCATTTTTCGTTTATAACTTTTTATATTCAATTCATTTAAACAATACTGATTTATCCATTACAATACACCCCTAATGCAATATAACAGGATTCTCAAAAATGATACTCGGGACTGGACCCAAAGGTCCCATTGAGAGAGAAGTGATCCCCAAGGGACCATTTCTCAAAAAATATTTCACTGAAAATACTGAAGCTATGAAGATCAAAGATCTTACCCATAACAAAGCAAGTCACCATGACTTGTACCGCGGTATAAGGTGTCCCTATGGCTAGCCAATTATATCCTAAACAATGATATCATTACCTGTTTATCGCTAAGAGCCAAAACAATCAATTATTGCAATAATTTTTAAATATTTAAAAATCTTTAATTTCTTTCTTTTATTTTTTTATACAATACATTTCTGATTAAACACACTTTTTTAGTGCTTTTGCCTATTCGGTAGCTTTTTTCTTCCTTTTATTTTCTTTTATTTTATCTCTTTTAAGTCACTTTTGTGAATTATTCTTCAATAATTCACTAGTACACTTGAGGCTTTTCAGTCCTTTATACACTTTATGAATTATAGCATTATAATTTACAATTTTCTTTTATTCTTTTTTATATAATTCTTTATGAAATATTTTCTAATAATTCAATAATTGATTTTTTTTCGATTTTTCCCTTTTATTTTTCTGTTCAAAATTTTAATCATTCGGTATGCCAACTTTTATTCGGTCGATGAATTATTTTAAAATAATTCACTCTTTTAATATTGTTTATTGGCTAATTTATTTTGATAAATTAGTCACACATTTATTTTATAACTTTTTACACAATTATGGATTCTATTGATATAATTCATTATTTTATGCTTCGAAAATGCATAATTTGACTTTTTCATTTCTTTTTATACTGAAGTAATTTACTTCACGTTTGTTTATCATCACATACTTATTTGTTGAATTATTTCTTAATAATTTAATATTTTAGTTAAACATAATCAATATTTTATTTCACAAATATTCTAATAAAGTATATAAATTCTACAAAAGTTCATATACACATTATTTTATAATTTCCATCATTCTTACTCATTTTATGAATTATTTACCAATAATTCATTATTTTATTACTTTCATAGCTTACTAATTATTTTGAAAAATTCATCGGTTGACTTTTTATTTTTTTCGTTAACCGTGAATTAATTTCATATTAATTCACTTTCTTTTACGTTTTTATGCAATTATTCACTAATAATTCAATTAATTTCAATACACATATTAACATTAGAATTTCAATAAAATATCAATAAATTTATTTATTCATTATTTATTATTTAGCAACATTATTCACTAACATAATCAATTATTTCACCTTATTTCATAATTTTCACTATAAACATATATGTTACATAAGCTTTAAAATTCCAATAATTTCAATAAAAATTCATAGACACTATACATTAATTCTATAATTAATTTTGGCTAATATAAATTATTTTCATGCAAAATTTTTTTTATCTTTCTTTAGAGAACAATTCGGCCCCTTAAAGAAATTATTCCTAAAAATCTTCTTTCTTCCAATTAAGCTTTCATTTCATCTCCATTAATGTCCAATTTCATTTACCCTAAACAAATTTCATCAATTAATATCTTTAACAATTTTTAACTTAGGTACATAATTGGAATTAATTCACAATAAAAGGAAAATAAAAGGATTTTGTAGTCACTTACCTTATTTTCCTTGCTTAGCTTGCCTAAGCTTCCTTTTTCTTTCCCTTTTACTTTAAGAATTTGTTCTTCTCTTGGAGAACCTAAGGAACCCGAAATTTCCACCATTAGGAACCTTAAGTTTTTTTTTTATCTCATTTACTCACATTGACATCAAAAATGACTTTTACACACTAAAAACTATCTAAAAATACTTAGAAATTAATTTATTTCTTTAAGGAAGCAACTTACCCTTTTAATACCAAAACTTGAATCTTGAAAATCCTTTGCTTCCTTTGCTGTAATCAGATGGTGGAGGCTGCAAAACTCATCAAGAGAGGTAGAATTACAATTTATATGCTTGATTTAGGTGAGAGAATGAAGGAAAAGATGAAGAAATTTGAGAAAAGTAGAGGATGATGGTGTCGGCTGGATGAAGGAGCTGAAAGTGGCTGGAAGCTGTTGGAAAATCATAGATTTTTCAGCTTATATACCCCTCCAATTGGGCCTTAGGTTGGTCCAAAATTTAATGGGTCTAATCTAATTACTTAAGGTCAAATAACCATTTTTCAAAGGCCTAACTAAAATTCTCCCACTTCCTCACTTCAAATCACTTCAATTTTGATTCCATCAATTTTATCACATCAAAAATAGATAGCACACAAATTTTTGGCTCAATCGGAGTTCGTTATCGGTCCGATTCAAACTTATCGGTCCAATTCGACAACTTTCAGTGTCTCCAAAAAATTTGATTCTTATTTACAAAATATTCTACATAAAAATTCATGTAAGCATGCAAAATCTAGTAATTTTCAGAGTTCATTTACTATTTTTAATTATTTATGCAAAATCAAGTCTTCTTCACTACCAAGGAAATTGACTCACTACCTTTTTCGTATTTTTGACCTTTAGAAACTCATTTGATCTCAATTTTACTTCAAATTTCAACCCCGGACTCACCATGAGCATTAATTTCCAACGGTTCAATAAAATATTTTTGACTTTCGGGTGTCCTTTTGGGTCCGGAAAATACTATTCACTGTTGGAAAATACTGTTTACCGCTGACCCGATGTTGAGGCAATTACACCTATGACTAAAAGGCCAACTGATTAGCATTCATACTAATAGAGCTTGGCAAATATCCTTGCCTAAAAGAAAATCATCCCAGGCATTTGACAAACATTCAATTTCGATAAACAAATAGAAAAGCTCGAGAAAGCTTAAAAGAACACAAACACAAAAGAGAAAACAACAAGTTATCATTCATAAACAGCTTATACAAACAAGCTAGTCCTCATCCGGATACACATCATCCCTCCAAGATAAGTCTAGCTTGGGATATTTTTCTTTTACAGCATTAGAAAGCTTAGTGCCAAAACCTAAGCATTTATTGGCTACTAGCTGCACTTTTCTTTACTCTTGCTTTGCACACTTTTTCTCTATCTTTAAACACTTCTTCTCTAGCATGGTCTTTTTTAGCTCGGCAACAAGGTCTTGGGCATTCTCTTTTTCTCGGGCAAAGGATGCCTCAAGCTTGGCAAACTTCTTTGCCATTTCTTTGGCTTTCTTTTCAGCTGTTGTAGGCTTGAGAACAGACTCATTCAACTTAAAGCAAAGATCACTGGAAGTAGAATTTGCCTGCCTCCACTTCGAGATCAAAGTGTTCATTTTTGCAATTGTGACACTAATAATCATTGACCCCTATAAAGAAAATTAAAGAAATAGAGGGAAATTAGAAAATAAAACAATCAATAGGTGAGCTCTTAAGTAACAAAAACAACGTACCTCTACTTGGTGCCTCTTCATGACCGAAGATAGCTTCTCGGTGTTCAGGTTGAAGAGAAGAGCCACCTTGTTCGATACATAGGACACCATGTGCGTGAAGGTGGTAAACTCCTCACTCCTTTTTGAGTAAGAGCTCCCTCGCTTCTCCCAAAATTTCATAACTTCAGTGACCAAAGTTCGATAATCTATCTCGTCAGACCCCACCTCTTTAGCCATAATCCTTGGCTCCCTAGAAGGCGGCGAACTCAGGCCTGGCTCCTGAGCTTGACCAATTAAAGCACCTCATATTGGTTGTTCGTCTACTATCCCCACCACAGTCGGAGTACAAGCAACCTCAATAGAAGAGATGGACACAAGCTCGGGTGTAGCGAAAGGCATGCTAACAGTAGCGAAAGGTAGCCTTCTACCTCTTAGCCCTCATGACGTCGGTAGCAGTCAATCTACCCGCTCTCTTCATAGCTGCAAAAATAAAGAAAATTAAAAACAAGATTAGCGACGCTTAGCAAAGAAAATAAAATGCTACCTTTTTTCTTTCGTGGAATGAACTTAGAGTCATAGGGATCAAACAAATTTCTAAGATTCCATTTGTCCTCAGCAATCTCCCTCTACTGAGCTAAAATTAGCTCTTCTTCTTTGGTCAATCATAAACTGTTGTTGTTGCGATTGACGAACCAATGCCAGGTAGTATAGATAGGAAAGTCTTTATGCAAACTCTCCATAAGAAAATAGCGGTCCTTCCAGTTCTTAAGAGAGTTCAAATTGCAGCAGAAGGCCCCGTAGCTTGCTCGAGCCTATATGTAATTGTGGTATTCTGCCCCAGCCCGTAAATCGACCATATGTGTAGCTCAAAAAAGCTTTAAAGTTAGGTTAATGTTGTGTGTTGCGACCCTAACAAGTATACTAGATCGACAAGTAATAAAGTGAGGTATAGTTGAGACCCGCAAATATCGAATCCAAGGGATAAGGGTTGTTTTAAGCTAGATATCTAGACTTGAGCGAGTTAATCTAAAATAAATTCCCAAGTTTTTTATTGAGATAGCGTCCTAAATCTAATTAACAAAATAAATAAATAAATAAATAAATAAGATAAAGCTAATTAAACTAGAGATTAAAACATTAGTTAAAACATTGCTCGGGTTCATTCATCTACCCCATACCCAATGTGAATAAATTTTTACCTAAAAGCATACATGAATGAATATGGAATAACATTTTTAACCCAAGTGTCCCATTCTGAACCCAGCTATTCTAGTTGCTAAACTTCCCATTCCGGAGCCAGCCCAACAACTAGCCTAAGCACGGGTCTAACATCTTAAGTTCGGTTTGCCATCCCGTTTCGGAGTAAATCAACCCAAAATCCATTTATTTCACTCCACACTCTAGTCTTAAAATCACAAATACTGCAAATCTAGAGTCCCATTCCGGAGCCATCCAAAATAGACAACATTCATGATAGAAAACATGAGCAAATTCATTCACAGCATCTAATACACTAAGCTCAATACCAACCAAGACATATGATAAAAACCATTCATCCATGCAAGGAAGATAAGTTGATAGATTGAAAAATCATGAGATACAAATAAGTAACAGTGAAATAGACCATTCAATCATGTATAAATCAAAATATGTTCAATATTCACATTGTGAGTAGGGGATTCAAAGATCCCCAAGCAACAAAAATACAAATTAAACATAAATAAAGTAAAAAAAGAAAGGAAAGAGGAAACCTATTAAGCCATTTGTAGCTTATGAAGCTTCAATTTGAATCCAAGCCTCCTCCTTCAAAGCTCCAGCAAAATGAAAAACATAGCCTAAAGTAAATGCGGAAAATTGAATCTAACCCTAACTTACATTGGAAATAAATCAAATCTCAGGTTTACATTGAATTAAATATAACCTACAACATAAAATGAAGGAAAAACACAAGAAAATTGGAGGAAAAAAATCCTAGATCTAAGTGTGGCGACTCTCCTTGCTTTCCCCCTTTTTCTGCCAAAAAAATGCAGTTTTTATAAAGATCTGTTGATGGCCACGGCTGAGATAAAAGTGTCCCAGCCGTACCCAGTCAGGTTAGGCATGGTTGAGACACTTTTGTCTCAGTCATGTGCACCTTTTGGACTAAAAAACTAGATTTTTGCATTGGCCACGGTTGGGACAAAATGGTCTGTTCAATGTGCAATAGGCTTTTGCCTGAGATTTGTTTGGCTGGTTTGTTTGTGTTGGAAAATTGTAGTAGGCTTTAGCTGGGTGCTTGAGTCTGTTGAATGTGCAGTAGACTTTTAGTTGGGTTTTATTTGTGTTGGAAAATTGCAGTAGGCTTTTAGCTGGATGCTATGACTTATTTCTATGGATTTAGGAAAATAATTTTAGTAGTTTTGATTGTTAGCTATTTCAAATTGACGGTGATTAAAGTTTATTACTAGTGTTTTGAGTGTTAGTATTTGAAATTAGAATTGGTTGGGCTTTATTACTTAAAAGAAATGGGTTTGTCTAATTTGCGTTTTTTTTTATGATTGTTTAGTTGTTTTGGGCATTGATATAGATGCTAGATATGTGCTCTATACAGCAATTAGAACATGGATGTGATACAAAGGGCGGAACAGCATTTTGTTCCTTGGCTACTCGCCTTGTATTTAGTTTTCTATTACTTATTTAATCCAATATTGGTTGATTAGATAACACAAGTCCGAAATTGAGATTTGGTTTAAAAGGGGATCAAGAACCTTGTGTGTGATAGCAGCAAGGATCAATTATTCATAATACACACCGTAAATATCTATTATATGTTGCTTATCAGAATGCTTTTGTATATGAATTTTATGCCATAATTGTTATTAGAATTTAAATCATAAATCTGAAATCAATTTTAGAACGGGGAATAAAGAATCAACTTACGTGGTTGGACTTTGAACAGATCCTCGTAATTAAACATGCAGATGAAAAGTAAAAAAAACAACCAATTATTTATTAAATTTTGTATGATTCTGTTGTGCCAATTTTTGTCGCTTTTAGAGCTTTGAAGGCAGTTGTGGCGAGTTCTTATCACTTTTAGAGTTTTGTCTAGAAATGAAGTTGTTTGTTTCCATGTATGTTTCTTTTTTTCCCCAAGTGGGGAGGGGAAACTATGAGAATGATGAAATCGGGTTAAATTGTAATATATGAAATGTAAATAATGGATTTGTTTCTGATTTTGATAGATTTGAATGTTCTTGTATAATAATAATTATTTTTTTGGGACTTGATTCAATATGGTTTAAATCAAATCAATTACATTTATTGGAAATTTTGGATATTTAAGGTAAATGGTATTTCAAATTAAAAATACTAAATTCTTTTGCCATTTGATTCACCTACATTTCTGCGTGAATATTAATTATAAATTTATGTTTTGAATTCTATGGGTCTTTTAAATAATGGATAATGAAGATATGGGGTTTATTATTCATTCTTCTGAAAATTTTAGGTGAATAGAAAGTGGTATAGATAGGAGCTATTTTTTTAAACAAGTTTGTAATAGACAAATAAAATGTTAAACAATTTCAAAATATTAGTATATTTTGTAATTGGTATTTTGCAATATATGAAAAAAATATTCATTATAATTTGAATATATGCGTGTGAATGATGTGTACAGGTAATATTCAAATAAAATGTCTTATTTATTTTGAAAATTTAATATTAATGACCAAATTTACTTTTAAAAGAATAAAAATTCGGTTGCTAAAACGAGTCTTTAAAGATCAAAATTTTCTTTTTTTCGAAAATGAAATACAAATAGCGAAGGAAAAATTTGATCGCTAAAAGAAATATTTAATGACTGAAAATTTTTAGTTAAAAGTGAACACAATTAACAAAGGAATAATTTAGTCGCTAAAAGGTATCTTCAACAACCAAAATTTCATTTGTTGAAAGTGAATACAATCAGCAAGGGAAAAATTCCGTCGCTAAAAATCAATATTGAACAACTGAAAATGTTCCGGTCATTAAATCTATACCTTTAACTGCAAGACTTTTACCAACGGATTTTTCGGTCGTTATATGTTTTTAACTACTAAATTTTTTTTTTTTTGTTAAAGGGCATTTTTCTTGTAGTTAACTTGCAAATGAATGGTTCTATAGTAAACATTGGAATGAACCTTTCCTATTCGTGATTTTGAAGTTTGTTCTTTTAATTTGTCCAAGAGAGTCATGTGATGGGGTTCTTATGCTTTGCATCACACCAACATCAATAATGATTTGCATGTTTGGATCGATGGTACGACGACAAGGAAAGATGGTCCCAGGAAGACAAAACAACACCGAAGACATTCTTTCACCAAAGCCCAAAATTGGCCCAACTCAAAGCCAGGGAGCCCGCACCGACTTCAAGAAGTAAATTCCTGACATATTTATGTACATATCCGCATCCTTCTCAATAATTAAAAAAAAATATTAGTAACTCTTTCTGTGATAAAAAAAAAATGAAATAAGTGGAAAATAAATCTCTGATTCCTATACAATTTTATACTAATAATTAATATTCTTAATCAATGTAGGTGTATCATGAAATTTAGAGTTTCGATCCAAAAAAAAAAATCATGAAGTTTAGAGTGCAAATGAAATGGCTTTTTCTCCGATTGGAAATCATAGCTTTATTTTCAAGTAGGGTGAGGTATACTTAAAGCTGTTGCGTTTTGAAGTCCAATCTATTCATGCAAAATTACCTAATTACAAAAAGTGTTGACCTGATGACTTTATGTACAAATACACCCAACTTAGGCTCATTTCCAAAATTCTTATTGCTCTCCATTTGTATCAAAATTGAAACACTTGCTTCCTATAGACGCCCTAATCCAAGGAAAATCAGAGGTCAATTTATCGAAAAGACTATAAAACCCCTCAAAATGTGACATTAAAGAGCTCAATCCTTTAAGGACATATTAGTAATATTATGTATCTTCATGTTATTCTTCTATAAAAGTCAAAAAGAAAATCCAATCAACACGAAATTGCCAACTTGTGCTTGGTATTTAAGAAAGTTTTCTCAACTTTTACGTACTCATAACTCATATGCCTCTTCCAATGCTATCCTTGATTCATACCATTGCTCCATCACCAAAATTCGATAACAAGATATCAATAATGAAAACTCCAAGGTTGGAACGGCGAAAATTCTTAGTCTCTTGTTTCGTGTTCATCTTATTTCTCTGTATTTTAGCTTCCGTCAATGAAATTCGATACGATAGCTTATTGAAGTTGGGTAAATGTGCATTTGCCGATGTTCCATCTCAAATTTCTAATGTATCCTCTACCAATTTTGTGGCTACTAATTCTTCTTCAGATGATATCCGAGTACTCATTGGCATTTTTGTTAGTTATCCCTCCACATGGTGGAATTCACACAACTTTAGTTAGGTTTTGTTCCACATAGTAGAGTTCACACAACTTTAGTTAGGTTTTGAATGAAGAAAAATTAAACATGTTTGTTGAAAAAATGAAAAAGAAGTGTGAATGTAATCTTTGAAATTCAAAGATTGGGATGCAAAAATGCCTATAAATAGGCATGGTTATTTTGCATTCAAGACATAGAAAGATGTATGAGATCTAATCTTTGAGAGAAAAAGATTAAGAGTAAGAGAGTGAGAAGTATTTTAGAAAAATATTTGGGATATTTTTCTAAAAGGGGAGTGACAAAATAGTAAGTTTGGGAAACACTTGTGTGCTACTATTTTGGGTTTATCTCAAATTGTGGGATTACCTCTCTCTCTTGTACCCATTAATTTTATTAGTGGAAGAAATATTTTCGGAGTTTGTCCCGTGGACGTAACCCAAACGTTTTGGGTGAACCACGTTAAATTGTTGGTGTCATTATTTTTCTCTGCTTATTTATTTATTTTATCCGCTGTGCCCAACAAGTGGTATCAGAGCTAAGGTTCTATCTTAGTATGCTCTGTGGTTGCAGCATAGTCTGATCTTCCACATCAGAAAAGATTTTTCCTACGGTTACTGTTCACTGTCGGAAATTTTTTTTTAACATGGAGGCAAAAATGAGCAGAATGATCCATCTAAATGGATCAAACTACCACATATGGAGTAAAAAGATGAAAGATCTTCTAGTTGTGACGAAGATGCATTTGCCAGTATTTACCACAGTTAAACCTGAAAGTAAAACTGATGAGGAGTGGGAGTTTGACCATGAACAGGTGTGCAGTTTTATCCGACAATTTGTCGAAGATAATGTGTACAATCACATTTGCAATGAGACACATGCACGAACTCTTTGGAGTAAGCTGGAGACGTTGTACTCTTCAAAGACGGGGAATAATAAATTATTTTACTTGACCAAATTGGTTCAAGTAAGATATAAAGAAGGAACTTCCTTGCCAGATCACTTAAATGAGATGGAAGGGATCCAGGACCAGCTAAACAGAATGGGAGTCAAATTGGATGATGAAGTATTTGCATTATTGGTGTTAGCCTCTCTGCCACAGTCTTGGGAGACTTTGAAGATCTCTATCACCAACACTGCACCTAATGGTGTAGTCAACATGGAGATTGTAAAAAGCAGTATCCTGAATGAAGAGATGAGAAGGAGATCACAAGCCTCATCTTCTTCATCACAATCAGATGTTCTAGCTGTAGAATCTAGAGGAAGGAGACAGTCTAGGGAACAAAACCCTAGAGGCAAGAGCAGAGGGAAGTCAAACAAATATGCCAATGTAGAATGCCATCACTGTAAGAAGAAAGGCCACATTAAAAAGTTTTGCAGAAAGTTCAAAAAGGAGCAAGAGAACCGAAGCAAAGCTGTGAAGAAAGACGACAGCAGTGATGATGAGCAAACTAATATCATAGACGAATTCAATATCGTTTATGATGAAGATATTATTAATCTTGCATCCCAGGAGTCCAGTTGGGTGCTTGATAGTGGTGCTACCATTCATGCTACATTCCGTAGAGAATTCTTCTCATCATACACACCTGGAGATTTTGGTGTTGTTAGAATGGGAAATGCAGGCCTGTCAAAGGTTGTTGGCAGAGGAGATGTTTGCTTGGAAACAGAGAATGGTACCAGATTAATTTTGAAGGATGTCAGGCATATTCCAGACATGCGCCTGAATTTAATCTCTGTACGCAAACTTGGAAATGAAGGATATTGCAGCTCCTTCATTTATGATAGATGGAAACTTACAAAAGGCTCCTTAATAGTGGCTAGAGGTGAAAAACATGCAACTCTATATGTGATCGAAGCAAAGCTCTCCACCAATACAGTAGCTGCGATGGAGAAAGAAAATGCAATTGAACGGTGGCATCGGAGACTTGGCCACATGGGTGAAAAAGCAATGAAAAGCCTAGCCAAGAAGAAAATGTTGCCCGGTATGGATGAAGTACACCTAGACAAATGTGATGATTGTCTAGTTGGAAAGCAAAACAGAGTTGTTTTTAAAAGTTCCCCTCCTTCTAGAATGAAGAATGTGTTAGATCTGATTCACTCAGATTTGTGTGGACCAATGTCAAAGTCACTTGGTGGTGCTCAGTATTTTGTGACTTTCATTGATGATCATTCAAGGAAGACATGGGTATATCTTCTGAAGACAAAAGATCAGGTTCTAGATGTCTTCAAAGAATTTCATGCCTCAGTTGAGAGACAAACTGGGAAGAAGTTGAAATGCATCCGAACAGACAATGATGGAGAATACACTGGACCATTTCATGTTTATTGTAAAGAGCATGGTATTCGGCATCAGATGACACCTCCAAAGACACCGCAGTTGAATGGTTTAGCTGAGAGGATGAACAGAACTTTGATGGAAAGAGTCAGATGTCTACTCTCACATGCAAAGTTGCCTAAAAGTTTTTGGGGTGAAGCTATTCTCACAGTTGCACGTGTGTTGAATCTTTCACCCTGCACTCCTCTCAAGATGGATGTTCCAGATAGAGTATGGTCAGGAAAAGATGTTTCCTATGATCATCTGCGGGTATTTGGATGTAAAGCATTTGTTCATATACCCAAGGATGAGAGGTCTAAACTTGATGCTAAGACAAGACAATGTATTTTCATTGGCTATGGTCAAGATCAATTTGGCTATAGATTTTATGATCCTATGGAGAAAAAACTTGTCAGAAGTCGTGATGCTGTATTTGTTGAAGATGAAACCATTGAAGATATTGTTAAAACAAAGAAGGATGTTCCTGATTCCAATGGTGACTTTGTGAAATTGATTCCTTCAAAGATGGTGCCGAGACAGAATGAAGATGAAGTTGAAAATCGCCAGCCAAACATGGCTGATGATGAAGCTCCCGCCCAAAGTCAGTCAGATGATGATTCAGATGATGATGATCAACCACATATAAGGAGATCTACTAGAATGAGACAACCTTCTACTAGATACTCAAGTAGTCAGTACGTGTTACTCACTGACGGGGGAGAACCTGAAGACTTTAAAGAAGCTATGATTGATGATCACAAGCAGAAATGGGTTGAAGCCATGCAAGATGAGATGAAGTCCTTGTATGAGAATAACACTTTTGAACTGGTGAAGTTGCCAAAAGGCAAGAGAGCTTTGAAAAACAAGTGGGTGTTCAGGATCAAGCATGAAGAATATAATTCTGACCCAAGATTCAAAGCTAGACTGGTTGTGAAAGGATTCAACCAAAGAAAAGGCGTTGATTTTGATGAAATTTTTTCACCAGTTGTGAAAATGACATCCATTCGCACAGTGCTTGGTTTAGCTGCAAGTCTGAACTTGGAAATCGAGCAATTGGATGTTAAAACAGCCTTTCTACATGGAGATTTGGAAGAGGAAATATACATGGAACAGCCAGAGGGTTTTGAAGTAAAAGGAAAGGAGAATTATGTGTGCAAATTGAAGAAAAGTCTTTATGGCTTAAAACAGGCACCGAGACAATGGTATAAGAAGTTCGAGTCGGTTATGGGGGAGCAAGGCTACAAGAAGACTACTTCCGATCATTGTGTTTTTGTACAAAAATTCTCTGATGATGATTTCATTATTCTGTTGCTCTATGTTGATGACATGTTGATTGTTGGCCAGAATGTTTCAAGAATCAACAACTTGAAAAAGCGATTGAGTAAGTCTTTTGCTATGAAAGACTTGGGGCCAGCAAAGCAGATTCTTGGCATGAATATCATCAGAGACAGAGATGTCAAGAAATTATGGTTGTCACAGGAGAAGTACATTGAGAAAGTACTTCAAAAATTTAATATGAAGAAAGCTAAAGCGGTTAGTTGTCCTCTTGCTAATCACTTTAAGCTAAGTTCTAAACAGAGCCCTTCTACAAACAAAGAGAAGGAAGAGATGGAAAAAGTTCCATATGCTTCAGCGGTTGGAAGCTTGATGTATGCCATGGTATGTACACGACCAGATATTTCTCATGCTGTTAGAGTCGTGAGCAGATTTCTTTCAAATCCTGGAAAGGAACACTGGGCTGCAGTGAAATGGATTTTCCGGTATCTTCGAGGTACTTCCAAAATATGTCTATGTTTTGGAACTACAAATCCTGTGTTAGTTGGTTACACAGATGCAGATATGGCCGGTGATGCTGACTCGAGAAAGTCTACTTCAGGCTATCTAATTACCTTTGCAGAAGGAGCTGTGTCATGGCAGTCAAAGCTACAGAAGTGTGTTGCACTTTCTACTACCGAAGCAGAATTTATAGCAGCAACGGAAGCTTGTAAAGAGTTGCTATGGATGGAAAAGTTCTTGAAAGAACTAGGTTTGCAGCAAGACAGATATCAATTATTCTGTGATAGTCAGAGTGCTATACATCTTGGAAAAAATGCCTCTTTTCATTCAAGATCCAAACATATTGATGTAAGATATCACTGGATAAGGGATGTGATGGAGAAGAAGCTACTACAGCTTGAGAAGATCCATACGGAAGAAAATGGATCAGACATGTTGACAAAGATTATACCAAAACAGAATTTTGAGTATTGTCGACTCGCTGCAGGATTAATGGAACCCCCATGTGATCGGGAGGGGGAGATTTGTTAGTTATCCCTCCACATGGTGGAATTCACACAACTTTAGTTAGGTTTTGTTCCACATAGTAGAGTTCACACAACTTTAGTTAGGTTTTGAATGAAGAAAAATTAAACATGTTTGTTGAAAAAATGAAAAAGAAGTGTGAATGTAATCTTTGAAATTCAAAGATTGGGATGCAAAAATGCCTATAAATAGGCATGGTTATTTTGCATTCAAGACATAGAAAGATGTATGAGATCTAATCTTTGAGAGAAAAAGATTAAGAGTAAGAGAGTGAGAAGTATTTTAGAAAAATATTTGGGATATTTTTCTAAAAGGGGAGTGACAAAATAGTAAGTTTGGGAAACACTTGTGTGCTACTATTTTGGGTTTATCTCAAATTGTGGGATTACCTCTCTCTCTTGTACCCATTAATTTTATTAGTGGAAGAAATATTTTCGGAGTTTGTCCCGTGGACGTAACCCAAACGTTTTGGGTGAACCACGTTAAATTGTTGGTGTCATTATTTTTCTCTGCTTATTTATTTATTTTATCCGCTGTGCCCAACAATTTTAACCCTACCAGATCAATACCATCGTCGACATTTCTTGCGTCTTATATACGGAACTCAACATCCAACAGGTGCACGAGTGGACGTGAAATTTGTATTTTGCAATCTAACCAAAGAAGATCAAAAGGTACTTGTTGCTCTTGAAATAATGCGGTACGACGATATTATAATTCTTGATTGCAAAGAGAACATGAACAAAGGTAAAACTTATACTTACTTTTCGAGTTTGCCAAAATTACTCAATGACACAACGACACCTTACCCTCCTTATCATTATGTAATGAAAGCTGATGATGATACTTATTTAAGATTAGATAAACTAGTAGAGTCATTAAAGCCATTACCAAGAGAAGATTTGTACTATGGTTATGTCATTCCATGCCCTAGCATGGACCCTTTTGTGCATTACATGTCTGGCATGGGATATATGGTTTCATGGGATATTGTTGAATGGATTAGGGATTCTGAAATTCCTCAAAATCATTTAGAAGGGCCAGAAGATAAAGTTTTTGGGGACTGGATTAGAGAAGGGCACAAAGCGAAAAATAGATTTAATGGTAAATGGTCTATGTATAATTTTCCTGAGCCACCGACAAGATGCACACACGAGCTTTGGCCAGATACTATAGCAGTTCATCTACTCAAGAATCAAGAGAAATGGATACAAACATTGAAGTATTTCAATGTTACTAATAATCTCAAACCTTCAAAATTGTATCATATACCTTAGGTAAGTACTCAAATTTATTATGTTTCTCTTAAGATTTCATTTATAATTATAAATAGGATATGAATTTTTTTGTAAGTTATTGTTTTATGTTTCTTTCATAGATACTTGTTGTAATATTGAGGACGAAGTCAAATATATGCATTGAGGGACGCAATTTGAGGACCCCATGCCCCAATGTGATTCATTCATACACTAAAGTTGAATTTTTTCTTAAGATTACTTCTTGTATAGTTGGTTGACTCAAATTAAAACGTGATTCCCCGGACACCCCGCGGGCCATTCTTCACTTCCATAATTATTTCTTTTATAATATATAAATTTCTCTTTAAATTATCACTTAAATTAATTAAATATCAAATTTTTTTTATTTAAATTTATTAAAAATATTATATCATTTTCTATAAAAATTTTTACGAGAATATTGATAGAGCGTAATCTGACATTTTTTAACAGCGTCAAAGGATAATATAATATTTTTAATAGTATAAAAATATTATTTACATTTTAAATAAATTCTAGTGGCTGATCTAACATTTAATTAATTTTAAAAAATAAAATGTGATAATTTTAAGAGAAATTTATGCATTTCATATAAAATTATATTCAAAATCAAATTGGTTATATAAATTTTTGTATTCTATTAGATTTCTAAACCATACATCCAAATAATAGTGATCAAGAGTTCCATCCTCACATATAACTAATATATTACTCCTTTCATTTACAAATAATCCATTTTCTATTTTAATATATTTATAAATAAGTGTACACTTTTCAAAAATATTAAATATAATTTTTTAATATACTTTTTATACAATAAATATTAGTTTAATTTTAAAACACATTTAATAAATTAATTGTTTGTTTTTTAAAAGTACAAACTAGTAAAAGTATAGAATAAGTATAATTCAATAACAAATTCAAGTATTAAATACACTTTCAAATGGGTTGTATTAAAAACTTAAATTCAAATATTAAATAATTACCATGAAGTAAATTATGTCTTAGCATAAATAAAAACTAATTATTTATTCAATCCTGGAGCTTGTACAGCCATTCCATTAACGGATACTTTTTGTGTAGTCAAGTCTATTTCTTTTTTTTTTTTGGTTCATTAGTTCAATATACTTTTATTCATGATCTAACATTTTTTTAATTATTTTAATGTTTTTTTCTTTAGTCACGTTGTATTTTTCTGTGTTTTTATACTATTCAATCTATAATTGAAATTATCCAATAATTAAAGGTGAGAAAAAAATTAAAATTTTGATTAATTAAAAAATTAGTTCAAAATCGAATATATTTTATATTAATCAAACTAAAAATTTAAAATTATATTTTTTATTTTTAAAAATTGGCTATGATTATTCAATCTATATACATTTTATATATTATACTTTAACTTTTACATTTAAATTTTTAATACTTTTTAATTTATAAATATTATGATATATTTTTATATTATTATTATAATACAAATTTTTAATAAATAAATATTAAAATTATCTTTTTTATTACAATTATTTATTTATTACATATACTATTATTATATTTAATATATTCAATTCTTATAATTAATTATAATTTTTTTAATTTTATAATAGATATTATATTTGATTTATATTTTTTATTTTAAAAATATTTTTAATTATTCATGATAACATCTTTCAAAATTGGGCCTCAAAACCGAAAAACCCAACACACATGTGGGCCCATAAAAGACATCTCAGGCAATACGATCGGATTGACATGATAAGGCTGTCACATCAGTCCGATCACATGGCCCCCATATCTCCATATCTTCGCCTAATATCACTCACTTAATCAAGTATGGACACTATAATGCAATCACATCATCGTCATCAGGTCTCCACTTTAGCCACTTAAGAACCTAATAGCCTATAAATTATCGAAATACTATAAATAGAGGCAACACAAAGAATCCTGTTAATGCCAATCTCTCTCTAAAACTCTCTTTCTGCTATTTTCTCTTTCTAAAAGGCACTCCGCTAACTTAGGCATCGGAGCCTATCATGATCCGATCGGACATTCTCTTTCTTACAGTCTCTAAGAAGCTTCTCACTATTGGATCCTACCCTCTCTCTTATTTTGATATTTTTAGAAATATCATTTGGTGCTTTCGTTCAGAGCGATGGAAAAGCCATCTTGAATTCAAAAACTACTCCGATAACGAACGAAGGAGACCCAAACTTATCGTTAGAACTAACGATATTGAAAGAACTCCCTCTGGACTCCAACTGCGTCAATATCTATTGAATGAATTCGAGACAGAGTTCGTGGCTTATAATAAATATACTCCTATCACGGTAAAAGATTTGAGAACAATCTTGGGATATTTCATCAAAGGCATCATGAAATCCATACATAAGAGATGACACCGTGAAAGCTCCATAAGATAATTAAAGGGAGAAAGCAAAGAAAGGGATATGAGACAGCACACAAATTGTAACTTTTTACATCATTTTACATCTTCATAAATTGAAAATTTTAGTTTTTATTTTTTTCATTCTTCAAGCCATTATTACATATTATTGGACTGCACATATATCCTGCTAATTTTTTTTATTATTATGTTCATTGCTGTGATTATAAATAATACTATATATTCTTGGTTGTTACATTTTGATGAGATGTATCTAATTAGATAATATCTTTATATAATGCTAGCCATCTTTAATTAAAGCGATGGCCAGGAAAAAAAATCATTAAATTTTCTTACTAATGCTAGTCATTGGGTAAATAATATACCAAAATTCAAAATTGAATTTGTCTTCAGTTTCTTGGTATACCAAAATGCTAAATTGAATTTCTATTCTATTTTTTGGTATACCAGACAATCCAGAATTGAATTTTTTTCTGTTTCTTTATATACCGGCTGATATACTAAATTTCAGAATGCAAATATATTTTGAAATTTGGTATAACGAACGGTATACCGAGTATACTAAATTTCAAAATACAAATTATGTTCTGAAATTTGGTATACCATTATATACCAGCAGCTATACTAAATTTTAGAATGCAAATAATGTTCTAGAATTTGGTATATCGGATGGTATACCAGATATACTAGCCTGTGTATCAAATTTTATAATGCAAATATGTTCTAAAATTTAGTACATCAGACAGTACATTAGGTATATGCGCCAATATACCAAATTTCATAATGTAAATCATGATATATAATTTAATATATTGGCCAGTATACCAGGTATACCGTCCAGTATACCAAATATCAGAGTGAAAATTATATTCTAAAATTTAGTATACTGGCCGGTATACTAAATTTCAAAGTAAAAATCATATTTTTAAATTGGTCGGTATACCAAATATACCGTTCGGTATACAAAATTTTAGAATAAATTTTTTTTGAAATTTGATATACCGACCGGTATACCTGATATACCAAAATTTAGCATGAAAATCACGCTCTGATGATTACCTATAATGTCAATATCAACCAATAAAGCTTAGCGATACTAAAATTGAAGTTTACGAAAATTCTGATGATGTATGTGATTTATGCAGAAAGGGAAAGGATGGCTTCCTAATCTTACACTGCAGTAGCATGCCTATCAATAGCAGCAACAATGGAGGAAACAAGAGTGCCACTTCTCTTAGACTTGCAAGTATTGGAACCTAGATTTTATTCAAGCCAAGTACAGTTCAAAGAATGGAACATTTTGTCATAGCGAGGCTCAAATGTCGATTACACATCATAACTCCTTTCTATTTTCTGCCTAATTTTATTGCAAAAATTTCATGTATCAGTACTGATTGTAATAATCCCAGCAATGTTTTTTTGCATTCTTTCGGATCTTATTATAAGCCTTTGCAGAGGTAATTTAATTTTATGTGTCTTTCCTATTCTTTTCTTAGAAAAAGAAAATATTGTTACAGACTTTAGTGTTTTGTTGATCAACAGTGATTAGTTTGTTGGATTATAGTCCTTCTGCAATAGCAGCTGCTACGGTGCTACTATGGGTGACTAATCAAACTATTGATGCCCAAATTTTTGGGTGCTTTCACAAGAGGGTCAGCAAAGTAAGTCTCTTTCTATTAAGAATGAAAGAAATTTTGTTGTATAGCATAGTTTGAGTTTCAATTTCAGAGTGAGGAGTCATTTAAAAATCGCAAGCTTGAAGTGACATCTTGTTAGATAAGAAAATGACAATTGATTCTTCTGAATTATGTTGTATTTGTCGTAAAAATTGAATGCAAGATATGGTGAAAAAATGCTATAACCTTATTGATAAAACCTAAAATGTTTTATCCATAAAAGGAGAGCTGATAGCAGAGATAGCCGAGTTGATTGAATCGATGGACCTGCAAAAAGAGTGCCCGATCGAAATCGGACTTTAGCACTCCAAAGCTTAAGTTAATAGCTTTTAGAGAAAGAGCATTTTTAGAGAGATAAAGTCTCAGGAGTTCAATACCTGGTGCCATCGTATTTTAGGCTACTTATATGAGTTCTTTGGAGGGGTACTTGAGTACCTTGGAAGGTGATAACTGGTAGTCAGAGTAGGTGAGTGGTGATATGACAAGAAGTAGGTGGAGAATATGGGAGTTGGCTTATGTCAGTGGGCTGACAAGACGAGTTATCCCATCAGTTCGATCGAACATTACCCTTTCCTGATTTATCTTCCAGCTCACGCCTTGTCTTTTTGCTACTGGGCTTGGGCCTTGTCAAACATTGTTGGGCCATGCTGATTGGGCTTTTAGAAATGTATTTTCCATATTTATCACTTGTCCCCCTTCGAAGGGTTCGATCGAGAGATTTTTTAATTTTTTGGCGAGACTTTTGAATCAACTCGAATTTGATAAGTCATGTCTGTTCATTTTGGATAGTCGCTATGTATTTATTGTTGGTGCACGTGTCAAGGGCGATGCTTCGTTCTCCATAACCGCCGCGTGTTAAGGCACCTGGTGATCATCCAATGGATATGCGTTTGGAGTATTCCAGAAGTATTTTGCTTATAAATATGCATTCTTATGGCGATTTTTCTTATTTTTCAGTGATTCTTAGCGAAGCTCTGCTAGATTTTTTGCATGAAATTTGCTATTTCAGCGACTTGGACTTTGCCCTTTTAGCAACTCCAGAATTTTTGTAAGAATATCCAAGTAAGTAACCGACCCTTGCCTTTGATTTCTCTTCCTTACTCATAACTTCATAATGCCATTATTTACTTCTCCCCCTTCATCAAGATGACTTTGAGTAGCAACCAGCCTATAAATAGGAATTTTCTTCAAGTCTATAAAGATTGTGAGGCCATGGCTCATCCTTCAAAACTCATAGGGGAGGCAGCGACTAAGATTTTTCTTTCTCGAAATAATCTTCCCATAGAAGTCTCTATGATGGCTTGGACTTTTAGTTGTGAGAATAATGAGTGGCTCATTTGCCATTTATGGAGCTTGGGTGCTGGTCTGAGGTTTCCCTTTGATGCTTTTGGGATTGTAACTCTCAAAGGTTACGAAATTGCCCCTAATCGACTTCATCCAAACGAATGGAGAACAGTATCCCGTTTTAAGATCCTCTGTGAGATGGAGAGAGTGATGTTGTCGTCATCTCTGAAAGGTTTGAAAGATCGAGCGGTCGGTTGGTTTGCTTATGAAACTTTCGGGCAATCCGATCGCAGGCCTAAACCTTGACGCTGTCATTGACGTGGAGCGGGATCATTGTAATTGGAGTGTGTGAGAAGCACACATATATATAATTATGCACTATAAGTTTATGAAAAAATATATCAACTGGAGAAATACTTATCTTTCATTTTCATAATGCAGCTGCGAACGTGATGGCTAAAGGAGATGATGTTGCCAACCAATTAGCCGATCGGGCTAAGGCAAGAATTGAAGCAGATCGTACTGCCAAGAAAGAGAGGAGAGCTAAAAAGAGAAAGCTCGTGCCCTCTTTAGAAGCTCAGGCTTCCAATCCTTCTGCGAACACTCCCACTACTGCTTCTAGTGATGTCGCGGCTCGTTCGGGCTCCTATTGGCTTCTAGTGATGTCGCGGCTCTTATTGGCCATTGCCCGAGGATTGTTCCCATAGGCGTTTGTTTGCTAGAGATGAAACTGGCTCTGAGAGGGAGCGAATGGCTCAGGATCTAGGGAAATCAATCTAGGCAAATACGGCCGCAATGGACAAGGATGTCCAAAGGAGGATCAAGGAGGCGGTCAGGAAGAAAATTGACGACCTGGTAGCCGCGGTAGATGCAAGGGTAGCCGCAAGAAATGAGGGGTCAGCCCAAAATATGATCTCAAGAATTGCCAAAAGGCGGGCCTCATCACTAGGAGAGGTTTTGAAAAATCCATTTGGTGACAGCTGGTCTATTGACAATACGACTATATTTAATTATTTGTACCGGGGTATGCTTCAAGAGGGTGACTTTAAGGTGATAGAGAATCCTAATATTCTATCCCAAGAGTGCAGCTTTTTTCAGCAGCAAAGTTTAGAGGTATCTTTTCCATATTTCGTTCTGAATAATGTCTATCGATTTCTCTTTATCTGACCGTCATTTTTTTGGCTAACCGACCCTTCTGCTTCCTCCTTTGTCTTTTAGTTAATAAAGAGAGGTTTATGCTTGCATGGTGTGGCTAATCTTTGTAAAAAGAAATGGGAAGATTTCGATCGGATAAGAAGGGAGGCGAAAGATAAGTATGAAGTTGCTAGGAAAGAATCCTCTCGTGCCCGATCGAAAATTGATTCATTAAAGAAGGAGGTCACTTATCTTTCCCAAGACCTGAGAGTTTGGCAGAGAGAGGTTGATCACTTTAAAGGAGACATGACCCATCTGACTGCTGAGAATGCCTTAATGCAAAAATTCAAAGAAGTAGCAACCAGACCGAGGAAAGAGTGTACACATCTGTCTGCCAATTGCTCGAAGGTCAAAGAGGAGCCTGACCTTCTGCAGGGTAAGCAGAAATCATTGAAAACAACCTTGGCAGAAAAAAAATGGCGTGGGGTAAAAAGCTTGAGGACGAGCTTGCTGCCTAAAGAGAAAAGTTGATGGACCAGGTGGGAGAGGCCCAGAGGTAGTTATTAACTCGGTTGATTTTTGCAGCTGAGCAATGCTTTCCTGAAGCTGACCTTAGCTGGATGAAAGACCCGAGAGTCTTTTCCGACCCCCCTCTCAGCGATGATAAGGAGGAAGCTCCCCATAATCTCGAGTCATCCTTGGCTATCCCTGTGAAACTGATCGGTCCAATTGCCACTGTTTTAGCACCGACAGACCCTGCTTTTAAAGATGCAAGGGAGTCTCCACTATCGTTAAACGATACGGATGCACCTCCTATAGTTGTAGAGATTATAGATACAGAGGCTTAGATTATTATCTTTCGACTTGTAAAAAGTTCTTCATATCTAAAAAATTCGACGTGTCAAAATGTTTTTCTTGTAATTGTTTTCATATTGCAATTTCACTTTAGGCATAAATCTATTATGAAATTATCAAAAGGAGAATAAACATTTATCAATCATGGAGATTTCGTAACATGGAGAATGCGTAAAATTGACTAAGCAGAATGCTTTTCTAAGGAGGATACTTCCTGAAGTTTATCATGCTTTTCCAACATTTGTTGTTCGTAACTCTTTGTGACTATTTAATTCGATCGGATTAAACTTGTCATCCAAATGAAATTTATTACTTAAATTATCGCACCAAGTGCGTTAGGCGACTTCATTAGTTTTTAATTAGAATATCAGCCGATCGGCTATTAGGAGAGTCATTCATGACAAATGATATTTTCGATCTATGGTGGGAGACAAAACTCCATTCTCACTCCCAACTGAGTACTTTTGTAGCTCAGTGGTAGAGCACCATTTATTGCCCTCAGGCAGCTCCTGGTATTTTAAGGAGTTTTTCTTAATGGAGAAGGCTTATGGCCTTTAACCTCATTTTAAAGATTTGGCGATTTCGTACTTTGAGGGAGACAATTAACTCAATTGTCATCCTTCGCATTTTGGGCTCGAAATTGACATCAAGCCTAGCGAGTGAGCTGGCAGAGGTTAAATGGAGACGTCTTGCATCTTTGGTTCGGGAATCACATCGAACCTAGCAGACGAACTTATTAAGGAGGAACGTTTTCGTATGCTCAGGATGAACATCGAGCCTGGCGAATAGATTGATGAAAATTCGAATGAGTACACCTCGTATCTCGAGCTCGGGATGAACATTCGAGCTTAGCAGAGGGACTTATTTCATAAATGAATGTATTTCAACTTTTGCATTTTTGGGTGTATCAAGCCTGGCAAATAAGATAAGAACGACTGGTTGTACTTTTGGTTCGAAATAGACGTCGAACTTAACAAATAGTCATCATCCAATTTCGGTTGAATTTATTCAGAGCAAAAGTAGGGAGTTTCGTCGAATGGAGCCAAACAGATATCCTGTAAATATACATTTAAACCAAACAAAGAAAGAAAAGAAAACATACCTTTTTTTCAAAGATGGAGAAGAAAATGAGCCTACTTTCTTTAATGAATGTTAAGTTATACATGATTATACTCAATACTTCTTCATAAATGCAATATCATGGCTTCTAGAGATGTTCGAGCCTTCGAGGATCCGGGGTCTATAGGTATTGGAGTTGGTGTGAGCTTCCCCTTTTTGGCGCTTCCCGTGCTTATACCTGTTTCTTCAAGCACAAGAGTAATCATATTAAGGGTTCTTATCTTTTTAAGTTGCATTTTTTAGCGACTTTTTATTTGTAGGCAGCGATCGCGGCATATGCATCTTTCCTTTGCTCTTCTATTGCATCCGAATGTTGGCATCTATCTGATCGGCATATAAGCCGGATCCTTATATTAGGGTTGAATAAGGTGGCGTACTCTGTGATTTGGACAAAGAATGCCTGGTGAGTCACCAAAACTTGAATGGAGGCCTACTGGACCCCCCTTTACTCATGCCAGATGTCCAGTACGGATCGTCCTACCATCATGGCCTCCTGCAGTAGTACGGATCGTCCTACCATCATGACCTCTTTTTGGTGTTTGATATTGGCAACATATACTTCTCTGGATGCCTTTTGATCTCCCCTTAAGACAACAATTCCTCCCCTAGTCGGGATCTTTATTACCATGTATCAAATGCTGGTGATATCTCCAGTTTGACAGAGTAGAGGCCTGTCAAAAATGGCATTATAGGCAAGAGTCATATCAATAACCATAAAAGTTACCTTACAGGTGTAGACTGGAGCCTCCTGGCCGAGTTCGACTAAAAGCTCGATCGATCCTGCCACTGGAATGGTATCATTGCCAAGTCCTATGAGTGGTGTGGCGTTTGATTTAAATTCTCCGATCGGGAGACTCATGGCTTCATAAGATTAGAGGGTAAGCACATTTACCGCACTTCCATCGTCCACCAATATTCTCCTCACGTCAAAGTTGTTGATTCGTGCCCTGACGAAAAGGGCATCCTCATGAGGGAACAATACATCTCACGCATCATCATTAGATATGGTGACTGGGGCTGGCCATTCGGATGTCTGGGTGATATAGACACCTTTACCCCTTCTTGATTTGGTGAGATCCTCTCCGTAAGATGATCCGTCAGTAATCATATTTATGACACCGAAATATAGTCGACGTGAATCTGCATTTCTTGGCCTTCTTCGCTCTTTATCGTCGTCATAATCGAAATCATCTTTCTTATGGTCCGATTGTCTGCAAGGGCTCGCCCCTCGGGTCGGACCTACGAACCTTTTGAGGTGCCCTCTTTGGAGGAGTCGCTCGATTTTTTCTTTCAGCTGGTGACATTCATCGGTTGTATGGCCTACATCTCTGTGGAATTTGCATTACTTATTTTGATTTCTGGTCATTCTGCTTTTCTCGTCCATCTTTCTTGGCCAGTTGACTGACCGGTGTCTAGCAAGTGTACTAGATCGGCTAGTAATATAGGGAAATATAGATTAAGACCCCAAATATCGTACCCAAGGGAACATGGATTGCTAAGAATAATACCTATGTATGAATTAAATTAATCCGAGATTGTTTTCCAAATGTTTTTGATTTAGAAGCAAAAATTAAACAAAATAAACAATTAAACAAAACAAAAGCTAAAACATAAATTAAAAACAAAACAATAACTGGAATTCTCTTGCTAAAGAAACTATCCACCTTAACTTTCATTGTAATGACTTAAATTCAAATAATAACACCAATGATTATGAAGAATTCAGATAAATAAACCCAGATAACTTTATTCAAGATTATCATTTCAAGCATTAAACTCCCTTATTCAGAACAATTCAATACTTGGCATAAAAGTCTGAATTAATCCTCCTAGATGTCTATTAAAGCCTTTTTCAAGAGATTCAACTTTCACCCATTCTTAGTTCTTCCTCTCTTAGTATTAACCAATAAAATTCATACATAATCATTTCATATTTCGGATAACAATCATGCACAAACTTTAAAGAGCCAACCCAAGAACATGCAAATCATTAACTATGTCAAAACCAATTCTTAGTTATTTATTCAATAAACCAATAACCAATCTTAACATAATCAAAGATAAGAATATGCTTAAAACCAAGAAATAATCAACCGATATTGAAATTAAGCTCAAAATAAAGTCATAACAATGAAAATGTAAGATTTCAAGAATCCATTAGCAAAAGAAGAAAAACTACTTCTTAAACATAATTAAAAACTAAAATAAAGTGTTGAAGAAAACAAGAAAAACTAAGAAACGTAAAATAAACTAAAGAAAAGTAAAACTTAATTCTAAGGGTTTTGATCCCTAATTCCCTAATCCGATCCCCTTCCTCTCCTTTCTTTGGTGTTTTAGACTGCTATTTATAGGCAAAAATGTGGTAGATTTCTTCCAAAATTGTAGAAACCAAATAGGAAGTAAATTCTGCTCAAAACAGGAAGTTCCATAAAATCCTTCGCGATATGGGAATAGAAATTACGTGGCCACGCTTCCATTTGTGCACTTCCTACACGTGACCACGTGTATGCAAGCTTCTCTTCCACACGTGACCACGTGTGGTCCTTCAAAAGAATCCACGTGGTCACGTGGTCTTCATATTTGCCTTTGTTTTCACTTTCACATGGCCACGGCTTCAACAAGCGTTGCTCTTCAATTTTCTTCACATGGCCACGTTTCTCATGCTTTTCTTCTTCATGTGGCCACATGTGAGACTCTTCAATGAACTCACGTGGTCACGTCTTAAGGCTCTGGACTTGACGTCAACTTGTCTTACATCAATTCTTCATATTTACACTTTTGGTCCTAAACTTTGCCCTTTTTACACTTTAAGCCCTTTTATGTCAAATTAACCCTAAAAATCAACCAAAATTTACAATTAACTCCAAAAACATAAAACTAACAAATTAAACTCAAATTAAACCTAATTAACACAAAATTAACTTAATTAAACACCTAAAAACATACTAAAAATACTATATAAATGACTATTATCATTGACCTTTTGATTATTCTCCTTGATTCACATCAATACTTGCGCAGGATTAATGTTGAGTGGGGTGAAATTTTGAGTCTACTGACCAGTATGCCGATCGGACCTTGATCGTTCTACCTCCTTTCTCATTCCCAAATTTCTTGAGGTGGAAGCTCTCTTCGGGCTCCTTATAATTCGTCCGGATAATGGAGCTCGATCGAATGATCATCCGTCTGGGTGCTGCAACCTGTCCATAATGGTGCTCCTTCGGCCTCGGCTGGACCTCAGGGCATCATCCAGCTGAATATGTTGTCTAGCTCTCTCCATTAAATTGGAAAAACTGATGGGCTGCCTCGTTGTGATTGATTCAAATAGTGGCCTATCAATAGTGCCATTGGCTAAAGCGGTGGACACCATTTCCACGCTTACATTCCTTACCTCCGATATTGTGGCTTGGAATCTGTTGATGTAGTCTCAAAGACTTTCATCGGTCCGCTGGTAGAGGTTGCACAGATCGCTCACAGACTTTGATGCTCGAGTCTGCACAATGAATCGTGTAGTGAATAGCTCCTTCAATTGTCGGAAAGAGGTGATTGAACCTTGCGGGAGCTCATGAAACCATATGAGAGCGTCTCCTCCCAGCGTGGTAGGGAATATCCTGCAGGTGATCCTTTCGTCGTAGGTGTGTACCTGCACTTTTGTTAGATATTCAGCAAGATGAGTAGCAGGATCAATTTTACCTGTATACCTGTCCATTATTATGTCTCGCCATCTAAGGGGTAGCTCTGACTCCGTGATTTTCCTACAAAATGGTGAGGCCGTGTTGCCACAAGTGTTGTCCTCAAATACTCCTTTTTTGGAGCCCATCAAGCCAAACCGCTTGAGCTTCTGCTTGAACTATTTATCTTTCCTGCTCAAGGCAGTCGGGGTAAATTCATCTCGCCGTCCCTTGGTGCGTTTGCAATTTGGTGTGCACATGAAAGACGAATCATCCCCAATGGGCGAGGTGGAGGATCTATTGGGGGTGTACGGGGAATTCCTACTTGAGGACATCGTGTCCTTCTCCTTGTCATACCTGCCTGGAGTTCTGGCACTCATCCTCCTACTGTCGTGAGCTCTTGGCTCGTCGATGGAAATTCCCCTATTTCTTTTCTTTCCGAAATCTTCAACCATTTAATCGGTTTCATGGCTCCTTTCATGAGTTCTGGACATTTTCCCTTCTTTAAAGTTTGGACTATGCTTTTAGTGAAGTTACTAAGAATGGCGTGCATGTCCCTGACGGTGATAGAGGTATCTTTCGGTTGTCTCATGACTGCGGCGTTGGAATCTAGGGTAAGGTTACCCCTAATAAGTGATCCGGGAGATCTCTCTCTTCTCCCTGAGGGCCCGGATCCGCCCTGACTTGTAGGATCGTGGTCTTCAAGAGTTGCATTCCTGCCAGATCTTGGATCCGTCATGGCTCTCAACGAAAGCATCAAATGATAAAACCTAAAACATTTTATCCGTAAAAGGAGAGCTAATAGCAGAGATAGTCGAGCTGATCGGATCGATGGACCTGCAAAAGGAGTGCTCGGTCGGAACCGGGCTTTAACACTCCGAAACTTGAGTCAATAGCTTTTAGAAAAAGAGCATTTTTAGAGAGAGAGAGTCTTAGGAGTTCAATACCTGGTGCCATCGTATTTTAGGCTATTTATAAGAATTCTTTGGAGGAATACTTGAGTATCTTGGGAGGTGATAACCGGCAGTCAGAGTAGGTGAGCGGTGATGTGATAGAAAGTAGGTGGAGAATATGGGAGTTAGCTTATGTCAGTGGGCTGACAGGACGAGTTGTCCCATCAGTCCGATCAAACATTATCCTTTCCTGATTTATCTTCCAGCTCACGCCTTGTCTTTTTGCTACTAGGCTTGGGCCTTGTCAAACGTTGTTGGGCCACACTGATTGGGCTTTTAGAAATATATTTTTCATAATTATCGCCTATAAAAAAGAATATGTCTGAATTATCACCAAATAATGTAAAAAATGGTATCCCTGCAAGCTGCCATGCAAAGAGGTACTGTAACAAGGAATTAAATTCAAGCCCCACATCCTCTTCAAACAATTCTTAAGAAATTGGAATTCCAAAGATTTATTAGAAGTTTAACTTTGCAATTATAATAGGGCAGAGTATTGTTGTATGATTAACATATACTTGTTTTTTTTTTGCTAATGGGCAATTTTTAATCCTATAGGTTTCCTCCGGTAAAAAATACTCCTAATTTTTTTTAACTTTTATCTCTACGGCGTTTGCATTTTAATATATTAAAATTGGTAGCTGTGACACTAAAAATATCAAAATAATCAATTTTTTTCATTAAAATAGGAGAGAGCAATGGTCGGTTCGGTTCAATAACCAAACCGAACCAAAATAACCAAAGTTCCTTTGTTTTTATCAACCGAATCAAAATTTTAAAATAATTAAATTTAAACCGAACTAAAATTTTCGATCAGTTTGGTTCGGTTGATCGAAAAATAGAAATTTAAAATTATTTTTTTAAAAAATAAAAAATATTGTGTCTAAAAATTATAAATTATAAGATACTAAAGTAAAAACATCTAAATTATACAAATAAAAGTTCAAATTAAAGAAATAATTCCAAAATATATAATAAATAATACAACAAAACCATTAAATAAATTTTTTTATTTAATCGATTTTCAATTTAATCATCAAAATTCTAAATTATCACCTAAAAAATAGATATTAATAATTGATAAATGTACTCATATAATTTACAATTAAAAATAAAATAATTTATATGTATAAAATAATTATTTAATAAAAAAATCAAAAAATTATATAATTATATAAATTTTGGTTCAGTTTTTATGTGATTTTTTCCTTTAAAAATCGAACCGAAAAACCGAAATTTCTTAAAATTAAAAACCGAAAACCGAACAAAAAAAACTGAAAAACCGAATCAAATTAAAAAGTCGGTCAATTCGGTTTTTTGATTTTGTTCAGTTTTTGCTCACCCATACACTAAAAATATTAAAATGATAAGTTTTTATATTTTTTGCATGAAAATCTCCATCAGCTAAAGAAACATATTGCTTCCAATAAAAAGTGACAAATTAATTCTAAAAACTGATCATTTTAATATTTTTAGGGTTAAAAATTAAATATTTTAGAAATAAAAACAGACAAAAAAACATTAATTATCCATTTAGAAGAGTTAGGATGGGTTCTCAAATTGAGCCCGTGCAGGAAGTCGTACCGGAGTCATCTTCACAGCCAAAACCTGAAGAGAAGAAAGGTAAGAACTTGGGATTTTCTGTAGTTAGGATGTTTAATTCGTCGCTCAATGAGAAATTTTAACTGAAAATAATAGATGCAATGATGTGTATGCATCGCTATAGCTCACAGAAAGTAAATATGGAAGAAGGAAACAACAGACAGTGTGAAAGGAAGAGGGGAAATTCGAGTTAAATGTGAAATTTTAGAAAAAGGTATTTTTAAAAATAAAAATTAAAATAAAAAAGATAATTTTAAAAGGGCAAAAAAAAGGGGTATTTTTGAGAGGATTTTTTTTTTTTTTGGTTATTTCTGTGAAACTCCCAAAATAAAATTCTATTCCTCTGCTTAGGAAAATCCGAACCCTGCTAGTAGGACCAGCCAACAATGGGATTCACGTTGTACTATTCACCAACTAAAATTCTGCCTTTGCTGATAAACTTCTCTTCATTCCACTTTCTTTCTTTCTTTCTTTCTTTCTTTCAAGTTACAGGTAATATGAATGTATGATTGCTGCGTTCCTCAAGAGCGATCAAAAGCAGCCATGGAGAGTGATGATGGTGCGGTTAGCAATAAACAGGTGATTTTCAAGGACTTCGTATCTGGTTTTCTTCAAGAGTCAGATATGTATATCGCTCCTGATACTATCAGACTCAAGGCCCCACCTGGTACTCAAGCCGTTCTTCTCAAGAATCTCTACTTGTCTTGCGATCCCTACATGCTAACGCGAATGAAGAAGCTCCAAGCCTCATTAATGGCACCTTTCACGCCTGGTTCGGTGGGTCATTTTATATCCATTTTGCTTATATTTTTTTCTTTTTTGGGATTTTATTTCTTAGAAATATACAAGCATGGAATTTGTTAGCTATTATTGTAGCTTAGTATTCTGAAGGCAATTTAGAGTTTTGTGGGCTATCTGGATTCAATATGTAGAATTATGGTGCTATTAGTTGCTGAGAGCAGAAATTTAATTCAATTCAGGGGCTAAATGGATATGCTTTGTGTGATTAACTCCCTGGGCAATTGTGAGAGTTTGTGTATGTTTCTAGTGAAAGCTTTAGAATTGGTTTCAATGTATTGTTACTCTATATTTCATTTGGCATATTGACATTTTTTTTTTGCAGCCTATTATTGGGCGAGGCGTAGCCAAAGTTGCGGATTCAGAGCATCCAGATTTTAAGAAAGATGATCTAGTAATGGCAATGACTGGGTGGGAAGAGTATAGTCTCATTACGGCAACTGAGACACTGTTCAAAATTCATGACAAAGATGTGCCTCTTTCTTTCTATCTTGGAATTCTTGGTAAGTTATTCCACTCACTAACTTTTATATCTCATTCAATATAAAACCGCAGATCCTAAATTTATAATAATTGGATAGATTCGTAGATGGGGAGAGAAACTAGAACTAGCTAAGAACTCATACTGCAGTAATTTTTACTAATTTTATCTTATAATTTCTTCTTCCTTATGGTCAAATCATCTAATTGATTTTATCATTTTTAGGTATGCCTGGTTTGACTGCTCATGTTGGTTTTCATGAGATTTGCTCTCCTAAGAAAGGGGAGTATGTCTTCATTTCTGCAGCTTCTGGTGCTGTTGGTCAGCTTGTAGGGCAGTTTGCAAAATTAGCGGGCTGCTATGTTGTTGGAACTGCTGGAAGCAAAGACAAGGTAAGTATCCTTCGTGAACATTCAGTTTGTCAACTAAGTCCATAATCCTCCCTGTTCTTTTTTTCTTTACTGATATATATATACTTCATTTTATATCCGATGCATTTTTTTAAATTAATTTTTGTCTGTCTTTTCTCTTGCTGTCTAGTATATTGTAATGAATCAACAATCTGTGCAGAGCCTCTCCTAAGAAACCTTTTTTGCCGGCTTTCAAAATACCGCGCAACTAATGAATCTAATAATTTTTTGGCTGCTTAGGAATCAGTTTATTCTTTAAAATAATTGAGAAGAATTGGAATATTGGTTTTCATTTCTTGTTAATATGCTTGTTGGAATTTGCTAAACAGCAAATACAATATATGAAGTAAATAATGTAGGGTGGTAGATAATGATGCATTAACCTATTGTAAATATGTTCTTACAAATCTCTGACTTGGATTTTACATGTGATAATGCGAAAGGATCCATCATATGTGGATCATAATTACTAGATGCCATCTGATATGTGAATTTTGATTCATAGTCATTTTATTGACAGTCTTGTAAGAATATATTCCTTTTTTTTTTCTTTTTTCTTTTTGGGAGTTACAAAACATGTCTAGTTCCCTTATTCCTTAGTTTATTATAACTTGCTTAGGCTCCACTTTTGGAGCTTAGAGTTAGAAATGAAGCTTGAGTAAGAAGTTTGGTAGCGTATATTACTATTCTGCAGTGAGCTTAAGTAATCCTTTGTTGCCAATTGCTCAAAATTGTAAACCTGGGAGTAATATTCTTTGTTATTTTTAATAGAATCATAAATTCCTCAGCATAGCTCATCATGATCAATATATAATGCAGAAATATATTATATTTGTTCAAATGTATGAGGTTGCTCAGTATTCTTTCCAAGCAAAGTGACCAGAGTCTACATCAGATCTATAGGTTGTACTGCATTTAGTTTATTGAGCTATCTATTATAAATTTCCTGAATAACCTTAACTCCTTAATCATGATATTACTTGAATCAGACCAGAATCTCCTAGAAACAGGGAAAATTGCAAGCTACCTGATAATAAATATATCCTATAATGTTTGTCTCTTGGATAATTGTCATCAGGTTATATATTTCTATTGTCAAATTCAGCTGGCAACCTCATTAACTAGCTTTTAGTTTTTGTTTGGTACAAGGTTGACCTATTGAAAAATAAACTTGGATTTGATGATGCTTTCAACTATAAAGATGAGCCAGACCTGGATGCAGCATTGAAGAGGTCAGTAAAGAAACTTGCCAAACTGAAATCTGTATACAGGCCATTAAAGTAATTTTTAGAAAACTAATTCAGCATGTAGCTTTGGAGACATTTCTATGATCAAGTCTGCAATCTGGGTTTGGAGCCTGAATTCCAGGGATGGTTTAAATAAGTGGAAATTAATAGACCTTCTAATAGCAGAAACAATGCTATCTGAAATTAAATGTTTAATCTTACTTTTCTCTTGATCTCTTCAGTGCAAGGGGTAACGGCAAATAACTAGCTGTTATAGGAATAAAACTACTCTCCTTGAGTTTGTGTTTATGTAACAAATAAATGTTAAAGATATAGTGCCAATGCTACTTTTTATAGGTACTTTCCTGAAGGAATTGATATATATTTTGAAAATGTTGGAGGAAAGATGCTTGATGCAGTTCTGCTCAACATGAGGGTCCAAGGACGAATTTCTGTTTGCGGACTGATATCTCAGTACAACCTTGAGCAGCCTGAAGGTGTAAGCAACTTAATGGTTCTTGTTTCTAAACGCATTCGTATGGAAGGATTTATAGTTGGCGATTACTACAACCTCTACCCAAAATATTTAGAAATGGTTTTGCCCCTTATCAAAGAAGGGAAAGTCGTTTATGTAGAAGACATAACGGAAGGCCTTGAGAATGCTCCAGCTGCTTTAATAGGACTCTTCAAAGGCCAGAACATTGGCAAACAGTTGGTTAAAGTATCTCGGGAATGATCTTGTCTACATTACACCTAAGTCAGACACATCGTAGATTGCAGAGTTATCATTATATCAGCAGTGCAGATCTTATGCCCCACCATTGCATGGAAGTGAAGTTTATAAAGTGCAGAACATTCATATTATATTATGAACTTCTTGTGCAGTTTATAAGATTGTTAAGATGTATATCGTTTTCAAAATAAAAGCTTTCTTCTAAATATTGTATTCTTGATTGTGATACTTATATCCATTGCCCTTTAATAAGCCATTGTGCTTTTTTTTTTTTCCAGAATCTTTTAACAGATTGGATGCTTCTGGCTGGTTATATACGTTAGAAATGCACGTATTACAAAATGGAGTCAAGACGGTCTCTTGTCCTCTTAGAACATAGAAAATTGCGAAATGCTGCTTGCTTCCTGAAAGGAAAAGATAAGTCTTTCGATGAAAACTATGCAAATAAATTTTTATAATACAATAAAGTTTCAAAGAAGAAACAAATGCTACAAGCTGCAAAGAAAAATGGGTGGTGGCGAGTAGTGAGAAATAAGCAGGTGATACTGAAGGAGTATGTGACTAGTGGCTTTCCTAGAGTAACGGTACTGCTTACTGATACCGTCCAACTCAAGATTCCACAAGCTTGTGATAATGGCCTGCTGGTAAAAAATCTTTACCTTTCTTGCGATCATTACATGATAACCAGAATGAAGAACCTTCAAATTGAAGGATATTTTGGCTCATTCCAGCTTGGCTCGGTAATTACGCGCATCCCCTATAATTTGATTCTATTCCATTTATTTATGTAATTGTTGATTCTTAATGTTTCTACTGTTCTTGTTTCAAAATCAGTTGCACATACCTAAAATTGACTGGTTTGATCATCTGTTACTAACATAAACCAATGATTGATGTATATGCAACTCCAAAGAAGAGGAGCTGAATGCAGCTTTGAAAAGGTTGTAAAAAACAGAATGTATGTGCAAGGCATAGACATTTACTTTGAAAATGTAGGTGGAAAAATGCTTGATGCAGTGCTGCAAAACATGAGATTGCATGGAAGAGTTAGCGAGTGTGGTATGATCTCCAATTGGTTTGCATGATCAATGTGGTATTAGATAATGAATAATTTCAACATAAACTCAGTGTTTTCATTTAATAGGTACTACACCTTAATAATTTAGTGAAGAGAATTTTTCTATTTATCATAATGAAACAATTATAGCAAGTAAACATAAAATTATTACGTTATTCCTGTATAGAAATTATATGTAAATACGCGTGGATTAATCAACACCGGAATTATATGCCCCCTAAATACAGCATAGCAATAAAAACGTTCAAAAATGCATTTAAGTTTATACTAAAAATAAGCATTGAAAATACTGAATCAGACCGAAATATCAAATAAAAAAAAATTGAAATCCAACTGTATTGTTTGATTTTTTGACCAAAATTAATTTGAATTAAACATTTAGTTTTTATTTGGTACGATTCTGAATTTTTAGTTATGATCCAACTAAAAATTGAATTGAATTGTATCAAATTATACTATCAAACTGATATAACTAAAATTTTTAAATATATTTTATTTCATTTTATTTTGGATACTTTGAATAAATTAATAAATATATAATTTTTGTAACATGCATTTTCTAATTATATCATAGAATAATTTTCTAATTAAATTTAATTCATATATGATTATATTCAGCTATTCTATGAATAAATTAATTAATTTTATATTTTTAATCATAATTAAAATTAGTAAATTGACAATATTTATCGTGGTAATTAATTCTAATTATTATGAAAAATATAAAAAGAAATCACTTTTAAATGAATATATTTATTTTCACTTTCTTACGTTTTTTTTTATAATGTTTTAGTTAATAAATTGATAGCACAAAGCCATAACAATAATAAAAAATAATAAATAAAGCAAAGAAAAGTATGGATGTGAAAGTGTATTTTCTTTTATGAAAAATATCAATGTTATTAAAACCGAACCAGATAAAAAATCGAAAAACTTAAAGAATTGTGGTTCAACTGGGTTGTTGGGGTTCAACAGAATTTTTTTCTTTTTATAAAAATAATATTATTTTTTAAGTTTTATAGAAATATTATAAAAAAATATCACTATATAAATAAATTAAAAATAGTTTAGAAAAATACATTTATCATCAAACATTAATAATAAGATAATAGTTTCAAGTCATTCAATATTTATAATAAAAATTTAAAATAAATATAGTAAAAATTTGTAAATTTTTAAAGAAATTCATCGCATATAAATTATAATTTTTATTTTATTCATAAAAAAATCATTAAAATTGCTTGAATTTTAATTATTTTGTATTTGTACTTATACTTTATTTTTTTTAATCAAAAAATAATATTGTACGGATATTTTGGATAAAAATTGATTTTTTTCAGATTCAAATTGGTTTATTATGATTTTACCTGATTTTTTTGTTTCTAACCGGTTTAACGATTTTCCACCCGTTCAAAATGGTTCCTTCCGGTTTTTAGTCAATTCGATTTTTGTACATTAAACTAACCAGATCAGCTGGCTGTTCATAATTAAACCGGTCCAATTGATCGGTTCGATCCGATTTTAATAACATTAAAACATATTACACAAAGATTTCAATTGGTATTATATATATTTTACAGTCTTCATGCATTACCCCATTTCATAGTTTAAAAGTGAACTTAGATCATATAAAAATCATGAAGTACAAATTTAATTTTAATTTTGTTTTGGCTCTAGTATCTAGGCTTTTTGAAAAAAAAGTAAAAAAAAAAAGAAGAAAAGAAAGAGCAAATTACATCATAATCAGTTTAGGGAAAGAGGTAACCATAGCATAAGTATTTAAGATGTTACCCAAGCCATCAGGATACAAAAAGTGACAAACAAAACAAAAATCTTGATTAAAGGTCCAATTAGCTAGAAAATCTGCAGCAGCATTGGCTTTTCTGTAAATATGATGGATAATAACTTGCCAATCATGACTCAAATACTCTCGAATACGAAGGATGATAGGGCTATGAGAAGAATGAATATCAGAACTAAAAGTAATGATCGAAACCATACTTTTATTGTCCATTTGAAGAATTAATCTCCTTTGACCTCTTTTCCATGCTTTCTGTAAACCTAGTAACACTTTTCAGATCTCAGCAAAGTAAGCATTATTACCACCAACTTAAACCGAGAAACAACCCAACCACTTGCCCATGAAATCACGAAAAACACCACTAGACGTCGCCTGAAGAAAAGCATGACAGAATGAGCCATCTGTATAGAACAATCCAACCCGGTGGAGCTACGTCCCATCCCACAAGGATTTCTTTCTTACCTCCATAATTCCTACTAAAATCAATCAATGAATTTTTAGTAGCTAAAGAAAAAATAAATTGCTTCTTACTTCTCCATGGAATCACCCTATTGTTAAAGACTTTCTCGTTTCTCTATTTCTATAAGAACCAACAAGTAAAACAAAAAACAAGCTTCCAATTAATATTGCCAGTCATACTCCCTAGTGTTAAATTATCTTCAATCTAACTTGTCAAATAAGATGCAAAGAAGTTAGGATGAGAAAAACCTGCCAATAAAGAACTCCAAAAAGACTTAATAGTATTGCAGTCCCATACCAAGTGTATGATTGTTCCAAGTTATAGATGAGGCACAGATTAGATGAAGTTAAGAGTCGTCTTTGTCTTTCAACATTAGTCATTAGGCAATTCTGCATTAGCAACCAAAGAAATGTTTTAACTTGTTGAGGCCTTTCCCAATCCCAACATAAATTCCAATTGCACTCCCAAACAGAACCCATATCATGAGTGAGTAAGACATAGGCTGTATCAATGGAGAAAATTCCCGACGAAGACGGTAACCAAATAATATTATCAGCACCCAGTCCATTAATTGGAGGAAGAGAAAAATCAATTAAAGAAATCACATGTTCATTCAAATATTGCATTAGCAGATCTCGATGCCAACCTTTATTCAAAACAAATCTCGACGCCAACCTTTATTCAAAACAAATCCCGGCACCAACCTTCATTTAAAAAAAGCATCACTTTAATAGTCATATGTAAAATTCTTTGCCAATCAACAGAGGTTCTGATTTCTAAAGGGACATAGAGGTAAATTGGCCCTGCCTTAGACCAGTGAATGAACCAAAAAAAAGGTAAGAGTCTCCATCATTGACAACCTAGTAGAAATTAGCATGGAAAAAAAGCCATAGGCAAGTAAGATTTCACCAAATAATAGAACCTGAGGAAGAAGGCAAAGAAATAGGCCAGCACTTATTAGGCAGACCATATCTAACTTCAAAAATTTTTTACCCAAAGAGTATCACCATTGTTGATCAAATGCCAAATAATTTTAAAGAGGAATGCATCATTACAACTTTTAAGCCTCTTAATCCTTGCACCTCCATGCTCTATCGGTTTACACAACTGATCCCATTTAATTAGATGTAATTTTCGAACATCATTAGGAGAGCCCTAAATAAAATCATGATAGAGGTGTTCAATCTTCTCACAAATAGAAATAGGGATGACTGATGTTCACATGGTATAAGCTGGGATGGAAAGCAATATCGACTTAACGAGAGTAATATGACCAACCATAAAAAGCATATTGGCTTTCCAATTAGCCAGCTTACTTTTAACCTTGTCAATAAGATAAAAATACATTCTCTTGCTTGTCCGACCATGAATGATTGGTGTACCCAATTAATGACCCAAGCCCTCAGTAAGGTGGAAGCCTGAAGTGTTTTTCAATTCTAAAGCTAGCTCACGACTAACATTTTTTGAAACACGAAAGGCTGATTTTTCTTTGTCAACCAATTGCCCAAAACAAGTATAAAAATCTTCCAAGACTATACAAATAATATCCATTTGATCAATAAAAGCCTCCGCAAATAATATAAGGTCATCTGTAAAGAAAAGACAGGAGAGAAGGGGACCTCCTCTAACAATATGAATGGGCCTCCAGCTTCCTTCCTTAACTGCTTTATTAATACCATGGAAAACAAGTTCCATATAGAGGACAAAGATGTAAGGAGATAATGGATCTCATTGTCGAACACCATGAGTAGGCACAAACTTTATTGTAAATCCCCTATTCTAAATTATTTTTGAACTACTATTTTTCCAACAAGCCATAAGCATATTGCATAAATCAAAGGGAAAACCAACCTCCAAAAGGGTGTCCAAAATGAAGTATAGGCCTTTTCTAGATTAATTTTAGTCATCACCCACCCTTTGCTTCCTTTCTTCATCCGCATCAAATGAACCACCTCTTGTATAATGAGGATATTATCAGTGATTTGGTACGTCGGTATGAAACTAGTTTAATGAGGACCCATAAGTAAATTTTAAGTTTTTAACATGGTTTAACACGATTAGTTATCACTTTCATGAGAACTTTGTAAGTCACTGAAAGCAGACTAATTGGTTTAAAAGTTCTAGAATAAGCGGGTATCTTCTTCTTGAGAAAATAACAAATAATGGCAGTGCAAAGGTAAGGATCGACAGTTCCCCCTCTTAAGGCATTGTTAACAAAATCAAACAAAGAACCTTTCACGGTATGCTAATATTTTTGAAAAAATAAATAGAGGGTTAAGACCATCAACACCTGGTGCTTTAAAGGGTTTCAAGTTGAATACCGCGTCATGAAGATCTTCCATGCTAAGCGGCCTCCCAAATCATTAGCCATAGTCCTTCTCAAGAGAAAAAATATGCCAAGGATTGGGAAAATAAGAGAAACAACATGTTCTTCATAATGTAAAGAACTGAAGTAATCCACAATATGACTTTTGAGAACTTCATGATCAAAAATCCATTCCCCATTAACCATTTTAAGAAAGAATGAAGTATTCTTGTCTTTCACTAGTAACCAATCTGAACTAGCCTTTTGCTTCCAACAAATCTCTTTTTGTAAGAGGATCTGGTCTAACTCAAGTCTTAATTCCTAACCAAGATTCTCCAAAAAATTAAAGTTTGCCTGCTCAAGATAACAGTTTATCCCCTACAACCTCGACAAAATTTTCTTTTTACGAAAAGTAACATAGCAAAAAATCTCTTTATTCCAAACTTCAGTTCTAGTTGCAAAGAATTAATAAAATCCATAAAATTACCAGAACTTGACCAATTTGACTCCACAAAGGCCTAAAAACTCCTTATGGAAAACCTAGGCAGTATTAAAATGGAAAGGTCATTGCTCACCACTAGTCAAATTGTCAAAAATGGATAGCAAAATGGGTCTATGATCAAAATGGTGTCTCGGTAGATGAGTGATCTTAAAGCCCGAGTAGACCCTCTCTTTATTTCAAATTACATAAAGCACGATCTAATCTTTCCATAACCATGTCTCATAGCCAAGTAAATTTTGAACCTGAAAACCGCATATCATTCAATGCACAAGAATTATTAAACTATGCAAATAGGGGTATGGTCTGCTATCCCTCAGAGAGCCGCCTGATTTCTCATGAGAGAATAAAAAAGAGTTAAAATCTCCTAAAATCACCCAAGGCTCCATAGCAACATGAGAGAGCAGCTTGAGATCTTCCCATAAGAACTTTTTATGGGTTGGTGTAAGGTTTTCATAAATTGCGGTAAGAAAGAATCGAGGTATGCTTCTATGAGTCACCTGTAAATGAATACATCGGTAAGAATAACTATCCACTATAATATCAATACCATGCGACCAAAGAATCTAGATACCACCCATAAAACCAAGAGCCTCCACCTAAAAAGAATGTGCATAGCCTAACTTTTTAACAACTTTATCAGCAATAACCACACTGATCTTAATTTTTACTATAATTAAGACAGAGATCTTATATAGATGACACAAGTTCTTCGCATAAACAACAAAGTCATTAGAAGCAGCACCCTGGCAATTCCAAGATAAAATTTTCAGACCCATTGATAAAAAATTAATGAGAGGAATGGACCACAAACAGAAGCCTTTGATGAATCATCAATAATAGGGTTGCTACCTATCACTTGTTCGGGTAAATCCATCTACTGCACAATATCATCCAAATTAACCAATACTGAGAATTTCTAAGGCATTAGTAATCTTGAGAGTTGATTATGTACTCTTCCTTTTACCTTTAGGATAAAGGGTTTCTCTAACACTCTTGAAACTTCTTTTATCAGAAGGTCTACCCCCACCCAAAGAAACGTTCTTAATTTTGACCTTCTTATGCAGGACTCTATCTTAAATAAAACTGTTAAAGCAAGGTTTAGAAATGGCTAGGTATGGGATAGAGATGGTTCTATGAGAATTAGAATCTAACACTGTCGAAATTGTATTATCCCTTTCTCAAAAATTCTCAAAGTTGGTCTACTTAAATTTGAGCTAGTAGCTACAGTAAGATGGTTAGTCTTGTTAACATAATGATTTTCTTTTTCTGCATGATCATCCAAAGAAGCAATAAGAAAAGGTCTTAAAATATATTGCTCCAGTGATTCATTTTTATTTTGCTGCACAATGCTATTAGAGTCAACACCAAATAGTATTAAAACTTTACTGCCAGTTAGACATTTTTTCCATCAATGTACCTCCCTCCTTAGGATATAGTTTATTTTATCCTGCTTAACTTGGTGTGAGTCAACAATCCAAGTCTGTAATTCCACCCTTAAATTATTATTGTTGTTCTCTTGAATCCCCTTGTTTTCAGTAGCTCGGCTTTATATAGAGAACCTTGAGCCCATAGTAGAACGATTGTTGTTATATTATTCCCTTAAACCACATTACTTGCCACATTCTTTCTCCCCCACCGCTAAACGACCATCCAAGGTCCAAATTGTGAACCAACCACCTCACTTTCAATGGATTATTATTTCTATGCCCTTCATTTAAACTATCATTAGGATTGTTGTTCTGGATGAATTGCTTCGTTACTCTGCATTTGAGGAGATTGGTCTTTCATGTAATGCCCCAAAATTTTGAGGTCGATAATTCAATTGTAAAATGGTGATTTATATTAGTGATGGGATTAAAGAATTAATTTTGGACTTTTGAACTAATATTTTTAATTAAATAAAATATGGCAATAAATAAGTAATTAAATAAATATATATGTATATGTGTGTAAAAAATAATAATAATAAACAAAGTAAAATTGATGGATACTTTCTCTAGAAAAACTTATATAGCCATGATAATAAAATAAATAAATAAAAAAAGAGAAAAGGAGAATAGAAAAATGGGAAAGGGAAGGAGGAACAATCGAAGAGAGAGAGGGACAGAATTTGTTCATCAGCACCGGCAACAAACCAATAGCTTCCCCACCGTGGTGGCCAACTACTCTGCCATCTCTTCTTTCCGATTAGCCTCTGTTTCTTGCTAAATCCGTTGCCTCCTTTTTCTTCTAAAAACCCAATAGCTTTTTTTTTTTTAAATTTCAATGAGTTGTGATGCTGGATGTTGACACCAACCACACCGACAAGTTTATGAAGGCGAGGCGAGCCTTCCCGTGTCCTCCATTTTTCCTCACTCGCCAGCAGCAAAGAGATTGGAGTTAGGGAGGCCAAGAGTTTTCGTTGTAGATTCCAGCCAACTATGGTTCCTTAAGGCACGTGACCACCGGCGGTGAGTCCCTTGTGTTCCGAGCTTAACGTTGGCATAGGCAATGTA
Organism: Excoecaria agallocha; assembly: GCA_037975025.1. Lineage (NCBI taxonomy): Eukaryota > Viridiplantae > Streptophyta > Magnoliopsida > Malpighiales > Euphorbiaceae > Excoecaria > Excoecaria agallocha. The sequence continues at coordinate 32,505,419 of CM075821.1, read as the reverse complement.
GTTTCGGTGATGCTCTGACGACCGTGGCCAATGTAATAGGTTTGACTTCAAATTAGATGACCTTAAATTTCACAAAAATTCGATTTCAAATGGGTACGTAATTTACCAAAATTATTTTCTTTAAGTCATTTGGATAAATTAAACGTGGTAGGGAATTTTTTTGAGACTGAATCCACAATGTGGCCCTATTTTTATTTTTAATTTTTATTTTGTTAAAATGGATAAGACAGTTGTATATATTTGCATGTTAGGGTTATAAATTGTGAGGCTGTATGTAGAACTTTTAAGGATTTGGCCATTAAATTAAGCATATACCATCAAACCCCAAGTAGGTTAGCCTTAGTATTTAAATTGGATGACATAAATTATTATATGTCTTTATTGTTTTTGATTTTGCCTCTGCCTGTGTAAAAGGCATAGCTAGTGTAAAAAAAAAACATCAAAAACATCTTAAACTAACATTTATAAAAAAAAAAAAAATTAATATTTGTTCTTTGTTGGAGGATTTCATTTGCAATGAATTTGGTCAACATCAATTTGATGCTTTAATGAATTGGGGATAAGGTTAAAGCTAGAAAAAGCTAGTTTTTAGATAGGAAATTAATGGATGATTCATTGGCAATTTATGGAAATTAAAATATGATAAAATTAGGAGTTTACTATCAATATGTGATTTTGACGAATTAGTTAGTTTTGTTTTTTAGGAGTGAGCATTATGAGCAAAAAAAAATTAACTAATCCATTAATATTGATTTTTTAAAATTACTAACCATTAACCAGTCTATTGTATTCAGTTAATCAATTCACCGATTTTAATTTTTCGATTTGGTTAATCAATATTTTTCGATTAACCATTAAAATTTATAACATAAAATTATTTAAAAAATTAGACAAAATTCAATTCAATTTCAAATGTACAAAATAATTTAATATAAAAATTACGAAACAAACATAATTTACTAGTGAAAATTTATGTTTTATAAATTAATAGCTAATATTATAAAATAGATTTGATATTTGTTGAAAATTAATATGCTTGATTCTAAGTCAAATAAAATTTTGGATAATATTAAATATTATAACATAAACTCTAAAATATAAAAAAAATGTAATTAAATGCTATTAAGTAAAATATGAACACCAATATATGATAAAAAAATAATATATATAAAAGTTAATCGGATACTATATATAAGTATTACTATATAATTAAAAAGAATGACATAATATAAATTTAGTTTAAAGTGTTATATAAATTTTTTAGTAAAATATAAAAAATTAAGGAATAAGAATAAAAATAAAAATATATTTTAAAGTATTATTTTATATAAATTTTAGAGAAAATAGAAAAAAAATTGAAGATATAAAAATAAATAAATAAATAAATGAACCGATTAACTGTAAACTAATGGTTAACTTGTACTTAAAAATATAAACCATAACTATTAACAAAAAAATTTAAAAATTAAAAACTGTAACCGAGTTTATCGGATCAATTAACCTTAAAAATAAGTTCGATTTCGGATCGATTTTGTGGTTAACCATATTTTTTATTTTTTTTTACTCACCCTGTTGTTATTCAATATATAAATGATGATTTTAGCATGTGTAAGGTTTAATTATTGTGATCGAGTCCTATAAGAAGGAAAGAAGTAAATTACACAAGCTTAAGTTGATATAGGTGTAATAATTAGAATGAAATCTATAATGATTGTGATTGTAATTGGAATGGTATATGAACTTAGTTAGTATAATTTGATAAGTAATTTTTGAAATGAGATAAGAGATAATTTATGAAAATAAATGAGTAAGTAATATGCATGTTAATTGGTTAACTAATTGTTTGACCACTGTATATTGTGTTAATTGTTGAGTGTTCGAGTATACAGTGAAGTTAGCTTAATTTATTAATTTTTTTAATTGACTTAATTTCAAATTATGAAAGTTGGAATGGTAATAAAGGTGGTTTTGGCTAACAATAAGTTTTAAAATTATTTTGATAGAATTATAATAAGTAATGAAATAAATAAAATGAATTTTAGTAATTATCACTGTTATTAGCTATATAACTTAATATTTATTTTAATGATTGAACAAGAAGCATTTTGATGATTGATGTACAATAAATAAATGTGCTTACGATTGTATGAATGATGACAATGGCTTTAGATAATTGTGTGTTTGAAAATTTTGATAACATGAAATTACGGTGGGATTATGAGAAATGGTTTACATGCATGAATATGCCAAAGTTATTTGAAAGCTAAATCAATATGAAAATATATGTAATATTGGTATTGTGATTATTAATGTGTATATTGTGAAAGCTTTTGACAATGAACAAGGCATGCATATTATAAGAATAGTATAATGTGCAGATGATTATTTTTCTTTCCCTAGTATGATTTGGGAAGCCGAGCAAGTGATGTAGTTAGCTAGGCATAGGGACATTGGAATTGACACCACGGTAGCAGGTCAAGGCAACTTGCATAGTAAACCCATTATGGTACCGCACCGTAACCAATGGTCCATAGTTCCATGCATCACACTTGTAGGGTTTCACTTTCCGTACTAGGGGCAAGAATCACAGTATTACTTATATATGAGCATATTATTATTGTTATAAGCATTGTATGTGTTAATAATTGAGGAGTAAACATTCTAGTGATTAAAAACTCATGGATGTACTTATATTTAAATGATTAAGAATTTTATAAAGCTAATATGGCATACATGATAATTGTGATGTCTATATTATTAAATGGCTTCATATTTAGTGTTATGTGAATGTAATTTGGTAATTAAAATTTATGCAAGAAGTGTGCTGAATACGGAATTGTAGTTAAAGATTTTGATATAATTATTTAGACTTTTATTCAGGTAATGTATGTTTAGATATAATTTAAATTCTTGTACTTAAATTTATTAAGATATGAAGTTATATTTTAGTTGACAAGTTTGTTAGATAAAATAGAACCTTGAAATGCTATATTGAATTTTAGAGTTGCGGAACTACGTGATTTTGATTCCTTATATGGGATACGTAGGAAGCTTGAGAATCGACATTTCAAGTTCGAACCAAATTGTATTAACGTGATTATGAATTTTTTTTGGCATGTATTTTATGATCATGTGTATTTAAATTTGTGGATTGTAATGTGAGTTAAATTGGACAAGTATAAGCCTAAGGTAAAGTATGTAATATATGTGAATGTATTTAGGCTACGTTTGGTATGACGTAAAGGAATGTAATGTAATGACTAACGTAATTGATTAAAGGATGTAATGTAATTTTGATTACATTACTATGTTTGGTAACATTAATGATGTAATGTAATAATAAATACATTTCTATGTTTGGTTGTATTATATACAATTTGGTAACTTTTCTTTAAGACTGTCTTCCACGGCATTAAAATGTCCAGATTTGAAACCTCGTTCAGCTTTAAATCTTCCAGTATTATGTAACTCGAGAAGAGTTTCAATTAGTTTCGTTTCTTCATTAAATGTCCATATCTTTTTATTTATTCTTGGTCTTTTTGGCTTAATAGAATCCGACATTTCTAGAACCTGAACACAAAAGGCCAAGTGTTTATGTATATAAGTATTGGCTGAACTCAGTAGTTAAAAAAAAATCTACCAACAACAATTACATGACAAACATATCACAAAAAGGCCAAGTGTAAACTAAATATCGAAAAGCATCTAAATACAGTAAAAAAACCAAGAATCCATAAATGCATCTTACCGTTACAGTAGGTGAATCGTTGATAACAAAATGTTTATATTCCCTTAAACAACTTTTTAATGCGAGGCTACCCGATTACAGACGTTGGGTATTTCGAACTCCTAAATCAGATACTGATCTCTAGAAAACTAGCTCCATTATAAGTTATTGCCCTCTTGCCATTCCCTCAAATAATTTACAGCCCTTGGAACAAAAACAAATCAATTATCCTTGTCTCTCCAAATTCACTCACTTCTAACACACCATGCATTATGTTTATTTATGAGTTTGTAAATTGAATTAATTAATTCATAAATCGATAGTAGAAGCTCAAAACTTGAAATGAATCATTATGATCCATCAAATATTACTTTTTATTTTTTTTTCTTGAAGTATTATTCTAAAATTATTTGGGTTGGATGAAAAAACAGCATGGGTGAAAATAGGAGCAGAGTCAAGTCTTATAACAACAAGTCTAACTACAGATAATGATGAGAATTATGAGTGCGTGGGAACTGTTTTTGCTAAGACTGGATGTTGGTGTTTTCTCAAAGGTGGTTTCAGTCTTGATGCACCTTCTAATTCATCACGCATTTATTTTCAGGTGAAAATAGCACAACATTATCCAATTCTCTAACTACTCTAACAACAATTATGTAATGCTAACTAACTCTAACAACCAATTACTCAGAATTTTCTGCCGCAAAACAAATCCGTTCAAGTTAAGTATATTATACAGCATATTAATTTAAATGCAGCTCATACATCAAGCTAGAAGATGCAAAGTGACAGTTTAGTAATCAAACATGACCCCACCAATCAGTAAAAGCATCAGCTCATCTGTAATCTTCCACTTGCAAGTCCTCAAATGCAGGAAAGCAGAACTTTGCAAATCCTCAAATGCAGGAAAATAGAACTATCACAGGAATCAATCTTCATAAAATGTTACCGAAACACTAATATTTCAGCATCAATGTAATTTGTTTTGGTTTTTGGTTCAAGAATGTTAGATAAGGAATGAAAGCAGAAGATCAATTAACAGGAAGCAGGAAATTAATAGACTTCAATTTTGAAACAAGAAATTTAAAATCACTGATCGATTCATTCAATGTGAAATTAATCTCAGTTTCCAAATGGAAAAAGACAATTAACTAAATAATAAAATCATTTCGATGAGAAATAATTTCCAATGAATAGTAAGGCAAATACCTTTCTTTTAAAAATGCAAAGCTATGCGGACAACCTCAAATGGCAATGTGATGACATTAATTCTGCAAATTAAAGAATGGCAACCAAAAGATCTGTCTATGGCATTATAACAAACACTTAAGCATTCTACCATCAAAAAAGTAAAGTAGCAACTCATCCATATGGCAAATTCGACCCATGTGCAGTGAAAATATACATAACATGAAAATAAATATTAAAAAAAAAAGTTAAAACGCATCACAGATTCACAACCACAAAATATATAAAATACATATAAATCATGTTAGATTTCATAAAGCGAATGCAGACCTCAATTCTTGAGAGCCCAACGGAGAAGTTATTGATGACTAGTTCAAGGAGGCATGGTTATATGTATATGAGAGCCATTCTTTTGTGAAGTCGTGGCTTTGTGGATAAGCAATACGGAGATGGGTGGGTTCAATTGCTGGGTATGGAGACAGAGATGGAAATTCAAAATTTTGAGGAGGCAATGCTCTGTTCGGCATCTCAGCAGTTGAAGAGCAGGTGAAGGGAAATAATTATGGTACTATTTCCTCATTAGATCAACATATACTCATACTTTTGACTGAATGCCATTATACAAAATTACTCTTTAATTTAGCCGATTTATTGAGCCTTGAAACCTTAGATTAGGTTTTCAAGGATCTTCAATCGGCCATTTGAAAAAAATTAATCTCGGCTTTTCACAGCATCTGCTGTTGACTCGTTTTAAGAGCCACCACTTAATAGTTACACAACATCAATCAACATAGAGAACCAACACAATGAAGAAATACAGGGCAGAGAATGAAGAAATTTCCCAAACCGAAATGGATAGATCGTGAAAGAGAGGGAAAACTAACCGTAGAGAAGAAATCTGAGCAGAAAGTGGTCACCGGAGGAGGAAGGCATCAACAAGAGGACGGTATCGACAGAGATGGCGGCGACGCGAGCGACGGTGGCAGTGGAGGTGAAGGAGGAAGAAGGACGATGGTTTAGGTTACTGTAGAGAGAGAGAGAGGCTGTAATGTAACGAGAAATACTTGGGTTATGACATGGTTATTAAAATCGGATCGGAAGGTCGAACCGGTTTAACCGTGAACCGTCGGCTGATCCGATTGGTTCAATGGGTGAAAATCGGATTGGATAAAAACCGAAAAATACTGTTTCAAACCGCCAAAAAACCGGTTAAACCGGGATAAAACTAAAAAAACCGAATTAAATGATAAAAAAACCGGTTTAATTTTAGAAAAATCAACTTTTTGTCCAAAATATTCATACAATATTATTTTTCTAGAAAAAAAATAAAATAAAATTATAAATAAAAAATAATTAAAATTCAAATAATTTAATGAATTTTTTATGAATAAAATAAAATTTTATAATATATATTTGAAGAATTTCTTTAAAAAATTACAATTTTTTACTATATTTATTTTAAATTTTTGTTATAAATATTGAATGACTTGAAAATATAGTCTTATTGTTAATGTTTGATGATAAATATATTTTTCTAAACTATTTTTAATTTTTTTATATAGTGATATTTTCATAATATTTATATAAAACTTAAAAAATAATATATTTTTTAAAAAATGAAAAAAACCCGATTGAACCCCAACGAACCGGTCGAATCACGAACCCTTAAACTCTCCGATTCTTTATCCGGTCCGATTTTAATAACATTGGTTATGGAAAGTAATGGAAAATATATTTATTAATGCATTCAGGATTACACAAGTAAATAGAATTACATTACATTAATGATATTTTTATTAACAAATAGGGAATTGATTACATAATTAATTATATTACATTACAATACAAGCTATCAAACATAGCCTTAGTGAATGTGGTTTGGTTGATGAATGGATTCTATTAGAAGTGCTTGTTATTGTGGCAGTTTTGGAGGAGGAGGATTTCATTATTAGGAATGTTTATTTGAATTTTGGCAAGGGGCTAGATTAATATTACATCTCTTATGTTGTTCAATGTTTTTTTGAAACCAAAGTAGAAATTGACCAAGTGAATGGTGTAATGGCGACATTGGCAATAACATCACATGTCTGTTTTGGTTAATAAGAAACAAACATTATGCTATAGAAGTTTAATAAGATATAATTGAGAGAAAATTTTAAGCCTTTTATCGCTGGCATTAAAAAATAATTAACATTATTAACCTAAGTATAGACTGTAGAATAGCTGGTAACATTTTTAACAAGTTCGTTCATTAGACTGGAAATAGGTTGTTACATTTCAAATGATCGTATTTTTCACATGAGAAATAGATTTTATAAAGTCCCTCATATTCAACTTTGATAAATCTGTTTTTAATCTTTATTTGAGAAATAAGAGGTTTTGTAAGATCTAATTTAGTGGCAATACGTGCAAATTTGGCACGTTTAGAAATAAAAGTATTATAGTCAATTTTCACCATCTTTCCAATACTGGCTCTTATCTGTCGAAGAACATGTTTATAATAGTAATGCAGAGGAAAACTTGGAAAACAAAACCAACCACCACAAAGGTCAAAACATCATTATCAGTTGAGAATCTTATATGTCAAGGTTGGATAGTAAGGTAATGTCCCAAAACTATCTAGGGATCCCCTACCAAAGTATTGATATAATCATCCATCAAACCAAAATGAGTTAGAAAAAAAAATTATTATCTAAGTTAGGGGTAATCAAACTTTGGTTACAATTGAAAAACCGAACCAAATTGATCGATTTTTTTAAATTCAATTTGGTTTTGTATTTAAAAAAATCAATTATTTTGTTCGGTTTTTGAAGGAGAAAACCGTAAAAAATCAAATCAAACCGAAGTTTTATTAATGATATATTTTTTTTGAGTTTTTTTAATTTAATAATTTTTTTGTATATGTAAATAATTTTATTTTGAGTTGCAAATTATATGAATATATTTATTAATTATTAATATCTATTTTTTAGATAATAATTTAAATTTTTGACAATTAAATTGAAAATCGATGGAATAAAAAAATTATTCAACGATTTTTATTGTATTATTTATTATATATTTTGAAATCGTATTTTTAATTTAAACTTATATTTTGTATAATTTAGATGTTTATACTTTAATATATTATAATTTATAATTTTGTATAATTTAGACATAATTTTTTTATTTTTTAAAAAAATAATTTTAATTTTTAATTTTTTGATTAATCGAATCGATCGAAAAATTCGATTCGATTTATATTTGATTATTTAATTATTTTAATTTAATTTGATTAATTAAATTTTTAAAATTTTAATTTTCGATTATTTCGATTTGATTCATTTATTAAATTTAATTGATCATTTCACAACTCTAATTTAGATTGACCACTTTTTAATGCCCTTTAGGAGACCTGAGAGAGCCTAGTCTGGAACATAGAACTCTATAACTAATATTCTTCCCCAATAATTGAACAATTACAGACTTTTTTCCATGGCTTGGCCGATTGGGATCATAGTTTATTTGATACATCCAGTTTGAGTAAGCCCTTCTTTAACGAGGTGGAAATCTCCTCGTCAACATTAAATTTAGAATCGGTACCATAACTGTTAATAGACTCGTTGTCCATATCTTCATCAGAGCTAACATCAGGTTCATCGTCATTAGGCAAAGCCATAGAAAAAGGAATATTATCTCTATACTGCCTTGGTCACCCAGATCCATCAGCGTATCTACGTTCTCCTTTTGTTTTTTTCCAGATCTATCGTCAGGCAACGAGAGAGGAGGGACTTTCTCCATTGATGATAACACTTCACATGCTGCTAACCTTACTTACACCTATTGTAAATTTAGTATCTAGACTTCTCTAAATTCAAAAACTATTAAAAATTATAGTACTTAAATACTTTTGAATTTCTATATTAATTAAATTTAATATAATTTTTTATGTATATTTTAAAATTAGTTTTTATTGTTAAAATGTCAAAATTTAAAATTAAACTGTATTAAATTAAAATATTTTTAAAATAATTGAAATTTCAAACCGAATTGATTTATCTTTTCAATATAATTTAATATAATGATATTGTATATATTTATTTTTTAAGACGGAAATTGAATATAGTTGTAGAGATTTGGCATCCCTAGGCAGGATTGTGATAGCATCGCTTGTCACGTTATCCGAGAGTGATGCGTAATATTCTAGGGCCAGATTACGTCATGAGATGCGTCATGATTTTCTTTCTTATCTTTATTTTATTTACTCTTTTTTATTAATTTTCACGTGATTTTTGTTTGCTCTCACTACTTTAATAATACTTCATCCATTTGAAATATCTATTTTCTCTATTGCAACTTCTCCGTCAAACATTAATGTTCTTTCATTTCACTGCAATTTTCTATTTTATTTTACTTATATTTTCAACTTTCTTGCTTCTTTTTGGTAAAAAAAAAAAAATTTATTCCAAATATTTACACATCTTATATGATATCAACCAAGTTAATAGATCGATTCAACTGTCCGATATTAGCCAGACATATAGCTCACTGAAGATCCTCAAAAATCGACCAAAGGTTAGAATTATCCGGACTCGCTAATCGAGCAACAGTTCAGTCGAGAATATGTTCCGAAAATAGCTCCACTACGATATACAGACAGTTACTATTATCCCACGTTCTTCTCGAAAATCGCCGAAAATGAATTAATAGCCGAAAACAATGAAAAACTCCTCTCATTATCTTCTGCAAACGTGTTAGTTCTTCCTATAAAGAGCTGAATAACAGGTATGAAAAGGTTACTTTACCTTTTTTGCTAAAAATTCCTACTCTTTTATACAAAAATTCTGAATTGACCGTCAGAGGCTCCCTTATCGGAAACCCACAGGTTATTTGTTTATTTTTTGCAGATGATCGCAAGGAACTTGCTGTGCATTTTACCTGTCATCATTTGGTGCAGTGAGCGTGGAATATGGACCTTTTCCCAGACCTTAACCTAAATACTTCCCAACAAGAAAATCCAACATCCAACCCCACCCTGCCTAGAACACAGCAGTTTTTCCCTCAACTTAACGACACCACCTCTGCTTTCCCAGCCATGGTAATCCCAAATGTCACTCCCAGTATTACCCCTTAGACATCATAATCCCTCATTGCCGTACTATCAGCCATCATCGCATAAGCTCAGCCCCAACCTCTACCCCAACAAAACACCAACATACCTCGGGCTTCACAGCCTCCTGCTCGGGAACCCTACTCACTAGCCCTACCCCAAAATCCAAACTCCACCATTATCCTAACTACCGAATAATTTAACCATCTCTTGGATGACAGAATCCAAAGGCAACAAAATCGGACAACACTGCAATACCAAGGCAGTTTCCGATCTCCCCTCTCTCGAAAAATCTTGGCTGCCCTATTTCCTAACATTCGACTTCCTCACCTTAAAACCTACAGTGGCAACACAGATCCCCAAGCTCATATCGATCAGTTCCAGCACACTATGCTGGTTCTCATAACTGACGAATTCGCTTTATGCAAGATTTCCCCCAGACCTTGACAGACTCAGCCCAGATCTGGTTTCGAAATCTGCCATCGCACTGTATTGAGAATTTTGAGCAGTTCAGCGACATGTTTATCACAAAGTTTGTGATCGCCATCCATCTGAACAAGGTGTCTGCCGACTTGAACCTGATGCAATAAGAAAAAGACAAATCACTACGGGCCTATGTGAAGAAGTTTAATGATGTGGCCATGGATATACAGAATCTAAACCTAGAGGTCGCCATCAACACCCTTATTCAAAACACAAGGTGTCAGAATTTCAGCAACTCCTTGAGCAAGAAACCCCCAAATGACTTTATCAAGCTCATGTCAAGAGCACACAAGTACATCCACATGGATGAGGCTTGGCATCTTCGCCATGCCTCCCATAGAGCATAGACATCTAAGAAGGAAGGAGGTGAAAGTACAAGAATGGCTCAGGATGGGGGAAATCCCAGTAGAATAGACCCGAAGAAATTTCGAAGGGGCAACTAGCATAACCGATCCTATATAATTACAACTCCCCGCTCGGACAATCGAAGAGATGAAAGATTCACGCCTCTAACTGCCTCTCATGAATAGATACTAGATTGGCTAAAATAAAATGGTCAAGTTAACTGGTTGAGATCCATGAGGAAAGACCCAAACAGGGATCAGAGCCTTTACTGTGCTTTTCACAGAGACAAGGGCTATGAGTCCGAGGATTGCAGACAATTCAAGTGGGAGATCGAGCACCTAGTTCGGAAGGGTACCCTAGTTTGGTTCGCCAAGTCAGATGAAAGAGGAAAGAGGCTGAGGTCACCGTCTCCCCAACCGAGCAGGAACAGAACCAATGGTGGCAGGCGAGCACCTGCAGGGGTCATACATGTAATTGTTAGGGGCGAGCAGCGGGATCATTCCAGAAAAAAAGAGGGCCAAGGAGGTCATGTTCTTCAGATAAGGGACGAGCTCAGCCCTAAGTACGATTCAGTTTTTAATTGCGGACGAGGTACATGTTCGGCATCCACACACGGATGTTTTAGTTGTTGAAGCAGTCATTGAAGACTTCTTAGTCCAAAAAATATTGGTTGACACTGGGAGTGAGGTCAATCTCATAACGTCCCAAGCATACAGAACATTGGGAATGTCAGACCTAGACTTGAAGAAGTCAATGTCCCTCTCGTTGGTTTGTCCGGAAGGCCTATATGGGTAAAAGGTCTAGCAACTCTATTTGTACAGCTCGAAGACGATTCGGTGGTGTATGCTTGCCGAACGAATTTCATGGTGGTTGGTATTTCACTTTCTTACAATGTGATATTTGGCCGACCTCTACTATCCGAGGTAGATGTCTGTGTCTCGATGAAAAACCTTATACTCAAAATCCCCACGGATGATGGAGTAGCCATGTTGAGAGAAAATTAGAAGACTATCCGAGAGACATACCTGACCATGCTCAAAGGAGCCAATCAGGGTTTGCCCTTTGACATAATGGATGTACCCAAGAAAGAGGGACAAAGGGAATAACCAGCAGAAATGTTACAAGTAGTTGAGCTAGAGCCGGGAAAGAATGTTCAAATATCGGTTGGAAAGGCTGGAGCGGAGAAAGAAGCCCTACTCTCAACGCTTCATGAGTTCGTCGATATTTTTGCTTGGTGAACATCAGACATCCAGGGGGTCAAAAAGGACTTAATAGTTCACTCATTGAATGTTCGGTCAGAATGTAAGCCAGTAAAATAGAAGAAGAGAAACCATATCCTGGAGAGACAATTGGCCATCGAGTAGGAGACCGCGACTTTGTTGGAAAGTGGTTTCATCAGGGAGATATTCTATTTAGACTGGCTAGCCAATGTTGTACTTGTCCGAAAGAGTAGTGAAAGATGGAGAATGTGTGTTGATTTCACTGATCTAAATAAAGCATGCCTGAAGGACTGCTATCCGCTGTCGAACATCGACATACTGGTGGATTCAATGACAGAATTCGAAGAGTACGCCTTTCTTAATGCCTCGATGGGCTACCATCAGATTTCGATGGCCCCAACAGATGAAGAAAAAATAGTGTTCATCACTCATAGAGGAACTTACTGTTATGGGGTCATGCCCTTTGGATTGAAGAACGCAGGGGCCACTTACCAAAGGCTAATGAATCAGCTGTTCGTCGAGCAGTTGGGGAGAAATATGGAGATCTATGTGGACGACATGATCGTCAAGAGCCAAGCCTCAGCAGACATGTGCACCGAGCTGAAGGAGACCTTCCAAAGACTCTGGAATTCAGGCTTGAAGCTAAATCCAGAAAAATGTGCCTTTGGGGTGCAGTCCAAAAAATTCCTTGGTTTTATGATATCGAAGCGGGGAATCAAGGCAAATTTGAAAAAAATCAAGGCGATTATGACCATGGATTCACCTAAAACAGTTCAAAAAAGTTCAGAGATTGAATGGAAGGATCACAACTTTGGGCAAGTTTATATCTTACTCGGCTAAATGATGCCTGCCCTTCTATCGAGCAATCAGAAACCTCAAGAACTTTACATGGACAGAAGAATGCCAGCAAGTATTCCAGGCCTTGAAGCAGTTTCTCTTAACCCTGCCACTACTCAGCAGGCCACTAGCTGGTGAGGTTTTGTACATCTATTTATCTGTCTCAGCTGGTGCAATTGGTTCGGTACTGGTCAAAGAAAAGGAGGGCCAACAGTTTTCTATTTACTACACGAGCAAAGTACTTCGAGGTGCCAAATCCAATTATCCAGTCTTAGAGCAGCTGGCCCTTGCTCTTATTATCACAACAATTAAGCTCCATCCGTACTTTCAAGCGTACACGATAGTGATGCGTACAAACTCAAACTTGAGGAAGGTACTACAGAGGCTTAAATGCTCGAGCCGATTGACAGAATGGGCCGCTCGCCTAGGGGAATTCGATGTTTGATATGAGCCACAAACATCCATGAAGGCACAGATACTGGCAAACTTTGTTGCCGAACTAAATGAAGTAGCTCCCGAGCCGGCAAAAGTATCATAAAATTTGTATGTTAATGGAGCCTCAAGCTCGGATGGAGCGGGAGCCGAAGTATTTTTGATAAGCCCGATGATAGTTTGAATCTGAGCTATAGCACACCTGACCTTTCCAGCCTCCAACAATACAGCAAAGTATGAAGCCGTATGCTATGGGCTGCAGTTGGCGATAGAAGTGAAGCCAGATATCTTAGAGATATTCTCAGATTTCCAACTGGTATTCAGTCAACTGAAAGGGAACTTCGAAGCTAAAGATCTTTCTATGATCCGCTAAAAAGAACCGACTTCTTCCTTGCTAGCCAGGTTAGAAGAGAAAGGGGGAACTTGGTCGATCACTTAGATACCACGGGCAAAAAATGTGAAGGCATATACTCTTGCTAAGAGAGCTTATCTCAACAGTCCGGTTAATGATACGAACATCACTTTCATAACCATTTTGCGTCCAACTTATGAAACTTTTCAAGTTTAAGTACAGGAGCTGATGAAGGGTTGGTGTTTACCTATTTACCAATACTTGATGTCAGGAATCCTTCCAGATGAACAGGCCCAAGCTCGAAAAGTAGTTCAAAAATCGAGCTTATATGCAGTAATGGATGGCAAGCTTTGCAGGCAATCTTTCTCCCACCCATGGACTTTATGTGTAAATAATGATGAAGGGGATTATATCCTCAGAGAGATTAATGAAGGGATCTACGGAGCTCATAAAGGTGCACAAGCCAAGCTCAGAAAGCTCTCTTACAGTGGTATTATTGGTCAACCATGGAGGTTGATGCAAAAATCCTAGTGCAAAAGTGCGAAAAATGCCAGAGGTTTGCCAACATTCCGCACCAGAGCTCAACAAGGCAAAAGCCGATCCATAACCCGTGGTCTTTTGCCCAGTGGGGGATTGACATATTGGGTCATTTCCCTTGAGCGAAGGGGCATCGATGATTTTTATTAGTAGCGGTAGACCACTTCACCAAATGGGTGGAAGCCGAGCCACTTGCAACCATCACACCAGCAAATGTCATCAAATTCCTGAATAAAAACATCATCACAAGGTTCGATATCCCGCACTCATTTATAACTGATAATGGCAAACAGTTTGATTGTCAGATTTTCAAAAACTTATACTCAGAACTGAAGATCCATTTGAACTTCACTTCAGTCTACCATCCGCAATCCAACGGAATAATTGAAGTGACAAACAGAACTATCATATCCGGACTCAAGAAGTGGCTTGAGGATTCCAAGGGCTTATGGACCGAAAAACTTAATAACGTGCTATGGGCATATTAGACATCACCTCATGCAGCAACAGGGTTAACACCCTTCGCACTTACATATGGAACTGAAGCGGTCATCCCTTGTGAGATAGGAGTACGAGGCATCCCAACATCTTCCCCTGATGTAGAGAGCAACGCCAGTCTCTTATATAACTTAGATCGGCTTGAAAAAAATAGGGAGCTCGCCCAGATACGGTCCGCAGCATACAAACAATGTATGTCGGCTTACCACGATCGCAGGATCAAGAAGAAGTCTTTTCGGATTTGACAGTTGGTACTAAAAAAGGTGGTGTATGCTCAAACAGCAACAGGCATTGGCAAACTGGATCCCAACTGAAAAGGACTGTACATAATTCGAGAAGTAAACCAGAACGAAGCATACAGGCTAGAAGATGTCACAGGAAAGCGGCTCCCACACTCCTGGAACGGACTCAACCTCAAGACATACTATCAATAACTTGGCATTCTTCACGCCAAACCTTGTACTGATTCTAATTTTATCATTTTTAATTTTTGTTTGTCATTATCGTTGTTTCTCTATTTTTTATTACAAGTTGTCGCCATGATAATCTGCCATAAATGTAAGTCCTACAAATGTTTCTGCCTGCTGGACAGAAGTATAATGAATGATGTATTCTTTACAAAGCTCTTATCAAATTTATATCAGGATATGTCTTTACGAGGGCTTGGAATTAATGCCAAAATCACCCGATCATTTCAGTTAAGTTCGGCATATCTCGCTGCAAAACTTGCTAATAATTAAGGCTAACGACGCCTATATCTAAGGGCTCGATATTATCGCTAAATTTGCTCGATCATTTAAGTAAGTTCAACATATCTTGCCATAAAACTTGCTAATAATTAAGGCTAACGACGCCTATGGCCAAGGGCTCGGCATTAACGCCAAAATCGCCCGATCGTTTAAGTTAAGTTCGACACATCCCGCAGCAAAACTTGCATACTTCAATGGCTAACTACGCCTATGGTTAAGTACTTGGCATCTTCGCCAAGATCGCACTATCATTCAAGAAAGTTCGGTACAAATAACTGCATAACTTGCAAATTAAGTAAGACAACCAAGCCTGTGGGAGATTGCTCGGCATATATCTCCAATTAACTTCACAACTTAATAAGGCAATTCGAATCTCAACAAACTCATGCTCAAATAAGAGTTCAGCAAACACCACTACACAATTCTTAATCTATGCAAAAAAAATTATGGTTTAGCTTACGTACTTACTTTACTCTAAATATGTTGACCGAACTGCCTCTTATTGAGCTCAAGTTCGACATTTACAGAGCCTGAGGGTTGGCATATCATATGCAAGGTATGCACTACATAGTCCTCATTATCTACATTCTCCTTTTATGGGATGTTTTTCTTCTCGATATATTAAAATGGATTCAAAAATCATAAGTTGTTCGGTTAAGCTTTCGAACACTCACCTCTCCCCACACAGGGGTAATGTTGGTTCATATGATCTTGGAAAGATATCCCGAATAAAAATAAAAATCTTAGAATAAAGTAAAAACAAAAGTCTGAATTTTTATTGATTTTAGTACTTGGTTACAAAAATCTAGTCCTCATCTAGATAAACATCATCCAGAAAAAGACAGATTTAGCTCTGGGTATTTCCCCCTTACAGCAGCTGATATTTTGGCGATAAATTCCATAAACTTCTCCACCAACACCTCAACTTCCTTCTCTTCCCAAGCCGCCTCCTTCTTCTCCCACTCAGCCTCTTTGTACTTGAACTGCTCGATCTCAGCTTGGAGAGTAGAGTTGGACTCTTTCTCCCGATTCAGAGCGGCTTCCAGCTCAGTTACTTTCCTTGTAGCCTCCTCGGCTTGCTCTTGAGCCTGGCGAGCTTTTTCCTTGGTCTCGCCCATCTTTGATCGTAAAGCGCCGAAGTTGGAATTAGCCCATCGACGCTTCGAGATGAGATCATTCATCTTTGCAATAGTGGCGTCGATCAGTTGGGATCCATACAAAATATGGAAAAGATTAGGCAATAGTCGATAGACGAAAACCATCAATAAGTTCGAACTACTTACTTCGACCCGATGCCTCTTCAAGCACTCGGCTAAGAGTTCGGTACTTAGAGAAGTAAGGGGACCGACCTCCTTAGGCATGCAAGAAGCAATGTGCGCAAAGGTGCAGAAGTTCGGGTCGTTGGAGGAATACTTATCTCCCTTAGCTTCCCAGAACTCGCAAATTTTGCAGAGTAGAGTGCAAAGTTCTTTTGGCTCCTTCTCAATCTAGCCTTGGGGCTCGGAGGATGCAGCAAGCTCGACCTCAATCGAAGTCCCAAAAACCTCTACAGCTGTTGTCACTGGCTGAGCCTCGGGAGGGGGAGCAGCCACCACTTCCTTAATGAGGAAAGGCATGCTCGGATAAGCTTTGATGAGCTTTTGTCTTTTTGCCCTCATGATCTCGACAGCTCGGTTTATTCTCCTTATAGCTGCAAAGAGAAAACAAATTAAAACATTGCATCAGTATCATTGAATAAGAAAATACTGTGCGTTACCTTTTTTTCGACGAGGAATCGGTTTTGAACTATAAGGATCTAATATATTCCTCAAGTCCCACTTGTCCCGGGTCAGTTCTTTCCAGCGAGCTAAAATTAGCTCCTCTTCATCAGAAAGCCATAAGTTTTCGTCATTACGATTTGTATACCTCCCCTAAGTTATTGGTACTTGAAAGTCAGTTCGAACTCTCTCCACCAAAAAGAACTGATCCTTCCACTTCTTCAAAGACTCCGGATTTCCAGTCGACACCCTATAACCAGATTGAGCTTATATGTAATTATGATCTTCTATACCAGCTCGAAGACCGACCACGTGGGTTGCTCGGAACAGGTTTAAAGTTAATTCTATGCCCTATTCTACGGCCCAAATTTGAAGAGCGGTAAGGGTCTGCTAATCATTGGGGTAGAGCTATCCTATAGCCATGTCGAAGTAGCTCAGCACGCTCACCTCAAAGCTCGTTAAGGGCAAGCGGACTTCCGGCCTCCAGTTGTGCCTCGTAAATAGCGATCTTTCACTTGTTAACGAACTCCGTGTTCGCCCTTTGTAAGGTGCTAGATTTGCTGGCAAAGTAGTCCGACTCAGAGGTCAGTTGGGCTAGGAGCGAACCGAGCTCCTCCTCCTTAATTGTTGAACTTATGCTCCTCACTCCCGACAGTCGACGTGGAGCCTTCTTTTTGGAGGAGGTAGCAGTTTGGCCTAAATCGAAGGGCTGAACTGCCTCACCTAAAGTGGAATCCCTACTCATGCCCGGGACACTATCAATGGGAGCATCTCCACTAACTCTAACTCCCTCACTTGAAGCTGATCCCGAACTCATAACGATCGAAAGAAACTAAAAACGAAAAAGAAATAAGGCACCAATGAAGGAGAGATTGACAAACCTCTTGAAGGAAGCAGTTGCAAAAAGAAAGTGGGGCGAAGAACAAGAACTTTGAAGCTCCAAACAACGATTTTAAGGACTATTAATGCAGAAGAAAGAAGAAACAGAAGGAGAACCAGGAGAACGAAGGGCGAAAGTGAAATGGAGATCAGGAGAAAGCTTATATAGAAAAACTAAGATGGATTCAGACCACACACGTGGTAGCAGATCCGAGCATGGGATAGCTCATTAATGGCAGTGCACGGTAACCGAAGCGCTCCAGCCATTACGCACGGTAAAACATGAAGCCATAATGACTCCCAATAAATGCGTCCACATAAAAGCTGAAGTCATCTCACTAACCTACAGATAACCAAGTATAGTTAAAGGCAGGTTTTCCCTGCCCCAAAACGATTCGGTTTTACATGGCCTTTTGCTACCGAACTCTAAGCTAGAGCTTAGTAGGCACAAGCTCACTCGGCCTAGTCGCTGCGAGCTACGACCTCACAATATTGAATGTTTTCATTTGCCAACCGCCGACATAAATGTCATCAACTGGGGGGAGGGACTTATGATATCAACTGAACTAATAGACCGGTTCAACTGTCCGATATTAGCTGGGCATATAGCTCACTGAAGACCCCCGTAAACCGACCAAAGGTTAGAATTATCCGAACTTACTAATCGGACAACAGTTCGATCGAGAACATGTTCCGAAAATAGCTTCATCACAATGTACGGATAGTTATCATTATCCTACGTTTTCCTCGAGAATCGTCGAAAATGGGTTAGTGGCCGAAAATAACAGAAAATTCCTTCCATTATCTCTTGCAATCGTGCTAATTTTTTCTATAAAGAGATGAATAACAGGTATGAAAATGTTGCTTTACCTTTTTTGCTAAAAATTCCTACTCTCTTATATAAAAATTCTGACTTGACCGTCGGAAACTCACCTGTTGAAAATCTATCGAGCCTTTGTCTATTTTTTGCAGGTAATCGCAAGGAACTTGTTGTACATTTTACCTGTCATCACCATATATTCAAAATTTAAACAATTTTTACACATTATGAAAATAAATTGCCAAATCACAAAGAAAAAATAGCTCGCAAAAACAAGAAAATACCGCACAAAATTCGATTAATGAAAAATTTGCAAGGGAAATTTTTTTACGGGCGACCTTATTTTGCAAGAAATTTGCCTCTCGTTGACTTCTAACAAGAAATTTTTTCAGGATATGTCCGTTGCTAATAAGCAAGAGATAGGTGACTTGTTTTCTTTTTTTTTTTTTTTAATGAATTTCACATTCATTTTAAATTGATTTTACATGAAATTAGTAAAACGTGCGCTGTAATTTAGAGAAAATGTTAAAATTAAATAATTCTAATTGCATTTTTTCTAATTATTATGATAACAGTTTTTTGGAAAACTGCATTTTGCAATCATTTTTTATATTAATTTATTGTATATTAAAAAGTTGATATTAGATTTTTTTTATATCACTATATTAGATTAAATTTTATGGAAAATTTAAAAGCAGTATTTTTTTTAATATCTTTTGAAATTAATTTAAAATAATTTTAAGGCTCAACAAAACATAAAAAAAATTAAAAATATATAATCATTTTAAATATACAATACGATTTAATTGCATAAGTTCCATTTTAATTATTATCCCCGATTGTTAATAGTAACAAACCTGTCCTTTTTCGGCAGTTTCAGATATCGCAAAGCAGTAATAAGAGGAGAAAGAGCGGATTACAGAAGCATCCAGATTTCTGAAAAGAAACAACGCTTTGCACATTTTTTATAGCCGCTCTTGGTGCAAGCCCAATTTGACCGGTGGTTCTCTGTTCTCACTGGACAAGCCTTTTGTTCCCACTTCTCACCAAGCCTATAAAAGCGAGAAGGTTCTCTTTTATATGTAGAGAAGAGCCAGCTTAGCTAATTGCCTATTCATTTAACACCATCGAAGAACAATGGCAGAGGAAGCGAGCAACAAGCAGGTGATATTGAAGAACTATGTAACTGGGTTTCCCAAAGACTCTGATATGGAAATAATTACTTCTTCAATTAAGCTCAACATCCCTGAAACTACTAAAAATGCAGTTTTGGTGAAGGATCTTTACTTGTCTTGTGATCCCTATATGCGTAACCGCATGCCCAAGCGTGATACGCCTTCCAATATTTCTTCCTTCCATCCTGGAAAGGTTTGTGATTTTATATTGAAATTCCCAATTTCATAGTTCTTTTCTAACTTGGTTTTGGATATGATCTGTCTTCGTCTTTGTGTGTTTTGGGTGGATTTTGAGATTTTTAGCAATAAACTTTAGCACCTATGAACCCCTTTTGCCTAACCAACTAAATGACCAATTAGGAATGAACTTTTTTTTTTTATTATTGTTATAAAATTGTACTTATTACTTTATTGTTATTGTTATGAATTGAAAATTAGTGATCATAATGTTGCGGGCAAATATTAAGTGACGGTTGAAATTAAGCTCAAACTTTTGTCATACATGGGTCTGAATGTGAAAAAAGATTTATTATGGTTTTCAATTGTTTGTGACTTTTGGTGATTTGATGCTTTGAATTATGCAGCCCCTTAGTGGATATGGGGTGGTCAAAATTTTGGAGTCTACACATCCAAATTACAAGAAAGGAGACTTAGCATGGGGTTTTACACAGTGGGAAGAGTACAGTCTCATAGAATCACCACAGCTTTTGATAAAAATTGTGCATACTGATCTGCCCCTTTCCTACTATACTGGAATTTTGGGTCAGTTTTTTGGTTTTCATATTAATTAGCCTCGGTTTAAATGCTGCTAATTAGGGACGCTGGAAACTTTCTGCCACATGAATAATTTATTCTGAAATAATGTGTTGTTTGAAACATTTAGGATATGTAATTTTGGTTGCAAGAAAACTAGAAGCTCTCTGCCAGTACTACAATCTCATAATCAAAGCTAATGTTGCTGTTGTTTTGTTCTTTTTAGGTATGCCTGGTATGACAGCCTATGCTGGATTTCATGAGGTTTGCTCTCCTAAGAAAGGAGAGTATGTCTATGTATCCGCAGCTTCTGGTGCAGTTGGTCAAATTGTGGGGCAATTGGCAAAATTAGCAGGCTGCTACGTGGTTGGAAGTGCTGGATCGAAAGAAAAGGTTAGCCGACCGGCATAGTCATGGTTATTGAGTGTGCCGATTGATTGACCATTCAAACTACTTGAATGGTCAATGTGAATTTAATTCCCATGGTTTATTTGGTGCTAATTGGAAATACTTGTGCAATGCTACTGACAAGCTCCAAACTTTATATCAGTATCACCATAAATAACTTCAAAACTTAGATTCAATTTCTGAATATAAATACAGAAAGCATAAATAGATAACTAGTTTCAAGTATAACTAGTAACCCTATTCTTGCTAATTTGCTGTCAGGAATTGCTCATCAAAGAGCACTTTCTGTTCATTTATTTTCTTATTTTTTGTAAAAAGAAAAAGATGCCTGCTGATATGTTTTCTTTTCTAATTATTTCCTTGACACAAGGTTGATCTGCTGAAGCACAAGTTTGGATATGATGAAGCTTTCAATTATAAGGAAGAGCCAGACTTGGATGCAGCACTTAAAAGGTCAGGATTTTGAAATTTACGCATCTTTTTCAATCTCTGCTATAAATTTTCACTGCAAGTTTTTAGCTACACATTGAACGACAGAGGAAATGTTATTTGGATATACTTTTCCCTAGAAGCAAGATCCTCCTTGTTGATAATGTTTAGCTGCCCAAAGCCAACATAACTTGATGGATGGACTCTATTCTGTGAATGTCTATAAACGCGGCAGCTACTTTGATAGGAGCTTTTACCATACGTTTCAATGTAGTAGTTTTCTGTCAAGCTATTGGTAATATCTTCTGGAAAGCAGTCCATAGGAACTTCGGATTTTCAGCCTATACTTCAACTTCTGGATCTAGCGACCGTATTGATTGCTCCGTCATATATTCGTTCTTGAAAGCTGTTCAGAGGAACTTAAATTGGTTTATGGCCTATATTTCAACTTCTGGATCTAGTGACAGTATGGATTGCTCTGCATTCATATGACAGGTATTTTCCTGAAGGCATAGATATTTACTTTGAGAATGTTGGAGGAAAAATGCTCGATGCAGTGCTTCTCAACATGAGGATACGAGGTCGCATTGCTGTGTGTGGAATGATCTCTCAGTACAATCTTGACAAGCCTGAAGGTGTACATAACCTAACCTCTATGATCGGGAAACGACTCCGCATGGAAGGATTCATGGCTGGTGACTTCTATCACCTTTATCCACAGTTTCTGGAGTTGGTCCGTCCTTATATCAAGGAAGGAAAGATCTCATATGTTGAAGATGTTGCTGAAGGCCTCGAGAATGCTCCGGCTGCACTAGTAGGAATATTTAGTGGTAGAAATGTTGGAAAGCAGTTGGTGACTGTTGCTCGCGAATGATACTGCAGATGGAAAAACTCTTAAAAGACTTTTAACCAATGTATCTTAGACGTTGTGTTTAGAGGTCCTGTATTTTCTGCAACCTGCGCCAGTCATGGACCCATCTTCATTATAGGATTTGCTGTCCAATAAATAGACTCAATCCTTTCTCTTTTTGATGCTGGATTATTGGACTCATTCATCCATATACTAATTTTGGTTTTGTTTTGTATCTTTTATTTAAAATCATATTAGTAAAATGCCAAGACATATGCAGCAGTTTACGGCATTAAATTGGTCGTAATGATATATGAAATTAACCAGTGTATATATTCTAGACTCAGCACGTCTTACCACCCTTCCTAACTGTATGATGTGAATCCGGTTATAACCTGTCCTGTACAACTACAGATGTCATTCGGGTGATGGCTCATTTGAAACAAATATGAACATTTTTTTCTGCTATACCAAGACACTCGTGCAAAAAGAGGGGGGGGGGGTTTCTACTTATCAAGCAAAACTGACAAATTGCAAGTAATAACTATGCCGAAATGCACCCAAAAGTTACCCTTTGCAAGATAAATAGCTACATTTTTGTTTGGGTGCCCGCAAGTCACATATATGCAGTTGGACAAAACTTGTGCTTTGCTGGGAAAGGAGTTTCACCATCTGCTCATTATATAGGAAAAGAATATCCACGGAGGTATTTAGAATCCACACCTGACTCGCGAACTAATGCTATTCGCCCTGTTCTTGCCACCTAAAGGAGAGAGAAGAAAGTCATAAAACGTCTTCTAAAACTTATATGCATTGTTTAATATAGTACTGCATAAGAGAACATCACACATATCAATACTCGTTCAAATTATTGAAGGGTAAAAGCAACGCGAATCAATCAGTATTCAATAACAAATTCAGAATTGGTCAAGATAGATATAAACCAATTACAGAAACAGGCTTCCTTTTGCCGCCCTTTTGGAGCTGATTTCAGATTAGCAGAGCCGGTTACAATATATCAATGCATCATAGAGTGCATTAAATACGAAGCACAAAATCTGAGATATGTGAAACAAACCTCACAAATTCCATATGGCTCCAACAACCTCTGCAACGCAACCATCTTGTCCAGATCTCCAGTAAGCTTAAAAAAGCACAGAAAGCAAAGTCAATAGCTTGGATACAAAAAATAATATGAAACCAATTGAATCTATGCTTACAGCAGGACAGCCTTTAACAAAACCATGGCAATTGACATGAAGGTGAGGCAATAATTAGGGCACCATAACAATCAAATATAACATCCTATAAGTTATAACCAATGACAAATTTGGTTACCTCTAGAGTTATTGTGTGATCAGATACATCAACGGCCTTAGCCCTAAAAATACTAGCAATATCAAGGACATCTCGCCGAGCAGTAGCATTCACAGCAATTTTTATCAACATCAATTCTCTTTCAGAAAATGGCAAGTGGGTAAGATCCCGAACCTGAAGGAGTCAGCATCTATTACAGATTAAACGACCTAACATAATAAGTTACCAAATGCAAAGTCTAAACAAGTGCTTCTAACTTCCCAAGAATATAAATAAACAACTATTCTGACTTGTCCCCTGTCTTTTGGAAATATTGATCAAACCCATTAGATTAAAAAAAAAACCTCCAGAGCCCATGGAGGAAAACCTTTCCTTCCTTGGCAAGGGCAGCAGGAAATTCATAACGTCATTAAGAAACTTTTATTGCTTGTATACAAAACTTTCCCTTTGGGAAAGTGGGTTGCTTTACACACTGCAGTATGTTTCCATGCAGGAACAGTCTTCTTATCACATTTGTCTCAAACACCATTCTTACTCAAATTATTAAATAGAAAAAAAAAATGTTGTAGCAAGGAAAGCCACAGACCTTCTATGAGAAATAGGTCAGAAAATGCCCTTTTAGCTTGCTACCTTTTAATATAGACACCTAGCTGGTATATATTCTCCCCCTAGATGGACTTCAAGTCTTGTCTCAGAAAGAATGGTTTATAATTTTGTTGAGTATCCTAGTTGAAATGTGAAAGTTTGAGGCAGTATGCAATTGGAAATACAATGGTTTTATTTCAAAAAAAAAAAAAGTTCATTCTCTAGTCAACAAATTGCATCTTTTCTAAATAAAGAGAACAGTAAACTAAAAAACAGAAAGGAGATGATGCAATCCTATAAACATTATACTTGTCAAACATGTTAAATGATTCTTATTTTTAAGGTTTTCCCACCTCATGAAGCTCAATTAACTTGTAAAGTTGCTGCACCAACTTGCTAATTGATTCATCTGTACCAGGCACAACTGTTGTAATTCGAGAGAGTCCCTCAGTTTCTGCATGCCCAACAGCCAAACTCTGATCCAAAAGACAATAGCAGAGAAGATGATAAAATATTTTCAATTTTTGGTTGGTTGAGAAATGGAGACAATTGAGGAGACATGAAGAGGAAAACACCAAGCTTACCTGAATGTTATAGCCCCTTCGAGCAAATACCCCAGTAACAACGTTGAGAACTCCAGGAGAGTCATTTACAAGCATGGATAGAGTGTGAGATCGAAGTCCAGTTGTCTGAAATATTTAACCAACAATTACTATGTGCTATATAAAATATGAAAATGGAAATACTATTTCACCAGCACCATTTAGGCCCAACTTCACTTTTGAGTTAAATTTTATAGAGACAGGAAAAGGAGGGGAAAAAAAGAAAGAAAAGAAAAGAAAAGAAAAAATGAAAGTGAAACCAAACCACTAATGGTAAGCAATCCTCAGATCACAGTAACTCCATTTTCCATTTGCTCAAAACAAAAGCCTTGAAAAGACAAGATGGATTGAAATAGAAGTTCCAAGCAGAATAAGAACTCTTACATCTTCTTCGTTGAGAACACCCCAATGAGCATCAAGAACTTGAGTTACTGTAAAGCTATCAGATGGCTCCACAGGATAAACATCGCCCTGGATTGTCAGTAAAGAAAAGGTAGAAATGCTTAACCCATATATACATTTAAAAACTACACACAAAAACATATATATACATGTCTAATGCAAATAAAACCCTTCTCTAGTATACCAACTTAAATTATAAACTGCCGAAAAGGCCAAATACTAATACGCAACTTTGCTTATCTAATAGCGATTGTTCAGACATACTCATCTAGTGAAAAATTGAACAGAGAATAGTAAATTTGTGGATCAGCATACCCCTGCAGATGTGCTATCTTCATCTATGACTTCTCTGCTTTTAGAACCCATTAAAGCATTGTCAGGCCTTGTTTCTCCCAGATCAGGATATGAAGCAGCTGAAAACCGCCAAAAGGGAGCACGTTCACCCATTTTTTCCCTTCTCAGCGCAATCTGTTTAAAGCAAAAGGCTCAAAAATTAGCATCATACCTGCACGCAGGCACAAATAAAGATGAACTACAAAAATAAGAACTCATAACACCTTTCCAGTTCTTGCAATTTCTTTGATTCCGAACTTGCCTAAATTTCTCTGAACAGCAACCATCTTTCCTGGATCTCCAGTCACCTAAACCAGTAATAGTTAAGTTGTTGCCATATTACTCTGTGCAGACAACTGAATTAGAAAGTACAATTACAATTGTAATCTACAAAAGCACATCAGATAGAAAATATAACTCACTGGATGGTCCCAAATAGCCATGCTCACGGGGTGGGGGCGGGGAATCATGCAATTCGGGGATTCCCCGTCCCCGTCCCCGGCTGGAACACGGGGAAGAAAACCCCCCCATCCCCGTTCCCAGCAGGGATCCCCATTCCCCAATGGATTTTAGTTTTTGGCCCAAATTAATGATTATGTCATCCTTTGTTTTTTTCAAATATGCTTTATATTTTAATAAAGCTTCATAACTTCAAATAAAAAATTCAATTAAAGCTTAAAGGGAAATATATTTTCTTCTATACTAAACCCTATAAAACTTGCAATTTCCGCAAAGTGATCTATCTCTGTTTACCACTTACCAGCACACAACCCTTCTCACCTTTTCACATTAAACCATCTCACTTTTTTACAACGAATGAATAAACCAAAAACAAAAGACAATTTGAAAGAACAAAATCAAGAAAGAAAGAAGTAGAATCTCTCTATCTTCTCGGTTTGAACTCCGAAATTGAAAAATCAAATAAAATAAATAATAATAATAATAATAATATAAACAAACACTCCTTTTTAGCTATATAACCAGAATCCAAGAAAATCTTACTACAACTCAACAAAATATTTAATCAGAAATATTGTTTTTTGATAAGCCAAGAAATATTTAACATAAGGTAGAGTACAAAAATTGGGCTCTCTTAACACAGGAAGAAGAAACCCGAAAAAACAAACCAGCAAGAAAAACACAGAAAAGCAGCCCACAAAAGAAAAACCGGAAACAACAAAAACAAACCAAAAAACTTCTCAGAGCGCCAGGGCTAGAGAGAGCCCAAGACCGCAGCAAAAAGCAAGAGAAAAAAACAAGACAATCTAGAAAGATGAAGAAGCCTGAACAGAGAGCAAAAAAACAAAACTAGCAGAAAAAAACTCCTGGGCATGAGCAGGCAGCAACAGCTACTACTACCAAACACTACAACATCTGAGACTTGAAGCAGAAAGACCGAGCTGCTAGGATCAACTAAGTGCAAATGCTCTTAGCTGTGTAGATCTAAGGATTTTGATCCAGAATCTTAAGAAAAAGGAAGAAACGAAAGAGCTAATTAGAAACATTGTTGTAGCAGAAGCAATACATCATCACCTTCATCGGTTAATATACAAGGATAGAATGTTAAATATCGAAGGAGTGAATGAGAGATAGAGAGAGAGGGGAGTGAATGAGAGAGAGAGAGAGAGAGAGAGAGAGAAGCAGGCAAGTGGCTGAGGGAGGAGAAGAAATGTAGGGGAAGAAGTTAGGATTTATTAGGAAATATTTATAGTCAATGGCACAAAGGTAAATAACTAAAAAACTAGGGATAAAACCGTAATAATACACCGGGGCGGGGATCCCCGTAGGGCGGATACCCCGTTTGCCGCCCCCGAAATACACTTCGGGAATTTTTTAATCCCCTTCCCTGCCCCTGCAGGGGGAAAAATCGAGGATTCCCCATCCCATTCAGGTCGGGTCCCCGTCGGGGCCGGGGATTCCCTGCCCCGTGAGCATCCCTAATCCCAAATGTTCCTATTGTTCTTTTTTCTCTCTTTTTATTTTATTAACTTTTTATGCAGGCAAATCTTAAATATATAGTCATTAATCTTAAAATAACTGTTTGTAAAATACAATGGTTTCCGTGCAGAACGTGTCCCACTATGTGACATGATTGGGAATCAGGAAAAATATGAATTTTGGTTAGTTCAAGTATTACTTATACAATGTTAGTTTGTTCAGTTTTGATAATTTTCAAGTTGAACCAACTGAATGCTCCCCCCGAGCCAAAATTACCACCAATTACAATATTCTCTCACATTTACTATGTTTTGATGCAGAAAATCTTTGGGATGTAGAAAATCTTCAGGAACATTCCATCAATGAAATATTCACTTCCATTTACTTGTTTAGATGACTTCTAAACCATATTAATCTTTAATGCTTCAGACTCATCTGGTTTTTTCTGGGGCTGACTTAAGGGTTATAAATCATTTACCTCAATTGTTAGTGAGTGCTCAGAGATATCCACTATTTTCGCTCTGAAAATGTCCACCAGCCACATGATCTGAAAATTAAACCAAGAAAGAAGGTTCACTAGAGAAACTAAATCTCACTTTGCAACTCCTAAATCCTCTTCATGCTTAACAAGTAAAGAATGGCTATACAGTTACCTCAGCATGGCAATTACGATCAGCATTCAGCTTTACGAGCATTAGCTCACGTTCTACCTGTGGCTCGCTAGAGATATCTTCAACCTGGATATCAGATTAAGCAAAAGAAAATAAGAGATTAGAATCTACACAAATTACCAAAAGGAATAATGTGAGAAAAGACAACAGGAAATGGTCAGATATAATGAATTCTTTATCCAATTAAATAAATTATCTTGGGCATATAGCCATCTCCTTGGCGAAGAAAAATATTATTGTATATAGGAATGAAAAGAAGAAAAAAATTCCAGCAATACACAACAAATACTCATGTGTGTCATCACACACCCCTCCCCTATAACATCAGAACATAATCCTAGAATTGTTGACAATTGATACAATTGAAACTGAAATTGGTGGAGAAAATTCCACAGAAAATAGAAAACAAATACTAAAACAAACGGGGAGAGTCTATGATGAAATTGCAACCTTCAAAACATTGACTAGCTTCTGCAGTTGCTCCATAACTTGGTGTAGCACTCTTTCAGTTCCAGAAACAACTATAGTGAAGAGTGCCTTGTCCTTGTTAAGACCAACAGCAAGCGACTCAATGTTATATCCCCTTCTTGCGAAAACCCCAGCAATCCGGTTGATCATTCCACTTTCATCCCCAACAAACACAGAGATGGTATGCCGCCTCACCCTGCAATTTCATTAAAGAAAGCAACAAAACACGAAATAAAAAACAATATAATGAACTAGATTATTTGAAAAATTATGTTTCAAATAAAAATAAAGAAGCTAAAATAAACTCTAATTTTGCGTAGCAATTAAAATATGGGGCCTAAATTATTTTAGAAGATGCAATTTGGTAGAGTCGATTACAACATGCAAAATTCAAAAACATTTTAGCCAAAATCTCACAAGCTTAAACATTTTAGATAATCCACGACAGATTAAAGGGCCTATCATTTCAAAAAAGAAGCTGAATCAATGACTTTCAATATCGATAGGGGACAAACGAAATAATCAAGCGTAAAAGAAAGCAAATATGAAGCATGCCCAGATGAGGAATCAATCATATACGAATATAGAAACAATGTTTATAAAGAAAGAAGAAGAAGTTTACATACTTTGGGATGGTCACAGGAGGAGCAGAGCCGTCAGTGGATAATGTAGTATCAGAGATGTTGCTAAGATTATCAGCAGCTGTGTTAGAGACCCTGAGTTTCCTTTGAGAAAGATAATGCCTGTAATTGAATTTTGAGATTGGTATTACTCCTGAGATCCCAGCAGCAAGAGTAGAGTTCGAAGGAACAGAAGAGGATCTCGAGGTGTGAATTGTTCTGGAACTAGTTGGAGATATGGCCGCAATGGCAGAGTGCAGAGAGAGAATCATGACCTGAGGTTTGGAAATGGACGAGAAGACACAAAAAAAAAAGGGATTAATTATGCCCCTTTTTGGTTACAGAAGGGAAATGGTCCTCGGCCTCTTCGTATCGGGACAAGCTTATGTCCTCCCAAGAGGACCTTAGTTTCCAGATCATCCGCCACTTGCTAAACAGTTCAACTATTAATTATCTCCATCTGGATCAATCAGATATTGGGTCGAAAGATGGGCCATAAATTTAACAATTCTGGCCGGCGTAATGTAAACTTTTTAGAGCCCAAATCTTCAAATTCTTGTCGAAATAAATAATTAATTATAGTCTTAAGTTTTAATTTCCTCTCTTGATCGTCAAGGGATTTATATGGTGGTTTGTCCAATAATAAAATTGGTGAGTTGGTGGGCAAAATAATTCCTCCTTTCATGGATTCAATGGCAATATAATTATTCAATGGTTTTTTCTTCTTTTTCAGTTTTTGATGAAATTTTTCATTATTATTTGATTATACGTGATTCATTTCCCCGTGATCTAATTCGGATTTTGATCTTCAATCTGCACCTAATTATTGTTTGTATTAATATTGTGTTCATTATTCATAATACCTTTATTATCTAAGCTTATAAGACAAGTAACCAGGCCAAAACCCAGTTTAAGAAGACTGATATGATCGAATTGATGGGACATGTATGGCCAATTGTTTGACAATACTCTATCGTTGTCACATCCTTTAACACGAGTTGTAATGTCCTCAACGTCGGACTGATCATGAATAGTACTTTCCGACAGTGAATAATATCTCTAGACTGAAAATGACATCCGAAAGTGAAAAATATTTTATTGAACCATTGGAAAGTACTAGTCACGGGTAGTCTGGGGTTGAAATTTAAAGTGAATTTGAGGTCAAATAGGCCTCCGAAAGCCAAAAGAACGAAAACGGAGAAAATTAGGCTTTAGGATTTTTAATTGAATTTTTGATCGTTTTGGCTATTAAAAATATCTAATTAAGTCTAAAAATTATCAAAAATTACATATATGCCTAAAATAATATGTAGAATATTTTGGTAGCAAAAAGTAAAATTTTTGGTAACACTGATATTTTTGAATTGGACGGATAAAATTGAATCGGACTCAAAACGAACTCCGAATGGGCTGAAATTTTAAGTATAGCCTATTTTTAATGTGATATGAATAATTAAATTAAATTTTAAGAGAATTGAAGTTTAAAAGTAGAAGAAATTAATTAAGACTATTTATCGGGTAATTAGTGGGCCTAAACAATTAATTTGTTCAAGCCCACTTAAAAGACAGCCCAAGCCCATTAAAAAGACCTATAAAATGCCAGAAACTCCAGAACTCTCCAGCAAAAAATCTTTCTCCTTCAGCTCCTTGGTGGCCGAACACTTCACATCCATTTTCTTCACTTTTTTCTTCCAATTTTCTCTCAATTCTCACCAAATCAAAGCCTAAGAAATTGATTTCAGCCTCTCTAGAGTACCCTAGCAAGCTCTAATCTTTGATTCAAGGAAGAGAATCAAGAGAAATAAAGGATTAAAATTTAGGTATCAAAGTTAGGTAAGTGAATTAATTGATTTTAATTTAGTTTTTAGGTGCCTACTACTAATTTTGGGTGCCTAGAGTTCATTTTTGCTGTTAATTTTAGCATTTGAGGCCAAAATAATTGAGTTTACTTTGATGGAAATTTTGGTTTGTGAAGGAATCCAAGAAGAGGAGCAAATTTCTCAGGCCAAAGGAAAAGGAAAGGAAGTCTAGGCAAGGCTAATCAATAAAAAAAGGTGTGTGACTAATTAATCCTTTTATTTCCCTATTAATTAAGTGAATTTCCTTTAGGTTTCTTAAGAAAAATTGCATATATTGGGATATAATTGAAAGTAATGCTATATTCATTCATTTAAGAGTTATATATGCTTATTAGAAACCTTAAATGAAGTTAAAGGAAATTGTATGATGGAGTTGTAGTGTAGGCTGAATGATGATTCATAAGAAACAAATGTAAATTTGGGTGATTTTAAGCTTTCTAATGTTAATATTAATGTAAATAAATAGTTATAAATTTTTATAGAATTTATGGAAATTAAATGAATATTTTCGAAATAAATGTTAATTAGGTATTAGTTGAAAAAATGTGACATTTGAATGAATTATGGCATAATTTATAGATTAAATGGTGAACTACTGTGAAATGATTCATAGATTGTGTAAAGAAGACTGACTGTAATTATAAGGCATTGATATTGTATTGATAAGAAATGAAAAATAAGAAAAAAGATTAACTAATAAAGGAAAAATTAAGAAAATTGTGTCCTTAAAAAGAGTCAGGCAGTAAAATCTAGTTCATGATATAATTGACTGGCCATAGGGATACATATACCGCGGTGCAAGTTATGACGACTTGCTTTACTATGACTGGATCGTTGATCATCATAGTATATATATCATACGTACTGTCATATGTTCATATGTTATATGAGGGATGATTCTTGGAGGTCATTTTTCATTCTGTTGTGGCTCTGTGGGGTCCATGTCCCGCATATCTGGTCTAAAAATTTTCTGTCGGGTCTGTACTAAGGGCATATTGATAAGAAAATGTTAAAAGTGTAAAAAGAAAAGCTAAAACGGAAGTTTAGTATGAAAAAGGACTAAAATGAAAAGGGGTTAAAAGTTTAGGAGTAAAATGGTAATTTCCCCAAAAGATGAAATTAATAAGTAAAAGTAAAAAAGGAAATAAGTAATAAGGGTAAAATGGTAATTTGGTCAATTAATTAGGTAAAAAGTCAACCTTATAAAGTTAAAAGACTAAAATGTAATTTTACATGAAAAAGATTAAAATAAGGATTATTCGGTAATTTATAAGCTAATTAATAAGGTAAAATAAGAAAATAAGGAATAAAAGGGCAAACTAGTAATTAATAGTATAACATGGCATTTTTGAAATAAAAGAGAAGTTTAAGGACTAAATTGAGAATATAAAGAAGTTTATAAATTAAATGGAAAGTTAGTCGTTAATAAAATAAATATTGTTTTTAAATAAGAAAAAATCGATAATAAATAACTTAAATCAAAATTATTAAAGATATATACATTTTAGGGAAATGCTATGATTTTTAGTCACCATTGGGCATGTTTAATGCTCAGTACGTATGATTTACTGCATGCAGGTACAAATAGTTTGGAGTGTGGGTACACAGGAGAAATTGAAGCTGAAGAGCTAGAAAGAATATTTTGTGACATGTATATATACCCATTATGTTTTGTTTTATGAGAACGATATTGTATCGATAATCGTACTTTGTATTGTATATAGTGGTATGTGGACGAGGAATTGCAGAGAATGGATGGTATGCATGTATTGCTTGATAATATCTGTGGATTTGTTATATGATTGGATTTAAACTGTTGTTCCTCTGAGAGGCTGTGTAATTGTCTGCTTTTCAGGTTGCTAGTTAAGAATATAGCCGTTATATTGCCAAAATTTTATTAAATGCATAGTAAATTCCGGACGGTTATAGTTTGAGAATTAATGAAAGTCATATATGCATGATGATGATTAAGTTAAAGGATAAAAAAAATTCCGACCAATTGCCTGTTCGATAAGACTGTTACAGTAAGGGTGTTACACGAGTCACCTACCCATGTTGGCTAGTCACCAACTGTGTCAAACTACTTGCCTAAGCAATCGAGTGCCTAAGGCACCTACTGCTCACTATACATTATAAATAACTTCACTCTTAAAGGCTCCAGGTAATGCCACTTGAGATCTTCTCACTCTACAATTTTTCTTTCTAAAAGTTTACTAACTTAAGCATCGAAATGCTTATCTCAGTCCGACCGGGCAATCTTTCTTACAGATCACATTTGGCAGACTAATTCAACTGGATTTCCCATTCTCCACTCAAACCTTCTCTTTAGATATTCCTAGAAATATCATTTGGTGCTTTCATTGAGAGCAATAAGAGATTCATAGAGACAATTCGGACATTCAAGATCCAAAGTTGATGATGATTGTAGAAGACCTAAGTCTACTATGAGAAGAGATGATGCAGATAGGACCCCTCTTAGATCTCCTGCTTGTGAAAATCTCATGAGGGCACTTAATGAAGAGTTCATAGCCCAGCCTGACTCTACCCCTACTGCTATGAAGGATTTGAAAACAATCCTTAGAGATTTTGGCAGAAGCATCATGAGATATGTTAAAAAGGGAAAGCAACCTAAAATTTCCATCAGAGAATCAAAGGGTGGAAGTGCAAGAAGAGATGTGAGAAGATGTAGGAACACAGGGTTGCGAATCAAAAAGCCCAACGAAGAGCTTAGGTTTGGCACGTGCTTTGAGGTATGAGAAGTTGATAGAAAGGAAAAGGGAAAAGGGTGTTGTGTTTAGGTAGAAAATAAAAACATAGCAAAAATAAACTTTAAACCCAAGCAGGATCCATGCGATCCATTTAATTCAAAAGAAGGGTTGATTACCAACTTGTTGAAACCTAGAAACAATAATTTTCAGGTGCTGCTCTAAGGAAGAATGACCATTTACCGGTGTTCACACTCGAATATGATAATCAAAATTGCCAGGGGTGCTAGCTCCCTTTTTGTGGTGGCTGGGGTTTTTTTATTATTCTATTCCTTTTGTCTCAAAAGTAGCATAATATGTATTTCAAAACAGATGGTGACATGAACCCTAATGTGTAGAAAGAATATTTTAGGCATATATTAGTCCTTATTCAAAATAAGAAATATTTTATTTCTTATTCAAATAATAAGAATCATAATTTTGTCTTTAAAATTTATTTTGAATTTTATTTCTGACATATTCAAAATTCGAAATGCGTAAATACCCCAGTCTATTCATCATATTCTTGATGTGCGACCCAATAGGATCATATTATATTGGTAGTTGGCCCTATCCCATTATAGTCTCATAAGTCATAAGCGGCCTCTAACAAGATATTATGACTATTCAAATAATATAAATATCGATAATTCAATTTAACCTAATCAATAGAACATGTTATAATTTTTTTGTCACACGATATATTGTTTGAACATAAGTCATGGTCTATGACAAACTTATATTGTTCAAACATATAATTTCTCGATCACTATGTAAACTGATAATATAAAATGACATTGATCGCTCTATCATTTTATTTGAGCATGGTTATACATTTTTCAATCCTACTTATCGAGGGATCCAATAGATATCTCTCTCATAAGAGAGGGATAAATTCCATCTTGATTATTCATTATCGTTCACATGATTCCCATCGTGTCCAATCATAACTTTTATGATTATTCAATTAATGACAATATTTGATTATGTTAAACATAATGATCCTCATGTAGGAAACTGTGATAATCTCAGGTCTAAGGATTCAATAACATAAGTATTATGGGATCGCTTATAACATTAACCCGTATAGTGATCTCATAATAAGTCTATCCAGTACGTTGTTCTCTAATAAGTGCATACAAGTTTGATTTATATCACCATATGTATTCATCTTATGATTATCAATCAAACCTATACTAGTCTTAATTTGTTATTATTCCTTTAATGATAAATGACTAGAGATAGTTAGAATAACATTAAATAGTTATTCATGAACATTATTATAATGTAACATGCAACAATATATTAATGTGAAGAAAAATCCAATTTTATAGAATGAAATATAACATTACATAAAGGTCCAAATGTTTGGCCTAGGGTATAACCATTAACAAAGAAAAGGTATCATTCATAGAAAAAAGCCTTTCCTCTATAAATAATCCAACCTATACCCCAAAACAATCTCTCTAGCTCTTTACCAATTTAGGAGATGATTTGGGATATATGTGCACTCCCAAGAAGAGACTGATAAAAAAGCTAAAGAAAAAGTTGACGGCCTAATATCTAACTGGAACGAGAAGTGGTTTCTGTAGCAAATAAAAAAATTCAGTATGGGACATCTTAAGAAGCCAATATTTGATGGCAATATCATCTCATTGTTTAACTAGGAGATTCGAGAGGCTGAACTTCTGAGTAGATTTAAGGAGATTAAAATGCCCAGGTACATTGGTAAATCTAATCCTAAATGCCATATTTTCGAATATCTAACACAAATACAGATGTATCCTTTTGATAATAGAATTTTTTATCAAGTATTTTCCATGACATTAACAGGTGACGCTTTAGATTAGTTCTATGATCTTCCTCCGTAATTAATCCACTACTTTAGGCAACTCTACAATCTATTCGCTATAAGGTTCATTGTATAGATCCAGACTTTTAAAATCGTTAATGGTCTGTGTAACCTAGTGCAGGGACTAGATGAAACCTTAAGGAGCTACATTGACAGATTCTAGAGCATGTTCTCTAAAATAAAGAATTTACATCCTGAGGTGGGTACAAATGCTCTAGCATAGAGCATAATGAGCATCTAGCTATTCAAATCCATCACGACTCGACCCTTGATAGATTTTGCCGACTTGATGGACAAGGTTAATCAATATATTTAGTTAGATGATGTTTTGAGAGCTAAAATGCATATGAAATTAATAGTTGAAAGGATGTAACACTATAGATGGAGAGATACGAAAGGGAAAAGCCTTGAAAGAACAATTACCTCGAGGAACTAGGAAGGGAAGAAAGAAAATAAGCATGTTAGGTTTAATTGCCATATTAATAATCCAACCAGAACTTATACCCTGCTCAATTCTTCTCCCACTAAAGTCCTAATGTGGATAAAAGAGAAACACAACAAGGTGATTTAGTCAAAGAAAATGTCCAATCGAAAATGCACCGAAAGAGACAAAAAGCAACTATTGTGAATTTCATAGGATATTGTCCAAACCACCAATAATTATAATGCCTTAAAGGAAGAAATTGAAAGGCTCATATAGAACGGATTTTTAAAAAGATTCGTCAGCTCAATGCTTAAAGATTCATTCAAACCGATTGGATTCTAATAATGATAAGGAAAGGAGAAAGCCCAAAGATGCCAACCAGTAAAGACAGAGGATAACGGTCATCAATATGATCGCTGGCGACTTATCTTATAGGAAAGATTTTTCAAAGAGGAAGAAAGGAAAAGGTGTGTACTTCTCTATAAAATCCAAGAAATTACCATAAGTTTATCTCCCCAAAAGATGCTAGTGACTTAAAATTTCCTCATGAAGATGCCCTAGTGGTGTAAGCTATAATTAGTAATTTCCTTATTAAAAAAATCCTTATAGATAATAAAAGCACAATAAATGTCCTTAACCTAGAAGCCTACAGAAAGATAAACCTGTTGATCGAAGAATTGAAGCATATTACCACCCTATTGATTGGACTTGGCAATGCCATTGTCCCAATAGTTAGATCGGTAGAATTTTTTAGTGAGCTGGGAGATAGAGTAGTGACTTATACATGCAAAACCTTATTCATGGTGAGGACATGAAGTTTATGTACAATGCCATTTTTGGCAGACTATTGCTATTCCAGAGTAGAGTTGTCATTAGCATAAGATACATGGTGATGAAAATTCCCATTGAGAATAGAGTTTTAATCTTGAGAGGAAACTATAAAACCTCAAGAGAAGCCTAAGTTGTTATAGTGAAGGAAGCAAAAGAAGCATATATAGTGTAGCCCAAATTAGAAAGGGAAGCGAAGGTCGACTAACCAAGAGTGAATCCTAAAGTTGATCTCATCACCAAAGAGTTTTACGAAGGAAGGAAGGTGCAGATTGGATCAG
Organism: Excoecaria agallocha; assembly: GCA_037975025.1. Classification (NCBI taxonomy): domain Eukaryota; kingdom Viridiplantae; phylum Streptophyta; class Magnoliopsida; order Malpighiales; family Euphorbiaceae; genus Excoecaria; species Excoecaria agallocha. The sequence continues at coordinate 32,467,967 of CM075821.1, read as the reverse complement.
GTATGTTCGATGAGGTAGAGAAAGGAGCAATGCAAGTGTTGATGATTAACTAAGCTTCTTTTGCTCAAAAACTAGAAGATATTTTGGATATAGACTCGAAGGTGATTACTCATAAGTTGAATGTTGATCCAAATCATCCACCTGTTAAACAAAAGTTAAGAAGGCATGCCCCTAATTGAAAAAAAAAATTCATTTTCGAGGAGATTGATTGCTTGTTAAAAGTAGGAACCATCAGGGAAGCCCATTACCTTGAATGGCTTACTAACATAGTTTTGGTGAAGAAGAAAAATATGAAGTTAAGTATATGTTTAGATTTCACCGATCTCAACAAAGCTTGCCTAAAAGATGGTTACCCACTTCTAAGCATTGATTAACTTGTGGATCCCACAGCTTGTCATGACATCTACTCTTTACTCGATACTTATGTAAGGTATCATCAAATCATGATGTTGTTGCTTGACCAAGAGAAAACAAGTTTTATTATAAATGATGAAACCTTTTGTTACAAGACCATACCGTTCGGATTGAAGAATGCAGGACAACATATTAGCGTTTGATGAATAAACTTTTCAAGGAATGGATTGGGCAGTATTTGAAAGTATATGTTGATGATTTGATCATGAAAAGTAAGAGCCTAAAAGAGCACTTAAATAATTTGATGAAGTTTTTTACCACTCTCAATAAATTTTGGATGAAATTGAACCCTGAGAAGTGTGTATTCGGAGTCCCCTTAGGGAAATTTTTAGGTTTTATGGTATCAAAAAGGGAGACAGAGGCTAACACCAAGAAGAACAAAGAAATAATGAATATGCAACTCTCGACCAATGCAAACGACGTCCAAAAGCTAAACGACAAAATTATAACACTAGGTAGATTCATTTCATCATCTGCTAAGCAATGCATGTCTTTTTTCAAAAAGTTGAAAAAAGCAATGTCTTTACTTGAGAAGAAGATTGCCAGAAAGCCTTTAAAGAATTGAAGCAATTTCTCACCAGTCCAACATTATTGAGCCGACCAGTTCCTATAGAAAAACTTTACTTATATTTGTTCACTTCCAGAGAGGCTGTAGCTGCAGTTCTAGTTAAAAAAGAATAAACTCAGTAACTTCCAATCTACTATGGTAGCTAAGTGCTAAGAGGACCAAAATTAAAGAGAATTCAAACCGAGCAGCTGATCATTGCACTCATGATGTGAATCAGAAAATTGATATGGTACTTTAAAGAAAATACCATCATTATCTGATCTGATTAGCCCCTCATAATGATCGTTGAAATGCCAGACCTGAAAGGCAAATTGGTAGGATGAGCCATCAAATTACAATCTTTTGATGTGAGAAATGAGCCTAGAAACATAAATAAAATGTAGGCTCTGGCAGATTTTATTATAGAATTCATAGGAGAACATAAAGTCAAAGAGCCCAAGAAAATATCCAGGGATTAATGGAGCTTCTAACAACAATATAAGAGGTGTTAGAATAGTCATCAAAGGCCCCCCTAGGCATAACAATTAAGTATGCAATAAAGTTAAGTTTTGAAGCCTCTACTAATATTGTAGAATACGAAGCACTCCTCCAGAGTCTAAGGCCGGTCAAGTCCATCTGACTAGAGAGCCTTAGGATTAAGAGTGACTCTCAACTTGTGATAAGCCAAGTGCTTAGAAATTTTGAAGCAAAAGAGAAAAACATGAAAAAATACTTGACGAAGGTCAAAATAACTCTCAAATAGTTTAAAGATGGAGGCATGACTTAGAGTCTGGAGAAAGCACTAAGAGAGGAAACAATAATGGCTTATCGGCTTGCCAAATTGGTTAATATATAACTAAAGAAAATATAATAACTGAGAAGCAATTTCAGCCCTCCCTCAAAGAGCCGAAAGCTATGGAAATTGACTGAGAAGAAAAGATCTGGATGACCTCGATCGTCTGATACCTCTAATTGGGAGAATTGCCAGAATATGATATAAAAGCCAGAAAGATAACGAGAAATGCACTCAATTATTCTATAATCGGTGATGAACTCTATAAAAAGGCATTCATCCATCCATGGCACAAATGTGCCTCGAGAGAAAAGGGAGACTACATCATCCGAGAAATCTATAAAGGAATATGTAGAGCTCATAAAATGAGCAGAGTAATCATAAGGAAAGTCTTGCAGATCAATGACTTTTGGCCAATCATCTTTAAATATGCCCAGGATAGGGTCAAAAAATACCAGCAATTCCATATTCATGGTAGAATCATAATATAACCAGTTGTTAAATAATGTTCGATCGGGATATTCAGGCCATTTGATTAATAGGGCTTGAACAATTTAAGTCCTTTCCCATAGGGCAAACAACAAATGAAATTGCTTGTTGTTGTCGTAGATCATTTTACCAAATGGATTGAGGCCAAGCCATTGGCTATAATTATTGCTGAAAGGATAAAAAAACATTGCTTAGAAGGAGATAATTTGCAGGTATGGATTGCTAAAAGTTTTCATAATAGATAATGACAAATAATTGATAGTCAAACCTTCAGATCTTGTTATTCCAACCTAAAAAACAATTTGAGATTCACTTCAGTAACTCATTTGTAAAGCAACAGTATGACTGAAGTCTTGAACAAGACAATTTTGGAAGGATTGAAGAAAAAATAGGGAAAAGCAAAAGGCAACTGGACAGAAAAACTACAAAATGTCTTATTGTCTTACAAGACCTTGCTTAGAGCTGGAACACTTCAAACTTTATTCTCCTTAGTGTATGAATTAGAAGTAGTGATACTGGTGGAAATTGGTATTCCCTCTTATCGATCAACTTTGTTCTTTGATCAGAATAATGACCAGGCAAGAAGGCATGATTTAGATCTGATTGAAGAAAAGAGGGAAGATACTTATGTGAAGCTTGCTACTTACAAGCAAAGAGTCGCCAAGTACCGTAATAACAAGGTGAAGTTAAAAACCTTTAATATTGGGGACTTAGTTATGAGGAAATCAGACATTGGCTCAGGCAATACTCGAGTGAGAAAGATCATGCCTAAGTGGGAAAGACCTTATAAAATTTCCAAGATTTTAAGCAAAAGCACTTACAAATTGCGAGCTATAGATGGATCAACCATTTCCAAATCTTGGAATGTATAAGTGCTTAAAAGGTATATGATGTAATCTCTTATTTCAAACATTCGATGTAATTTTTACCATACATAATTAATACATATCCTCCCAATTGACATTTTCCCGATCGATAAATTCAATCCCTATCTCATGATTGACGTTTTACGTTTTACTTGCCTATTTCTTTAAAGTTAAAACTTAAGCCATACTCTTATTCCTAAAAGCACTTATTAACTTCGATAAATTAATGTGAAAACTTATATTTTGATCAACGTTGTTAAGAAGTATTTATCTTAATTAATCCTCTTAAAGTTAAAACACTATTCTTTTTCCAATCAGAAATGTTGTCTTTTAACTTTAAAGATTTGCTTTAAGTACTGTATTCCAGTCAACTCGACCAAAGGTACATACAAGCATCTATCTTATTTTCCCAAGTTGAGGTTGCAGTCATATATTCTAAGTTAAAAGTTCTCTAAACAATAAACACTTAAAAATATTTAACCTCTAAAATTATTACTTAAATGATATTTTCCTTAAACAAAATAATGCAGCAAATCAGAAAGAAAAAACTCATTTCAAGTACTGAAAATTTCAAAAAATACTATGCAAAGAAAAATGCAAAAGGAAGTACAAAGAGAAGGAGATCTTATTTTACTTGCTACCTTTGAGCTGATCGGTGTCATTAGTAAAATGCTCTTTGTCCTTACTCTCAATAGGTGGATTGGGTAAACTATTAAGATCCTTTATAAAATTAAAATCTTGATTGGAATAGCACCTCTCACACTCCAATTGAATGTGAGTGGTGAGGTCAATTTAGAGATTCCCTAGATGGTCCATGATGTCATGCAATTTAGCATAGCCATTTTGTTTAGTTATACATCATTTTATGAGTTTAATGCATGTGTTTATGTTTATTTTGTTTTGTTTTGAGTTACTTTTTATGTTTTCTTTGTTTTGTAGGCTAAGTGTATCTAATTGGATGATTTAAAGCCTAAATGAGGAATTTTTATTGAAGAATTGAAGAGAAAGAATTTATAGAGTTTTTAAAGCCTGTGCTGACTCATTATAGCATGTGTCAACTTGTTACAGTGACTTAGGATGTTTACTCGAGCCTTTTTGAATCGAGTCGTGAAGCATTTAAAAGTGTGTCAGCTTGTGATCACGATGCCAACTTGTTACAGAGCCTATCTGTGCCAACTCAATGGTGCCGAGTCATCACTAAAGCTAAGTAATGCAAACTTTCACATACCTCTTTAAGATTACACCCCTTTCCGAAAAAAGCATCATTTGGAACACCTTTGGGCCTATAAATACATGAAGATAACTACATTTTAGAGATGGAAAACTACCAAGTAACTTCCAAAACAATTAGAAAAATATTATGAGGAAAAAAATACACTAAGGAAAATAAGAGATCAAACGAGATCATTCAACATTCAAGTATTTTTCTGAAGAAGCGTAGAAGAGTCATCACCATTCTTTCTTCTCTTTCTCTTTAGATCATTACTTGACACCATTATCTTCTTTGTGTATTTGTTTTAACAATATGTATTTAGGCTAATTTTGATTGTTTATGAATTAATCTATATTAATATAATTATCTTATTTCATGCATGAATGATTTAAGTTCAGTTGGATACTTATCTTGCTATGTATGCTTGATCACCATATATAATGTGTTAATCAATTTGTTCACAATGAAAATTGGGGCATTTTGATGGAAATGCAATTGAATTTACTTAAAGTCTAGAAATCAATTAGGAGACAAGGATTTCATTTTAAGGGGTTAAAGAATAAGCATAGAACTTCATAGTTTTCATCTATCTCCATAATGATATGAGACTGCATGTGGGCTCCAGATGGAAATGCCTTTGTTTGATAATGAGAGTTGTATCTAGGGATAGTAAGCCTTATTCTCCAATCACTGCATATATATGTGTTTCATTGAATCTCTATATGATCAATTTATGTCTTGTAATTCTAATATCTTATTTGATTATTTGGTAGTTATAAATTTAGATTAGATTATTAAATTAATTTAGTAAAAACTTTAGTATAAACAAATTCACTTAAAGTTATTATTGCCTATCCATCTTAGTATCTATTTGATTAATAGAAAATAACACTTATACATATATTGACTCCCAAAGTTTGACACCTTACTCACTCTATCTATCTAAGTCTTAGAGACTAGGGTAATGAAATTTACACCGCAACCGTCCATCAGGTGCTCTTTCTGATCAACTAGCTCCTTTTGATGGGTCTGATGTATAAATTTTAATCTCCTTTGAAGTTTTTGATTGATTGACTCAACTGATATGACCTTCTTTTGAAGCTTTTCGATTTGATCTGAAAGCCAAGTGACTTGAAAAGACAACTCTTCGATTTGAGCAGACTGTTTGAAGCGAAGAAGGGTGCTCAACCTTGGCGGCCTCTAACTCCTCCTTTAGCTTCTGGTCCAATTGGGTCTTCTTTACAAGCTTCTCCTTTCAAGCCATATTCTCGCTGTAGAGGCATATGGCTCTCTACATGACCTAACCAAAATAAAAAAGGGGGAATAAGAACATAATTTACTCAATTTTTCTAAAATCGAAACCATAGCTTCTTATTCGACAAGCATTGAGGTTGATCTCGATAAGCTTCCAACCAGGCGAGGTGATTGAACCCATATCATTCATATCTTTTTCAGGCATGATACCCCTTCTTGCTTATCATTTTTAAATGAAATTTATGTGTGAATTCATTTAATACCTATTTCGCTAAAAAGTAAGTGAGAATACAAAATTGAAAATATCGAAATTTAGTTTTTTTTTAGTTTTTCAGTTTGTTGAATTTTTTTAGGCGGTTGAAATTTAATTATTTTGTTGTTTTTATTTGCACTTGTTCCGTTAAAATGTGAAAATAGTGTTGAATGTAAAAGTGTTTATTTCCTCTTAGGAATTGCAAAACATTAAGCATCATAAATACGTTTTGTTTAAATTAAGTGCTAATTAGAAATTTGAATAATTTTTTTTAAAATTAAATCTAATTAAGCATTCATTGAGTGTTTTTGCAGCTGTTAAATTCTAAGATTTCAAACACATTTTCATATTGTGCAATTTGGAAAAAAAATCAATTTCAATTCTTTAAACTTGAAAATAAATTTACTGACAAATACTATTTGATTAGGAAAGCCTTAAATTAGTGATTAGTTTTAATATTTTTATTTTCCAATCTAAATTATAAATAGATAATAAAGGAAATGCCTAATTCAGTTAAAAGAGATATGAAATGTTTTCCTTGGGTAATTGAAATAAAAATTGATAAAAGTAAAGGTAATTTTTCATCTAGCTGCAAAAGGAAGCAATTAATCAATTTGTGTAAAACTACCAATTTCATTCATCAGAATAGAAATTTAAATTGGCCAGTAGAATTGTAGGAGGAGCTGAAGATTGTCCAAGAAAGATAACTAATTAATGTACGGTGAAAATAAAAAAGTTATTAGATATATATACGTGCTAAAAGAAAAGAAATAGTGAGTTTATATGTGAATGGTATTTAGATTTCAGTGTTTTCTCTCAGTATTTTTGCTCAGATCGAAACTATTGGCAATCATGAAATGAAAATAAATGAAGTTATAGATCAATATTTTTTTTTAAATAAATATATCAATTCTGAGAGAGAGGGAAAGTCGAGGTGAGAAAATGAAAAATGGAAAATGAATAAGTGAGTTGTGTATATGGGGAGTTAATTTCATCCGTGGTCATTCATGTTTGATAATTGTAACGTTATGATCACTATACTATGATTTGTAACAAAAAAATCACTCAACTTTTATTTTGTAACAAAAAAATCACAATGGCCGGAAAATCAAGAATCCGGCCACCGGAAAATCGAAAATATGAAGATAAATATCAATTTTGCCTATCAAATATCTAACAAATTTTGATACTGTCAATGATTTCAAGATTATAAGACGGTATATTTTTTACTACTGTCAACAAATCTTGCTGTTATCAATGATTCTGGTGGCCGGATTCTTGATTTTTCGGTCATTGTGACTTTTTTGTTACAAAATAAAAGTTGAGTGATTTTTTTGTTACAAATAGTAGTATAGTGACCATAACGTTACAATTTTCAAACATAAATGACCACCAATGAAATTAACCCTGTATATGGGTGGAAGTATTTGCATAAATAATTTCTAATCAGATGGTTTTCAGAAGTTTGTTAATAAATTGAAGAAAAGGAATAACGTAACATGTCAAAAATCTAACCTTAACCATCTCTCTTCATATCACTTGCCTTTAATTAAAAAACACATTTTCATTAAAATACTAAATCTAATTCATCTATTCATTATTTTTGAAAGAGTTTGGAATACGTCCGTAACTTACGAGATGATAAATTGGCCCCAATATAATAGAGATAATATCATAGAAGAAAATAATTTATATGGAATTAGTTCCATATTAGATTTTCACTTAATTAGGGAATCTACCATTTATGTGTACATTAATATGGGCAGTTACATATTAATTTTGCAACTGTCATATTTATTTTTTCCTTACTAATATTGTAACTACCAATTTAATTCATCATTATTAAGAAAATTAAGTATTCCTTAATTGGAGCCTTATATAAGGGCTCGGTTTCTTCATTTGAAAGAGATGAGAAAAAATGAGAGATACCAAAACTCTGTCGGTTTATATCTTCACATATTCTCTCTTTGTTTAAGGGGCTTTTAGTTCATGGATCTATGCTTTCATCTCGTAGTTCGTGACACGTGGGTAATAGGTTTTACTGGTAACATGAAACAATCGATTTTCGCTTTCGCTTCAATGATCTGTGCTTCGAGAGGTATTTATATGTACTTCTTGCAATATATTGTGATATATATTTTTTCATTGATATCGGAGCCCATATTTTTGCGTTCCGACATGTCTATTATGTAGATCTAATTTTTTGTGAAAATTCAAACATATTGATAGGCTGATATGATATGCATATTGATACTGTATTTGTGTATATGTTTTTTTTATCTGTATATTTTTTCAGTGTATTTGTATATGAAAAAAATTAATTAAAAATTTGTAATTAAAATTTCAAGTGAAAAATTTTTTGACCACACAATTGGATTCAAAAACCTCAAAAATCCCACCCTAGAAAAAATTCGATGGCCTAAAACCATCGAGAAGGCGACGCGTGGCTTGTACGCGCCATCAATGTGCTGGGTGTATGCCAAATTGTGTATCTCCTGCACACGCCTAGCCACGCACGTTGAGTGAAACGTCACTCAACCACATGGCCCAATAACGTGTCAATAGGGGGTCCACATAATGCCACGTGAACCAACCACATGATGACATATGGCACCACATGGCAGCTTGTGGGGCTAACACGTGGCAAGGGGGAGAGGTGGGTCTACCACACGTCATGACATATGGCATCCACGTGGTAGCTTACGGTGCTAATACGTGGCTTGTGGGTCTGGACACGTGGCTTGATTAGTCATGCCACGTGTCAACACGTGGGTCAATGATTGGTTGACAAGTGCCAGACTATGGTCATGCCACGTGTCAATTTTGTCAGTCTAGTTGGCGCTATGTGGCATCCATGTGGCCTAGTAAGGTCGCGCCATATGGCAGAGTGCTTCAGCTAGTGCGTGGTGCATCTAACGCGCGTGTTGCACGTGAGACCCACTCTCATCGGTGCGTGAGGCCTCCTCCGACCTTCAGATCAACTCAATTTTTTTAATCTAATTTTTTGGTCATTTTTTTGAAAATTTTTTGAGGACTAGAAAATATTTTTTGGATTTTATTCCTATAAAAATTATTTTAAAATTGATAAAATTGAGAAAATTATATTTCTTGCTTTTTAAAATTTCAAATTTGTTTGAAAATTATATTTTGTGGATATCTCTTTATTTGTTGATTGAAATGAATTTCAATAATATGTATATTTGTACATGAGTGTACTGACTATTTATATTCTGTTATGAGTAACAATTTGTCTTTATCTTTTGGATTGAAATGAGTTTCAATTACTACAAGAAAATTTAAAAATAACAACAAAAAATAGCAACGGAGCTGTTTCCATTGCTAATTTAGCAACGGAACTGTTTTCATTGCTAATTTAGCAACCGTATTGCATTTCCATTAGTATTTAGCAACGGAAAAGGAAAATAATTTCTGTTGCTAAAATTGGTTAAACATTCTAAATTTAGCAACGAAAATATTTTTGGTTATTTTTCGTTGTTAAAAATAGAGGGAATTTTTAGCGCCAAAATTTAGCAATGAAAACTAGCAACGGATTTCTATACCGTTGCTAAATAAGGCGTTAATGGATGGCGAAAAAATTTTGGAATGAAAAATAGCAATGGAAAAAATTTTCGTTGCTAATTTAGCAACTGAAATCATTTTTCGTTGCTAATTTAGCAACTGAAATCATTTTCCATTGCTAATTTAGCAATGGAAATCATTTATAGCAACGGAAAATAATTCGGTTGCTAAATTATATAGGTTAAAAAATTCATTTCGAAAATAGCAACAGAATTTAGATTCTTAGCAACCGAATTGAAATTCCATTGCTAAATTAGCAACCAAAATACAATTTCGTTGCTAATTTTCATTTTCAATGAAAAATAGCAATGAAATTAGATTTCCGTCGCTAATTTTCATTTCAATTAAATAATTTTCATTTTCAAAAAAATTCCTAATTTTCTAATTATTTACATAATTGTCATTGTCTATAAATACCCCATGTTGGAACCCTAAATCTTCTCTTCTCTCTCACATATACACACAGCCGCTCTGTATCGCCCAAAACTCGGGTCAATTAATAGTTGGAAAATAGTACTTTTGATACCGATTTACTAGGGCCAATTTATTAAAATGTGATATAACATTAGTGAATATTATCTTTAAGTTTTTATTTTATAATTTAAACTAAAATACATTTTAGTAATAAATAAGGAATTAAAGTAAATAAACGTATATAATAATAAGAAAAGAAGAGAACATAGATATTTTGGGGGAAAAGTTTTCTTGAAGTCCCTAAAAATGTCTAATATAAAAAAAAAGAGAAGAGAAGAGTGGATCAGGAAAAAAAGCAGGGGAGATCGGAGGAAGGAGCGCCGATTAATGATGCAGTCTATCGGCCCACCGCCGTTCGCTCCAGTTGCTGGCCACTAGCGAAACACCAGTCCGTCTGCTAACATCGTCACAGTGTCCCCTTTACGTTTGCCATTCTTCTTTCCCTCTGCCTTAGCTTCTTCCCTTTTCTCCGATGAAGTGAGGCAGCTGACGAAGACACAAATAAGGTCGGTGAGTTTCCCTCAGCGAGGAGTTCCTTTTCGCCATCTTCCTCTTCCTTCCCATCGCCGGCAATGTAGAGATCGGAGAAAGAAAGTCTCTGACGGTTTTTGTTAGATCCTGACCATGAACGGAGTCCTTTGAGCGCGTGACCACCACCGGTGGACTCCCCTCAACGTTATCTAACTCCTGGTGGTTTCGGTCTTGCACCGGTTAGGCTCCGATCACTGGTCCAGTAAAGCTCCGATAATTGTCCGGCGAGCACAATAATGGACAAAATAATGGAAAAATTTCCAAAATTTAACACTGAATGGTACGTGACTACCAAAATTAATTCTCTCATTATTTAATTAAAATGAATTAATTATAGAGCTTATTTTGAGTGAAAAAAAATCATTAATTAATAATGTTAGATGAATTTTTGTTGTATTGTTTTATTTATCTACCTTGTTGAATATGGTAAAGGAATTGAATGGGTATATAATTAACTTGTTAAGGTGTATGAGTGAAATTTGGGTATGATTTTGGAATGGTAAAGTAGCTGCCGTCAATTTGGTACAATTGAGCGAAATAATAGTTCGTTTGATTATTTTGTCTTTTAATAGCCTTGCTTCTCCTTGTTAAGTAATACTGTTATTAGGCTAAATTATTGGTTGAATTAATGTATACCTATAGTTAGTATGATATGGAACCACGAAGAGAATAGGTACAAGAATGTTAGATGAAATCAGGATTTAAACCAGCTGAGATTGTTATTATAAAATCTAGTCGCAATTAGGCAGTAATAGAATATATGTCGGTTGAGTTTGAAAAATGTAAGTGATATTTTCTTTAAAGAGTAGGCATTATAACAAAGAAGAGAAATTCATACACTTAATATAGCTGGCCAATTGTCGATGTTATACTTTAAAGCAACTTGAAATATTATATAAGATATTAGAATTTGTTAAAGGATCAAATAAAAATTTAGTTGAATCATTGGGGCTTGCCAAATAAGTAGATAAATGTAATCACGAAGATATATTTGGAATTGTAAAGTACAAGGGTATAATTAGAAATGGGAAGTGTTGAGAAGATTTGGAGTATGTGCGGGTTAATTATGCAGATTTAGTTTAAATAAACAAATTAAGCAAATTTTTAAAGCTATTAAGCCACAGGGTCTACTTAGTTAAATTTTATTTTAACCGGTTAGTTGGTATTAATTATTTAAGTTATGGGATTTAAAAGACTTGATTATTTGAGTTGTAAAAATGTAATTCTGCTGGATTGCTAGTATTAGTATCTTTCTATTTTAGTTGATTTATTAATGATAAGTTCTTTCAAGAAATCCAAGTGTCACATCGAGAATGTGCAAGATCTATATAAGATTTAAATTGAGTGATATTGTTTTGATAAATTATATAAACTTGAGATTTAAAACAATGATGTGCAATTTTTATGCTTGTTTTGCTAAGATCACTCCTCCATCTCAACAAAGACAACAAATAGCAGAGATTGAGAAACAGGTAATATGTCTGTAGACTTCATTTATCCTTAGGACATTAGTCTACTTTTACTGCTTGGCAGCTCTCACATTTTTTTCCTCCTCAAGCCAAAGAAGCTAGTCAGCTGACAACAATAACAACAAGGACAACCAATGTGCATGGTGATGAGCTGATCGTCACAACCACAAGTCCCTATGAGCAGGCTTCCTTTGGTTCCAAGACAGATTGGTGTGTCAGAGCAATATCAGCTACAAATCTCTACCTTCGTGTGAATCACATATATGTAAATTTAGAGGATATCAAGGTAAGCATGTGTATTGTGTTACTATTTTGGTTCTATTATTTGATCAAGCATATAACATTTGTTGATATCTGTTGCTTGTGATTTTATAGGAAATAGGATATACATATATCATGCCTAAGAACATTCTGAAGAAGTTTATTTGCATAGCAGATCTATGAACCCAAATTGTTGGGTACTTGTATGGTATAAGTCCCCCAGATAATCCTCAGGTAAAGGAGATTCGCTGTATAGTGATGCCCCCATAGTGGGGGACACACCAACAAGTTCATCTGCCATCAGCTCTCCCTGAGCATGATTTCCTGAACAATTTGGAGCCTTTGGGATGGATGCACACCCAACCAAACGAGCTTCCTCAATTGTCATCGCAGGTATGTCCAGCTGTCTTTGATCTTGTTGTGTTATGCTAAGTATAGGGACCTTCTTTGTGGTATATATTGTTACCCGATAAATTCTAATTTTTGTTATGGTTTTAATATGACGCAACCTGAATAAGAAGTTCTTTCTTATAGGATCTTATAGCTCATGCTCGTGTTTTAGAGAACAAGCAATGGGATGGTGAAAAGTGCATCATCTTGACCTGCAATTTCACTCCAGGGTCGTGCTCACTAACTGCATATAAGCTTACTCCAAGTGGTTATGAGTGGGGGCACGCAAACAAAGACACAAGGAGCAATCCTTACGATTACTTACCCACTCACTATGAGAAGGTTCAGATGCTTTTGAGTGATCATTTCCTTGGTTTCTACATGGTGAGTACAATGTTACTGCTAATCTTGCTATAACTAAATTGATTTCACTCTTCGACTTGTTATTTAATTGGTTTTTGTTCGATTGGCTTGTTTTTTATTAAAAAAATAATAATTTCCTTTCTTTTAGCCTCGTCTCGCTGCAGTTGTAGCAATCGTGACGCTTCATGAGCTAAAGAGTATCATAAATGACAAGGGACACAATTCAGTAATAACCATGATATAGGTTAGTCTTTATGATTTTGAAAAATTAGGAAATTTCATTTAGGAGGAGAAAGAGAAGAGAATTTGCTTTCTAGAGTCAACCCCTACTTCCAGTTCGTCTTTATGATTTTGAAAGATCTGAAGTATTTGTCTCAGATCAGAATTGTTTGTAATTTTTATTCACGAATCATGTCTCAGATCTCAAGTATTTCTCTCGATTTTATGTGGCTATTCTCTCATTTTTTTCTTTTTTAAATTAATTTTTGTTTCTCTCGATCTGAAGTAGATGCATTAAATTTAGATTTTAATTATTTATTTAGGATATCAATCTTATAGGATTGCACAAAGTTTTACTAAAATGAGACTTCATTAATATTTGAAGAGAGTGATTGGAATTTTACGAGCATTTGAGATTGTATCTACCTTGTTATAAAGAAGATGAGTATTAAGATATTTACAGTTAATTGTTGTTGAAAACTGATGCTATGTATAATTTGGAAGCTATCTATGTGAAGATATTGGGATATGAAATTTTAAACTTGTTACTTTCAACCTATTAGTAGAATTGATTCCTGGCATTGTTTTTTTTGCTTCTACAGTTATCACATGATTTATTAGATTTCTGATAACTGATGCTATGTTTAATTTGGAAGCTATCTATGTGAAGATATTGGGATATGAAATTGTTAACTTGTTACTTTCAACCTATTAATAGAATTGATTCCTGGCATTGTTTTTTTGCTTCTGCAGTCATCACATGATTTATTAGATTTATGATATGTGTCTCTTGGTTTTGGTTTTGTACTTTACTTCTAAAACAATCATGGATTTCTTATATTAAAAAATTGTCATAATTTTTAGTGAAGGATTCGCGATGAATAGGACCGTCGTTAATTTTTTACTTATAGGTGAATTTAACAACGAAAAATGGTTTCCGTTGCTAAAATTAGCAACGAAAATCAATTCCGTTGCTAAATTTAGCAACGGAAATTTATATTCTGTTGCTAAAATTGATCAATTCACCGAATCTTGCATTGTTGAATTTAGCAACGGAATTCCATTTTCGTTGCTAAATTTAGCAACGAAATTCAATATCCGTTGCTAAATTTAGCAACGAAATTCAATTTCCGTTGCTAAAAATAGCAACTACCAAATTAGCAATCGAAATTTTCGTTGCTAATTTCTGTTGCTATTTTTGATTAGCAACGAAAAATTGATATTTTTCGTTGCTAATTTATAATTTTTTTGTAGTGAATTATATATGTTTGCGCATTAGTGTACTTACTATTTAATTTTCTATTATGTGTGATAGAAATGGTGAAGATAAGGACTCCTAGATGTCCATAAATTTCTCAATGAATTGTAGAAAATCGAAGTAAAAGTACAAACAGTTTGCAAAATAAGAATGCATAAGAAGGTTCGAGCTGATGACATCAATGTAATAGTGCATCATATTCTATGTATACATGAAAAGATGCAAGAGTGCATTTGGGCTAATGGCCTAGACCAAGGATGTGATGACAGGACCTTGTTTAAGGTGATGAAAGACTCTTTTGATCGCCATCCAGATATGAGAAACTGGTTAGTTGATGCTTGGATCAAGAAAAATGTAATTTATAAAAAAATCATTATCTAGTTTTTGTATTTAGTGACTAAAAGAGGAGTGTTAAGAAGTAATATTAAATCTGAGATGGTGCTCAGAAGTGTACATTGTGTGTAGCGTCTATGGCTTCATAATCGATTTTATGGCATACCTATCGATTTTTTCGAAAGGGTCGAGAAATTATTTCTAGTGACGAACTAGTTTTGTCACATTCTAAGTTTCCTAAGTTATTAACATGAGTGTCAAGTTGTTATTGGTTAATAGATTTTTTGGTAGGATTTATAAGTGTCAAGTTATTATTGGTTAATAGATTTTTTGTTAGGATTTATGTTTTCTATCATGGAGATAATGCTTCAGATGTCGTGAAGAGGAGGCCAAGCTTAAACAATCCCAAAACCAAGGAACCCCTATTCCTCTTATCCCTAAAACTGCCTACGCTTAGCTTCAATGCATCGTTTTATGGTAAGCTTTCTCCTTTCTTAATATGGTCCTATTTTAATCAAGGTTTTACTGTTCTTCCTCTTCACTTCTGTGTTAAATCGACAAGTCATTTTAACTTCTTGAAACTAGCTTTATGGCTTTTGTTTATAGGGTAATTAAATAAAAAAACCCAGTTGTCTAATTGGGAAAAGCAGAGAAATTGACATTTCTTGCTTAATTTAGTTCTTCAAAGATTCGAGGTTTTTCTGGAATCTGTTCCTCTAAAACAACCCAACAAAAGCTGTCATCTTTTCTCTTCTACTTATCCATATGCAAACGCCATTCTTTTTTTCTCTGTGTTTGTTTTACAAGTTGCAATTTTTATGAGTTGTTATGCGTGTCATTTTTCCCAAAACGTCAATGCTTTCAAAGACCTCCCTGGCAATTGATACATCATCTACTTTTTCCTATTATAATTTCCATAATTGAATTTCTTCTGCTAAATTAAATCTCAGGGGTTGTCACTACATTGCATTGGTGGTTTGCATTGTGCACCTCCTTTGTGGACCCAAATGTTAATGCTTGAATTTTATCTTATGTCTTGTAAATTTGGCATTTAATAGTTATTAAATGCATCAGGTGTATATATAAATCAAACCAATCCAATAGTAAATTATCTATTCTGGCCTACTGCCATAATTGTTAGTGTTGAACTTTAATTGTCTCGAGTTGGCTTTGATCTAATCTTTATTCTTTTTTGCCTCTTTGTGATAATCTGAACTAGTGAACATTACTGAAGTGGTTACTGCTTTGGTGATGTGGAGAAAGATTATATTTTTATAGTTTTGCAGTTTATAGTATAGTATAGCAATCCATGTTTGTCATATCTTAACTGAAAACTAAATGCTAATTATGCATTGTGTAATTTAGTCTTTGCATATCATTTTGATTAGTGATTTAAATTATGTTTATCTTTGAAGGCAAGGAGGGCTTTGCGAGCATTAAAAGCAGTGGTTAGGCTTCAGGCTATGGTTAGGCCTCTGTATATGTACTTGCACACCTCTGCATGCTGGCACAAGTGTGTGTGAGAGAGAGAGAGTTTTAGACAATGATCATTCATATTTCTTTTATATGCCATCTTTCATATTTGTGGGCCAACTGTTTTTTGTAACTTTTCAGTGCTGGAGTTTTGCTAGTTTCAGATGTATTATATTTCTTTTAATTCCTACATTACTTGATAGTAGCAGCTTCAATAACTTTACAGTGCAAGTTTAATATATATAGTTCTTGTTAAGATATAAAGTATTCACTTCCTTCATACTCTATCACTTTTACTTTAATACTTCTTACAGAATTCAATAGAGATTTTACGGTTCATATCCTACCTACATTCTTACTTTCACAGTTTTTGTCTTTTTAAACTAATTTGCGCAAGTGAAATGAAAGCAAGAACTATATATATATATATATATATATATATATATATATATATATATATATATATATATATATATATATATATATATATATATATATATATATATATATATATATATATATATATATATATATATATATATATATATATATATATATATATATATTTGCTATTCTTGAATGTGATAGAACATATTTCTCTTTAATCCCTTGCATTTATTCCTTCTATTACTATTTGTTGAAAGTGATAGTTCATATCTGCTGTTCTTGAATGTGATAGAACATATTTCTCTTTAAGCCCTTGCCTTTATTCCTTCTATTACTATTTGTTGAAAGTGATAGTTCATTTCACTTCTAAGCCCTTTTATATTTTTCTTTCCCTCCATTGTTCTTTGTGTTTACATGCTGATAAAATTAAGCAGCTACAGAATTGCTTCCAGCATCTACATTACTCTTGAGCTTGGTCGAAAAGAAGCATTTATTGTGTGTGATGATGTTGATGTGCCTCATGTATGAATTCCAACTTTATTTATATTATCACTTAATTATCTCTTGGCTGCAATTGCCATATGCTATACTTATTTTCTCACTTGCCTTTTTTTTCAGATATATCCACTACCATGATCATTCAGCCTGATCCTGAAGTTGATTTTCTAATTGCCAACCAAGGTGTGAGAGACCCATTTCGACTTGATTGGGTTGAGGTAATTAACTTTTGTGAAATCAATTTCAACTTGATTGGGCTAAGGTATAAGATAACTGAGTTGAGTGAGAAACCATGCAAAGAGCAAGTATTCTACTCATCTGCCATTCATTAATTTTGGGAGTCCAAAATGACCTACTTATATTCCTATTGAAGTCAGTTATCAAAGTAATTTGTCTTTGAATGCTCAACAGTGCCAAGTATTATTGCTATTAATGTTATCCACCGCTGTTTGTTTGGTTAGGTTCCTTTGATTGATGGAATTTTGTGATTGTTCTGAAGAATTTTTGAAAATTAGGGGCAAGTAATGTTTATTCAGGAGAATTCACAAGAAAAAGCTATCCTGGATGTAAATCTTGCAGTTACAAAATAAGTACGTGGGTCATTGAGTTTAGTATAACTTTATACAAATAGGATATTGTTGGTATCATGGGTGATTTCTGATTTCTCCCTTTGATTTAGTTGCACCAGAAATACCACTTGAATTTTTTCTTGTTACATCCAGAATTTAAATGAAAGTGCCAAATTCTAGTGATGTTTTTGTTGTTTGCTTCCATTCTCTTTAATTGATTTTAGGTTTGTTAGCTAGTGCAGTTATTGCAATGGTTGCAAACTATAGTTTCTTAGCATTGGCCATATTTTCTATTGATCAATTACTGATATGAATTGATTATGCCGAATTTTATTTCTTTTTGATAGATTAGGGTTCATTTTGCAAGTAGGGTTTGCTTTAGGCCTCAGGTGCCCAGGCAATCTTCTGGAAAATAAACTTTGATCCAATTCGGAATGAATCAAACACCATCAATGAGACTATCCTTCACCCTTTTCTCTTATATACAACATATTTTTGGTATAAACCATATGATATTTGATGCCCACCAATCCGACTAATCTGGATCTATTTTGGACAGGCCCACAAAGAGGGGGCAAAGCACTTCTTAGTATTTAAAGGTGCTTAATATTCAAGTCTTGAAACCTTTGATTAAAAGAGAAGGGATCTGTACAATCCTATTTCAACCTGGGGGTATATAAAGCTTATTTTTAATATTACAATATTTGATTGCTAATTTTTTTATGATGGTATTTGGTCTAGCAAATCCAAAGTTGACAATGATGTATGATAAATGAATTAAATAAATATAATTTGTGCATGCTCATACAAAACAAGTATTCATACGTTTGCTCAGCATTAGTTTTGGCATATGTCGATTATACTTTGTTATGGGAGCATGTATGACACAACAATTAATCTTTGACACTTAGAAAATGAGGCTTTTATCTAGCTTTTCTTATGGTGGGAGTTATAGTGGAATATCAAGGTCTTGATTTGCTTTTAATATATGATTTTACAGATAAAAGAAAGTAATGGCCATTTACTTGAAAGAGCAAGATATTTAAGTCTACACGTTTTTATGGGAACTGGGAATTATGAGGGATTGAAGACAAGGCAAAATTTGGGTGTTGAAAATGTAGTTTCCTCACTTGGGGATTCAACAACCAGCTGCTGATTAGCCTAATACTGCTACTGATGGATCTGGACATGATGATGTTGCTCCTTCAGCTGCACAAGATGATCATCCACATAATGATTCTTCATCTGCTCATGGTGGTGGTTCTGCTTCCTAGTGATATTAGCAGCACTACATGTTTGATCATTATTTTATTTAGATGATACTATTGATGCTAATTAGTACGATAATATTACTATTGATGCTAATTAGTACGATAATATTACTATTTTATTGCTTCATGAGAGATTGTTTGATGATACTATTAGGTAATGTTTCAAATAATTTTCTATATATGTGTATTTTGAAATATATTTTTATTTGGAATAAATTTATATTTATATGTGTGAGATCATTGTTATGTACATAATTAAAATAAACAAATAGTGATCATTGTATACAGGATTAAAATTTTAAAATGCAGCAAAAAAAATTCAATTATGCAATAATTTAATGACTGGTTTGCGACAAAAAATCTGTCGCTAATGTGTAATAAATATAATTTAAGAAATAATTAGCGATGATATTAGCGACTAATATTTGGTCGCTAAAGTTTACAATAATTTTTTAATTAGTGACGGAATTAGTGACGAAAAATGTAGTCGCTAAATATTATTATTATAATTTGGCGACTAATTAGGAATATAAATTAGCGACGGAAAAAAATTGGCGACGAATTTTTTCGTCACTAAATTAGCCACTGATTTTGAATTTCGTCGCTAATATATTCGCAACTGGCCTTTTAGTAACTGTTCGTCGCAGCGTCGCTAATTTAAATTAGCGACGAAATTTTTTGTCTCTAATTTGTAATTTTTTTGTAGTGTTTGGGCATGTATATAAAAGATATTTTTTGGATTATGTATATAAGTAGTTTTTGTAATTAATATAGGCATATATGTATGTAATTAGGCCTATACAACTATTATATGAATGTGGTATTGATATGAATGGGACAGTATGAATCTATGCTTATTGTGGTATGTGATATATCAGAATGTGATTATAGAAGTGTTGTGTGATTAAGTGGAGTAGTGAAGTTGGAGGAATGATTATAGGGAGTGTAAATTGAGTTGTTTACAGGTTGGCCAGTAAGAGTTCTAAGCCGTTATGCCGCAAAAAATTTGGTTAAGGAATTTAGATCTAATCGCATTTAAAATAAGGCTAATAAGAAAATTAGGTTATACAAAGGGTATCATAGATAATATTCCTAGGCTCATACCATACGTCAAACGATTGTAGTTTGATGGCCCATTCTACCATTTTTCCTTCCAAATCTGGCATTTAAAACATATTTGGAAGGGTTAATCGGATCAAACTATGACGGTATAAGCCTCAAATTACCTTCTTAGTTTTTAAATACACATCATGAGCCTGATGATCGGTTGTTTAGTTAGATTTTTCATCAATTTTGGACATTTCAACACCTAACTAACATAATATATAGGAAGTTGTTGAGTTCCTTCGTCCCTGATCAAGATGACAACCACTGCTTCTCCAGAAGTGGACAAGTATAAATAGAGTTTTTCACTCGTAATTGGTCAGCTAGGCAATAGTGGGTTGCTCAAAAATTATTTTAATTCTTCAAAAGATTTTTGGCAGTCTTTTCCCCAGGCAAAAGCATCATTTTTTATAAATTTTTTGAAAAAATGAGTGCATTGCTTGGCTGAAGACGAAATAAATCTGTCTAATGCTATAATTCTCATATTTAATTTCTAAACATCTTTTACTTTGGTTGGAGGGCGCATGTTCATTATAGCCTTGATTTTTTCGAGGTTAGGCTCTATGCCCCTTTTAGAGACCATGAACCCCAGAAACTTTCTCGAAGGAACTCCAAACACACACTTTTTATGGATTTAATTTCATATTGAATTGATTAAGTGTGTCAAATACCTTCATCAAGTTAGCATGATGCTTTGCCATATTTTTTCTTTTCACAATCATGTCTTCGACGTATACTTTTATATTCTTTTCAATGTGCGCTGTGAAGTGATAATGGTGATTTATATAGTGTTTTTAGAATATTTTTAGGTGTTTAATTAGGTTAATTTTGTGTTAATTAGGTTAGATTTGAGTTTAATTGGTTAATTTTATGTTTTTGGAGTTAATTGTAAATTTTGGTGTTTTTTAGGGTTAATTTGCAAGAAAAATGACTTAATTGTAAAAGGCAAGAAAATTATGGGCTAAAACTGTGAATTTGGAAATTTGATGCAAGCGTGAGGTCCAGAAGTTCTTCACGTGACCACATTTTTAATATGAAGAAAGGAACCCGTGGCCACGTGAAGGTGAGTAGTGAAAGACCCATGGCCACGTGAATTGAAGAAGAAAAGAACACATGGCCATGTGTGAAAATGAACTAAGCAACACATGGCCACGTGATTAATAACAATGAAGCAACACGTGGCCACGTACAAAGAAAGGAAGATCAACCCGTGCCCACATGTGTCCCTCTCAATGTTCAACCCGTGCCCATGTGATGATTTACATAGGAAGAGGCGTGGCCACGTGTAAGCTCTGCCATGCAACGAAGGATTTGCGATCTTCTCCAATTCAAGAAGGATTCTTCTCCTACTCCAATTTGGGAAGTTTAG
Organism: Excoecaria agallocha; assembly: GCA_037975025.1. Lineage (NCBI taxonomy): Eukaryota > Viridiplantae > Streptophyta > Magnoliopsida > Malpighiales > Euphorbiaceae > Excoecaria > Excoecaria agallocha. The sequence continues at coordinate 32,446,590 of CM075821.1, read as the reverse complement.
AAGGCTTCTACAACATATTTTGCCTATAAATAGACAACTCTAACACCAAATCAAGAGGATCAATTAGGAATTAGGAATCTTAGAATTAAGCTTAGTTATTTTACATTATTTTCTGTTTTCATTGTTTTTCTTTTCAACTTTATCTTTAGTTTTTAATTATGTTTAGGAAGTAGTTTTTCTTCTTTTGCTAATGGATTCTTGAAATCTTATATTTTCATTGTTATGACTTTATTTTGAGCTTAATTTCAATATCGGTTGATTATTTCTTGGTTTTAAGCATATTCTTATCTTTAATTGTGTTGAGATTAATTATTGGTTTATTAAATAAATAACTAAAAATTAGTTTTGATATAGTTAATGATTTGCATTCTTGGGTTAACTCTTAAATGTTTATGCATGATTATTATCCGAAATATGAGATAATTATGTGTGAATTTTATTAGTTAATACTAAGAGAGGAAGAACTAAGAATAAATTGGAGTTGAATCACTTGAGAAAGGCTTCATTGAATATTTAGAAAGTTAAAACTAGGTTTTCATGCTAAGTATTAGATTTGTCTATGAGTTTAATATTAAGAATGATATACATGGGATAGTTTCTTTAGCAAGAGAATTTTAATTATTGTTTTGTTCTTAATTCATGTTTTAGCTTTTGTCTTGTTTAATTATTTATTTTGTTTAATTTTTGCTTTTAAATCAAAAATATTTGGGAAATAATCTCGGATTAATTTAATTTATACATAGTTATTATTCTTAGCAATCAATGTTCCCTTGGGTACGATATTTGGGGTCTTAATCTATATTTTCCTGTATTACTAGCCGATCTAGTACACTTGCTGGATACCGGTCATGAAGATTTTGTTCATCGGATGTTGATACGTTATGCTCGCATTCTTTAGCCCGAATGGCATGACCTTGTAGTAGAAGGTGCCATCATTAGTAATGAAGCTTGTTTTTTCCTAATCAAGTAGCCATATCATAATCCGACGGTACCCTGCGTAAGCGTCGAGCAAAGAGTAGATAGAGTGACATGCTATAACATCTACTGATTGAGTGATGTTTGGAAGAAGGTAACAATCCTTTGAGCAAGCCTTATTGAGATCAGTGAAATCCACACACATTCGTAATTTGTCAGTCTTTTTTTCCAAAGCTACATTGGCAAGCCACTCAAGGTAATTGACTTCCTTGATAGTTCCAGCTTTCAACAATCTTTCTATTTGTTCAGAAATGAATTTCTTATGATCGGGTGTATGCTTCCTTAGTTTTTGTTTGACTGGTGGATGATTGGGATCCATGTTTAGTTTGTGAGTGATCACTTTCGAGTCTATACCTTGAATGTCTTCTAGTTTCCAAGCAAAAGAGAATTGAATGACCATCAACACTTGCATTATCTGTTCCTCTACCTCTTCTGACGTACTTGAGCCTATATGGACTTTCTTTCCTTCAAATAGTTCTTTGTGACAATGTCGTCTTTTGGATTCATCTTGGGCCGATTGTCTTCTTCATTTTCTCCAAGTCGAGTTGTACTATATACGATTATTTCACCTCTTTCACTATGGCGATGTAGGCGTCCCTTGAAGCTTTTTTATTTTCTCTCAAAATTGCTACCCCTCTTTTAGTGGGAATTTTCATCACCTTATACCTTGTGTTGGTGACAACTCCTATTTGAAATAATAACAGTCTTCCAAAGATTGCGTTGTATGCAAAGTTCACATCTATGACCATAAATAGAGCTTTACACGTGTGAATCACTACTTCATCTCCTATTTCCATAAAGAATTTTATGGATCCGAATATCAGGACAATGGCATTACTAAGTCTGATCAGCGAGGTGGTTATTTATTTCAATTCTCCCATTGGTAGATTTATTAATATGTAAGCTTCTATAGTGAGAATGTTCACTGCGCTGCCATTGTCTACCAAAATTCTTTCTACAAGGAAGTTGTTGATAGCTGCTTGTATTACTAGTGCATCCTTGCAAGGAAATTTTAGATCAGCCGCATCTTCGAGGAAAATGGTCATTGATGGTAACTTCTTGAATTTAGTAGAGAATTATACACCTTTCCATTTCTTTCTTTTCACAAAATCCTCTCCATGGGATGAACCTCCAGCAATCATATAATTACACCAAATCTCTATCTTTGTTGATCAACATCCTTGGGCTTGCGCCTCTCATCATCTTCTTCTAAATCCAACTTACCTTTGTTACCTATCGGTGCTTTACAAATTTATTGCAGCAAGGATCTCATAAATCTTTTCAGGGACCCCTTTTGTATCAGTCTCTTAATTTCTTCTTTTAATGATTTGCATTTGTCAATGGTGTGACCTATGCTTTTGTAGAATTTGCAATATCTGTTTTTGTCCCTTGGGTGTATGACCAATCGAAAAGCTTTTTGGGCTAATTCAACTTGTTGTATTTCTCTTTTATCCACATTAAAATCTTAGTAAGAGAAAAGTTGAACGGAGTGTAGGTTTTGGCTGGATTACTTACATGTATTTCTTTTTCCTGTTTCCTTAATTTTTTGAGGTGCTGGCTCCTTCATAATTTTTTATTTTGACATCGTCCCACTTGTAAGCTGCATTCTATCTTCCATGAATTTATGCGACCTCTGGCTCGCATGGTGTCATCCAATTATATGTATTGGTTAGCCTTTTTTATCAGATCAACAAAGTCTATCAGAGGGCATGTCGTGATGGATTCAAATAATTGGGCACTCGTTATGTTATGAGCCGAGGTTTTGTGGCTACTTCAGGATATAGATTTCTTATTTTAGAGGCCAAGCTTTAGAAGCTATTGATATAACTCCTTAGAGTTTCATCTGGTCCCTTCACTAAATTGCATAAATGGTTAACACTTTTAAGAGTTTTGATCTACATGATGAATCTGGTCGTGAACATATCGTGAAGTTGCCTAAAGTAGTGAATTGATTCTGGAGAAAGATTATGAAATAAATCCAAAGCGTCCCCTGCTAACGTTATTGGAAACACTCGACAAAAAATTCTATCATCAAAAGAATACATTTGTATTTACGTTAAATATGCTAAAATATGGCATTGAGGATCCGGTTTAACCATATATTTGGTTATTTTGATCTCTTTAAATCTTCTCAAAAGTTTAGCTTTACGAATTTCTCGATTGAATGGAGAGACCGTGTTACCATAGAACATTGGCTTTTTGGTATGACCCAACCTAAATTTTTTCACCTGTTGCAAAAATCATCTTTCATTTTGTTCTAAAACATAATCATTAATCTCAATTTTTTTCTTCATTAGCCTTCTTTTTAGGGTATACACATAGCTCATGTCTTCTCCTAGATTGATGAGGGGTGAAAAGGACCATTTAGGAGTAATGCTCGCATTGTTCCTAGAAGAATGTCTTATACTCTCTTGTGATACCTTCTCCTTTCCTTTACTTCTTTTGTCGTCCTTATACACTCGAGACCTGCTACCAGATCTAAGATCAATTGGCTCTCTAATTCATAATGGAATGTTTGTGCATCGTCTAATATCCATTTCCTTAATTTCTCCTTCTGATTCCCTCATAGAAACTTTAAGATGCCTTCCCCTATGTTGGATTTCATGATGCTTCAGCTAAAATCTCCTAGGATTGTTCTCAAATATTTTATGGTAATAGGGGTGGATTCATTATGAGCCATAAATTCTCTATTGAATTCATTTAAGAGATTGTGACAAACTGGTAGTCAGAGGGAGTTCTTTTAGTGTCCTTTGTTCTGACGAAGGATCTGGGTCTTCTAAAATCTTTAACATTGTAACACCCTTATCACTCCGATCTTACGGAACAGTGCGCACACACCGGTAAAATTTTTTTTTTTTACAAGAACACTTAATATAATAAATTCAACTTAATTGTTCAATAACCTATAAGGATTTCGGATTATTATTCATTTAACAAAATTTCGGCATTATAACGGCTGTATTTCTAAATATCCCCCTGAAAAATCAGACAAAACGCAGCCTCTCAGAGGCACAACACTTCTACTATAAACATCTCCACCTTCATAACTCCATCCATACATCCACATATCATATCCAATCCAACCACAAGCATAAACATATAAATATCCATATGTCTTTACAAAAATATGTCTTCCTACACAACTGTCCGTTTATATACATGCCATAACTAAATATTATACATGCCAGATTACATTGCAACTATACAATACAATGCCTTCTTTGGATTTGTGCACTACTGCTCCTTTGACTCGTTACCTGCATGCAGCAAAAACTACATGCTGAGCACAAATTATGCCCAGTGGTGTCTAACAATCCTAGCACTTCCATATACCATTAAAATGCGATTATTTAATTATACTTTCAACATAACATGTTTTACTCAAAAATCAAAGAAAACAGTTATTACTTACATAATTTACTTTTATTCTCATTTATTATTTAATTGTTTTCCAAATTCAATTTGATCCTTAAAGTTTCACGAAATTACCAAAATTGCCCCTTTTTAGCTCATATTTACAATTTTGCCATTATAGACTTTTATTTTCATTTTTCTTATACTATTTCTTCATTTATTTATCATTTATGTCTTATTTTACCACTTTTTGGTAAAATTACATTTTAGTCCCTGTATCACAAAAACTTTATATTTTAGCACCGTTACATTCCCAAATTACCATTATACCCTTGTTAACTTTTTCTTACTCATTTTCACATATTAATTACACATTTGGCAAAATTACCATTTTGCCCCTACACTTTTATTTTCTTTCATTTAGGTCCTTTTTCTACCTAAACTTCACTTTTATCTTTCTTTTCACTTCTTTCAACTTATTATCACTTTCATGCCCCTATTACAGTACCGACAGAAATTCTCCGACAGGATACTCGGAATATGGACCCCATGGGTCCCAGACAGACTGAAAAATGATCTCACAGATCATTTTTCCACAGAACAGATATCAGATACAGACAAAGCTATGGAGATCAGTGATCCTACCATAGCAAAGCAAGTCGCCATGACTTGCACCGCGGTTCAGATGTCCCTATGGCTAGCCAATTATATCCTGAAACTAGGTTTTCACTGCCAGACTATTTCTAAGGGCATGTTTTCATTAAAATCTCAATCAAAACTTCATTTTATTAACATTTCTTTACTTACTTTTTCTTGTTTTACTTATTAATTATTCTTCTCAATTATTTTACATACTTTGTGAATTATTTCACCATAATTCACCAAAATCAATCATTTTCTCAACAAAACACACATTATTTCACATTATTTCACATTATTTCATTACTTACATAATTGATAATTTATTTCTAAAATATTCATTTAATTTCTATAAATTCCATAAAAATTCATATGTGTATTATTTCATTTTTAACATCATTTAAAGGCTTAATTGCATCAAAATTCATCAAATAAACCTTAGTTTCCTTAAGTGTACCATTCGGCCAACAAAGAACTTATACCATATATTCACTCAATCATTCATTTAAGAGTTTAAACATACTTATTTAAGGTCAAATAGCATTAATTTACCATTACTTCACATTATACATCATTTTATCCCTTTTTCCTTAAGATACATAAAGGATATTTACTTGAAATCAAGGAAAATACTAAGATTTATTAGTCACTAACCTATTTTCCTTGCTTTAGGAGGCTTATACTTCCTTTTCCTTGCCTTTGGGTTGCTTGGATGGCTCTCCTCCTTGAATCCCTAAAGGAGCCAAAATTTCCATTAAAAGAAACTCTACTTTTTTGATCTTATTTACTTAATTTAACTACATATATGAACTCTAGACACCCAAATATACTTAGAGATGCCAACAAATCAATTTAAAACCATGATTTTCACTTACCTTCTTAAGACACCTTAAGCTTTCCCTTAAACTTTTTCTTGCTTTAATCCTTCAAATCAAAGGTTTGGGGCTGGAATACTAGTCTAGAGGGATAGAATTAGGGGTGAGATGCTTGAACATCAAATAAAATGAAGCAAAATTGAAGAAATCTAAAGAGAGAATGGGAGAGGATACTTCGGCCAAGAGAAGAGGAGGAAGAAGATAGGAGAATCTGCTGGAACTTGGTAGATAATTCACCTATATATATTCCTCCAAATGGGCCAAACTTTGGGCTAAAAGTCCAAAGGCTTAATATAATTCTTTAAGGCCTAATTTCACCTCTCTAAAGGCCCACCTAAAATTCTCTCACTTCCTCACTTCAATTCTCTCCAATTTTGATTCCATAATTCTTAAAATATAAAAAATAGGTAGTACGTAAAATTTCGGCTTAATCGGAGTCCGTTACTGGTCCGATTCGACCGAACGGGTTCGATTCGACAACTGTCGACTTCCCCGAAAAATTCATTTTTTTATACCAAAATATTCTACATAAAATTTCATGAAGATCTGCAAAATATGGCAATTTTTGGAGTTCATTTACTATTTTTAAAAATTTATGCAAAATCAAGTCACCTTCCCTACCAGGGAAATTGACTCGCTACCTTTTTCGTATTTTTGACTTTCAGAGGCCTATTTGACCTCGATTTCACTTCAAATTTCAACCCCGGACTCACCACGACCAATACCTTCCGATGGTCAAATAAAATATTTTTCACTTTCGGGTCCGTTTTACGGCCCGAGTGCACTATTCACCATCGGAATTTACTGTTTACGGCCAGACCGGTGTTGAGGCCATTACAAACATAATGATTTTCGGATTTGAAATGGCTTAGTTGTTCACGCGAACTTCCCATCGCTCTAAAAAAAAGCACTAAATGATATTTCTAAAAGTATCAGAAATTAAAAAGAAAGGAGGAGTCCAATCAGATGAAGCCTCTTAAGACCTGCAAGAAAAAGAGCGCCCCATCAAATATTGGGGTAAACACTCTGATGTTTAAGTTAGCAAATAATTTTTAGAGAAAGAAACAAGCAAAAAAATTTTTAGAGAGATTAACATTACCAAGATCTTTCCATAATTTCTCTATTTATAACATTCTGATGGTGATAGGTTATTAGGTTTTTGAGTGTCTAAAATACTAACCTAAAGTGGTGATATAGTTTCATTATAGCAACCATACTAGTTAGGTAGGCAGCGTTAGATGAGGATGTGGAGGCCATACTTTCGGATTGATGTGACAATCTTGTCACATCAGTCCGAACGAATTAACTTTGGTGCCTAATTGTGGGCTTACACTCGAATTGGGCTTTTGGGCTTGGGGACCCAATTATAGAAGGATGTTATCAATTATGTGAGTAGTTTTCCAAAAGAATCAAACATATATTTGGAAATTAGTAATATTAAGCTTAAAGTAAAAGAAAGTAGTCAAGGTGTTTTGTTGAAGAATTTCTGCTTGTCCCGTGATCCTTACATGTGCTTGCTCATGTCAAATATCCCATCTGCTGATCCTGAGATCCCTCCCTTCACTCCTGCCTTTATTATCTCTCTTTATTTCTTTCTCATCTATGCATTTTTTGTTCATATTTTCTTTATCATAATTAATATGTAATTTTGAAATGGGCAACCAATATTGGGATTTAGAGTAAGCAAAGTGGTAGATTTAGAGCACCCTAATTTTAAGAAAGATGATTTAGTATAGGGTGCAATTAGATGGGAAGAGTATACTCTTGTAACAACACCTGATGATAGACTTTTTAAAATTCATCACACTAATATTCCACTTACCTACTATACTAGGATACTTGGTATGTTATTTCTAAAATTTCATTCTTCTTCATAATAAATTCTCTATAAATGATAGAAATTTAGATTACTAGATGTATTATTTTTGATACATGGTTGTATATATATGTGTTATTTTCAAAAAAATGCCTGGAATCACAACATACTTTGGTATACATGATAATTATGCTAAAAATGAAGAAAGAGTATATGTTTCGATAGCTTCTAGGGTAGTTGGTTAGCTTGTTGGGCAGTTTGCAAAGCTGATGGGTTGCTAAGTTGTTGGAAGTGCTAGAAGTCATGAAAAGGTTGAACTATTAAAGAACAAGTTTGGATTTAATGATGCTTTTGTTAGATTAATTTAATTAATTATAAGAGTGTGGCCCATATTATTTGGGTTGACTCTAATATTAAATGGGTTCAAGATAATTATTATTGGAACTGTAGGGAATTTTAGAGTCACTAGGGTTTTAGTATAAATAGAAAAAACCCTTCATTTTCCCTTGCTACAATTTTACAGTTACCAAACTTAAAAAAAATACATTTTGCACCATTAAAAAGAAAGATGAAATGAGAAGGCGAGAGAGGATAAATCAATTGTGTAGAAAATCATTTTACAATCATAGATCAAGGTTAATACTTCTTTTTCCTCTTATAAATCAAATCCTAATTAAATGAGTTGAATCAATTGTATCATAAACATTTTTGGAGAATTCTAGACTTGTAATATTGTTTAGAAAATGACAAAATTAATTTACATGTGGTATCATAGTGAATTATGACATCTTAATTTGCATTCAAGTTAAATTTAGGGTTTATAGTATGGAATGAAATTTATTTTATTTTATTGCTTTCGCTATAATTTTATACAAATTAAATGTTTAATTTTATGGTTAATTTTGTTTTGTTGTTCAAATGACTATAATAGTAGTTTACTACAATTGTGTTCTTGGATCAATAATTAATTTTATAGTAAAATAATTGAAATGATGGAATCGGGTTATTTTCATTTGAAATTCTATTGAATTGCTATTTCGTTGGGTTAATTTGAAATTGTTTGAATTGTCTTTTTACCTTAAGTTGGAATTGTCTAAAAGTCATTTTGTCTATATTAGAGAATTTGATTGTTTTGGTTATTTGATGAAGATTATCCCTTTTTGTTTCATTAAAAAAAAGAGGTTGGAATTGCTATTTCTTCCTTTTGCTAGAATTATCAAAAGGCAAGTTGTTTTGCTGTGATTTTCGAAACAAAAACCATAACGGTACAAGATGGCAAATTACATCTTGTCCTCATAGTTTTTTATTCCGTTAAAAGTTAATAATAAAATTATGATTTAGTCTCTAAAAATTTTGGACTTTAAAGTATATTATTCCAACATTATAGTCAAATTTCCAAATTTATTTATTATTAATTAATTAAATGTTTATTGCATAGAAAGCTTGTTAGTCACCAAAGTGACCTTGCTTAAAATGATATTTAGACATTTAATTATGTATTATTTCCATTGTTCATTTTGTTTGTTGCTAATTAATGACATAAAAGATAAAATGGACAATTGAGTTTATTGATTATAATGCTAGGAGATCACCCAAAGGTGGATCATTGCTTATAATTAATAATATTAAAGAGACTTATTGACATACTTGGTGAATATATTTGTATATCCAAAGATAAAATACATACTAGCTTCAGTATGATTGATTGTTTATATATATATATATATATATATATATATATTAGCATCATTATGGTTTTAAGATATGTATTTAGATATCACCTAATGATGACCTAAATTTATATGTTAAAGATTATTATTGTTTGAACCCATTAATTGTACTTAAAGCATTAATGTGTGAGTTTGTATTATGTTTGTAGTTTTTAATAATTTGTTGGCTCTGGATAATGGTTTGATCAAGTTTAATGGGCTAAACTATGCCAATTAGTTTGAATAAATTTAATTTCAGTTGGGTATTATGGATAAAGATCTAGCATTAGTTACAGAAAATCCTTCACCCATTACTGATAACATTACACAAGTTGAAAGGAGATACTTTGAGGCTTAGAAAAAGCCTAATAGGCTGAGTTTGAACTTGATGCGATTGATAATGGCTGAAAATGTTAAGCCATTAATGCCCAATACGAATAATTCAAGGGTATTCATGATGAAGATCAAGGAGTACTCACAATAAGACATAGCTAACAAGTCTATTGTAAGAAACTTGATCAGTGAACTAATGACCAAGAGGTTTGATTGGTCTCAATTTATCCATAATCATACAACAGGCATGTCAAATCTGGCTGTAAAGCTGAAATCAATGGGCCTGGATGTGAGTGAATCCTTTCCAGTACAATTCATAATCAACTCACTTCCTCCTGAATTTGGCTAGTTCCAAGTGAATTATAACACTCTTAAGGAGAAATGGAACCTTCAAGAAATTAAGGCCATGTTGGTGCAACAGGAAGGGAGATTAAAGAAAATGAAAGAACACTCTATTCTTCTTACAGTACATAATGTAGCTAGCAGCAGAAAAGGAAAGCCAGAAAAGAAGAACAACAGGAAGGACAAAGCCCCGATAAAGGTTAATAAGGGCCAAATCCATAAAGAGTAGCATTTTTTCTTCTACAAGAAAGGTTGGTCATCTCAAGAAAGATTGCCTTAAAAGAAAGGTTTGATTCGAAAAGAAATGTATGTACTATGTTTCAGTATTTTTTGAATCAAATTTTATTGTAGTGCCTAATAATACTTGGTGGTTAGATTCAGGTACAACTATTCATGTGTCATATATTATGCAAGGATTCCATTCAATCCAAACTATAATCGAAACTGAAGAGTTCTTGTATATGGGTAACAAAATGAAGGTATGAATAGAAAAAATTGGGACATATATATTGATTCTAGACATTGGTTATAGTTTAGATCTTGAAAAGTGTCATTATGTTCCTGGATATGCTAGAAATTTAGTTTCTGTTAGTAAGTTGGATAAGATAGGTTTTAATTTCAATGTTGGAAATGGTGTTTTTTCTTTGTAAAAATGACAATACTATTATGGTTTTGGTACATTAATGGATGGTTTATATCATTTCAACCTTGATATAAATTTTTGTGAATCCCTATTTCATATTGAACACAATATTGTTAATAAACGTAGTGCACATAATGAACACTCTGCTTACTTGTGGCATAAAAGATTAGGTCATATATCTAGAGAAAGGGTGATGAGGTTAGTGAAAATAAAATCTTACCTCAAATGGATTTTACTGATTGGGATATGTGTGTGGATTGCATTAAAGGTAAGCAAACCAAACACATATATAAGAATTTAGCAATAGGAAGTTATGAGTTGCTTGAATTAATACACACTAAAATATATGGTCCATTTCATGTTCCATCTAGGTGATCACATTTATTGATGACTATTTATGTTATTGTTATCTCTATTTAATGTATGAAAAATCTTAATTAGTAGACATTCTTGAGGTGTTCATTAATGAGGTGAAAAGTCAGTTAGATAGAAAAGTGATAGTAGTAAGGTCCGATAGAGGTGGTGAATATTATGGTAAATATGATAAGAATGGATAGTGTCCAGGTCCATTTGTAAAACTTCCTCAAAGTCAGGGCATTTATGCACAGTATATAATGCTCGGTACACTACAACAAAAATGGTGTAGCTGAAAGACGGAATCATACTCTTATGGATATGGTTAGGAGTATGTTAAGTTATACTAATGTACCTTTATCTTTATGGTTGTATGCATTAAAGATAGCTACATATCTACTTAATAGGGTTCCTAGTAAAGCAGTTCCTGTGACACCTTATAAACTGTAGATAGGTAGGAAACCAGGCCTGAGGCACTTGTATGTTTGGGGTTTCCCAGTAGAAATAAGGATTTATAATCCTCATGAAAGGAAGCTTGATGCAAGAGCCATCAGTGGTTACTTCATCGATTATCCAGAAAAGTCCAAGGGATATATATTTTATTATCCTAACCATGGTACAAGAATAGTTGAGTCTGGTACTGCTATGTTCATTGAAAATGGACAAATTAGTGGGTGTGGAAAGCCACGAAAGGTGGATATTCAAGAGATTCAGATGGAAAATTCTTCATCTCGTTTCTGTTCTCAAGTTGTTGTTCCTTTTGTTGCATTACAGCCACGCAACATACCAAAGCAACAAGTTGATATTCCAAACCCATAAGAAAAAAATGTTAATAATAAACCAATAAATGATGTGCAAATCACAAATGATCATGTGATACCACAAGAAACAATATTGTGAAGCTTTATAATGGAGAAAATACCAACAATATCTAATGACTATATGGTATATTTAGTTGAGCATAAGGGTGACTTAAACATTGATAAGGATCCAGTCTCATTTAAAGAAGCCATGAAATGTAATAATTCTTAAAAGTGGCTCAATGTTATGAAAAAAGAATTAAAATCTATGGATAATAATTAAGTCTGGAAACTAGTTGAGTTACCTGAAGGCTCAAAGCAATGGGTCTTTAGGACCAAAAGAGACTTAAAAGGCAATGTTAAAAGATATAAAGCCAGACTTGTAGCCAAATGTTATACTTAAAAGGATGGCATTGACTTTAAACAAACATTCTCTCTGGTTTCAAAGAAGGACTCTTTGAGAATTGTTATAGCATTGGTAGCTCATTATAATTTAGTGCTTCACCAAGTGGATGTAAAGATCACCTTTTTGAATGGTAATTTAGAAAAACAAGTTTATATGGACCAACCTGAGGGTTTTGTCACTACAGAAAAGAAAAATATGGTGTGTAAATTAAAGAAGTCAATATATGGTTTGAACCAAGCTTCTCGACAATGGTATCTTAAGTTCAATGATACCATTACCTCGTATGGTTTTGTAGAGGATACTGTTGATAGGTGTATCTATATAAAGGTTAGTGAGAGTAAGATTATTATTTTGGTACTGTATGTTGATGATATTCTTTTAGCTGCTAATGATTTGGGCTTGTTACATGATGTAAAGAAATTTCTCTCTAATAACTTTGAAATGAAAGATATAGGTAAGGCATCCTATGTGATTGAAATAAAAATGTTCCATGATAGGATTTAAGGATTGTTAGGACTGTCTCAGAAAGCATATATCACTAAAGTATTAAAGAGATTTAAGATGGAAAAATATTCACTAGGAGTTGTTCCAATTCAGAAAGGGGATAAATTCAGTAAAATACAATATCCCAAGAATGATTTAGAACAAAAGGAAATGGAATCTATTCCATATGCATCTATAGTTGGGAGTCTTATGTGTATTCAGACTTATACTCAACCAGATATCAATTTTGCTGTTGGAATGTTAGGTCGATATCAAAGTAATCCCATAATGGATCACTGGAAAGCTGCAAATAAAGTACTTAGGTGTTAACAATTCACCAAAGATTACATGCTTACATATAGGAAATTAGATCACTTAGAAGTGATTGGTTATTCAGATTCATACTATGTTGGTTGTGTAGACTCAAGGAAATCTACTTTCGGTTATCTACTCCAACTAATAGGGGGGCAATTTCTTGGAAGAGTTGAAAATAATTTTATCATTGCTACTTCCACTATGGAGGTTGAATTTGTGGCATACTTTGAAGTCACCATTCAAGCATTGTGATTGCAGAACTTTGTTTTAGGGTTGAGTATTGTTGATAGTATAGCTAGATAGGTAAGAACTTATTTTGATAATTCCATAGCTGTCTTCTTCTATGAAAATGATAGGTATTGTAAGGATACTAAAAATATGGATTTGACATACTTATTAGTCAAAGAAGAAGTGCAAAAATATAAAGTGTCAGTTGAGGATATTAGAACTAATCTAATGGCAACGGATCCGTTAACTAAAGGATTACCACTTAGAACACTTACTAGCCATGTTGAAAGAATGGGCATTATATATATAAGTCCTTTTTAGCATGAGATCATGTTATGTATATACATAAGTTTGGTTATTTGCTATTATTATTTTGACACTTATGAATTCGATTAAAGTTATATTTTTTCTTATTTGTTTAGTTGTCACATTATGTTGTGTACATGCATTATTTTATCGTGGTGACAAATCATGTTTTGAGAAAATATTAAAGTTGAGAATTACCAAGTTTCTTGATTACAATTATTATAAATTGAGTTGATTGTGTGATACATGGAAAGAATCATCTTGTTAAATGACTTGTGACCACTATGATCCCATCATTTCAGTTCATTCAAGTTTGATGACTTGATAGATTATATATATAAAGCACGATTAAAATATATTATTTGATCATTAAATCCTAACATAGGCCAAGTAAGAGATTGCTAGATTAATTTAATTAATCATAAGAGTATGACCCATATTACTCGGGTTGACTCTAATATTAAATGGGCTCAAGATAATAGTTATTAGGCCTATAGAGAATTTTAGGGTCACTAGGCTAGGGTTTTAGTATAAATAGAAAAACCCTTCCCTTTTCCTTGATACAATTTTACAGTTACCAAACTTAAAAAAAAACGTTTTGCACCATTGAAAAGAACGACGAAATGAGAAGGCGAAAGAGAACAAATTAATTGTGCAGAAAATTATTTTGCAATCATGGATCAAGATTAGTATCTTTTTTTTCCTTTTATAGATCGAATCCTAATTAAATGGGTTGAATCAATTGTGTAATAAATGCTTTTGGAGAATTCTAGAATTGTAACATTCACTACAAGAAAAATTAAAAATAGTGACAGAAATTTTTTCGTCAGTAAATTACCGACGAAAAACTCATTCCGTAGGGAAAATGGTAGCCAAAAATTTTGGGTTGTGACAGAATAAGAATTCCGTCGTAAAAATAGGAGGGAAAATTTATTGCCAATATTACTGACGAAATTTAGCGACGAAAATAAAAATTTCGTAGGTAAATTGGTGCCAAAATTTCGTAGCTGAAAATGGACACCAGATTTACTGACGAAATTGGAATTCCGTAGGTAAATTACCTATGAAAAAGTAATTATGTAGGAAAATTTACCTATGAAATTAGTTTTTCGTAGGTAATTTACCGACGGTATATATTTCCGTCGGTAATTACCTACGAAAAAGCAAATCCGTAGGGAAATTACCTACTGAAAAATATTTTCGTAGGTAATTACAGACGAAAATTAATACCGTCGATAAATTGCCTACGAAAAAGTAATTCCATAGGTAAATTATCTACGAAAAAATATTTTCGTAGGTAATTTCTTACGAAATTTCAATTCCGTCAGTAGATTTTCCTACATGTAAGGTAAAATAAAATTCCATCTGTAAATTACCTACGAAAATTTCATTCCGTAGGTAATTTCACTCCATTATTTCTTTCGCTTAATTTACTTTTTCACATAATTATTACCATTAATTAAATATGTGGCTAATGATGGACTTCCTTATTTGTATGCTTAATTTTGTTTTTTTTTTCATATCAAATACTTATATTTATATATATCTATTTCAATAATTTTTCCAATCAAAGTTATTAATTCTACAAAATTTATCCATTTACAAATATCTTGTCCCGATTTTCAGCACCTATATTAATTTGTAACACTCCAAATGATATAATCCGAAGAGAAATTTTAATAAAATTGGAATTGATATTAAGTCCAATTTAGGGCATCCAAATAAACTAAATGATAATAAAAATTATACATGTAAGGTAAAATAGATAAGAATTTAGATAAAATGAGATTTAAGAATAATTATGTGAGTAAATTACCTACTGAAATTTCATTCTGTAGATAATTTTACTCCATTATTTCATTCGCTTAATTTATTTTTTCACATAATTATTACTATTAATTAAATATGTGGCTAATGATGGACTTCATTATTCATATGCTTAATTTTGTTATTTTGTTTCATGTCAAATAGTTATATTGTTATATATCCATTTCAATAATTTTTTCAATCAAAGTTATTAATTCTACAGAATTTAGCTGTTTACAAATGTCTTGTCCCGATTATCAGCACCTATATTAATTTGTAACATCCCAAATGATATAATCCAAATAGAAATTTTAATGAAATTGGAATTGATATTAAGTCCAATTTTAGGACATCCAAATAAACTAAATGATAATAAAAATTATATATGTAAGGTAAAATAGATAAGAATTTAAATAGAATGAGATTTAAGAATAATTATGTGAGAACCAAATTTGCATAAATTTATAGGGTGGGATTTAAAAAAAAAAAAAACTGCTGATCCTAAGATGTTTTTGATGGGGGAAGAGGTGAAAATATTTGGATTTAGTGTTATTTTGCTTGTTTTATAGTTTAATGGCTTATCTTTTTATGTATGTTAACTTTGTAATGCTAAGTATTGGATTTTTTCTGACCCATGAGGAGAGCCTAATAAATTTGGCCCTTGTCAAGTCTATAAGGGACATATATTTAAGAGACTTGAATAGTATATGTTTTTTAAGTGTGTGTAAAAATCGGATAAGTGAGTTAAAGGAATAGAAAATCAGTTTTTCTTCTTCAAAGAGCTGTCCCATAATTTCTCGTTTTTTGGAGATTCAACCGTTGGATCGAGCTGAAATTTGGAGAGAAGCTTCTTTACACATCGATATTCATTATCAACGGTGGAGATCAGATTCTGTAGTCCATAGATCATTTTGTGGCTGGGACAACATATTTTTCTTCTACACAGACCAGTCCCGCGAATTCTTCATTTCCTAGAGATTCAACCGTTGGATTGAGCTTCATTTTGTACAGAATCTTCCTTACATCCTGATCTTCATTATCAATGGTGGAGATCGGACTCTAACATCCGGAGGTCAGTTCGTGGCTGGGACAGAATTCAAATTTCTGGGTATTAGCTCTTGCTCTTGTCTTTGATTTACTCCATATATCTATGTGCTCTGCATTTTGGCATTGAGTGTGGTGATACGGTCTACTAAGCATGCTTTTTCTTTTGATGTATTGAATTCATTTTAGTATAGCTTTATTTTATTTTTTCTTTTTGGACGTGTTAGTTCTTGAATATGTCAACTTATAATATCTTGAATATTTTAACATATAATATGAAGAATTAACTTTCACTTTAGACTGTGATGTTCACCAATTCCGGTCCTGCTCTAGCTTTGACTTTGCCTATGCCTTGGGGCTGTGATTTTCCTTTATGATTCTCGTCTTCCTTGGCTGGTTTGTGGGTTTGTTTTGCTCTAATCCCCGTAAACTGTGCTGGGAGGTTATTTTTGCAGATTAGCAGTTAGGCTCCTCTACTTTACTGCTGCATGGTGTTTTTTCTGGTGAAACTCAGGAGTACCTTGGGCATCAGTTGCTGAGATTCTCAATGTTTTAATTGCAGCCTAGTTTTTTTTATGTCTGTTGACTTATTTTTAGTCTGATGTTTGTTCATTCGAGATTGAATTTCTGGTTGTTTGCAAATGTTATGTTATTAGGGGCTGCAGTTCTTAGGAATCTGTGGGTTCCTTTTTTCTTTTTTCGGTTGTATTCTCCTTGATATCAATAAACTTCTTTGGCTTATAAAAAAAAAATGTCGCTACTCCTTTGGCACGCCTTACGCTACCATCTGTTTATTTTTTTACTAACAAAAACCAAAAAAATTAATATTGGAAACCTTGAAGCTCATATTCATACGTGATAGATTTTGTAAAACATTGTTATGTGCTTCTCGCTATCTGCAGTGTAATCTATCAGCTTTAGGTACCAACTTCGCCTCGTATTAATCTATTAACATGATAGCTGACTTTGAAGTTTTTTGTTTCCATCTTGCCTATTAAGTTTGAGCAGCCAGATAAAATCTTTGCACTTTAAATTTTCATAAGTTGAAGCTGTAAGGTGTAAACCCTGCAAAGCTGTACATTTCCGTGGTTGCCTTCAGTTTTTGCTGTAAGTTTTATTGGCGAGTGTGCTATTCCTAACTTCCTAACCTGTAATTCTTTTGTAAATTTCTCATCTCTTGTTTGTCTTTGACTATAATTGCATTTCCTTCATTGTTTGTACAGTTGTGCTCTTTGGGAGTTCATTTATCATTTCCTTGTTTTTTTTTTTTAATGTCTTAGTTTTGAATTGCTTTATCATAGTTTTGTATTACAATCTATTTTGAACTTGTCAATATAAAAACTTTATGTCAATGGGGTGAGTTCAGATGAGAAACAGTTTAATGCAAACTTAATTGATGAGGACTTTGATGCTGCTGATGCATGGGCCTTTAAGGGTGCTGAACCAAACTTGAAGGTCACTGATGGGAAGCTTAAGGTAAATACATGATTCTTGTCATTAATTTGATCTTTTTGTGCCTTCTGTGTTAATTTTTGGGAAAACTGAAATAAAAGAAAATGAATTCCAGTATTTACTGTAATTAACAGAATTTTGTCATCAGTTGAGAGGAAGTTTTGTTTAACTCAGCTTTCAATTAATGTATCTTAAATTCTGAATTTTTATACTTTTACAGTTTTCTACTGTCATTTCTCATAGAATTACAATTCTATAAGTAATCTGAAAGCAACAAGGTCGCTAAATTCTCTTCATTTTGGGCTTCCTCGGGTATTGCTTGCAATAAATTCCCTCTTTGGCTTATTCTTTTCATTGGTGCTCTTGCTTGCTTCTCTAGTTATTGCCTTCTATGGCTCGCTATTAGCTGTGATGTCTAGTTGCCTCACTGGTTGGTGAGTTCTTGTTTGTTTTTTTATTTATTTTTTGATTATTTTATCTTTTCGAATTTTCTTATTTAATGAACCTATCCTTATTCAATTTTTGATCAAATCTTGGATACACATTTTCTTGCTTTAATTGAAATAGTTTTATTTTTTATTTTTTCTGGGAGCTTATTTTTACATTGAATGAAGCTACTGATATTTGGTATTAATGAGTTAATTTTAGTAAGGATTGAATTGGTTTCGGGATGCAACGGTATTGTGTTTCGATACTTATAGATCAAAATAATTGCTTGAAAATTCAAAATATGATTTAGAAGCAGTCTTCTGTGAATTTTGAGCTATATTACCTATTCATTTTGGATAATTAGAAAAAGTAATTTTACAGTTTATGAATTCAGTATTACAGATTAGTAAAGATTCAGATTGTCTTTGCCACCAGCTCCGGTTGCATAGATGCTGAGGAATATAAATTATAAATGGATTTTCCAGGAGTGTTTTTGCTAATAGATTGGGTTATATAAAGGCCTAAAAAGCAATTGCATATTAAAAGAGGAATAATCTTGAAATTATATATATATACCAAAGAATCTTGAAGGGTTAAGCAATTACATGCTAGTAAAAATCTTGAAATTAAAAGCTTCTTACTATAAAATATGAAAAGAATTAGTCACATATATAATTTTGGCGTTTACCTAGGACACCGCAAGGACCACCTTGGAACCTTTATCACTACTTATTATATTTTTCCTATTATATATATATATATATATATATATATATATATATATATATATATATACCAAAGGAAAACAACAAAATGTGGCCACGTGCTGCCATCTCTTTTGTTATTGCGTGTATGAATCTGGGTCTTCTTGTTTGTTCAGTTTTATGTTTTGGGTGTAATGAATGGAATAGACTGTAATGGTATGTGCTAGTAAAGTAATGGTTTTTAGTCTCTGATTATCATTTTATAAGCTTTTTCTCTTTCTTTCTAGACCTAAAACATGAACTAATAAGCAGATTGAATTTATTTGACAATCAAATTGATTAAAGTTTCAATCATCAGTTGCATTTGGCTTTTCTCATTTTATTTATGACAATACAGGGTGGCCTTGACCGTGTACAAGGGGATGAATTCTGCCACATGAGTAAAGTTTTAAGGTTGTGCAGAAATGATAGGTATTTCTAATAATACTTGCTTTTAAGTTTTATTTTCTGCACATACACTCATGTAGCCAATGGAAAACCACCCTTGTTATATGATTATATCTGTTACCTTGACTGGCTTTATAACGGGCCGACTTCATGAGGTGTATTGTAACTAATTTGTTTTTCTCCATATTAATTAATGAAATGGTGTGTAGTTTTTCTGCTATTTGTATCCCGTGACTCAGATTCTAAAACATTTGGGAAAACTAGTGAAGTCAGTGTTGGTTATGCAGTTCCTGCAAAAAATGGTAGGCTTAGGATTGCGGCTAGATGATGCAAAAACGTTCCCATGTTATGTTATGTTATGTTATGTCAATAAGGCATGTTAGAAAATAAATGGCAAATCTATGATAAAAGGTTTGGTTTGTGTAGTTATGGTATTACCAGCAGCTTTATTTGTTCTGTTTTTTATGAGGGCTGTTTAAAATGGCAGTCATTGGAAAGAGTATCGTGGATGTCTTCAGAATTTGAATTCTTGACTCGAGTTATTCTTTCCTTTATTTTGTATCTTCAGAATTTCACATGTATAGGTCTTGGGCTTTTCTTCTTTCTTTCCCCTCTTGATCTTTTTAATATCTCAGTAGCTTTAATTAACATTGATAGCACTATGTTCAAGTACGTTGAGGTATTTTAAGATAAAATATGCACCCTGTTTAGATTTCATCCATTTTATTAAAGGTGAATATTTCTTGTCCGATAAGATGAAAATAGATTTGCAGCTCCATGTTAATTTTGTAAAGCTTTTGTTGTTTTGTGTTTGTAAATGATATACTATATATATGTGGAATTAGGTATGAATAATATATGCTAGAGTAAAGAATAATCATATCTCAAAACCTTTACTCCAGGAAAATCCTCCTTTCGCTGAAGGTATCACATGTTGATTTATCTGTATTGGAAGATATAGTTGCTGTTTAAATTCATTTATCACAAATTGGATTCTCATAGTTGATACATTTAGAGTTAATTAATCGAAGGGATGTTTCAAGTAACAACTTTAATCTGCAAATTTCTTAGTCATTTTGTAATTTACATGTTTTGGAAGCTGTTGGCTGGCGAGAAGGTGACCAAGTGAATGCGGTTCTTTTAAAGGTATGATTTATATGAATTTTGCTGCTTCTTTTGATTTTAATTTAGGACAGCAAAAGCATATTGATTTTAATTAATGATCTTTCACCCTATTTTTATAGTTGAAGTTGAGAAGGGATGTAGATTTGTTTTCGTAATTTAAAATCAAACCAATTACATAGCTTAATTTTCTACTGCAATGTATAGAAAATGCTTTCAATGAGCAAGTTGTTGCACTTCAGAATACAATTAGTCTGTTGGCAAGTCAATTGCGCGAGACTATGGAATATATAGCCGAGCTCCGTACTCAAATGAAAGAAGTAAAGGGGGGAGGTGACACATTGCAGCATCCAGATGATCCACCCGCGCCGACAACGTAGGGCTTTAAATTTTATGTTAACAGTGACTGCAATTTTGAACTTGGTGGATTTATTGATGTTTTTTGGGACTTGTAACAGTGATTGCAATTTGGAACTTGGTGGGATTTGATGTTTTTTAGGACTTGTGAACTTGGTGGATTTATTGATATTTTTTGGGATAATATTTATGATTTAAGAATTTAAGAGAATAATTTGATGTGTTATTGAATATTATAAAATTTATATTATAATATGAATTAGGCATCTATTAATTTATTACTGTAAATTATATATTTTATATCATATTATTGAAGACAATTATGCTATATAGAAAAAAAAAATTGATATTTAATATTTCCCGATGGAAATTCAGCAAACTGATGCTAAAAATATAGATGGCATTTAACAACGAGAATAATTCTGTCGCTAATTTTGCTTATGAAATATAATATACCGCAGGCAAAATTGTCTACGGTGTGATTATTTTTGTCGGTAAATTTATCTACGGATTTTCAAATTCGTTGGCAAAATTGCCTATGGAGTACTTATTTCTGTCAGCAAATTTATCTATAGAATTTTAACTCCGTAGGTAATTTTTTCAAATTACAACAATTTTTCGGTCTGCACTTTCCGACAGACTTACCGACGGAAGTTTTTTCATAGGTAAATTTATCGACAGAAAGTTTTTCTGTCGGTAAATTTACCTATGAAAATATTTCCGTTGGCAAATGTACCAACCAATAATATTGTTTCGTCATTTTCCGTTGCTAAATTCCGTCGGTATTTTGGTTTCTCTACAGAAATTCACTCATTTCGGTCGAAAATTTTCGTCAAAAAACTGAATTTTTCCTATAGTGATTGTTTAGAAAATGACAAAATTAATTTACAGCTTTCAATTATAAAGAGGAGAAAAACTGGGATGCAGTTCTGAAAAGGCTATCGTAGTTTCTTTTTGTAAATGACATGGAAAGACAATATTTTGGAAAGACGATATTTTATCTAATTCCTCTCCATATATACATACACAAAAGTAGAATGACAAACAATAATTGAATTTACAGGTATTTTCCAGAAGTGGTGGAAATATACTCTGACAATGTGGGGGGAACAATGTTTAATGTAGTACTTGCGAACATGAGAAGCCATGGCCGAATCGCTGCATTGGAATGATATCTTAGTACAATCTGCAGAAGCACGAAGGAATGTACAATTTGATGTACATAATTCAGAAGAGGGTGCTTATACGAGGATTCTCAGGTTCTGATACTTGGGTATTCTCAGAATTCTTGGACTTTGTTGTGACTTGTAATAGAGAAGGAAAAATAAATTACTCTTGTTGGCCTTTTCAGTGGCAAAAATGTTGGTAAACAAAGTTGTCACAATTGCTCATGATTGATTTTCACTAATTGTCTGCCTACGCCTTCATGAGCAAATCCATGATAGAATCTACTACGAAATCAACTCACAGTATCAATCTGTTATAAATTAAACGGCTTGAAACATAAATCGAGATGAAGTGATGTGAAATGTAACATTTTTAATTGATATATATGACATGACATGTGAATTTCAAAACTGACTTTTAGACTTATTCTCTTATATTCATTTATGATGTATTATTATTAAATAAATATAGCCACAGTCGCCAATTCTGTCACAAATTTTTGTGTCCAATATTACTATCATAATTTTCGATGAATCATTTAATTCACAAAATTAATTTTCAGGATGAAATGCAGATTTTGTTGCAATAACATCACAAAACTGAGATGGATTATAGTCAGTCACAGATTCCCGTGGCATATAACAAATGTTTATTTTTAGTGAAAGACTGTTATTCTTAAAAACGAAGGAGATGGATGAAGTGCATGAGGCATGACGTGGTGTGGGAACATGCCTAAAAGGGAGATCATCATCACACGCTTGCTGTCTATAATGTGTATTATAAGGAGAGTTGCACTTTCGTGATGGGTAACAGCAAATATATTGATAGAAGATAAATTATGATGCTATAATTATCAAGTTTGACTAGTTAGATTCACATAGATATTATAGATATTTGGTAGTTGCTATAGTCTTCAAACAGGTTAATATCACTCATAGTTACTGAACTTGCGCCGAATAACTAAAAAGTAACTGAATTATTTTTTGTAATGAAATTGTCATTGAGCATTGTATTATTTTGCATAAAAGCTATCTACTTGTGCACATGTGACATGGCATGTCATCATCTGATGTCAACTATTTTTGCACACGTAGCATGTTATGTCAGCTTATTTGTGCACACATAGCGTACCACGTCAGTACTTCGGCAATGATCATCACAGGAAATCGGTCAAGATAAATTTTGCATAAAATAGTGTAAAGTTCAGTGATAATTTCGTTACGAAAAATAATTAAGTTACTTTTGACTTATTAGGCGTAAGTTCAGTAAACGTGAGCGAAATTAACCCATCTTTAGACATGTAAAGTCTCAAAGATACAAAAAATCATCAACATATAATTAATTTCAGTATGGCAAATAATTTCCAATAAGTAATTGCAAAACCGGGTTCCAAACCAATACCCATGAACTGGAAAAGTCAAAGGCCCAAACAATAAAATGTTTCTCTCTTTTTCTACAGACAACTAGCAGGCTGAACAAATCCAGTAGCTGTTCCATCTGCATTATTACAAGATGCACCAGCTGCTTTATTCTTGGAAATCAGCTTCACATCTTTCATTTTAATATCAGTGCATGGATTACTTTTACTACAGTCAAATTTCACTGCCACTTGTGTTGCTGATGTTCCATGGATATTTTGGTATGTCACACATCTGATTTGTACACCAGATTGCTGTTCAAGAACAAGAATTTTAATTAATGCGACATTTAAGTATCTGTTAATAGAGAAAATTACGTACATTGAGACCTACTTGACCAGGACAATTTTCATTGTTGGGACAGTAATTCTGATCGATAACAATAGGATTTTGGACATTGCTCATCACAACATCTTGGAATCGTATGCTCCTTGCGAATCCACTGCTTGGTCTTCCCCATGATTTGATTCTCGCCCCGTTTTGAGTTCCAACAAATTCAACTGTTTTAACTGTCACATTTTGTACACCAGGCTCTTCAAGATCCTTGCCCAAGCTCCCAATACTGCACCAATTAACAATGGATATTAATTTAATTTATTTAATTAATCTCGGATTGACGATTATATAATCAATGATCATGTGGCTAAGCTTACCTAATTCCATGGCCAGGACCACATGCGACTTTTTCAATCCACAAGTTAGCAGTGCCAGCACCAATTGAAATACAATCATCCCCGGTTCCAAGGTTGGAGTTCAAGATTGTGACGCTGCTTGATAATTGCACATGAATGCCTTCGGTATTAGGGCTGTTGCCCAAGGCCGAAACGGTAACCCCTTCAATTTTTACATTGTTGCACCCATTGATGACAATGTGAAACATTTGGCTATTTAGTGAGGTCAATCCTCTGATGGGTATGTTCTTTGAATTGGCAAACAATAGTGACTGCATTCATTAAAATAAAACATTATGAGAATCTAGTTGACCTCGGAAGTACTAAATTATTAAATTCTTACCATATTCATGCATGCATAATAAGGCATCTTATGTATTATTCAACACAACAATTTTTCTCTTTGAGTGTGCTGTACGTACCTTGTATTATTCTAAATTAATCAATAACATTCTAATAAAAGTTGAAATATTTTTCTAACATACCGTAGCACCACTAGGGCAGTTGTTGGAAGAGGCTTTACAAGCCCATAAAGCAGGACCTTTGGCATCAAGCACGCCTCCAGAAACTGTAACGCCATTGACATACTGAAACAAAAGCCAGTTTCGAGCATTTCCAAGAACTTTATAATCAGAAGGAGCCACAAGTGTACCATCGATACGAACTAAGATTGCACTGTTCTTACATGGACCCCGAAATATTAGGCTTTTTATAAAGAACTTTCCTGATGGCACATAAATTGTGGCTCCCTTATTTGACCCACAAGCTTGTTGCCATGCAGCCTGAAAAGCTTTGGTCGAGTCAGTTTTTCCATCTCCTTTAGCCCCATAGTTCACAACATTGTATTGTGCTGCTCCGCCCAAAGAGGAGTTAAAGAGAAGGATGAGGAGTGGAATAAGTAGATAATAGCTCTGTGTTTCCGCCATTTATGTATGCTTTGGAGAGGTGAAAGTTTTTGTTAATAGTGCATGTTGCAAGGGCTTCTTAGGGCTATATTTATAGGCATGGAATTTGAATTATTTGATCCTTATGCTGCACCGGAAATTCGGGTTTTAATTTTTTCTTTTTGTATTATTTGGCTTGCTTGCATTTGTGGTATGCACATTGGCACTGCTTCTCCATGTGATGAACAGTGCATCTTAGGAAATAAATATGTTGTGTTCAAATTTTAGGTCTTAGCTCGACGGCTAGAAAATATTTGTTGTGGATAAAAAATAGAAACACTTTTCATTCCAATATGGTGCTCTAATCTTCTTCTTTTAACCATATGTTATCTAAAATTCATTCATTCGAATAATTCTAATTTATAAAATAAGTAAAGTGCTGATTCCTTTCATATATTTAAAAATATTTAATTTCTAAAACTCGAATAAAACGTGTTTCATAGTTCCATGAATATTGCCAACAACTAAATAATAAACATGCAAAATTATACAGATAACTCAATTAATTAACACTATTATTTACCAATTCTCTGAATTAATTAAAAATCACAAAAATCAGCCAAATCAATTTAAACCATCAAAAAATTACATGCAACGGTATAATTCGATTCTTAATCTTTTTATTCGGTATTTCGGTTTAATAAAGGAAAAACCAAATCCATATATATACATGTTTGAGATTCTGAATATTTATTCATTTATTCTCCAGTATTTTTTTTTTTGGTAACTCTTGAAAAAGAAATGGTTAAACAAAAATATTAACAGTTATAAAGTCACATTGACCAACTATATAACCGTACTGATTAGTCAACTCTCTTCAAATTTAAAATCAATTGTGGCCTTCACTCATTCTGCAACTTAAGTTTCAGTATTATTTATAATTACAAGTGCAATTTGATTAAAGCTGAAAATAATACCTATGATTATTGTTATCATTATAAAAATGTGTACATGGCTGAAACTATTTACGTTGGTAGTTTCTGATCAGATGGTTTTTAGAAGTTTGTTAATAAAGTGATAAAAAGAGATAACGTAACATGTCAAAAATCTAACCTTAACCACCTATACCGTTACCCCTTTCATCCCTCTTCATATCACTTGCCTTTAATTAAAAAACACATTTTCATTGAAATACTAAATCTAATTCATCCATTCATTATTATTTTTTCTTTAATTTTAGATATTATATTTATTTCTTCTTGTTGTGTAGTGAATAAAATCACTAAGATCCATGTGACGCAGCCATACGAACCATTTTCTTTATTTTCCCCATTTTTTTTATTATCATTTTGTTGCACAACTCAATTTAATTTCTTGGAATAAAAGATCGATGACTTTAGCATAATAAGTTAGTCGAAATTATAATTGAGCGTATATATGATCAATTGAACTCACTTTTTAAACACGATTTTATCTCATTATAAATTTAAACCAATTCAAAAATTATGTTCAAATCTATTTAAAAAAATTGATCTCAATCCAACCCCAACCCATAAACATATCTATCTAGGCTAACTCAAAACAATTCCAGTAAATTTTGATCCAAATACATATGTTTCGCATGGCCCCATAAATATCAACTACAACAAATGAGTCGAATTATCAAATTTATATTAATTATAATTTTTCATACTGAACATACCTAGCTCGATCCTTTTTTTTTTTTTTGATAAGTCGAGGCTTTTATTAACAACTGAATTACAGTCAAAGAAAGAAAGAGGGAACCATAAGTTCCAAAAGTATTTCAACACTTAATGACACATCCTTTGTGATATCAGAGTGCTTAACCAAAGCGCAAACTTCAGACAAAATGATACCCCGACAGTATATCCATGACCAGAACAAAACCAAAGAGATACATGCATCGGTCAAAAAATTCCTACACAGGTTAGAGCCACTAGTACTCCAACACTAAGGGGTCTCAGCACAACTGATACTCAGTAAAACACCTGCGATCCCCTGAAGAAGGCCCCTATAAAAAAACAGTATAAGCTTAAAAGCCAGTTTCCGGTCTGCAAAATAAACATTCTGGACAGCTTAAGGAAATTGAGGCAGAAAAACGATCCCAAAGAAAATGCCACAGCCTCAGGACGATAGCAAGGCCCAAAAATAATGGAGAAAAGTCAGAGCATCAGATCCTGCGTGATAAAAGATAATAAGACTCAGGTGTGTAGGGGAACAGACAAGAAGTGAACAACATAAAAACTGCTGATAGATTCCAGGATGAAGAATTAGACCAGCCAAGCCACCGGATCTTTTTTTCTGTGTACTCCCTGCTTTGCTAGAGCATCTGCAAAAACATTACATTCTCTAGGCCTGTGAGTGAAGGAGATCTTCTCAATACCAGTAGCCAACCTATCAATATTATTAAAAGTACTGGATAGTTTCCAATGCCTATCATTCTGATTTTTTTGAAGTCAGGCTACCGCGTTTGAGGAATCTATCTCAAAAATGACATTTAGTTTTTGACTGCCAATAATTCAGAGGAAATGGAGAGAGCTTTTTCAACTGCGCATAGTTCTGGCCGATTTGAATCCATAATGCTAGAGCTGTAGGAGAATAAATAGAGGACATCGCCCTTGGAATTTCGAAGCACGCCTCCAATACTTGAAAGGCCAGGTTTTCCTAATGCAGACCCATCTGTGTTCCATTTAAGAGAGGAGACATCAGGAGGGGACCAAACAACTGCAGGTCGCAATTTACGGACAGAACTCATAGATTTTATGCCATCTATACTCAGGATAAAGTCTTGACCCAAAAGAGAGTTCAATTCTTTGCTAGCTTTCAACCAGAAGTAGCTTTCAACCAGAAGGAGGCTCAAGCAATAACAAGGTGGTATAGATTAACTTTACTCACACTTTTGTCTTTAAAAACTTTTGCGTTTCTCACAAGCCAGATCGACCAAATCACCAAAAAAAAGATAACCATCCAAACTAGGAATGGAGCTTACCCTTCACAAAACCCATCCAATGAGAGAAAAGATCAGATAGATTTCTTGGTAAACAGAAAGAAAGACCCCACCAATGCGTAAGTCTGTACCAAACATATGTCGCCATGGGACACCTTCCTAGAAGATGATCGTAAGATTCTTCAAAATTCTTACATAAGCGACATGAGGTGGCTTCAGTAGAGATAATACCGAGGTTTGAGAGGTAATCTCTGGTGCAGATTCTACCTTTAAATGCCAACCAAGAGAACAAAGCTACTTTTGGCGGGACTAATTAAGTTGTTCCAAATAGACTTAAATTGCGCCAGAGAATCAGAGGGGGAGGCATATTGAGCTTCAGAAGCCAAGCATGCAGACTTAACTGAATAAATGCCTCTTACATCAGGAACCCATACTTTTTTGTCTGGCTTGGAAGGGGATAAAGAGAAGGAGAGAAGATAGTTAAGCAGTTGATCGACAATCTCAACCTCTCAGGAGCGCAGGATTCTTCTCCACTTCAGGTTCCAGACCTAATTTTTGTCAAGCCAGTGACCGCATTCTTTTACTAAAGTAGAAGGCTGAGAAGATAGCAAGAACGGGCTGTTAAAAGCATCTTTAAGAGGGAAGTCAAGGAGCCAAATGTCATGCTAGAAACTAAATTTATGGCAGTCATTTCTCTACACACTCCAAGGGGGACTTTGAAGAGTGACATATAGTAGAGAGGTAAGCTAGCTAGGAAAGCTTTAATTAAGGTGAGCCTACCAGCCAGAGATAAGAATCTCCCTTTTCAACCAGCGAGTTTCCCATTAAATTTTTCAATTACTGCAGTCCAGAAGGATTTTCTGCGCGGATTTACACCAATAGGAACACTCAAGTAGAGGCAGGGTAGTTTTTGAACTTTGCATATGATGGTTTCGGTACAAGACTTTAGAAAACCTTCTTCGACATTTACCCCCATAAGTGAACTTTTGAAATAATTAATACCGAGTCCCAAGGTGGCTTCGAAGATCCGAAGCACCCATTTGACATTTAACAAGGAAATCAGATCCTGATTCAAAAAGAGCACAGAATCTTCTGCATACTGTGAGTAACCTTGGGGTTGGATAAGTTTTGTAATGCCCCGAGTTATGAGAGTCCGATTAGCATGATCGGATTAATCCGATTTCAAAAATGACCCAATAAAATAAAATTAAATCAAATTAGTTACTAATATTAATAAATAAAATTAAAGAATAATAATAGTAATAGGGGAGTCTCTAGAATTCTCCGAATAGGGTATCAAGGTCATTTAAAAAAAAAAAAAGAGGAGTAGAAGTAATAGTTGAATAAACATAAGGAAAAACAGGAATGAAAGAAAAAAAAGAAAAGGGAGAAGGAGGACGCAATCCTCACCTTCAGCCGATCAACAGCGTTGTAGCGGCTGGACCACTATCGGCGACACCTTCTGCCACCGTTCACCAGCCACGCCGTCGTCCCCTTGCACCCATGGCGTCGTCTGCTGTTGGACTCCTCCCGATGTCAGCTTCCTTCGGGTGTGGTTGGTTTCATGCCGGTGAAACTCCGATGAGCTCAGTAACAGACGAAAATGAAGGAAAACATAAGAAATCGATCCCAATTGGTACGTGACTATCAAAATTATCTCAGTAATTTTTGTTAAATAAAATTTGAGCTACTTGTTAATAATTGTTTAATTTTTTTTTTTAGATTTGAATGTTTGTTCCTTGTGTGATTTGTTTTACATGACAAAATGGTTGGTTAAACTTTGCAAATTAAGATCCAGTTTTGAATCTTGAAAGCTTTTGTTGATGACTCAAATCTAATATGTGAAGAAGGTGCTAAGTGTATGATTTGTTAGAGAATGATTCAAATCACTGTAGTAAACTTAGCCTGTTTTTTTTCTGTTAGTTTCTCTGTTTGAAAGTTTCTTTTGATTGTTTTTGTAGTTGCTAAATAATAACAGGCAGTTGCTCTTTTGCAGCTGCACTTTGCTAACAACTTTTCCTATTTTTGTGTTGATGTAAGCCTTTATATTAAGGCACTGTCTCCTTCAATAATAATAAGGAAGTTTTTTTTCAGTAATACTCTGTTTGCCTTTGTTTTTCTATCATTTGTAAACTTAACCTTCTTATAACAAATATTAGATTCCAACAAGGTGGTATCAGAGCCCGGTTGTTTCCCTATTTGGGTGTTTTTCAAGTACCTGAGTTATGGCTGGAAATACTCTTCCTTCTTCACAGCCACTTATTCCAATTTTCATTGGAGAAAAGTATCAGTTCTGGAGTGTAAAGATGAAGACCTTGTTCAAATCCCAAGATCTGTGGGAACTTGTTGAAGACTGATATCCGGATCCGGATGATGCTGTAGAATTGAGAGAAAACAAAAAGAGGGATTCAAAAGCTCTTTTTTTTATTCAACAAGCTGTGTATGAAGAGATCTTTCCACGGATCATGAATGCTACAATTGCAAAGGAAGCATGGGAGATATTACAAAAGGAGTTTCAGGGCGACAGTAAGGTAATTGCTGTGAAGTTGCAGACACTCCGTCGAGACTTTGAAACTGCAATAATGAAGGATGGGGAGTTTGTTCAAGGGTTTCTCTCCAGGGTGTCAACAACCGTTAGTCAAATGCGTACATTTGGAGAAAAGTGTGATGATAAGGTGGTTGTTGCAAAAGTATTAAGAAGTCTATCTCCAAAATTTGATCACATGGTTGCTGCCATTGAAGAATCCAAGGATTTGGCTGTGTTTTCCTTTGATGAACCGATAGGCTTCTTGCAAGCACACGAGGCAAGGATCAACTGGGCAGTTAGATGAAAAATCCTTTCACATAAAAGGCGAAGCTTCTACACAAAAAGAAGTTGCAACCAAGTTTGAAGAGTCAAAACAGGTTGCTGGAAGAGGAAAAAGAGGATATCGCGGACGTAGAAGAGGGCGTAATCAGTCCGTCCAGTGTCATTATTGCAAACGATATGGTCATGTCAAAGCAAACTGCTGGAAAAGATTGAATCAAGCCAATTATACCGAAGAAATGGAGGCAGAAGATGACAAATACAGACTATTCATGGCAACTGTTGAAGAAGCACAAACAAGCAAAGATTTTTGGTTTCTTGACAATGGGTGTTCAAACCATATGTCAGGCATCAGATCTTTTTTCAAGGATTTAGATGAAGCTTACAAAGTGAAGGTTCGATTGGGAGATAACAAACAAATGCAAGTTGAAGGTAAAGGAACAGTAGATATAAATATTGGTAATGGCAAATCTAAACTCATCTATGATGTACTGTTTGTGCCTAGTTTATCACAAAACTTGCTGAGTGTAGGGCAGCTGATGAGTAATGGTTTTTCTATTTTATTTGAGAATGATTCGTGTGTGATTAAGGACAGGAACGCAAGAAAAATTGCAGAAGTGAGAATGTCTCAAAACAAGCTTTTTTCACTTGAAGTCTCTTGTCTAGAAAGACAAGCTTTTGTGGTAAAAGGAAATGATGAAACAAAGCTTTGGCATAAGAGGTTTGGACACTTGAATGAAAAGAACTTGAAGATGTTGAGACAACATGAGATGGTTATAGGCTTGCCAGCGATCAATTCAGTAGGAATTTGTGAAGCATGTGTTTATGGAAAGCAAAGCAAAAGACCATTTCCAACAGAAACATTTTGGCGAGCAGCAGGTACTCTTGATCTAATTCATGTTGATTTATGTGGGCCAATGAACACAGAATCTCTTGGAGGAAGTAAGTTTTTTATGCTGCTAACAGATGATTTTAGCTGAATGAGCTGGATTTATTTTTTAAAGGTTAAATCAGAGGCATTTGAATTCTTTAAAAAATTCAAAGCACAAGTCGAGAAGCAAAGTGGAAGAAGCATTAAGGCATTGAGGTCTGACAGAGGGGGTGAATTCACATCCAGCAGCTTCAATTCCTTCTGCAAAGAGCATGGAATACAAAGAGAATTGACAGTCTCATATACACCGGAGCAAAACGGTGTAGCGAAAAGGAAAAATCGGACAGTGGTTAAAATGGCAAGAAGCATGCTGCAGGCAAAGAAACTGCTTAATCAGTTCTGGGGAGAAGCAGTGGCAGCAGCAGTATACTTGTTGAATTTGTCACCAACCAAAGCAATTTCGGGTCAGACTCCATATAAAGCATGGACTGGAAGAAAACCTTCGGTAAGCCACTTAAGAACCTTTGGATGTATAGCTTATGCCTTAATTGATTCCCACAAATGTAGTAAGTTGGATGAGAAATCAATTAAATGTGTTTTTGTTGGTTATTGTTCTAAAAATAAGGCATATAGACTATATGATCCTCTTGGTGGCAAGATTATTATTAGCAGGAACGTTATTTTTAATGAAGAGGATAGATTGATCTGCCATGAAGATGAAAAAGGGGGAGTTCAGTTTGAAAAGTCACTTGAAGACAGTCTTCCTGCAAAAAATGGACAACCAGAAGATCCCTAACCAACTGCTCTAAACTCTCCAACTGATAGTGGGACTTCGAGTATTAGTAACAACCCAAATACATCATCTCCCAGCTTATCTATTGAGACTTCACCACCAAAAGGCTACAAGTCACTAAGGGACATCTATGAAATAACCCATGCTCTTTATGTAGCAGATCCAGTCACTTTCGAAGAAGCCAAGGAAAAGAAAGAATGGTTAGAAGCTATGAAGGAGGAGCTTGCTGCAATTCACAAAAATAAAACATGGGAGCTGGTGGACCTTCCAAGAAATAAGAATGTCATTGGAGTTAAATGGATTTTTAAAACTAAGTTCCATGCTGATGGGAGTATACAGAAGCACAAAGCTCGGCTAGTTGCAAGAGGCTACTCACAACAACAAGGTGTAGATTATGAAGACACTTTTTCTCCTGTTGCACGTTTTGAAATAGTAAGAATTCTCTTAACCTTGGCAGCTCAATTAAAAATGCTTGTATACCAGTTTGATGTAAAATCTGCGTTCTTGAATGGTGAGATAAAGAAAGAAGTGTATGTATCACAGCCTGAGGGCTTTGTTGTGATTGGAAAAGAAATGCAGGTGTACAAGTTAAAAAAGGCCCTTTATGGTTTAAAGCAAGCACCATGGGCATGGTATGATAGAATTGATTCTTACTTCCTGCAAAATGGATTTGAAAGAAGCAAGAATGAACCTATATTGTACATAAAAAGAGAAGGTAAAAATTTTCTCTTTGTCTGCCTTTATGTAGATGATATGTTTTACATGGGGTCTTCAAATGAACTTATTAATGTTTTGTGTGAGAACATGAAGAAAAGTTTTGAGATGACAGATTTGGGTCTACTACATTTCTATCTTGGTATTGAAGTGAAGCAGCAACAGGAAGAAGGGATTTTCATTTCACAACAGAAATATGCAACAGATCTGCTTAAGAGGTTTGGTATGTCAAATTGCAAAACTGTTGCTACTCCAATGAATATGAATGAAACATTACAGATTGATGATGAAACTGGACATGTTGATGAGAGATCATTTAGAAGTCTAGTTGGTGGTTTAATTTATTTAACACACACAAGACCCGACATTGCCTATTCAGTTGGAGTAGTGTCAAGATTTATGCATTTTCCATCAAAACATCACTTTAGTGTAGCTAAGAGGATCTTGTGTTATGTGGCTGGAACATTAAACTTTGGCATCTGGTATGGTTATGTAGCTGATTTTAAATTGATTGGATATACTGATAGTGATTGGGCAGGCTGCATAGAGGACAAAAAGAGCACTATTGGTGACGTCTTCGGTCTAGGATCAGGAGCTGTATCTTGGAGTTCAAAGAAGCAAGCCACCACAGCTGTGTCTTCTTCAGAAGCAGAATACATGGCTGCTACTTCATCAGCCTGTCAACCGATATGGTTAAGGAGAATTATGGAAGATCTTGGGCAAAAGAAAGATGGAGCTACTGATATCTTTTGTGATAATCAATCTGCAATCTCAATGAGTAAAAATCCAGTATATCACGAAAGAATGAAGCATATTGATATTCGAGCACACTTCATTCGAGATCAAATAGCAGATGGAAAATTAAACTTGAAATTTTGCAGCACAAAGGAGCAGATCGCAGACATTCTGACTAAGGCTCTTGCAAAGGACAAACACGAGTACTTGAGGACTTTACTTAGAGTCTGTGATTTTGAATCAAGGGGGGTGTTAGAGAATGATTCAAATCACTGCAGTAAACTTAGCCTGTTTTTTCTCTGTTAGTTTCTCTATTTGAACGTTTCTTCTAATTGTTTTTATAGTTGCTAAATAATAGCAGGCAGTTGCTCCTTTGCAGCTACACTTTGCTAACAACTTTTCCTATTTTTGTTTTGATGTAAGCCTTTATATTAAGGCACCGTCTCCTTCAATAATAATAAGGAAGTTTGTTTTCAGTAATACTCTGTTTGCCTTTGTTTTTCTATCATTTGTAAACTTCACCTCCTTATAACAAATATTAGATTCCAAAATGATCTATTACAATTTCTAATAATTAAATTGAGTTAATTTTAGAGTGTTAATTTCAAAGATGAATATTTAGTACTGTTGTTACAACTTCTCTACCTTATTAAACTTAGAATTTAATTATTTATCATAAGCTACAAATTGATGCTTAATAGGCTATGAGGGTTTACTTTCTGTATATTTGAGAAGCTCTAATACAATGTGATTGGTATTTTTAATAAATGATAGGTTCAGGTGGGATTAAAGTTAGGTGGAGTCGTGATTGATAGTGATAACACTGTTAGTTGGATATAATTGAATATATTGATAAATAGGTTGATTCATTTTATTTGCTCCTCCATGGTTTGCCTTCATTAAGTTTAGTCAAATTGTTAATTTGGTTATTGAAGTAATGAGTTAAATTTTCACATTCAATTAGTAATAGTGCCTAGCATTTCAGGGGATAGGTATAAAGATGAGATGGAAACGTGATTTAAGATAATCGAGGCTAAAGTTATAAATATAGGTAGAAATGGAGTTGTAGTAATATATATTAACTTGAATTTCAGACAAGTAGCAAAGTAAATACATTATGTTAAATATAAAATTTCCCATATGCATAAAGAATTGGCCAGTCAAGATCACTAGGCTCTTGATAATAGAAGAAATCGTTGGGGGCGCTGAAAAATGTTTAAAGGACAAAATTGTGAGACTTAGTGAATTATTGATGTTTCATGTTTTATATATGTAAGTACAATAAGAAGGAACAAAATTTTAACTAAGAACTTGATTTGATAGAAACTTAATAAACTAAATGGTTGTGGGTTCCTAATTAAGATGGCAACGTGTCATGAGAATATTTGGAAGTAGCAGTAGGTTAAGCCAGAGATTTTAATTTCTTATATGCTTAACTTAACCAGCCAAAGATCACAATTAAATTACACTTACCTAACTCGAGGACTAACTAAGATATAAATTATTTAATATATATATATATATATATGTGTGTGTGTGTGTGTGTGTGGATGCGTTAGGACTTAGAAGGTACTTTGTATAATTTGGATAAAAACAAGGGAAAATGTTTGCATGCATTTAATAATCGGTTAAACATACAGCTTGAAGGTAAAGAAAATAAATTAGCTTAACTTTGGTGCACTAATAAACTCCAAGCTTAACAAATTAGGATTCACTCTGATGGATTAGTATTGTATTTGTCATCAGGTTGATGGTGGGGTTTAATAGGAGAGACCATAGTTCTAATTGCAAGGTTATATTCCATTCTTGTTTGTTAATATTCTATCTGTACAATTTGAGTTAGTTGATTTCATGATGATGACTGTACAATTTATAATGGCCTATATACTTAAGGGCATGACGAATTCACATGTATGATTTCGAATTTATATAAATAACCTGAATAATAGAACCGATGAAGAGTTACAAATTGAGGATAAATTGACTTGGAAAAATGGCAAAATAGAACATTACGATGTCTATGATAGTAAATGACGCCGTTGATGGATCAGAGGAGCAATAATGATGAAATGAACTTAAAAGTGATGAAAACAACAGGTACGGTACTGTAAATATGTAATGCTAATATATAAATGATATAATTTATTTTGTTTAATGGAAATTTTATATTTGCCCTTGGTAAAACTAGACAGAAACTGGAGTCATGGGATAAGGTTGGCATGCCAATTAGGGAAATGTAGCAGTACTGCATCTTAAATATAATTGTTGGATTAAATAGCTTTAAGAGCTCTTTTGGTAAATGTAATTAAATTGAGTCATGGGCTGGATGACTCCAAGAGTTTGGTTTACAAGTGTATATAAATAAAAATGTATTAAATGGTGGGCTGTATGGTTTTGAGAACTCAGTTCACATATGTATGTATGTGTGTGTGTGTATATATATATATATATATATAGTGATAAAGTTATGAACATCAAAACAAGAAAATAACGTTGAATGGACTGTATGGTTTCAAGAACTCGGTTCGGTGTTTAAATCTTGTTTATCCAGCTTGATGCAATTTCATTAGATATACTAGGGGCAAATATTGAAATTAAATAAGAAAATAAAAATTGACACAAGTATTTTAATAAATATTAGTGAATAGTTTATAGAATTTGTACTGTGATTAATTTGAATTATAAATAATAATGACTAATTATGAATGGGATTGATGGGTATTTTGTACATGTATTCGTATTATGATTAAATGTGCATTACAAAATTTGAATAATTTTGATGTAATTAGGGATATATATATATATATATATATATATATATATATATATATATATATATA
The DNA here is from genome assembly GCA_037975025.1 of Excoecaria agallocha. NCBI lineage: Eukaryota > Viridiplantae > Streptophyta > Magnoliopsida > Malpighiales > Euphorbiaceae > Excoecaria > Excoecaria agallocha. The sequence continues at coordinate 32,409,784 of CM075821.1, read as the reverse complement.
TATATATAAATTGTGCGAGAGGTGATATTTATGTCAACCTGGATTGTAACACCCTTATCACTCAGATTTAACGGAACAGTGCCAATTGGTCGGAATTATTTTTTAAATTCAGTTTTTTTACTTATTTCCATTTACTTAACCTTAGTTTTCAATTCCATTATTATACCCTTAAATTTTATTGCTGCTGATCCATAACTGTTTGAAGTTACTATTTATTTTACAAAAATTTAACAATATAACGGCTATAATTTTGACTAGCCCCTTGAAACGCAAACAATCATACAGTCTCTCAGAGGCACAACAATTCAAATATAATTCATATTTACAATCCAATCCTCATATTCATAATCTAACAAACCCATTCACATTAATATCATTACAACCTAATAATCATATATATAACTTTACATATTTACAAATCATGACCTTAATTGCAAATTCCAACATCTATACATATATATACATGCCATAAACAAAATCACTATCCTATATCAAAAACTTTTCCTCCAAAATGTGCATTAATGTTCATGCTCTTTGGTATCTGCACGCAGTAAAATCTACGTGCTGAGCAAGAAATATGCCTAGTGGTGACTAACAATTCTAATATTTTTCTTTACCATAATATTATTCTATATATAAACCCAAAAACAAATAAAATTATAATAATATTTTTAATTGATCACATTTTCCCCAATCTTTCATTAATCCAACATTTCCATTACATACATAAACAAAATTTGACTCTAAAATATTCATTTAATTTTTATAAATTCTATAAAAATTCATCGGTGTGTTATCTCCTCTTTATTATCCATTTAAGGTTTAATTTCACCAAATTACACCAAATAAACATTATATCTTCTTAGGCTAATATTCGGCCAACATGGGAAGTTCACCATATACAAGTCTAAAAATTAATTTAAGCATTCTATTACACTTATTCATAGTCTAATTGCAATATTCTAGTGTCAATTTCAATTAATCATGCATATACTTAATTTTCCCTAAGTTACATAAAGGAAATTAATTCAAAATAAAGGAAAATGTTATGATTTATTAGCCACTAACCTCTTTTCCTTGGTCTAGCTTGCCTAGACTTCCTTTTCTTTTCTTGTGGCCTTGAGAGCTTGATTTTGTCCTTGAGAACCTAAGATAACCCAAATTTCCACCATTAAAAACTCTAAGTTTTTGATCTTATTTGCTCAAATTGATACCAAAAATGGATTCTAGGCATCACAATTTAGCTAAAAACACTAAAGAGATAATTTTTCTCTTAAGAAATCAACTTACCTCTTAGACACCTTAGCTTAAATCTTGAAATTTCTTTACTTTCTTGACTTAAATCAAGTGATGGAGGCTTAATTGAACATCAAGAAGGGTAGAATTAGAGTTGGGATGTTGGAATTTTGGGAGAGATTTAAGGAAATTAAGAAGAAAATTTGAGAAAGAGAAGGATATGAATGGTTCGGCCAAGAAGAGGGAGAGGAGATGGCTAGAAGTTGTTGAAAATTTACAGATTTTTCAGCCTTAAATACTACTCTCAGCGGGTCAAAAATTGGGCCAAGCCTAATGGGCCTAACCCATTAACTTAAAGCTAGCCCAATAACTAAATATTAAAAAATCTAATTAAATTCTCTCACTTTCCAACTCCAATTCACTCCAATTTTAATTCTAGCACTCTTAACACATTAAAAATAGGTGGTACACAAAATTTCGACTCAATCGGAATACGTTATCGGTCCAATTCAATCAAATCTGTCTGATTCAATAACTACCGACATTATCAAAAAATTTATTTTTTATACCAAAATATTCTACATAAAATTTTATTAAGATCTGCAAAATCTGACAATTTTTGAAATCCATTTGCTATTTTTAAAAATTCAGTCAAAGTTAGTCAATCCTTTCTATTAAGAAAATTGACTCGTTAACTTTTTCGTATTTTTGATTTTCAGAGGCTTATTTGACCTTGATTTCACTTCAAATTTCAACCCCGGACTCACCATGACCAATACTTTCCGATGATCAAATAAAATATTTTCACTTTTGGGTACGATTTACAGCTCGGTAACCTTATTCACCATCGAAATGTACTGTTCACAGCTAAACCAGTACTGAGGCCATTACATGGATTACTTATTTTAAGTACTATGTTGAACTTCGAAATTGAAGAACTACGTGATTCTGATTCTCTAGACGTGATACATAGGAAGTTTGAGAATTGATATCTCAAGTCCGAACTAAATTGTATTCATATGATTATGCACATTTTGATATGTAAAATGAATCCTAATGAAACAAATCTCATGTACATATATATAATTGTGTATATATGAAGATATTTATAATTATGGTGAATTAAGTTTTTTATTTTAAAACTGATTATGTAAATTATGATTGATAAATTAAGATTGTGGAACTAGTTATATGATTTTAGAAGTGTTTTGGTAAAATTTTTCTGCAGGAGGTTATCAATAATCAGGGGAGATTTTGCCAAAATTTTTAAAAAATAAGTAATAATTGTTAAAACAACTAACTTTTAAGTAGTAAAATTTTATGATTGACCCTTAAAAGAAGCTAAGTTCGGCTGTGACATCTGGTACTTGGATCTTATAATTGACCGGATGTAGGATGTTACAAGGTTTTTGGATTTATATTGATACCAGAGAAAAGATTGAGTGAGGCAGCCTTTGAGATAAGTTTTGAGAGCCCTTCGATAGCTATAATGAAAGGGGGAGAGAGGATCTCCCTGGCAGAGACCACGAGTCATCCGAATTTGTCTAGTGGGGCTGCCATTTAATTACCAAAATCGAGACTCTAGCTGTAACGCCCCGAGTTATAAGGATTCAAAAAAAAATAAAATAAATAAAATAAAACTAATACATAAATTAAGTTAGTTAATAATGGTCATGACAAAAAATAAAAAGAAAGTGAGAGGAGGTCTCTAGAATTACCTAGGGAAGACCTCATGGCAAAAAAAAAAGGAGAGAGGGGATTGGGATCGGAGGAGGCAAAAGGGCATGTCGCCGCCTCCCTCATCGCAGATTGACGGCAAAGATCACCAGCGATCCCTCCGCCACCACTTCGCATCCTCAATCGCCGGTCTGTTCCCAGTGTATGGCGCCATTCCTGCTTCTTTCTCCTCATCGCGATGGAAGCTCTCCTTCCCTCTTTGGTAACTCATAACGGTGAATGGTGATTCAGGCAACATTGGTGAGTCTCCGAGGGTGAAAGGATCATTCCTCTGGCTGTCATTTCTCCCTATGTGCCGGCAAGAGAGAGATCGGAGCTGTAGTGCCTCCTCCTTCCACCTCAATTTCCGATCAGCTACGACGGTGGCGTGGCACGTGGTGACTTGCGATGAGATGCTAGAGCTTTGATCTCCATGGAGGACAGCACCGGTGAAGCACCGACCAAACTCCAACGAGGCTCCAGTGAGGGACAGTGTGGAGAAAAAAATTTAAAATTTCAGCTAATGGTATGTGGTTGATAATTTTACCTTTGATTAGTTTATAAATGGTTTAGAAGCAAGAATTTGGGAAGTGATTGGTGGCCTAAATAGATTTAATTAATTTCCTTTTTATAATTTGACTTATTTTTAATAATTGTTGTTATGTTGTCAATTTGCTTATTAAATCAAGAGATTACATTGTGCTTTTAACTAGTAGTAGTATATAGTAACTTGGAGGTAATTGAGATTATACTATCAAACTCAAGTAATAACTGAATTGTAGTAAATTATAATGTAGTTGAATTTTTAGGCAAGTAAATACGTATAAAGTTAATATATATATTTTACACAATTAATGCCATGAACAATGTTTGAGTAAACTAACACAATTGATATGTATTGGGCAAAATAAGAGTTACAGGAAAATTCATTGAGTTTATGCACTTAATGATTAGTTGGGAAGGTAACAAAATTTGAAGGAACAAATAAGCTTAAGTTAACAAATCAGTAGACTACAAGGTGTGTTTGGGTAAGTAACTCTTACTTGGCAAGCTAGTGTATATTATTTATTTAGTTAGTAGTTTGTGAAGGTTAACAACCTAGAACCATTTTTGTTACTATTAAACGAACTTCATTTTAGCTTGTGGTTTCATGTTATTTCTTTGTGAAACCGCGATTATAAGAAAATAGTATGTTACTATGCTATATAGTTTTAATGAAGTATATGTATTAATTGACAATCGCCGGATTGAATGGCTCCTAGAGCTCTTCCGGTAGATGTAATTAAATTAAGTTGTGGACTGGATGGCTCCGAGAGCTCAGTCCACATATATATATATATATATATATATTAAATTTATAGTAAATATATTACATTAAATAGATTGTATGAAAACCTTGAGGGGTCAGCATGATCTCTAAAGCAGACATGTGACGCCCAAAGAGGACAATATTGACTAGTGCTCCGGCATGATCTCTAAAGCAGAAATGTGGAGGCACTGAGGGGTCGGCATGATCTCTAAAGCAGACATATGATGCCCAAAGAGGACAATATTGATTAGTGCTCCGGCATGATCTCTAAAGCAGACATGTAGAGGCACTGGAAGATGCATTTTGAGGGCTTCGGCATGGTCTCCAAAGCAGACATGTGGGGTACCTCAAAAATAAAACCGGTCGTCGCCTAGCTCCGACACGATCTCGAAAGCAGACGTGTGGAGTGACAGGTGGCAAAGCGGACAATATCCACTAGCGGCAGCGATCCGGGCTGTTACAATTATATATTAAGTATACGCGTGTATATAACTGATTGTGAATGTTTTAAGATTTGTTCGTTGTGACTGTCTGATTTTAATCAGCAAATAAATTAAATAAATCAAGAGTTGATTTTCACCTTGAGCAAATAATTTTTGTTACCGATTTAATTTTAAATAAGCTATAAGTAATTGAGTATATTTTTTTAAAAAGAGCTTATTTATTTTAATTACATAGGAAGCTTCCCCATTGATTCTTGTGTAAGTATGCATTTTGAATTTTGAATCTTATGACTATTAGACATATATTATATATTGTTATATGTGATTAATTTGAATTACGATTAATTACAACTAATGATGATATATATATATATTTGTATTGTGATTACTTGTGTGTTACACAATCTGGAGTAGTATGGTTTAATTAGGGATGTGTATAATACAGATATGTATCTGTAAGTGTTTGAAAAGTGACAAGCGATATTCTTGCCTAAACCAGATTTAATGGTTACTTATTTAAAGTATTACATTGAGTCTTGGGCTTGGAGAACTATGTGGTTCTGATTCCCTAAATGGGATACATAGGAAGCTTGAGAATTAATATCTCAAGTCCAAACCAAATTATGTTAATATGATTATGCGCATGTTATTAGGTACATTGAATCCTGGGGATGAAATTTTTATTTATATAATAGTGTATATAAGTAAATGTTTATAATTACGGTGAACTAAGTTTCTATGTTGAAGCCAATTATATAAATTGTGTTAATGTAACATGTATATAAAGAAATTTTTAATATGTGTATAAACCATGTAATGGATTATAAGAATTTGTTGTAAATGGGTATTTGTTTAAATATTATATGAATTCAGTGAGTTGCGTGAATGAGCTCTATATGAACTGTACTTGAGTGGTTGTGATTGTGTTGAGATGGAATTATAGAAGTCTTGTGTTGTTGATTGAAGTTCTGGAGTTAGATGAATGATATTGGGAGTGTAAAATTAAGTTTTTACAGGTTTGGATAACATGAATTTTAAGCTGTCATGCTGCCGAAATTTTATTTAATTGCATAGTAAAATTAATAGCTTTTGAAGTGATCCAAACACGCATGTGACATCTGACACCCAAGTCTTTCAACTGGCCAGGTCGAGGGTGTTACACTAGCTGTATGTAGGCAATCCTAATTTATCTAGATCCAAAACTTGACCTATTCCGGTTTAATATGAACTCAATACATCCCATTTAGTATGTTGTAATTGTATCAAAAATTATTTTTTATTAAAAAATAAGTTAAATGAGTTGCGTTTTGCCCATTAAAACTATCATGTAATCCATTTGAATCACTATATATGTGTCTATTTGGTCTAATATACAACCCATCTAAATCGATATGTAGCAAACTCATGAGTTAATTCAAATTCGCCAAATCTATTTGGATCACTACAAGAAAATCTAAAAATAGCAACGAAAAAATAGCAACAGAATTCATTCTGTTGCTAATTAGCAACGGAAATTCAATTCCGTTGCTAATTAGCAACGGAAATTCAATTCTGTTGCTAATTTTGGTTGAATTATTTATAATTAACAACAGAATAAAAAATGGTGGTATTCCGTTGCTAAAAATAGAGGAAAATTTTAGCGCCAAAATATAGCAACGAAGATCTATGACCGTTGCTAAATATGGCGGCATTAGATGGCGAAAAATTTTTTGGATGAAATTTAGCAACAGAAACTTAATTTCGTTGCTAAAATAGCAACGGAATATATATTTCGTTGCTATTTTGCAACCGAATTTTAATTTCGTTGCAGTTTAGCAACGAAAATTAAATTCCGTTGCTATTTAGCAACCGAATTAATATTCCGTTGGTATTGTGGTCCCAAAGAGGTGAAAAAAGTTTGGTCCAAAAATAGCAATGGAAATTAAATTTCGTTACTAAAATAGAAACGGAATATATATTCCGTTGCTATTTTGCAACTAAATTTTAATTTCGTTGCAATTTAGGAACGAAAATTAAATTTCGTTGCTATTTAGCAACCGAATTAATATTCCGTTGGTATTGTGGTCCCAAAGAGGTGAAAAAATAGCAACGGAAATTAAACACCATTGCTAAAATAGCAACGGAAAATATATTCCGTTGCTATTTAGCAACGAAAATTAAATTCTGTTGGTATTTTGGTCCCAAAGAGATGAAAAAATTGGGTCCAAAAATAGCAACCGAAATCAATTTCCATTGCTAATTTAGCAACGGAATTCAACTTCGGTTGCTATTTTTTTGCCCTAAGTATAAATAGTTCTTTTTCGCTTTGCCTCGCCACCTTGCTTCCCTCTCTCTATTCCTCACCCTGCTTCCCTATCTCTCTCTATCACCCTCACCCTCTTCCCTACCCCCTCTCTCTATTCATGGAGTATGGGTGAGAATTTTACCTTGTTGACGCAACTTGATGGTCACCAGAAGGTTTTACAAATTCAAATTTTCCCTTTTATGTTGTTTAATATTATGGATTTGGTCTATCATTATTGCATTTTCCATTTGTTTGATTATCTGTTAAGTTTGTGCCGAAGTATAACCTAAACTCTAGGGTTTTATGGCCCTCTTTTTTGTTTCCCGCTTATGAGTAACGAAATATGTTATCTTCAACAAAGTTTATGATAGCATGTGGCTTGGTTCAGTGAAATTTAAATTAATCTGGGCCATGAATACAGGAAGATTTTACAAATGATGATTTTGGTTTATTTTCTTTTTCTAGCATTTTCTACAACTAAGCTGTAATATACTCTCTTTTTTTTAACAGATAGAGAGTTGGAGATAATCAAACTGTTGGCTCAATTAGAAGGTTCATAACTCACTGCAAATTCTGACATAACAAATAAATTGGCTTCGCTTAATGAGAAGCATCATCCGAATGTGTTACATCAGGTAATTTTATTTTTTATTTATAAAAAATTCTTCTTTATTGGGTTTAGTCTAATTTTTGCCTGAACAAACCTCAAAATCATTAAAAAGTAGGTAGCAAAAATGGGAGCTTCATCTTCAACAGATCACAATTCTTTGAGTGAACAACGAGAAGTGGAAAGTCTAGTGGCTTCCACATGAGCTTTGCCCATGTTTCAAAAGTCTTTCTCTAAGCTTGCCGATCCTCAAACAAATGTTGTTCCTCTCCAATATCTTCAGGTATTTTAATTCTTGCTCGAGCTCTCTGCTCTCGTGCAAATGCCTTTGCCTGTTAGAAATTATTTGCTAATTAATCTGAAAGAAAGTTATTGAAACAAATAGTTGCATTCAATTGAAAGGTCAGTAGGCTTTTTATTTTTTTTCTTAAATAAAGTTCATATATTTCTAATTTATGGTTTTCAATTTGATCAGCAATGCTTATGTTTAAATTATAAAAATCCAAGCAATGAAGAACCTAAAATTCCTGATTCCTTTCAGATATTATTGGAAAATTTGGATGCAACCATAGTGGATTTGTTTTTCTTCATTGAGAAACAAGGGGTCAGTTGGGTTGAATTTTTGAGAGGGTATTTGAAATGCTGTGGAAGGATTTTGTGTATTGATAGTCAAATCTTGAAATTGTCTTTATATTTGCTACTTCACTTTTGGAATTATGCTTTCTGGATCTTAAACTCGTTTTAAAGCAGAAACTCTTTTAAGGAAGCAACTTTATAACACCCTTATCACTCCGATCATACGGAACAGTGCACGCAAATCGAAATTTTTTTTTCTTTTAATTAACTTTTAAATAACACCAAAATTCGATTTTACTAATTACTTAGGTATTCAATGACCTATAACTGTTTAGGGTTACTATTCACATAATAAAATTTCGGCAATATAACGGCTGTATTTTAACTAGCCTCCTGAAAAACCAGACAAAACACAGCCTCTCAGAGGCACAACACTTCTATAACAATCATTCCATTTCTCCAAACTTTCATCAAACATTCAATAATTCAAACAGATCATAATCATAGTCACACACACATCTGTTTACATATTTTTACATATCCAAATACTTATACAGATCAGTCATTTATATACATGCCAAAACCTACATAATCTACTTAACAACATAATTTCTTTTCTTTCCATTTTGCCCCTGAACTTTCATTTTCTTTCATTTAAGCCCTTTATCCACTTTAAACTTCATTTTTATCATTCTTTTTATTTCTTTTAACTTATTATCCTAGTACAGTACCGACAGAAATTCTCAAACTGGATACTCGGGACGTGGACCCTCATGGGCCACATATAGACTGAAAAATGATCTCAACGACCATTTTTCCACGTAGCAGATACCAGGTACAAACAGAAGCTATGGTGATCAGTGATCCTACCATAACTAAGCAAGTCGCCATGACTTGCACCGCGGTACAGATGTCCCTATGGCTAGCCAATTATATCTTGAGCTAGGCTTTTACTGTCAGACTAATTCTAAGGGCATAATTTCATTAAAATTGCAATCAAACTTATTTTTTTTTCATTATTTCATTACTCGAAAATACTCGTATTTATTTCTTTCCATTTTTTTACATAGATTGTGAATTATTCTACCATAATTCACCAAAATCATTCACTTTCTCATCAAATTACATATTATTTCATATTAATTCCATATTTCCATCACTTACATAATTGAAATTATTCTCTAAAATATTCATTTAATTTCAATAAATTCCATAAAAATTCCTAAGCATTTATTTCATTTCTAATATCATTTAAAAGCTTAAATTCATCATAATTCACAAAATACACTTAGGTTTTCCTTAGGGTGCAATTCGGCCATCAAGGTAAGTATGCCATACAATTATTCAATAAATCATTTAGGCATTTAAACATACTTATTCAAGGTCTAGTTACACTATTTCATCATCAATTTCCATTTAATCACCATTTTATCACTTTAACCCTAACTTACATAAAGGTTACTTAATTGGAATCAAAGAAATTACTAAGATTTATTAGTCACTAACCTTCTTTTCTTGCTCTAGGATGCCTAAGCTTCCTTTTCCTTGCCTTTAGCCTTGGAAGCTTGCAATTCTCCTTGATTTCCTAAGAGAACCGAAATTTCAAGCCATTAAAACTCTAGTTTTTCAACCTCAAATGCTAAAAATAATATCATAAATGAAGTCTAGGCACCCAAAAACATAAGTAGGCACCTTAGAAAAAATTTAAACCCATTGGTTTCACTTACCTCAAATGAAACCCTAAACTCTCTCTCCTAATTTTTCTTGATTTTCTTCCTTGATTTGAAGAGAGGAGGTCATAAAACTTTTCTAGAGAGGCAGAAATTACTATTGGGTGGCTTGATTTGGTGTGAAATGGAGAGAGAAATGAAGAAAAACTCAAGCAACAATGGTGAGGGAGAGTTCGGCCAAGAAGAGGAGATAAGGAGGAAGATGACTTGCTGGCTTGTTCCAGAAAATTCACACTATATATAGGCCTTCTAAATGGGTGAATTGGGCTTGGGTTGGCAATTGGGCTTAATTAAATAATTAAGGCCCATTAACTCCCTAATTCAAGCCTAATTTAATTTTTCCTCTTTTCTTACTCCAAATCACTCCAAATTTGATTCCATAATTTTTATCACATCAAAATTAGGTAGTACACAAAATTTTGGCTCAATCGAAGTCCGTTACTGGTCTGATTCAACCAAACTGGTTCAATTCGACAACTGTCGACATCGCCGAAAAATTCATTTCTTTATACAAAAATATTCTACATGAAATTTCATGAAGATCTGCAAAATATGGCAATTTTTGGAGTTTATTTTCTATTTTTAAACATTTATGCAAAATCAAGTCACCTTCCATACCAGGAAAATTGACTCGCTATCTTTTTTGTAATTTTGACTTTCTGAGGTCTACTTGACCTCGATTTCACTTCAAATTTCAACCCCGGACTCACAATGACCAATACTTTCCGATGGTCAAATAAAATATTTTTCACTTTGGGGTTCGTTTTACGGCCCGGGTGCACTATTCACCATCGGAATTTACTGTTCACGGCCAGACCGGTGTTGAGGCCATTACAATTCTCTCCTACTAAAAGAAATTTCGTCCTCGAAATTTACCTGTATTGAAGAGGTGGGGATACTGATATCTCATAGTTACTTCTGGTTCCCAAGTAGCTTTTTCAACATTATGATGGTGCCATAATACCTTCACTAATGGAACCTGCTTGTTTTTGAGTTGACGGACTTCTCTTGCTAAGATTTTCACTGGTTCCTCTTCATAAGTCATGTCATCAACCACTTGAATCTCTTCCTGTGTAATCACGTGACTAGGATCCGATTTGTATCTACGGAGCATAGACACGTGAAACACGTCATGTATCTTTTCTAGTTCAGAAGGCAACTTTAATCGATACGCTACGGGACCCACTCGCTGAAGTATCTCATAAGAGCCAATAAATCTAGGACTTAACTTGCCCTTCTTTCCAAATCTTAAGATCTTTCTCCACGGAGATACTATCAGGAAAATTCGATCTCCCACCTGAAACTCTATGTCTTTTCTCTTCAAATCAGCATAGGACTTCTGACGATCCGCAGCTTCTTTCAATCTACCTTTAATGACTCGAACTTTCTCTTCAGAATCACGGATCAAATCAGAACCTACTAACTTCCTTTCACTTAATTCGGTCCAACATAGAGGAGTTCTGCACTTCCTACCATATAGTGCTTCAAAAGGAGCCATTTTCAAGCTGGATTGGTGACTGTTATTGTATGCAAACTCTGCCAAAGCTAAATGCTTTTCCCAACTGGATCTAAACTCTAAAATGCAACATTTGAGCATATCCTCCAAAACCTGGATCACTCTCTCGGACTGGCCATCTATCTGAGGGTGAAAGGCTGTACTAAAATGAAGCCTCGTACCCAAAGCATCTTGAAAGCTGTGCCAGAATTGAGAAGTAAACCTCGGATCCCTGTCAGAAACAATGGAAGATGGCACTCCATGCAATCTTACTATCTCATTAATATACAATTTCGTCAGTTTAGACAAAGGATAGTCCATCTGTACTGGCAAAAAGTGAGCTGACTTGGTAAGTCGATCTATAATCATCTAGATGGCGTCATGTTTCTTCTGAGTCAGTGGCAAGCCTGTCACAAAATCCATGGTCACTCGGTCCCATTTCCACTCTGGTACTAACAAAGGATGCAACAACCCTGAAGGAACTTGGTGCTCAGCTTTTACTTGCTCACAGATCAGACATTTACTTACAAATTCTGTCACATCTCGCTTCATACCTGGCCACCAATAAAAAGCTTTCAAATCTTGATACATTTTATTGCCTCCAGGATGCATTGCATAACTGCTATGATGTGCTTCCATTAGAATACCTTTCTTCAACTCTTCCTGGTTTGGAACACAAAGCCTTTGCTTAAAATAAAGGCTCCCATCATCACTCAAGGAGTAATTCTCTACACTGCCATTCTGAAGTCTATTCTTAATGCTCATCAACCGATCATCTTCTTTCTGAGCAGTCTTAACTTGATGCACAAAGTCAGGCTTTACTTGCAATTCAGCTACCAGGGCTCCATCTGAAGCTAAACTTAAATGGACATTCATAGCTCGGAGAGTTGCAAACAAAACAATCAATTACTAAAGCAAAACAATCACTTGTACTAATTACTTAAGGGTATTCACATAACCTGACATAAATTTCCTGCTAAGTGCATCAGCTACTACATTAGCTTTTCCTGGGTGGTAATCGATGTAGCAATCATAATCCTTGATCAATTCCAACCAGCGCCTTTGTCTAAGGTTAAGCTCTTTCTGAGTAAGAAGGTATTTTAAACTCTTATGATCTGAGTAGATATAGCATCTCTCGCCATATAAATAATGTCTCCAAATTTTCAGCGCAAGAACAATGGCTGCTAACTCCAGATCATGGGTAGGGTAGTTCTTCTCATGTGTTTTCAACTGTCAGGAGGCATATGCAATCACCCTACCTTCCTGCATCAAAACACACCCTAATCCATTCTTGGATGCATCGCTATAGATCACAAAATCCTTACCCGATTCAGGTTGAGTAAGAATTGGAGCTTCAGTCAACATACTTTTAAGTCTTTCAAAACATTTTTGACAAGCATCAGTCCACACAAATCTAACATTTTTCTGTAGTAACCGGGTTAAAGGCATCGCAATAGTAGAAAAACCTTTAATGAATCTCCTATAATACCCGGCTAAACCCAGAAAAGACACCTCATTTAACCAAAAGTCACATTTACTAAACTTAGCGTATAACTGTTTTTCCCTTAGGACTTGCAGAACAAGCTTTAGATGCTTATCATGTTCTTCTAGCGTCTTGGAGTAGACCAGAATGTCATCAATAAAAACTACTATAAACTGGTCCAAATAGGGATGAAAAACCCTATTCATCAAGTCCATAAAGGCGGCTGGAGCATTCGTAAGCCCAAAAGGCATAACCAGAAACTCATAGTGGCCATACCTGGTATGAAAAGCAGTCTTCGGCACATCTACTTCTTTCACTCCCATTTGATAATAGCCTGATCTCAAGTCAATCTTCGAGAAAACACCTGCTCCCTTAAGTTGATCAAACAAGTCTTCAATGCGAGGAAGAGGATACTTGTTCTTAATGGTAACTTTATTCAGTTGCCTATAGTCAATGCACAACCTGAGTGTACCATCTTTCTTCTTGACAAACAGGACTGGCACTCCCCAGGGAGAAACACTGGGCCTAATAAACCCCTTATCTAACAATTCTTGCAACTGAATTTTCAATTCTTTTAACTCTGCAGGTGCCATCCTATAGGGAGCAATAGAAATAGGTACAGTACCTGGAGCAACATCAATAGAAAATTCTACCTCCCTGTCAGGTGGTAAACCAGGCAATTCATCAGGAAAGACATCCTGAAACTCCCTGACAGTAGGTACTTCTAACATCTTTGGACTGACTTTCTTTGCTTTCACTGCATAACACATGTAAGACACACATCCTTTTCGAATCAACCTTTTAGCAGCAGTGGCGGATATCACATCGGACAGAAAATCAGTTCTCACACCTACTACTGTAACTTCTCGATCATCGCTAAGCTTTAAAGTGACTCTCTTCTTTCTGCAATCGACAGTCGCTTGGTGGGCGAATAACCAATCCATCCCCAGAATCACGTTGAACTCATGGAAAGGCAAAGCGATCAGGTTTGCCAGAAAAGATGTGTCCCTGGGCACTAATAGGACACTATCTGTACACTTTATCTACCACTACACTATGCCCTAGAGGATTGCTCACCAAAACATCCTGGTCCAAGCATTCATCTTTCATCCCTCTATCCCTTGCTAAGGCAGTGCTAATGTAAGAATGCGTGAAACCCGGATCAATCAATGCATGCACCGAATCAGATAACAAGAGAAACGTACCGACTATCACATCTGGGGCGTCCTCATCTTCACGTGCTCTGACAGCATAGGTCTGACCCGATACTCTCCTCTGACCCTGTGATGTCTGTCCAACAAGTCTGGAGGCTGAAGTGTGAGGGGCGGCTCCCCTACCATGACCTCTAGGAGCTGAGGATCCTGTACCTGATGCTGGTGAATTAACTGAGGTAGTCTGCATGGCAGAACAGTCTCTGATCCAATGATCTTTGGATCCACATCTGAAACAGGCTCTTGTCAGAAATCTGCACTCTCCAGAGTGAAACTTACCATAGTGCTCACAAGCCACTGCAGAATCACGATCTCGGTCCGGAGGGGTACTAACAGTCGGAGCTCTGCCTCGAGATGCACCACCCTGACCTCGACCTGCTGCTACAGGTGACTGTCCCTGAAATGCCTGAGATCCCTTTGCTTTCTTCCCTTTACCACTGAACTGTCCCTGCTTCCTCTTTTGCTGGAATCGGGACTGTCTCTCAGCCTGTTCAGCCTGAGTCGTCTTTAACTTTATGGTTGCTTCCACCATAGCACGCAAGGTAGGATACTTCTAAGCTCCAATAATCTGTTTAAGCTCAGTATGCAGGCCTCTTTCAAATCTGTAACATAATTTCTCCTCTGTAGCCTGGCCTTCATCCAGGTAAGCACTCAATAGCTCAAATTCTATCTCATACTCTGTCACTGTCTTGTTTCCCTGTTTTAATCTCCAGAAAGCCTCTTACATAGTGGCCTTATACTTAGACCCAATGTATTTCTTCTCAAACTGGTCCACAAAATACTCCCAACTCAACTGATCTGCAGGAGTATGTCTTCTGACGGAATCCCACCAAATGAATGCAGGACCCTGAAGTAATGCTACAACACCTTCAAATTTTTCTTCCAGTGGGCTGTGGGTTATTTCAAACAATCTCTTTATCTTATATAGCCATTCTTCAGCCACTGCAGGTGTCAAAGGTTCTCTACCAGAAAAGTCTTCTGCCCCCAATCTCTTTAATTGTTCTAGGATAGGTCTCCGCCTAGGTGGGGCTGGCTGAATCTGTACTACTGTCGGCTGAGGCAGCGCCAGAGCTGGAGCTGCCTGCAATCTCTGCTGAATGTAGTCAGCCATCAAATCAAGGAAGTCCGGCTGAGGAAAAGGAGGCGGTGCTACAGGAGGAGGGTTCTATTGTGGGGCCTCTTGTCGCCCAATATTACTCGATGCCTCACTCCTATTGTCAGTTGACTGTTGTCCTTGGTCAGTAGACATCTTTTCACTATAAAACAAAAAGGAGTAGATGCACATTAGTTCCAAAACACCTACTTCCAAAAATAATTGGCATGTATATACAGACAAATCAATTAATACCCACTCCGATCTTAGAACCGTCTAAACCTTTGCTCTGATACCAATAAAATTATAACACCCTTATCACTTCGATCATACGGAACAGTGCACGCAAACCGAAATTTTTTTTCTTTTAATTAACTTTTAAATAACACCAAAATTCGATATTACCAATTACTTAGGTATTCAATGACCTATAACTGTCCCGGGTTACTATTCACATAATAAAATTTCGGCAATATAACGGCTGTATTTTAACTAGCCTCCTGAAAAACCAGACAAAACACAGCCTCTCAGAGGCACAACACTTCTATAACAATCATTCCATTTCTCCAAACTTTCATCAAACATCCAATAATTCAAACAGATCATAATCATAGTCACACACACATCTGTTTACATATTATTACATATCCAAATACTTATACAGATTAGTCATTTATATACATGCCAAAACCTACATAATCTACTTAACAACATAATTTCTTTTCTTTCCATCCGTGCATCACCGCTCCTCCAGCTCTGTACCTGCATGCAGTAGAAACTACATGCTGAGCATAAACTATGCCCAGTGGTGACTAACAATCCTAATACTTTCTTTGCAATATTTATTTCTTTATTTTACTATATCTAATCAATTAAATTCTAAATGAGTACAACTAAGCATTTTCATCAAGTTCAAGTGGAAACAATTGTTTTTCACATTATTTACACTTTTTCTCATTTATTTCATAACTATTGACTAATTTTCCTTTTTAGTCCTCAAAATTGTGCCAAATTCCAAAAATGTCCTTTTTGTCTTAATATTTACGATTTTGCCATTATAGTCATTTATTTTCATTTTCATTACACAAGTTTCACCATTATTCATCATTTATTCTTTATTTTACTACTTTTGGAAAAAATTACGGTTTAGTCCCTGTACCATAAAATTTTATCTTATTGACACTGTTAGGTCTCCAAAATTACTATTTTGCCCTTGTTAACCCTTTCTCACTTATATTTACTTATTAATTACCCATTTTGGAAAAATTACCATTTTGCCCCTGAACTTTCATTTTCTTTCATTTAAGCCCTTTATCCACTTTAAACTTCATTTTTATCATTCTTTTCATTTCTTTTAACTTATTATCACTTTCATTTCATTTCATGCCCCTAGTACAGTACCGACAGAAATTCTCAAACTGGATACTCGGGACGTGGACCCCTATGGGCCACATATAGACTGAAAAATGATCTCAACGACCATTTTTCCACGTAGCAGATACCAGGTACAAACAGAAGCTATGGTGATCAGTGATCCTACCATAACTAAGCAAGTCGCCATGACTTGCACCGCGGTACAGATGTCCCTATGGCTAGCCAATTATATCATGAGCTAGGCTTTTACTATCAGACTAATTCTAAGGGCATAATTTCATTAAAATTGCAATCAAACTTAAATTTTTTTCATTATTTCATTACTCGAAAATACTCGTATTTATTTCTTTCCATTTTTTACATAGATTGTGAATTATTCTACCATAATTCACCAAAATCATTCACTTTCTCATCAAATTGCATATTATTTCATATTAATTCCATATTTCCATCACTTACATAATTGAAATTATTCTCTAAAATATTCATTTAATTTCAATAAATTCCATAAAAATTCCTAAGCATTTATTTCATTTCTAATATCATTTAAAAGCTTAAATTCATCATAATTCACAAAATACACTTAGGTTTTCCTTAGGGTGCAATTCGGCCATCAAGGTAAGTATGCCATACAATTATTCAATAAATCATTTAGGCATTTAAACATACTTATTCAAGGTCTAGTTACACTATTTCATCATCAATTTCCATTTAATCACCATTTTATCACTTTAACCCTAACTTACATAAAGGTTACTTAATTGGAATCAAAGAAATTACTAAGATTTATTAGTCACTAACCTTCCTTTCTTGCTCTAGGATGCCTAAGCTTCCTTTTTCTTGCCTTTAGCCTTGGAAGCTTGCAATTCTCCTTGATTCCCTAAGAGAACCGAAATTTCAAGCCATTAAAACTCTAGTTTTTCAACCTCAAATGCTAAAAATAACATCATAAATGAAGTCTAGGCACCCAAAAACATAAGTAGGCACCTTAGAAAAAATTTAAACCCATTGGTTTCACTTACCTCAAATGAAACCCTAAACTCTCTCTCCTAATTTTTCTTGATTTTCTTCCTTGATTTGAAGAGAGGAGGTCATAAAACTTATCTAGAGAGGCAGAAATTACTATTGGGTGGCTTGATTTGGTGTGAAATGGAGAGAGAAATGAAGAAAAACTCAAGCAACAATGGTGAGGGAGAGTTCGGCCAAGAAGAGGAGATAAGGAGGAAGATGACTTGCTGGCTTGTTCCAGAAAATTCACACTATATATAGGCCTTCTAAATGGGTGAATTGGGCTTGGGTTGGCAATTGGGCTTAATTAAATAATTAAGGCCCATTAACTCCCTAATTCAAGCTCAATTTAATTTCTCCTCTTTTATTACTCCAAATTACTTCAAATTTGATTCCATAATTCTTATCACATCAAAATTAGATAGTACACAAAATTTTGGCTCAATCGGAGTTCGTTACTGGTCCGATTCAACCAAACTGGTTCGATTCGACAACTGTCGACATCGCCGAAAAATTCATTTCTTTATACCAAAATATTCTACATGAAATTTCATGAAGATCTGCAAAATATGGCAATTTTTGGAGTTTATTTTCTATTTTTAAAAATTTATGCAAAATCAAGTCAGCTTGCCTATCAGGGAAATTGACTCTCTATCTTTTTTATAATTTTGACTTTCGGAGGTCTACTTGACCTTGATTTCACTTCAAATTTCAACCCCAGACTCATCATGACCAATACTTTCCGATGGTCAAATAAAATATTTTTCAATTTCGGGTCCGTTTTACGGTTTGGGTGCACTATTCACAATCGAAATTTACTGTTCACGGCCAGACCGGTGTTGAGGCCATTACAAACTTGAATTAATTGGAACATTTAAAACAATTCTATCTTGCATTGGTGTACAGCTAGCCAGCTATCTAAGCAGACCTATACTCGAGCCTTGTGCTATTTTGATAAATTTCTATTTGAAATTATCTCCTGCAATGATTTTCTTGATAATTACTTGCAAGTTAATGCACTTTGGTTTCTGGATAATGCACTTAGTATAAATAGTTATTGTTTTATATGCTATAATGTTACTGAAAATAGATGAGAGAAAAAGCTGCTACCCTTCCCAAGTATTTTCTTCTTACCATTTATTAATTTTTACTACTCAATTCAGAAATCGAAATTGTCTTGAGCTTGATGGGTCTAATCTCCTTCCTTTTTTGTTCTCAATTCTCAAGATGTAGAGTCAACATGTGATTGGGTGACTTTAAATGTTCTGCACAAGACATGACTTATTAGAACATGGAAGGTGACTTTAAATTGCTTATTAACTGTGAATACAATCACAGTAGGTGCGGACAAGTGTTTCTTTTTGACATATGAGGGATCAAGAAAAATAAAATGTGTAGTTATTATGAAACTCTGTCCGGGAATTATTGGATGCATATTTGTTTTGGAGCTATTTTAGTGGGGCATACTAACTGAATTTTGTCTTCCTACATTTAATGTACAGTGCATACATGGAAATTTTAGAAGTTACTTCCCATAGCTAAGCTTAGTTATTTACCATTTCTCTCTCATGTTTTTATTACTGATGTTTCCTGAAATGCAGTGTGCAGAAGTATTGCTTCTCTTTATTGGATTTTTTTTTTGGATCATCATTTCTGTGGACTTTTTTCTTTTTTTTTATTTGATTTTAGTGATAGGAGTTTGCTTGATCGTTTGAAATTGTATGCTTTTGTTATTAAGCAGGCATATTTCATTTGCCACAAAATACCAACTTAAGTAGTTTCCAGTTCATTTTGGTGCTGCAACCAGTGTATTCATAATACTCTTCCTGTTTTGTTGTACAGGAAGACCTAGACACACCCTTATTTATTTAAAAACATGTTACCCATTGAACCTGGCAGTGAACTTGTTGATGTGGCAAGGTCTTTAAAGTTCAAGGTGGATCAAATCGATATGTACCTTTGTATTTCCCTTTGGTAAAAACATGTTACCCATCCATCACTACCTCCGTAGCTTGCTTTATTTTTTTTCATCTTTTCTTTGGTAAAGAATGGATTTAACTTGTGTTCAAATTTATGTAGTGGTATGCACTATCTATCTATCTATCTATCTATATAAATGTATGTATATATATACATATACACATATATAAGTATGTATGTTCGTATGTATGTATATATGCATATATATACACATACATACACGTACATACATACATACATACGTGCATATATATATATATGTATTTGAAATGGTATGCAATATCGTCTTAAAAATATGACTATTTCAAATGGTTACTAGCAAGGCTTGAAAGCCTATGTATCGATAACGACTGCTTTATTTGGTAGAATGGTAATGGTTTTTATTATTTATTATTTATATTTTTTTAATCATGTATGGAATACTGAAGGTAGTTGTTTATTTAGAGGAAAATAAGAGTTTAATGAAAGAAAAGCTTAATTATTCTTTTGATATCTAAACTTCTGATGTGGCATTTTAATGAGCAGCTGCTTCCATTTTAATAAATTAAGTGCACAATTGTTCTATCAAACTGCTTCCATTTTAATTTTTGGGAATTTAGCCTTCTTGCAGTTTCACTAAAATATGTGATTGCAAGTTCTTCTTGCCTTGGGTAGTTTTTGCCCTTACGTATTTCCTTCTTCATAGGTTCTTGAGCAGTTCTCTCAAAATTTAAGGAGCATCACATTTTAAGATTTCATGCATGCTTATGCTTTAGGGGAGCAACTTCTTTTGGTTATGTTTGCTATTCACTCTACCAATATCAACTTATGTTTTTAATTATTAGTTATAGTCATATGCTTTTGTATGTAAATGTGATTTATCTTTTTGTGATTTACATGGCATATTCAATATAGTTTACATATAAATGTATATTTCCTGGTCACTTTTATTGTTATAATTTTTAAATGATATGTGGTTGTGAATATGGATTGGATATCTGAAATTCAGATATGTATTACAATTTTACAAGTCAGCTGGATTAATGGACGAAATAGGATTAAAAAGTTACTAATAAATTGGAGTTGCTTATACTTTAATTTAGTCTAGTGTGATCTATCAATGACATTGTTCTGTGTGATCATTATATTATATTGAACCATTTTAGATTATTCTGTAGATTCCTTTTGCAGATTTCCTGGGGCTGGATTTCTAATTTGATAAGTTAGGTGGATTAAATTTCTTTTTTTATGCAATTTGTTCATGAGTTGGTTCCTTTTAAGATTTGCTGGTGTCTTATGTATAAAATGGTGGCTTGTTTTGCTTTTGCCTTTTGCAGAGAGAATAAAAATTTGACTGGTACTGCAAGATATGCTAGCATGAATACTCATCTTGGCATTGGTATATTATGAGTAAATTTTTCTTCTTCTTGCACTGCATTTGTTTAATTTTCCTAAAACTCTCTAAATTAATGAATGACCAATAGAAATGGCGTCTACATCTTATAAAGAGAATATTAGTGATTTCATATTGATTTATTTAAGTAAAATTTAAGGTTACATGTTTTGTGGTTTAGTCACAGTGTAAAATTTAAACACTAATGTTATAGCTATTTCATCCATATCCCTTCTGCATTTTGCATAAGTTGAATTTGGCTATTTGTCTGAACTGGGGACTTATTAACATTTGGCTATTTTGAGAAAAACCCTTGCAACTGAAAAATATATTTCTATTCTTCTTGTAAATAACAGAACTTGCTGAATAGTGGGTTCCTTTGTAGGTTGTTGATCTCTTTCTCAGTTGAAAATAGGTTAGAAAGCTGCTAAAAAACTCATGCATGAAGCATTGGAAAATACTTAAGAGGAGATAATGTAAAGAGCTGATATCATAAAGTCGCATTTTTTAATTTTATTTCCCTCTGCATGTATTTACGGTAAGAAGAATGGTGATAAAATGTTATTAATTAATGTAAGTTACTATAATATATGAAGTTTTGGGGTTTTGAAATTTTATGTATCTTTCTAACTAAATACATAGCAATATGTTCAAAATAGTTGGTTTAATTTGTTTGTGCTAGATACAAAGTTGCTAGAATTTTATGATTCGCCTATCATTCTGCTATTTTTATTGTAATAAATAAAAAATTATAATAATTGTTTGTGACGGAATGACGACGGATGGTACCATTGTAAATTTTTTATCCAAGCTAAAAATAGCAACGGAATTGTAATATCGGTTGCTATTTTAGCAACGGAAATTACAAATCCGTTGCTATTTTGTAATTCCGTTGCTAAAGTTAACCAATTCACCGAAGCTTGCTTTGGTTGAATTCCGTTGCTAAATTTAGCAACCACCAGATTAGCAACCAAAATTTCCGTTGCTATTTTTGATTAGCAACGAAAATTGTTAATTTTTCGTTGCTAAATTGCAATTTTCTTGTAGTGGATATTGGTCTATTATGAGTCAATTTCACTCATAATTATTAGACTATTATGAGTCAATTTCACTCATAATTATTAGACTTACGCCTAATTGTCCAAAACTATTTGACTTATTTTTCGTTACTTAAATATCACTAAACTTATCATATTTTTGCAGACTAATTATCTTAACCATTTTTCGGCGATAATTTTTATCAAAATGCTGACGTGGTATGTCACGTTATATATCTAAACATACGTGCCACAATATGTCAGCAGTCACGTCACCGGAAGAGGCTATATCACACGACACGTCAGCATGCCACATCATATTTCTGGATATACGTGGCCTCTTTTGGTGACGTGGTTGCTGATTTGTTGTACCACGTGTATTTAGACATATGACGTGATGTGCCATGTCAGTATTCTTGCAAGAGTAATCGCTGAAAATTGGTCAAGATAATTTTTTCTGCAAAAATGTGATAAATTCAGTAATATTTAAATCATGAAAAATAAGTCAGTTACTTTTAAACAATTAGACGTAAATCCAGTGATCACAGATGAAATTGATCCTATATTCTTCTGATAGGTATATATTTTGTCTACATTATATATTTTGATTACATAAAATTAAAAATCGTCTAAAAAATGTATTCAATAGCCTATACAATCGAGCCATTAGGCTAGCAGCATGATAGTTAAATCTATGCTGTGTTGCATAGCATGTTATCAATTCAGACATTTAAAACTACCTTGTAACAGAAAAATGTGTGAAGAAATCTTTTTCAATTAAGTGATCCATCAATTTATTCTTATTATTTTCTTTTTCCCTTTTTTTGTTATTTTATATACAAGTATCGATTTAATTTTTAATTTTTTCTTTTATTTAATTCAATAATTAATTGGATTTTTTTTTGTTTTGTTAATATATGTTCTTTATTAAATTTGTACATAGTAATGAATTATTCATATTGCTTTCTGATTTGCTACTGTAAACGTTGTTCCGCAATAAATTCTAAGAATTGGACTCCATAAATAGCGCTCTCTAAACTTAGCTAAGGGAGGGAGCTGTACTAATTTACTTACAATTGTATTTAATTAAAAAAAATTGAACTGTAACATACATAAATTTGATGTAGTAGGGAAATTTTAAATGTTATTAAAATCGGAGCAAATAAAAAACTGTAGAGATAAAGATATTATAGTTCGACGGGATTCAACACGATTTTTTTTAAATAATATTATTTTTATAGTTTTATATAAATATTATGAAAATATCATTATAGACCAAACATGAACCATCAAATATTACTCATAAAACATTATTCCAACGGCAGTTTCTTAGTTGAACAACTCTTATGATGCTTAGACCATGGAAGTTGGACAGTGTGTTTAATGATATTAGTAATTATATTGCCAGGATCTGAAAGGTGTATTTTGTTCATAAGCGGAGAGAGAGTAATCATTTTGCAGATGTCTTGGCAAAACAGGGTGCATAATATGGCAATGTTGATCTTGTCGCTTGGTTAAACTAGATAGGTTGATTTACTTCCGTTGAGCTGCTCTTGCTACAGTGGTGTTTTGACTAACTGCAGGGGTGATTTCTTTGCTATTTCTCTTACTATTCTGGTATCAGTGTCTCTTATCATGTCGCGGTTCTTCTCCGGGGTATTGTTCTCAATATTTGGTTGGCTTATTTCCTTTATTGATATACATTGCCTTTTGTTCCTTGCTGGATCTGTTGTTTTTGAAGTGCTAGATAGGTTGGGATATGTATTGCTGGATTGTTGCGTTGGGTTTCTGTCTAAAATATCTATAAAAAATTACCTAAATTTCAATTATTTTGTATTTATATTTATTTTTTTAAATAAAAAAATATTTTATAGATATTTTAGACAAATTTGATTTGTTTGGTTCAAATTGATTTTTTGGTTTAATCCAATTTTTACCAGTTCAATCAGTTTTTTCAGGTCTATACCAGTTTTATTCCGTTTTATACATTGAACTGAACCAATCGTCTATCATTTAGCGGTGAAACCAATCCGGTAAATTTTAACATATCCATTTGAAATTTAGCCAAGAATTTCAAAAAATAAAACAAATAATCGAGTATCATTTATCTATACATATCCATTTGAACGTGACAAACATGGCCGGGCTCCAAGGAAGCAATAGATGTGCTAGAAACGCCGCAGGCTCAACCAATTGAAGTTCTTTTAAAATCGTATATAAACCCAAAAGGGTTTTGTTTTTCAATCTTCTACAGACAACTAGAGGGCTGAACGAATCCTGAAGCTGTTCCATCAGCATTTTTACAAGATGCATCAGCTGGCTGATTCTTGTACGTCAGATTCACATCTTCCAGTTTGATTTCAGTGCATGGATTCTGAGTACTACAATCGAATTTCACTGCTACTTCTGTTGCTGATGTCCCATGGATGTCTTGGTATGTAACCTCGCTAACTTTGACACCCGATTCCTGTTTAAGAGACAAAAAGTTTTTGTTTTAGAATTCGTTTTTGTTTTGCTTTGTGACAACCTACTGAACTCGAACTCGAGACAGGACCATAGCTAGCCTTTGTTGAGTGGGTAAATTAAAAAGGGATTTATCCAAACATACCTGACCAGGACAGTTTTTGTTATTTGGACAGTAGTTTTGGTCAATGACAATGGGATTTTGGACATTGGTCATGACAGCATGTTGGAACAGTATGTTTCTTGCAAAGCCACTGCTTGGTCTTCCCCATGTTTTGATTCTTACCCCGTTTTGAGTTCCAATAAATTTAACTGTTTTAACTGTCACATTTTGTACACCAGGCTCTTCAAGATCCTTGCCCAAACTCCCAATACTGCACCAACAAAATATGGATGTCAATTAACTAACCATTATATATTTAGTGATTATACTTTGATTTATACCTAATTCCATGGCCAGGCCCACATGCTATTTCTTCAATCCACAAATTAGTTGTACCAGGACCGATTGAGATACAATCATCGCCCGTTCTAATCCTTGAATTCAAGATTGTGACGCCAGTTGATAATTGCACATGAATGCCATCGGTGTTAGGGCTGTGGCCAGAGGCGGAAACAGTAACCCCTTCAACTTTCACATTGTTGCACCCATTAATGACAATGTGAAACATTTGGCTATTTAATGAAGTCAATCCATTCACCACTATATTATTTGAATTGGAAAACCCAAGTGACTGCATTAAAACATAATTAACAAAACTGTTATTTACTAGCTCCAGGTTAGACCACCTAATACAGCCTATAATCAAGGAATTAAGCAAACGGTTGACCCTTGAATTTCTCCATTAAGACTGACTAATACCAGCCATGCATGCACTGATGAAACCAAAATGAAAGAAAAAAAAAACACTGTAACGCCTAGAGTTTTATATTCTTGATTAATAAATTTTTTGATAGACAATTACATCTTTTGGGATTAACGTTGAAATTGAATCCTGATTAATTGAAAAAATTTATCTGATTTTTAAAACTTACCGTTGCACCGGTAGGGCAGTTTTTGCCGGTTGTCTTGCAAGCCCATAAAGCAGTACCTTTAGCATCAAGAATTCCACCAGAAATTGTGACACCATTGACATACTGAAAGAAAAGCCAATTTCCAGAATTACCAATTATTCTGTAATCAGAAGGAGCCACAAGTGAACCGTCTATACGAACTAAGATTGCATTATTCTTGCATGGACCCTTAAATTCAACATTTCCCAATAAGAACCTTCCACGTGGCACATAAACTGTGGTTGCCTCATTTGAACCACAAGCTTGTCTCCATGCTGAAAGAAATGCTTTCTTTGAGTCGGTTACGCCGCCGGGTTTGGCCCCATAACTCATGACATTATATTCAACTGCTTTTGCTAAAAATGAGCTAAAGAGAATGATCATAACTTGAAGAAGCAGAGAACATGTCTGTGGTTTCACCATTTTTTTTTTCTTTTATATTAAAAGTGTTGAAGTTTGTAATGATGATGGAAAGTAAGGGGTCGTGAAGGGCGTTTATATAGAAGTTTAAAAGCAGTTTGCTGCATGAGTATATTAAATTTCTTCAGTTTAAAAAGTAACGTTGCGCCGACATTTGAGAGGGGAATTTTCACTTTCCAGAATTACCGTTTTCGTCAGTTTGTAGAAAAGGGGTTTGCTTGCAGTTCTGATTGCTTCTATTGATTGGCTTACGGCTCCATGTGAAGAATGCTCCACATCAGGACAAAATACCGTATGGGTCTTACCTCCTTTCCTTAAAAATATAGAACAAACTTTTTGGTTTTGTATCAATCCATAAATGATGACTAATAGATGTCCAAATTCTGCGATTCTCCTTCTTTTTTGGAGTGAATTTGGAAGTATTTCACTAAGCGTCAAATAAAAGTAACTGGATGCAATTAAATATAAAAATTTAAGCTATCGTAATTCATCACATATAGTGCTAATTTTTCACATACTTAGTTCTTCTTCTATTTTGACAAAATCTAATCCGCTCGGACGTTTACATGTGTTTAGACCTCGTCCTTCCATTCGTTTTTCTTTCATATAATTTAAATATTATCAATAATCATATCAAATAATTGATGGAATGAAAAGAGAATTTTCCTTCCTGATGATTTATTTAGGTATGCATAGCAAGTCATTTGGTGAATTTTTATTCAATTTACAATATTGAAAAAAAAAATTATAAAAATTATTTGGTGATGAAAATGAATATTCATTGTTATCCTGTTGATGAAAGAAAATTCACAAAGTCTACTTTTAAAATTATGCTGCTTCAACTCAATTTAAAAACTTTTACTTTGCGACACATGATAACAAGCAGCAAAATAGAATGGCATATAAATCATTTTATATTATTATTATTATTATTATTATTATTATTATTATTAAACACGAAATATGGACGTATATGGATTTTAAAAAAACATAAAAAGGAGCAAGCTTAACGTAACACATAAAACATCTCGCTTTAGCCAGAAGTATCAACAGTTCGTCATCCATTTTCTTCCTTTTCCGGTTAATATGATATGTTTCCTTCCTTCTTCTTCTTCTTCTTCATTTTTTTTTTTTTTGTGTAAAATTTAAAAAGTCTTTAAGATTTTTAAAATTGGACCTATTTTGCCTTTCTTTTAATGCTGTTATTTGAGGACGATTAAAGATATACAAGTGGACTTTTAGCTGATGACAATACGTACATTGGGCGTATATATGTTTGAACTATCAAGTTATTCATGTCACCTATCCACATTATTAATGTGCCTTTTGCTCTCCCTTAACCTACAATTTAAAGGTACTTTTTTTTTTTCTAATAACTTCTTTTTCCTTTAATAGTTTGTCAATAACACTATTTTGCTCTTGAAATTCTTTTTTCTAATTAAAAATCTACTTAAAATTTGTTTGAGTTTAATTCAAATTTCATTTTCTATTATTCTTAAATTTAATATACAAATTTTACAAAATAAATGTGACAATAAAAAAAATACATAACATATATATAAATCAACTTTTAACAAAATAAATAAAAGTACTCTAAAAATGAAAATTTTTATTTTTTTAATGTATTTCTTAACTAGATATATACTGCTATTGTTTAATAGGAATTTGGTTAGTAGAAAGGAGGTCCTTGTGGGTTGGAATTCGGCTCCCCCATATTGGGTTGTGCTTAACATGAACGGTTGTTTTTGCAGGTCTGTTCTCAAAATTTCAACAGGAGGTATTTTTAGAGACTGGTTAGGCAGATGGTTAGGTGGATATCAACATTTGTTGGTGGTACCAATCCTTTTTTTTTTGCTGAAATTTGGGGCGTTCTTTTGGGTCTTTCAGGAAGCCTAGAGAAGGAGGTGGAGAAAAATAGTATTTCAGATCAATAATAAAAGTGTGGTTTTGATTATTTTGGGCAATTCTAATTTCCATCTTGCTCATAATTCTATTATTTTGCGTATTTAAGAACTTTTACATCGTGAGTGAAATATTGAGATTTATCATGTATTCAGAGAAGCCAATATTGCTGCTGACTTTCTTGCCAACTGGATATTAAATCAAGATACTCACTTTGTTTGCCATTATTCCCAACCAGTTGGTTTTCATGACATTTTAGCTATTGATGCTATGGGTAACATGTTTCTTAGGATGGTTCCTAGCTAGCAGTCTGTTGTCTTCTTTTCTTTCTTCTTCTTCAAAAAATAAATAAATAAATCCTTCAAAGTTATGCAAACATTTTTTTTCATATTATTAAGAAGGAAAAAAAATCCAATTAAAAAATATTGAGACAATAAAATTTTTCAATTTCTAGAGTACTTTTATTTGTTTTACTTTGTTAAAAAGAATATATATATATATATATATATATATATATATATATATATATATATATATATATATATATATATATATATATATATATACACTATCATATTTACCGCATAAAATCTATATATATTATGAAAGATTTAGATCCTTAATTATTTTGTATTCAACCGTTGGAGTATAAAAGGAGAAAGTACAAGATGCAGTTACAACAGAAAAGTTTGAATTACAATGAAATCGTTGAACAATTCAAAATAATATTTTCCTATTATTCGGGTAACAGCTTGGTAACTAAATGATTCCCGTATCACTCCCCCTCAAGATGATGGTGGTTGCACCAGCAACTTGTCACGCAATTGTAAGAACCGAGCCTTGGATAATGGCTTGGTGAATATGTCAGCGGTTTGATCAAGAGTGGGAATGTAACAGACACGAATTTCCTTCTTAGCTACCTTGTCCCGAACAAAATGGAAATCTATTTCCAAGTGCTTTGAACGTTCATGAAAGATTGGATTTGCTGTTAAATAAGTGGCTCCTAAATTATCACACCAGAGAGTCGGTGGTTTGCTAGTGGGGCACCCAATTTCCTGTAATAACATTTTGAGCCAAAGTATCTCAGAAGCAAGGGAGGCAAGAGCACGATACTCTGCTTCTGTGGAAGAACGGGAAACAGTTCTCTGTTTTCTTGCCCGCCAGGATACTAAGTTGGGTCCAAGATAAACAGCAAAGCCAGAAGTGGATTTACGATCATCAAGATCTCCACCCCAGTCAGCATCCGAATAGCCAAAAAGCTCAAGAGATTTCCCAAATTGAAAGAACAAGCCATGTGTAGGAGTTGATTTTAGATACCTCAGCACACGTTTGACAGCTGCCCAATGAGTAACTGTAGGTTTATGCATAAATTGGCTGACTTTAGTGACTGCAAAACTGATGTCTGGTCTGGTGATGGTGGCATACTGTAAGCCTCCTACAATGCTCCGATAAAGACTTGGATCAGCAAAAGGTTCTCCAGCGTCTAGGCTTAAACGAGCCGATGTACAAGATGGTGTAGATATACCATTTGCGTCAGCCATTTGAGCACGTGCAAGGAGATCTTTTATGTATTTTTGCTGATTTAGAAGAAGATTATTGGTTGTCCACGTAGCTTCCAATCCAAGAAAATAAGATAATTGTCCCAGATCACGAATTGCAAACTGATGTTCAAGTTGACCAACAAGTTTAGTAATTGCATGAGTACTATTGCCAGTCACAAGTATGTCATCGACATAAATGAGGCAAAATAGTCGAACACCATTGGAGTTGAAACAGTAAAGAGATGAATCCGCTTTGGAACTAACAAAACCGATTTTAACAAGTGCATCTGTTAAGCACCGATGCCACATGCGGGGTGCTTGTTTCAGACCATACAAACTCTTCTTCAATCGACAAACATGATTAGATAGCTGAGGATGAACAAAACCAGGGGGCTGTTGCATATAGATGATTTCATCAAGGGAACCATGTAAGAACGCATTGGAAACATCCAAATGTTTAACAGTCCAGCCTTTAGAAACAGCAAGTGATAACAGAACCCGTATAGTTGTGGGTTTTATTACTGGGCTACAAGTTTGGTCAAATTCAAGGCCAGGTCGTTGGTGGTATCCTTTGGCAACTAAGCGTGCCTTATATCGATCAACCGAACCATCTGAATGGAACTTTATACGAAAAACCCATCGGCAACCAATGACATTGGAGACATTTTCTGAGGGAACTAGCTCCCATGTGCCATTAGTAACTAAAGCATTATATTCATTACGCATTGCCTCACGCCACTGTGTATTTTTGAAAGCTTGTGTATAGCAGGTAGGTGTTTCACTGCGAACAGCTGCATGCATGTTTCGTGGCTTTATTTTTCCCGTTTGTGTCCTAGTGACCATTTTGTGTGTTTTGGTGGGTGCTGGTAAAGGTTGGGATGAGGAAGATTTGGATGTAGTGGGCACGTTGTATTTAGAAAAATCAACTGCTAATGGTATTGGCGGTAAGGTAGGGGTTGATTGGATAATGTGCTGTAAGAAATGTTTATTGGGTACATAGGGAATTATAGCACGGGATAGATCATTAGTTGTAGGAATGACTGATGTGTGTGATGCATCTGAATTTGTAGGTGGCTCATGTGTGCGAGCAGTTGGTGGAATGGCTGTGAACGGTTCTTTTAAGGCAGGAAACGTGACTGAAACTTTTGAGCTAGACTGGCTGGTTGTTGTTGAGTTGCAACACTCACGAGCTAACTCCGGATAGGGAAATTTCTGCTCATTAAATACAACATGTCGTGAGATAAAGATTTTATTAGTAAGTAAATCAAAACAACGATAGCCTTTGTGAACTTTGCTATAACCAAGGAAAATACATTTACGAGATCGAGGAAGCAGTTTGTGTGAGTTATATGGTTTCAACCAAGGATAGCATAGACAGCCAAATGGTCGAAACATGTGATAATCAGGAGGTGAACCAAATAGCTTCTCATATGGTGTATAGAAATTGATAGTGCAAGCTGGCAAACGATTGATAACATGCAAAGCACAATCGAAGGCATAAGTCCAAAATGTGTTTGGTAATTTAGCATGATGAAGAAGTGAAAGACCTGTTTCGACTATATGACGGTGTTTTCGTTCAGCACACCCATTTTGCTCAGGTGTGTATGGACAAGAGGTTCGGTGATTTATTCCATTGGAGGACAAGTAGGTTGTTAGAGCTTGGAATTCTCCTCCCCAATCTGATTGGAAGGTTTTAATTGGCTTATTAAAAAATTTTTCAACAAGTGTTCGAAACTTGATGAATACACTTAGAACTTCAGATTTATACTTCACAAAGTAAATCCAAGAAAATTTACTATAGTGATCATAAAAAAGAACATAGAATCGACAATTATCATGTGAAGTAATAGGTGCTGGACCCCATACATCTGAACAAACCAATTCCAAAGGATCATTAGCAACAAAATTAGATTGTGTAAAAGGAAGGCGATGAGCTTTACTAACACAACATGAATCACAGAGAAGATTTGATTTGTCATTGAAAAAAGAAATTTTATTCATGGATAATGCTTTCTTAATTATTGGGAAATTTGCATGGCCCAAACGAGCATGCCACAAAGGAAGAGAAATATGAAAAGCTCTAACTTTAACTAATGAAGTTGGTGGAGTGGTCATGGTGTATAATCCATCCTTATTCGTTCCTCAATAAATCTCCTTCTTTGTCGTCAAATCCTTCAAAACAAAGTGGTTAGCAAAGAATTCAACAGAAATAGGATTGGAACGAGTTAGAGATGATACAGATAATAAGTTATGAACAGTTTTGGGAACATGGAGAATATCTTTAA
This sequence comes from Excoecaria agallocha, assembly GCA_037975025.1. Taxonomy (NCBI): domain Eukaryota; kingdom Viridiplantae; phylum Streptophyta; class Magnoliopsida; order Malpighiales; family Euphorbiaceae; genus Excoecaria; species Excoecaria agallocha. The sequence goes on along the minus strand of CM075821.1, from coordinate 32,378,166 downwards.
ACATAACTGTTGAATGAGAAAGTTGAATGTTTGAATGACCAACATGAGAAATAGGGATTTTGTTTCCATTACCTACTGTAACCTCTTCTGGACCGTTATATTCTGAATGAACTGCTAGATTTCCCAGGTCTGAAGTAAGATGATGAGTGGCACCGGAATCAACAAGCCAGTCAGTCGAGCTTGAGTTGGAAGTAGCAGCCACGTTGGAGGCTGGTTTGAAGGAATTTCTGGAGTTGCGATTGAATTTTGGGGATGGATACTGCCTTGCAATGTGACCAGTTCCTTTGCAGTTATGACAAGTTAAAGAACTGACATCGAGGGAAGCAGCAGCTGTGACATTTGATCGATTGAGTTGTTGATGATAGCTGCCACGACCACGTCCTCTTCCACGAGTATTACTGCGTGCTGAGAAATTCACAGATGGTATAAATGAGGAAACAGAGGATTCACGGGAGAGTTGTCTTTCCTCACTTAGGAGCAGACCAGTCAAGTCATCAAACGAAACAGACTCCAATCTTGCTTCAAGAGCACGTACAAATGGTCGATATGCTGGACCAAGTCCATCAAGTATTGCTTCTACTAAATCATCTTCAAGAACCGGATGTTGGAGAGCAGTAAGTTGGTCACTGATTAGTTTGGCAAACTGTAAGTAATTCGAGATACTATCATTCTCTCGTCGTAAATTATGCAAACGATGCTTCAAATCTCTTATTTGAGATCGAGAGCCAGTGGAGTAAGCTTTGGCAAGCCGTGTCCATGCTACACTTGCTGTCTCAGCTCCAACGACTTGAGGTAATACTCCATCAGATAATGACGAAATAATCCAGCTAAGGACCTGCTGGTCCTGTTGTTCCCATACTTCATAGGCCGGATTAACAGCTCCGGAGGGCAACTCCTTGGGAGGAGGAGGAGTGGTTGCATCAACATGATGTGCCAACCTATGACCTTTCAAGAGAGGCATAAGCTGCGTTTTCCACAGCAGGTAATTGGTTGAGGTGAGTTTGTGAGGGATTTGATGAGTTATGGGATGAATTGTGTTGTTTTCGGTTCTTGGGTTGCTGCCGTTGGTGGCCATTTTCTTTCTTTCTTTTTGGAAAAAAAAAATTCAGGGTTATTAGACCTCTAAAGCTCTGATACCATGAAAGATTTAGATCCTTAATTATTTTGTATTCAACCGTTGGAGTATAAAAGGAGAAAGTACAAGATGCAGTTACAACAGAAAAGTTTGAATTACAATGAAATCGTTGAACAATTCAAAATAATATTTTCCTATTATTCGGGTAACAGCTTGGTAACTAAATGATTCCCGTATCATATTACTCATAAGAAATAATAGAAAATTAAGTAAAAATTAAATTTAAGCAATTTTTTTTTATGTAGATTTTGTAAAGAAAAATTGAAATGTAAGCGAAATAGCTACTTTTACAAATCGTGAAAAGTAAATCAGTATTTTTAAATTATGGATAACTGGAGAGCATGACAAGTTTATTAATGATATAAACTAACAGTTCATACAAGTGTGCATAGAGTTGCCACATCGACATCTACGTCAGCACTATTAGTCTTCCATAAATGGCATTAAAAAAAATTAATAATTTTTTTTGACAAATTATAGAAGCAAAATAGTAACTTCTCTCAGAAAACCCATGTCAATCAATTATAATTTTATTTGATTTTACGTAGAACAAAAGCCACAAATCCTACTTAGGACATATGGCCTTTGTGTACAGCGTAATCGTGAATTGGAAGACTGATTGTTGATGATAAATCCATGCATAATAGTCAACCTAATTCGTTTATAATAAGTTAAAACAAACCAGGTTTCTACTCCTTTAAAAACACAAGTTCATGAACATATGTATCATTAAGAATTGAATTTTCCTATGCTAATTCCAAATCAAATCCCACTAACTCTCACGATTTAAAATAAAAATCAAAAAAGGAAATTAAATAGCTGTTGGTCCATTCAGTTCGATTTTCCATGGCCAATGTAATCACTTTAAACCATATTAAGCAACCTCGTACATACACCTGTCCTATTTGATTCATTAATAAATCATGAAAGGATAAACTTGCAACTTCGCTTTTACCATGTTGGCCTCATCTCCCACATGCTTTTGATATTGTTTTTATTATAATTATTATTTGTTAAAAGATAATTCATATGGAGGTCTCCTACACTTTTTTATTCTTCAAATTCTAGGGACTGTTATCGTTATTTTTATTTTATTTTTTTCTTTTTTTAAATGATCGTTGTCGTTATTGTTAGAAGTTGCTGAGAAATGGATTAAAAATGCAACCTAAGTATGCATTATTGAAATATTTTGGTGTGTTTGGATAATACATCATTTCTCTGAAAATTATCACATTTTACTAGATTATTCTTGAACTAATTGAATAACATATTAGTTCCATGAATTTATTTAAACTATAATATTATTTTTCTAAGTTTGTTGAAAAATATGAATGTTTGGTTTTCACATGTTTTTTCTCAAGTATTACATGCCTTGTGAAGATATTGTGATATTTTCAATACATTTAGAAGACTAATATAATACTTTATTAGTTTAGAAATAATATGTTATACAATATATAATAGTAAATAGGAGTAGCTTAAGGAGAAATTTGGGATTTTTTTTATATATATTTGGGGTATTTTTAAAAAAATATTTAGAGTTTTGGGGTTACAGTAAAAAAAAATTAAAAAAATAGAGTGTTAATTTAAAGACCCAAACTATACCCTAGTAGGAATATGATGTATTCATGGGTGTATGTAGAGTGAATAATAACAGTTATGTAAGTTAGTAATCGGTTCGGAACATAACCAGTATTAATGTAATTTTCAAAGGATGATTCGATAATTTGTTTAAATTAAAATGTAAATGTATAAACAGTATAATTTATGGGTTAATATGCAATTGAGATAAGAGTTTCATGCAATTAACCAACTAAAGGAAGGTTAGGGACTAAATCATAAATAAAGGAAAGTTAAAAAGGTGTAGCTAATGAGAAATCAACAAATTGGCCTTCTAGAAGGGGGGGAAACCTTTATTGGAGCAAATTTTTCTGCTTTTGGATAGTTTTGGCCGGTCATTCTTGGCCTAAAAAAACAAGCTTTCTGCTCCTCTATTCTTCTCTCTTCCCCTTCTTCCTCTCTCAAGCTTCAAAAAGAAATTTAGCTTTTGATTGGAAATGAGTTAAACAGAAAGAGAGAATTTATAGCCTAAAGGTGTCAATGTGAGTAACAATAAGCTTTTCTCTTCTAATTTTTCTCTGCACACATTCTAGATTAAGATATTAATAGTTGAATGGTGATTTAAATGATGTTTTTGTGAGAATAACTGGAGAAATTCAGGACAAGGGTGTAATGACCACTACAAAAAAAAGCGAATTAGCGACTAAATTTAGCGACGGATTATTTCCGTCGCTAATTAGCGACGGATTAGCGACTATTTTTAGTTTTAGTCGTGGAAATGTATTTGTCATAAATTTAGCGACGAAATAGCGACTAAACACATAAAATAGTCGCTAAATTTGGCGGGAAAGAATGGCGCCTTTTTTGCGACGGATTAGCGACGGTAAATTTTGTCGCTAAAATTGTTTCTATATTTTCAATTTTTAAATTAAGTTTCAGAAAAATAGCGACGGAAATGCGTCGCAATTTGCGTCGCTAAATTTATTTTATATTATATTATATTATATTATTTATCTATTTTCATTTAAATTTTTAAATAGATTTATAATTTTATTTATTTATTTTACCAAACATTATAATATTAATAAAAAATATACATACATATTTATGTTTACTAATTACTTTTAATAATTTTTTTAAAAAATATTTTATATGATATTATTTGCCTATTTTTCAAAAATTTATAATTTCAATTATTCCAAATATTATAATATAAATGAAAAATAAAAATACATATTTATCATTACTAATTAAGATTAAATTATAATATTAATAAAAAATTTATATGCATATTTATGGTTAATAATTATTTTAAATAATTTAATTTTACACATAAACTATGTGTTACAATTATTATAATTACATTATGAAGATTAATAAAAATAAATATTTGTAAAATAGTAATATAAAACTTATTATCTTATTTAAAATATTTATGAAAAATTTTGAATTTTTTTTTATTTTGTAAAATTTTGATCAAATATTAAATTATTAGAAATTCTAATTATATGTATTTATCAAAACATCCTTGAATATAAAGATAAAATAATGAAAATTGACGGGCACATTATAATTTTTTAATTTTATTTTTTTTACTTGCAATCGTATTAATTATGTTATAATTATAATGCCCCAAAACTCGAGTGACCTGAGAATTTTGAACGGTGAAAATTAGTTTTTAAGGTTTGATTTTTAATGTCCTAAATCATATTAATTCATCTTTCTCTTCCATCTTTTTTGACGTTTAGGTAGGTATTTGCCATTAGATCGGACTGATTTTTTGTGAGTACATTCAAAACTCCTTATTGTTAATTTTGAACGGTGAAGATTAGTTTTTAAGGTCTGTAAGTTCAGTTTTTGTTGCAAAGAATAGGCTATTTTCTAGATTTTTTACGTAATGACCAATTTTGTATACGAAAACGTTCGGAAAATCATTTGCCGTTAGATTGACTTGATTTTTGGTTACTACGTTTGAAACTTCTTGTTGTTAATTTTGAACGGTGAAGATTAGTTTTTAAAGTCTGTAAGTTTAGTTTTTGTTGCAAAAAAAGACTATTTTCTGGATTTTTTACATAATGACTAGTTTTGTATGTGAAAACGATCGAAAAACCATTTGCCATTAGATCGGCCTAATTTTTGGTGAGTACGTTCGAAACTCGCTGTTGTTAATTTTGAGCGGTGAAGATTAGTTTTTAAGGTCTGTAAATTCAATATTTGTTGCAAAAAATAGATTGTTTTTTGGATTTTTTACATTATGATCAGTTTTGTATACGAATCGAAAAATCATTTGTCGTTAGATCGGCCTGATTTTTGGTGAGTATGGCTGAAACTCCTTGTTGTTAATTTTGAACGGTGAAGATCGTGTTTGTTACTTTCTAACCCTATCCGATTTACTTTGTACAGAAGTTGCAATTAAGGGTTCTTTGTTCTTCTCTCTCTAATGTTTGTGTAACACCCCAACTTATCATAATAAATATAAATTTATGTCCAGTTATATTTAATGGTTATGTAACGTCCCAAAATTTGAGTCGTCTGACAGTAATATTTAATATATGAGCAGTACTTCTGATACCGATTTACGAGGATCAATTTATTGAGAAAATTATACAAGTGAGTATAATTTAAAGGTTGGTGTATATATATACAATAAAATACCCACTTTGAATTATTTCAAGATAATAACATCCAATTTATAATAAATTCAAACATTAAATATACTTTAGAGTAATATAAGTCTATTTTAGATTCGAACTCCCGCTCTGATATCATTTTTATTATATATTTAAATAAACTTAGCAAAATTAAAAAAAATTGCAGACAAATGGATTTAATTAATTGAAAGACTTCCCAAACATTAGGAGTAATAACAATAATTTGAACTTAAAACAAAATTTAAGAAGTAATAACAATGAATTAAAATGAATAAATGTATAATAATCATTAAAATAACTAAAATAATAATAATAATAATAATAATAAGACTAAAATTTCTTATTGGCTAATAATAATAATAATAATAATAATAATAATAATAATAATAATAATAATAATAATAATAATAATAATAATTGAAATCAATCTCCGGAATATTTCAGATGAAAAATGCATATTTGGCTCCTGTTTGAATAATTGAAATAACACCTAATTTATGTGGACATAGATTTATGAAAGAGTATAACTTTTAAATAAAAATAAGAAAAGAATAGGAAAGGGAGGAGAGGGGATCGAATGAAGGCAGTATCGGAGAAGCGAGATGAGAGAGAGAGAGAATCCGGCCACCACTCGTCAACCCCCCTTGCCGCTTCTGTTCCGCCGTCAGTCCAGCCGTCACCATCTCTAAAACAAAGATGAAGAAATGGGACCAAACAAAGATGAAGAAATGGGACCAAACAAAGATGAACAAATGGGGCTAAACAAAGATGAAGAGCTCACGGTACATTCAAATTCTTCATAGTAGCACTGTTTTTTCTTTTTCTTTTCATCTAGTCATTTGGCAATTCACTTCAAAGGCAAATAAACAGTAAATCAATATGGGATTGTTACTGAGTTGTGCATCTGTTATGCTCTTTACATGTGACTTGTAGCTGATAATTCTGTCTACATTTCTATGTTTTTGTGCATGCATGTAGATTGAAATTTTTGGTTATGCTTCTTGCTTGCAATATGGGATTGTTTGTGTTCAGATGATTGAAATTTTGCATCAATATATACTGTAAAATTTTTATATTTAGTAGAATATGCAGGTGAATGCATTTATGATGTTCATTTCATTACTTTGTGGCTTAAACCTGGGTTCCGTTTTTGAGTTGTTGGCAATTGAGTATTTCTTATTTAGCCTTTTTGAAAATGCTTTGTTAAAGATCAGTTCCTTATTTTTAATCTCATATTTGAGCGCTGGAGACATCACCAGAGACCATATCTGCATTATTGCTTGGCCTTGAATATGTAATTAACATTTCATACATTAATGACATAGAGGCTTTAAGGGATGGAATTCTGTTTGGTCTGGTAATAAAAAAGGCTATAATTATTTATGGATGCAGATGAAGTCAAAAAGTTGTGAATAGTTATTGTGGAATTTGTACAAGTTTTATGAAAATGATTTTTTTTTACCTCCACTCACACTTAATTATCTCCTAATATAAAGCAATGGTAGAGTCATCTATTATTACTGTATGCTAGCATGGTTAAGAGTTAATGACTCTATTATTACTGTATGCTAGCCATGGTAGAGTCATCTATTATTACTGTATGCTAGCATGGTAGAGTCATCAATTCATTTAATAATTACAGATAATGATACAGTGGTAGAGTCATCTATTATTACTCTTCTACTTCTTTTTAAATCGTTTTGCAGTCACATGTATTGATTTTCTTGCTGTTAGAGTTGATGACATAACGCTGTTCCAGTCAATTGAATTGAACTGCGATTCATACATTCCATTTATTACTATTTTACATCTCCTAGATTTGACATTCTCTATTTATTTCCCTTTTTGGTGGAAACACTGGCAGTGATTGTGGGAGAGATTGCCAATTTTGTAGCTTGATCTTTCATCTCAACAAATTCTGAACAAGTGAAAAAGACATTTGTAACTTGATCTCTGTTTTTACATAATATAATTTGCAGGTTGGAACCTTCCTCCCAATGTTCTAGGATTATAACCATGAGCTTTCATCAGCGCACAGACATCAATGGAGTTAGTTGGAAGGAGGTTTCAATCGTGGAACTTTTTAAAATTGCCATCGCCACTATTTACTTATTGTTTTATTTGAACATTATCGTTAATGTTAATTTGGATGTTATTTTTAATATTATTGTTTATTGTTTAGGATGATACTTTGTGGAGTCACAAAGTCTTTATTACTTCAAGTAATTTATAATTCTATATTAGTTATGAATTGATATTATGTTTTATATTATAAATTTATAAATTACATTTGGATTTGTATTTACATATTTATGTATGGTCTCTATTAAATATTAGGTAAACAATGAATTAATGTATTGTTTAATTATATGTAAAAAAATAAATTCATAAATTTGAAAAATTTAACATTATTAATATAGCGACATAATAGCGACGAGTGTACTAGTCGTTAAAAATATGCTAATTCAGTAAATAAACATATATTAGCGACAATAACAGCGACTCCAAAGTTCGTCGGTAATTTTTAGCGACTAAAAATAGCGACGAAATATTATGTCGCTAAAATATTCTTAATATATTAGCGACTGATTTTAGGGGTTAATTAGCGACGGTTTTTAATTTTAGCGACGAAAATTTTGTCGCTAAATTTAGCGACTGTTTTCCGTTTTAGTCGCTAAAATCGCCAGCGACGGCCAAATAGCGACAAACCGTCGTTCCGTCGCTATATTTAATTAGCGACGGAATTTCATTAAATAGCGACGGAAATGTCCGTCGCTAATTCCCTGTTTTTTTGTAGTGGACTATACTAGATAATTCTAATTACTATTACTAATTACATTCCATTAACCATATGAGTCATCTGTTAATGATGCATATAGATATATACATACATATATACTTTATAAATCATATAAGAGTAAGTTTAATATGTTAACATGCTGCTGGTTATTAATTACAAAACTTGATAATTACATGATTTTAATACAAAATACATTATCATATAACCAAAAAGACACAAAATTGAATCTCGTACTTCAAAATGATTCTTCCTAATCTGATGTTGGCTTCTGAGATTGTTGGCTTTGTCCCTGAAAAAAGGTCTAGACCGCGAACCTACATGGATAAACACTCATGCTAAGCTATAAAGCTTAGAGGGGAACAGAAATAACAAGTTGATAACCACTCATAGTGGTTATCACTAAGCATACAACAATAATAATTAATAAAATGTATTACTTATTAGGAAACTAATACTAAGTACATTATTGGAAAAATAAAAATAACCATGACATTTAATCATAATAATAAAAGATTGCAAACTATGTATACATATCATTCATTTTATAAATTGCCTGCTTAAATTTTTGTGGGTGTGGATAACGGGTGCTGTGGATACCATAAGGTATCAAATCTGTAAATACCCGAAGGTATTAAATATGTGGACCCAATCGGGTCAGAATTGTGGTCTCATTTAGAGACATATTGTGGACTCATAAGAGTCAGATTATAGCAGCTGCAACTATAATCCTATAGGCATGCCTATCTATCCACCACCAAGTTTTTATGTGTAGGCAAAACAAACCATATCACATATATCATTAATTCTTATTAATGCATTTCGATACAAGATAAATTAACTCAGGTTTATCATCATATAGCTTTGTAACTAACAGTTACCAAGTAATAGCCATTATAAACATTTATGTATCTATATACAAGCAATCATATACATATATTAAATATTACAATGCTTTTCCTCTATAGTCCTTTTTAATTCATATGGTTAAAGGGGTATATTACCCTATACTTTTATATTCAAATTGATTTACTAACTTAGAAAGGGCTTAGGTAGGTTTAGGCACCATATGGAATCATAAAATTCCAAGTATCAAAATATAAGGAGGGGTCACGATTACTACCAAAATCATGGTAATCATGAGCCAAGTTATTCAATAGGGGTCATGATTACTACCCAATTCCTAGTAACCGTGACATAGGTTGCTCTTCGGTTCTAGACTAAATGCTACCTACCTCACGGTTACTAGCCCTTGGATGGTAACCGTGAAGTAAGGCTACGTAAATGGGTCACGGTTACTATAAATTTCTTAGTAACTGTGAGCTAGGATGGGTTTTGGTTTTGGACTGAAAACTGGGGTGGCTCACGGTTACTACCAAAAAGCTAGTAACCATGATGCCCTAATATGCCCAATGACAGATTTCCAGTTTCGGGTTCTAAGCTAATTTTGACCCGTAAAACTATATTTTCAGCCCAAATGCCCTTACAAAGTTGTAGGCCTATGTTTCTAGTTTCCAAAATACCAAAAATCATCTCAATAAAACATGTAAATCTTAAGATATGAAAAGAAAACCACAGGCTACTCACAAAAATGAGGTAACAGCCATAACCAGATTTCAACACAAAATTTCACCATCATGCAGTGAAAATCAGCTCTCAGTTTCTTCTAACAAAATCAAGATATGTGTGTCTAGTTTCTATACCAACTAAAATTTCCTCATTTGAATAACTATAACTCAAGATATAGCCAAAAGAGTACGGACTGATCCTTTGATTCTCAAAACAGATTTTTATATCATTCAACAAAACTTGCATCTTTCATCTCTAAATCACTTTCAAGCTTAAGATCCACATATAAAACATATAATAGATATGATAAATACATCTCCCATGTCCAAAAACTTATGCACACACACACAACCATGCAAGTTCCCATACATTTTTAAAGCTCCAAATCTTTCCTTCACTCTTGGATGGCTTCCTTTCCATTCTTTTTGTTAGATTCTCCTTCTAAGAAATAAGAATACTATTATGAAAATCTATCACTTTAATCAATGAATAACATATAACAAAGAATAAGCAAGGATACCTTAAGAGCAAAATTAACTAAATCTTCTTCTTTTTGCCAAAAACCCAAGAGATCCTAGAGAGAGAGAGTTTTAGAGAGAGACTTTAGGGTTTGAGAGAGGATGAAAATGAAGAAGGAGACCACTTACCTTGGCCGGCCACCTCTCCTAAAATATCTCCCTCTCCCTCTATTTTATTGGACCAAATGTCACTTACATGGAAAAATTACCCTTTGGTCCTTAACTTTCTTTTATTTCTAATTATGCCCCAAAACTAACCCTTTCACTTTTTAATTGGGTCCCTCTCTAAGCATTTACACTTACTTTAGCATAGACCCTAATTAAAAATTAGTGAAAATTCTCCCAGAGTATAATGAGGGGCATAATAAATTAAGGGCTTTGAATGAAAGGATATGAGCATTAAAAGCTTTGGGATTACTTAATATTGTATATGTGATGGTTATGTGTTTTTACTGAAAAATTATGAGCTTGGGATGTTATCATGATGATTGATGATGAGGTTGTTGTGGAAAAATGAAAATTGGCATAAAAAGCAATTTTGGGCAAATTCTGTCTAGAGGTTCACTTGAACCCATTTCTGTAATTTGGCTATATCTTGAATTATAGACCTCCAACTTGGGTGATTCCAATTGAAAATTAAACTTAAGTTATAGAAATAAAAATTTTAGGAAAAACCAAATTCTAATTCTATCTATAGGTCCGTCAAAATTATGCTTAAATTAGGTGATCTGATCTTATCCTAGTTTCTAGAGCAACTTGTGTTCTTTAGGTATATCTCATGATCTACAAGTCATATTGGCTTGATTTTTGATGTTTTAAAAACTAGAAACATAAAAGAACAACTTTGTAGAAGACCATATTGCCTGAAAATGTCATTTAATAAATCTAAAATAGCATACAAATTGAATTTGAAAATCTGTCTTTAGGATTTTGAAGCAGAATGGTACCTCATAGTCATAACAAATAAGTTACCATTGTGACCCCCTTCCAGAACCTAATATGCATCTATCTCATGGTTACAACCAATAAACAGCCATTGTGACCCTCTCTTGTTTCCTCTTTCACTTGATTTTTAGGTCCCGAAATATCACCAAAACTTACCCGGACTTCCTCTAATACTTTTAAAGTATTTTAGACATAAAAATAAGGGCACAATATGACATGAAATGTATAAAACCAATATGACATGAAATGTGTAAAACATATGTTGGGTTATTGAAATAAATGAATATGAATATTTGTATGCATAGTATTACATGTCATATGATGAATGATAGTAAGTTGTGTTATTTGGTATGTGATGGTTGTGAAGTAATGTATGCCCATGTTTCTAGATATATTATGTTTTAATATGAGCATGGCCTACTAGAGTCTAAGTTGTGGGTAAATAAGCATGCTTAGAAGGGTTATAGCTGTTATTCTATTAGACACTTCTACGTCTTCTGTTAGAGGTTGTACCTCTCTCGTTAGAGACAATATTGATGAAATATGACATGGTATGGTAATCATGATAGCACAGCGGAAAAACAAAAATTTTTATCATACATACCATACATATCCAAAGATAGAATCGAAACATGCAATTTTAGGGTTATCGAACTTACAACTTTTGATGCCTTTTCGATTTTGATTCCGGTGATGGCCAGCAACTAAGATGGCTTTGTCTGCCTTAGATCTCGATCACCAATGCCAAGGAATGACCTTTTGTGCCACTCCCTCTATTCTCACACACACAATTGCACCGTCGGCTTAAAAACGAGATTGCTAGATCTCTTTTTCGGTATTGTGTAAGGGTTATAGTTTGAAGCTACAAAACTTGATTTTGTACTTCTCTTAGGTTGCTATGACTACCCAAGATCACAAGAGAATGAGGAACTATCCTTTCTCCTTGTGAAAATTGGCTAAAGAATTCTTGAGAGAGAGAGAGAGATGAAGTTCACGCAAAAAACTAGAATCAAAGACTAGGGTTTTACGCTTTTTTTACCAAGAAATATATATCCTCTTTCCTTTAAGTGATTGATCTCAAATATATTACCTTAAGATAATTAAAATTTGCCTTTATCACTTAATTAAAATAAGAAATATTTATTGATAAAAACTCTTTCAATTTATCCAAGATAAAATCAAAAGTCATTTAATCAAATAATATCACTTAAAAGATAAGACATTTAAATCTAATAAATCACTTAAATAAAAACTATACATGTGCCGAAATTCCTTGTGATTTCTCTTAGGAATTTCGGCCACATCATACTTCATCTAGATGATTTAATTAGATAAATATTTCTTTAGGCTTTAATACTCAATTAATTAAATTAATACTTGACATTTAATTAATTGAAATTAAACCTTGTGGGCTGAATTTCTCTCTCTCATGGACCAAAGCCCAATAGCAATTTTATAACCCATTACATACATTAATTTGACTTTAATTAAAAGCCCAAATTAATGCCCAATACTTAATTTAAGTATTTTAAGCCCAATGCTTTGTGTGCGATCCTATAGGTCCATTTAATGTTGGCAATGAATTAATAAATTAATTCAAAGGCTATATATATTCTCTAGCAAGATATTATAGCATTCCAAATTAAATGAAAATGCATATGGCATTTGGTGACCTAATGCAATTTTGCATAGTCCCTTACCCACAAATATCAGAATTAATATAAGGCATGGAACTAGTCATCCTTATATATTTTAATTCCTTTCTTGATATTCCAGTGCCACTGAACTCTCAGATAAATAATGATTACTCATTATTTCATCTCGGTATGGCCATACACTTCTCAGTTCACTGATCAAGTGGCCGGTGATATTTTCTCTCTTATCGAGAGGGGTAATCCCTTCACTTCTCTCATGCTCTCTAACATGAATCAATGCATACCCAATCATACCCGTACTTGTCACTCTATTACGAGCACGTTAGGTGTATGTCAAAGTACACAGTAATTCATAAAGAGTTTCATAGAGATTTCAGGTCTAAGAACTCCGATACAAAACGTGCATATGAGAAACACTTATGACTTGTACCATGTAGTGTTCTCATGAGCGGATCGAATCCAGATACCATGTTCCTTAACATGTATCTATGATCTCTGATTGACACTCTTGTCCTAATGATCCGTAAGACAGAACTCATAGTATCAGAGAGAGCATACTAGTCTTAATTCATTTGTTATTCCCATAACAATGACTGACTAGGGATATTTAGAATGAAGTCCCATTTGTTTCAAGGTCTTACAATCCATGTGCCTCACACATGATAACTTAAACCGAAATGACATTCTTGGATAGTTTTATCAATTGACATGCACAGGTATTCAAAAGATAAAAACAAATGCCTCATTTTATTAACTAAGTGTTTTATTACAATGTATTGGGGCTAGGGCTTACACTAACAAATATCTCTTCTGATTTTTTATTCTGACAACTAATTTAGAGGCAATGCCGCTTCTGTATGGATACTAATGGTATCTTATGCTCTGTTACCCATTACTCGTTTCTTAAAACAATAGCAGGCAATTTTATGGTTGTCTTGATTTATATTTATTCTGTTATGCTCTGCTAAATTATTTGATCTATTCAGATTCTAGTAAAATCTGATAAGACTCTGGTAGTTATTGTGGGTTATTAAAAATTATATTATGAATGCTTTCCAGATTAAGTAGCCAAGAATTATTAACATCTTAATTTTTTCAGGTGTCCAACACTATATATTTCTACTTTGGTTATCTAAATATTATAGTTCAGTTGATGGGAATTTTTTTTATTCAATTATAGTAAGTAGTCATTATTATATATAATTAACCCATACTGAGCTTTTTGCTTAGCACGATAGCTTTTCTTGTGTGCAGGTGTTAGAACATGATTGAAGTGCAAGTTAGAGTTGGGACAACTGCAGTTTGCCAACGTAGAAAGTTGGAATTTAAATTTCTATTTATTTTAGTATCTAAATTGTAATATCTATAAATGTTATTTGTAAATTTAATTTTGTGAATTAAAAAGCTACTTAAAGATAGTAAAAAAAATTTGCATATTGATTAATATGTTCAATGAGTTGGTTCTGGCATCCATGTATCCTTCTAAGGGGTTAGGGGAGTTACAATTAAAAAATGACACTTATTATTGCCATTTTCTGACGACGTGGGTCCCACATGATCAATGCAAAAATTTAGATGGAAAATAACAATAACCTGTGGTGTCTTTTCATAGAAAGAAATGGCATCGTGTGGTTGTGTTGAAGGCTATAAAACATAGGACCCACAAAGATGGAAAATGGCAGCAATTGTCGCCATTTTTTGCACCAAAAGCTGGTCAAACAGTAGGTCTTGCGCAAGATAGAAAAGGACAGGCATTAGTGCAGTTTTTTGTACAATTTTTTTAAAAGGCATGCCTACAGGTGCACGAAAATTACTGTGCGCCACAGGGCATAATAGTTCTCATGCCCTGTAAATTGAACATATGATTTTTTTTAAATGGTTGCCTTAAATATGATCTTTTCCCACTTTTTCATTCTAATCATATAAGCCTAACCTTCCTTATTTTCATTTTTCTATTATCCTCTCTTCCTTAGTTTCATTTTATTGTAATTTTTTCATCATTGTTTTCCATTTTACATTCACATTTGCATTATAGTGATAATAGTTTTCTTGAAGCTATTATAGAAGATTTTATTGAAGATTAAAAAGAAGGTATAGTTTTAGGATTAAATTTAAATTAATTTTATTAATCACATTTTAATTTATGATTGAATTTATTAGTAATTTTATTTTTAATGTTAAATTGTAGGTGTTGTTAAGGCTAATATATATTTCCATCAATATTTTTAAAGGCAAATTATTGTTAATTTATTTTATTTATTTTGAAAAAGAGATTTAGTTAAAATTAAGGTAATTAATTTGTACATGTTATTTTATAGTTTATATATATAAATTATAATCGTCAATATTTGTAAAGCAATTACCAATTTGGATTTAGTTATGTTAATTTAAATTTATTTTGTGATGTTTTGATTTTTAGGAATATTTGAAATTAAATTGTTTTGCTAATTTATTGTATTTAGTAAACATACATAATATTATATAAGAATTTTAAAACTTTTTAAAGAAATATATATATAGTGCAGATACATAAATTGCATATAATAAGTATTTAACCATTTAGTCTAAGTAGATCTAAGTAGAGAATGATAAAATTTTTTAAAAAATAATTAAATAATTATTATTTGTTTGATGAAGAAATATTTTAAAAATTATATAAATTGCAATATTTGGGATATTAGTTCAAAATAATTATATAATTTTTATTTGGTTGATAAATAAATATTTAATTAATTATCTGCATAAAATGAATAAATTTATGAATGAGTAAAAAATTTAAAATGTAGGAATTAGAAAATATCGATTCTTGCAAAATTTATAATTCATACTGGAGGACAATCAATATAGAACGTAGATGGTAACCACTATGATACTTTAAGTCCCTCAGCAAGATCGAAGAGATTGAAGGTCAAGAGCAAACCAACATTTTTAGAACTTATTTATAAGATATCGGTTAATTAGATTTAACTCCAGACGTGGGGGTTAGTAGAGTGATATATAGATGTCTTGTTATCAACTAGGGGTCAATGTCATGGGTGCTTATGGACATAATTGATGACGATGACATTGATTAAATTTATGAAAATTTTGTATCATTTCCTAGATATACTATTGTGGAAATAATTGTTGAAATTAAAAAAAAATTATTGGAGACAAACAAGATGTGGTCAATAATGTTAACTATATAAGTACCGATGTAGATAGGGATGCAATCTATTTGGTTGATGATAAAATTATTTTTGGTGAGGACTCATATTTAGCAAGAGAAAGTCGGTCCGATTTTGGTACACAATTTGAGGATCAACCATAATGTTAAAGGGTTATTAATTTAGAAACTGTAGAAGTAAGTCCAATCAGAGAGTTTAGAGGGCAAACCCAATTGAATTTTGCATCATGTTCTAGATTTGAATGTAGGGATGTTGCATGCGATTATGAAAATATTGCAAATAATGGGTATATTTCTCCAAATTTTGATCTAGATAAGGATGATGAAGACATAGACTTGAATGATGCTGGTGAGGAAACTGCTATTGGCAAGGATGATCACTTTGTTTCAAGTAGTTCAATCCATGTGATAGAAGGCCTTCATAATTTGAACATGAATGATTTTAGAGTTGATATACGTGATCAATATAATATTTCACAGTTTCACTTTCCATCCAATACTACACATATGTTAATTTTATAGAAGCTCAGTTTAGCATGGCTAGCGATTTGTCAATGTTAAGATGGGATGGTGTTTTAGAGTTATGCGAAGGCTTGGCATTCACATAAAATGATAAAGTTAAGGCCTTTTGAAAGAAACTTTCGATCCAGAATAATGTATCATATAAATTTGTTAAATATAACCCTTCATTTTAAGTGATTTGTTGCTCGCTCGCTGAAAATATTGGTTGTCAGTGGAGACTTAGAGCTATAAAAAAAAGATATCTCCTTACTAGATTATCAGTGTGTACAAGGGTTTGTATAGCTGTATTATGCCATTGGTATCTCATCAGCATAGATAGCTAGATACACAAATTATTTGTGATTGTATCTTGGAGATGGTTAGTACAACTCCTGATCTTAAAGTTAGTGTTATAAAGGCTGACATCAGGAGTCATTTCAACTATAATGTCTCCTACAACAAGGCTTGGTATGCAAAGACCAAGAGATTGGAGGAGATATTTGGCAACTATGAGGCTTTATATGGCAAGTTACTTAGTTATCTTAAGGTCATAGAGACATACAATCCTAAATTTTGCTATGAATTTGTTGTTAACAACAATATACATTCAAATTATAAGCAATTCAAGAGGTCTTTTGGGCATCTAAGCCATGCATAGATGGACTGGCACACTGTAAAACTATGTTGCTAATAGATGGTATATTTATGACAAGGAAGTTCCATTAGACTCTTTTGATAACAAATGCTAATGATGAAAATAATTAATTGTACTCGATAGCATTTGCAGTGGTTGAAAGTGAGAATAAATATAGTTGGGGTTGGTTTATGACTTGTATTAGGAAGTATGTCACTAAGAAAATTGGTATAACTGTTATTTTCGACTAGCATGCGAGTATTATGGCATTATTTTATGATGATAACAGTGGTTGGTAGGATCCATTAGCTTTTCATCATAACTGTTTGCGCCACTTTGTTAGCAATTACAATACCGCCCATAGAAATTTTAAAATCAAGGACATGTTATATAAGGCCGGTGTGTCACATATAATTCTTTTATTATGCCTGTATTATATTTTATTTTATATGTTAAAAGTTAGAAAATTATTTTTAATTTTAATTAACCATTTTTGACAAGAAACAACATTTAGCCCTGAAAGTTTACAAAACGAATGGAAGAGATTAAGGAACTTGATGTTGATTCATACAACTGGGCAATGTAGAACTCTCCGAATAAGTGAACACTGTCTCATGATGATGGCCAAAAATATGGTAATGCTATAACCTACATCGCGGATGGTGTAAATAGTGCATTAAAAGGTGTTCGAATGATGCATGTTTGTAGTATTATTGAGCACTTATTTACATGGTTAGTTAAAATTGTTGACAATAGAAGTTACATGTATCGATCTCAGATAGTTATAGGTAACACATACACTCAAAAATCCATAAAAGAGATGGCTAGGCATGCTCAAAAAGCTAGTGGCCATAGATTTGAAAGTTTCGATCAATGTACAAGATTGTTCATTGTTAGGAAGAAAAAAAAGCAAGCGAAAAGGAAATAACACACATTATGTTAATTTAGATTATTGTACATGTGAATGTGGAAAGTTTCGAAGGACTAAAATGCCTTGTTCGCATGCTACAGTAGCTTGTATGCATATATGTGTTGACATGTGGAGAAATGTTAACAAGTGTTATAAGCTCTTTGAAGCTTTCAGCTATTATAATTTTTTTCCAACCACCTAGACATCGTGATTATTGGGAGCCATATGTGGGGCAAAATTTAGTTCCAAACCCAGAGCTTATAAGGAAAAAAATGTAGGCCTTGAACATCTAGATATCAAAATGAAATGGATAGAAGAGATCATAGTAGGCCTAACCGATGTGCACTTTGTAGAAATGAGGGTCATAATAGGAAGACATGTCCAAACTTGGTCGATCTATCAAAGTATACATCAATATATCTATGAATGTTGGATGTTTTTGGCATTCTCAAATTTTCTATTATTTGTATATGTATGATGAATTTTATACGGATTAATTAACATATTTTTATGGTATTATTATATATATCTAATTAAATAATTTTGCTACGAATTTGGGATTAATTAACATTAACTTGCATTGTAGGTACTAAAACCAAATATATCAATCTATATTTATATATTTATTCGAATATTCTATATTATATAATGCAAAGATAAAATAACCAATTACTAATAATTTTAATAACATTAAAATGTACTAAGGACTTTGTTATTAAAGACATTATAGCATATGCAAGCAACATTATATATATAGTACCTAATGAAATAGATGTGATCCCGTGCCACATTTAGATCACCTTCTTTGTCTATCCAAATACCTTTGTTGCCACTCATCAACTTGTGGGTTGCTTTTGCCTTCACCACCAAGCTCCAGGTCATTCATTGCTCGAGCATCACCTGAGCCAGTTTGGTTACGTCATTGTAAAAGTCTATAAATAAAGGTGACTATCCTATGTTACCTTGTTGAGATGATTCATGATGTGTACCAAATATTGTTTGGATTATATCATGTTGAGACACATCAAGAGATGATTCAGACTCAGTATTGAATGCATGAACTCTAAATGCAACATGTGTCAGCTATAAATCATAAGTCATCATTATCAGTGGACTATTATTGCTTGGACCCCCCCAATTCTGGCTGATTATAACTTGTAGGCCCGAACTCATAAGATGGAAAATTTTAGACATTAATCTCCATCATGCATGGTTCTTGATTACCTTGTATTTCATCAAAAGGCCAAGACATGGGTGTTGGAATCATCATGATATTTGGATCATAATATCTTTGAGGTATGTTTGCAAACCTCCCATTTATTCTAGTTTGATTGCATCTTGTCCGAAAGTTTACAAACTAATTTTCCATTACAAGTACACTGATTGGGTTAGAAACCAGCTATCTTGGATAGTTAGTTAATAATCGATCTTCATGATTAATTGCACCAAGGATGCTTTCTAATATTCTTCTGTTGTTTAAATCATCACCTTGTTCACACACTAATCTTTCAACCCCATCAGCTTAAAAATAATTTATTATTACTTATATCAATTGCTCACAATCTTAAAAACTATTATACTCGTCAATAAAAAAAATAATCTGAATGAATTACTTACAGTTGCTTTACGGGATGCTCCATATGGGATTATCCAATGTCTAATGTGTTGAATATACCATTATATGTATTCGAATCGATTATTCAAATATTGCCTCAAATATTAACCATCAATAGCATAAGTGTGACAGTTGTTCCACTCATTTATGAACACTGCAAATTCAACTATCCAATTCAGATAGTTTTAACCCCATAAATCTATTGTACGTAAATTATCTTGTATAAAGGGTGGACTAGGAATTGGATGATCAAAGCCAAATTATTGCATGACTCTATTTAGATAGTTCCATTCAATGATATGAAAGCAGATGAGTGGAACAACCGACATCTAGCATGTTTGTCCATTTTTACAAAAATCTGGGAGCATATTGATTATTTCGATGTAAGGCTGCCACTCAAACTACAACACAAAATTAAAATAATTTAATAATAACAATATTATGGATATTGTCTGAATTTTTTTAATAACATATCATGTTAATGTATAAATTAATACTATTTTACTACGAACTTGTTCGATGGATAGTGTATCCAATATTTCTCGATATGTGTGTATATCCATCCTATGAATGTTACGCATGTCCACTAGTTTTGCCCCCCTAAAAGAACATCATATGCAAATAAATAGACATATTTCCTTGAATTAAAAGTGGATAAAAATTATTCAAGTTGCTAATGGTACTTGAATCCGTACGGCATGATTCGGTTGAACGCATATGGTTATACATGTTTTGGCCTAAACTGAGGAAATTGTTCCCATACCCACATTTATAGGAGTTATAAATAACCATCAACTCCTTTTAGCATCAAGATGAGTAGCCCTGTATAGATCTCTGTATAGCCAAGCGAGGCAATCTGATCCCTAACTATATCGGCCAACAGACTTTAAATCCTCTAGAAGATAAAGAAACATCAAGTGGACCAGATTTGAATTTTGTGATAAAAATAACAATCCACCAAAACATCTCAGTATCCATGCATGAGTATGTTGGTGTATCAACTTAGGTGTTGCATAATCAGGCAACTCATCGAATGTTACATCTAACTATATCAATTTCACTTTACCACCATGCAAATCATTCATAGAAGGAACTGTTTTTAGTAGATTATGACAAATATTCATCTAATCCATGTTTGTTCTACCTATAACAAATTCACCTTAATTGATAAACCTGTTAAAATTTTAACATCTTGAAGTGTAATTATCACTTCACCACATGTAAGATGAAATGTATGCATTTTTTATCGCCACCTCTCAATAAGTGATATGATTAAATTTCAATCTAATTGAATCGTACCAATGTTGACAATTCCTAGCAAACCAGCTACTCTAATATATGGTAAAATTCTCAGATCAATATTTTTATAGTGTTCATCCACGCTACTCTTTTTTGTCCTCAACAATTCTCTGTTAACCTTTAATATAAATAAAACAAGTCAAAATATATAGTTAAAATTAAAATATATTATTAAAAAAAACTCGTTGTTGGTAATATATATTAAAAATTAATTTTTTTACTAAATTATTTCATATTATATCTAAATAGTGTCTTTGAAGTGTTAACAATATACCATTAATAAGACCTGAATTTATTCATGCAACTCCTAAATGGCGATCCATGTCTAAACCTAAAATCAATGTAGCATCATTTATATGCAATGAATCGTAAAAATTTGTGTTATTTATTTATTTTATTATTGTTTACACTTTTTATGTGTTGCAATATTTATTGTAAATAATTTAATTCCATATGTCATTAGTTTATTATTGTGAAACAAAAAATTAAAATTAATAAAAAATCAAATTATGAAATAATAATATTAAATAATTAACCTCGAAAACTTATAAAAAAACACTTAAAATATACAAGACATTAAAGTTTAGAACATAATACATTTATATTCTCATTGATACAACACTAATTTTTTACATTTACTATCAAACATAATATCTAGGCCATAAGTTATAATTATACCATCTACAAAAAAATTTTTGATCCATCGAACTTGTATCTCTAATTTTTAAAAAATTGTTATTACTAACTTCGATGACATCTTTCACAAAAATGAGGACAAAATTCCTATATTTTTTCACATTAGGCATATTCCAAACCGTGATAATAGATTCGAAATATATCAATGGCACTGTCATCCATAAAACTTCCGTCATCTCTCTTTCTGTGATGGGATATCCAAACATTATAATATCTTGTAATTATTTATTTATTTTTATAATATGATCGGCAATTGTCATGTCGTTTTTAATTTTACTGTAGTATAAACATTCCATTTTTACTTGATCATTGCCCTTGCAATGTCACTTCTCATACATCTTGGAGCCAAATAAGTAAATACCATCTATAATGTGAAATAAATCAAAATAAATGTTATTTTAAAAAAATTTTCACAATAATTTAAATTTCACTTTTATTCTAATTTATGAAGATAAAATAAAATATATTACTTTATGAAATTAATATATTTCAAAATATTTTTTTATTATAAATTTACACTACATACATCAACTCCCGCATAAAAATATAATTAAATTATAAAAATAAACATAAAATTTATATAAAATACTTAAACTATAAAAATAAATATATAAATTGATATTTTCTAATTCTTACATTATTGCTAAAAATTTTATAACTAATGGTTTAATAAACTAATCTCTTCAATAAAAAAAATTACTATAAAATTTATAATTGTATATAAATTTGTAACACATTATAAAGGACTAAAAAATAAATGTTCAAACTAATAATGATTTGTAAATTTAATATTATTATATAGCTATTTATTTAATTATAATTTCCTCATCCTTAAAAAAAATACAAAAATTTTTGTACCAACTATAAATATATTTATCATTTTTATGTACAATAATTAAAATCATTAAAAATATAAAATATAAAAAATTTACCTTAAAAAATAATGATTGGAATTATATTATTACCTCAATAACACCTACATTTTAAAAGTAAAAATCAAGTTAGCCATATGTTAAAAATTAAAAAACAAAAATTAATTTTTACTATATTAACATAATTTACCCTTTTTATAGCCTTCAACAAATTTTCCTTCAGAAATTCAATAAAATGTTTTCAACTAGTACTATACTATTGAAATTTAAAGAGAAATAAGGGAAGATAATGTAAGAAATTTAAAAAGAAAGAAAGAAAGCAATAAAGAGGAAGAGCAAGAGTAAGGCAACACAAATGAGAAAGTGGAAAATTACAGAATTTAATATATACAATTAATAAAAAATCAAATTTGTAGAATCTCGTGCTTTGGCTACAAAGCACGAGAATTACCGTGTGTTATGCCTTTTCTAAAAAAATTGAACATAAAACAATATGGCTGATTGCCATTTTCCAATACATGGGCCCCACTGACATTTCCCTCATCTGTCATTTCTCCCTTAGTGAAATGACACATTTTCTCTTGCAAAAAATGATAGCACATAGTGCAATTTTTTAATAGCCCCTCTTCCTTTCCCAAACGACACCATTTGGTCAATAGTGAAAGATGGCAAAGAAACATGCCATATTTTATGCAGAATTTCACCTATCTCTATGGGGTTCATGCTGACGTAAAATGCCAATTAGGGTGTCATTTTTTTAACACACTAGTTCCCTAATCATTTTTTTTGTTATACCACTTTTCAATTTTTTTTTATATTTACACCATAATTAAAAAAAATCCGAGATATTTATATATTTTTTCAAGTATATTTGCTAATGCAGACATATAATTATACAACATCAAAATATCTATAGATATTCAGATTAATTAAATTGCCAATAAGCTTCCTACACAAAAATACAAACCTTTTATGTATGTGTGCAAATTAGCAAAAAGATGATTATCCATGTAATCATCATCATCATTTTCCTATCTCACCATTAGCAATGGCAGACACAACATATATGTAGTTAGCTATGGAACAAAACCTGATGGAGAAATCGATTCCAGCAAGGGGTTTGTCAGGGCATGGACACAAGTATGTTCCTCAACAAAACCAGCCACCATATATATATATATATATATATATATATATATATATATATATATATATATATATATATATATATATATATATATATATATATATATATATATATATATATATATATATATATATATATATATATATATATATATATATATATATATATATATATATAAAGGGAATAATTCTATTGGTCCTTTTAAGAACAATGATACTGTGTAACGTATGGATGGCACACTTGTTGTCCGTTCGAGTTAGGGATGAGCAACGGTCGGTTCGGTTCAATGATCGAATTGAACTCATAAAATCGAACATTGAAGTTTTAGAATTTTAGCCAACCGAACCAAACCAAAATTACAAGATAATTGAACTCAAACTGAATTAAAAATTTCGGTCAGTTCAATTCTATTAACCATATAATCAAAATTTAAAAATTATCAATTGAAAAAATAAAATGCCATCATTTTGAACAAATATATGGTGTTTTTTGAACAAATAAAACGACGTTGTTTTGTTCAAATGGTGTGTTTTGAACAAATATGCAAAACAGTATGTTTTGAACAAATATACAAAATGATGTCGTTTTATATAAATATTGATCGTTTCGATTATTTTTCAATTTTTACCTTTAAAATTGAATCGAACCATACTAACTGAACCTACTGGAATTTTAACACCAAAACTAAACTAAAAAATCAATTCTAATTAAAAAATGGTCTGGTTAGTTCAGTTTTTTCAGTTTTAACCAAAGTTCACTTACCCTTACTTCGAGTTATAAAGTCCTTGAATTTGATAGGAATTGGCTAAACTTTGAATAGGTTAATGTCATTATTGTTTATAGTGGGATACAATAATCACTTTTTCAATAGGTTTTAGGTTTGACTTTTGAGTATAGAATATTTTAGATATTTGAAAGTGAACATGAATCCATATTACTTCATAGTCGAATTGACATTTTGAATGCTAATGCTATTAACAACATACAACTCCATCTTAGCATTAATTCTGTGAGTCCATAGAGTGGTAAGGAATTCCACAAATCATTAAGTGGTAAGGATGGTCACACTCATAGAATTATCAAAGGAGATGTGGTTGGTGACAAGGACTTCCAAATGGTAACAAATTCCAACAGAAATGGTAGTTTAATAGGTAAAGAAAACTCTAGCTAATTGACAAAAAATTTGATATTTGATACAGCAGTAGAATTGAAGGAGATAAAATAGCAATCTCTCATTCCTTATCTTGTGAATCAGTTGTTTGTATTATTTTGTATATATAGCTCTCTTAGGTTTGTTATTTGTACAAGTGTGTGACATGAATAATTCTAAAATAACAAAAATTTCCCTTTTCTACAATTTTTTTATCTTGGTATCAGAGCATTGATCATATTCTTCTTTAATCACCATGACCTCATTATCTTTTGTAGGAAACTTTGTCACACTAAAGCTTAAATAATCCAATTATCCATTATGGAAAGAATAGGTTTTAAGATTAGCAGAGAGCCAATATTTGGTTGATCATCTCACCAATGAAACACAAGTTCCAACAAAATATAGTACTTCAAATTCAAACACAGAAAACACTACACCACAGTTAAAAAGAGAATTTGTTGCTTGGCAAAAGTCTTATCGTCTCTTCCAGGCTTGAATCATTTAAACCCTCTCTGAAGAAGCTCTTGGACTTGTCATTGGCTTAGATACAACACTTGTAGTTTGAAAAGCATTGAAAAGTGCTTATTCATAGGATTCATAAGAACTAGAATTACACTACGACAACAACTGACTTATCTTTATAAGGATGATAACAAGACCATTGGAGATCATATATGCATCTTTAAAGGTTTATGTGACAACCTTGCTATTATTGGGAAACCAATACCAGACAAAGAAAAGGTCTTTTATCTTTTCACAAGTCTTGGTCCACAATATTAAACCTTTACAACATCAATGTTGAAACCCTCAAGACCAACGTGCTTTTACCAATGAAAAATTACCGACAGAATGTAATTCCTTTGCTAATTACTGACTTAAATTCCTTAAGCAAAATCGTAAGCATTTTTTATCTTTTTCGATGGAAAAGAGAAATTGTTGTCTTCCATTGTTAAAAATAGAGGCAAATGTTACTGCTAAAATTTAACGATAGAATTTTGCGATGGAATGTTTGGACCACTGTAAAATAAGGCGCCAATAGAGTACAAAAAAATTATTCAACGAATTTTACCAATGAAAAAATTTTCATCTTAAATTTACCAATGGAAATAACGTTTCATAGGAAATTTAACGATGGAAAATAAACTCCTTAACGAGTTATTTATTTTAACGACGGTAATTATAATTCAGATAGGAATTAATAAAAGGCAAATATTTATGAACCCAAATATTTTTTTGTTGTAAAATGTAAAACTTTCCTATTGTCTTGATTAATTTTATTGGAAATTTTGGCAAAACAAAAATACTAAGTCCATATCCTATCTAATTTTCCTTCAATCCATTTTGACTGCCACCTTCCTCTCTTTTTCCCTCTTCTAGCCCTTTTGTTGTTGTCTCCCTCTCCCTTTCCTTTTGCCGTCGTGTCCCTCTTCCTGGCTTTATGTCACCATTTTCCTCTCCCTTATAGCTAGCTACTCTCTTCCTCTCCTTCACCCTCTTCCTCCCCATCTGTACCTTCTTCTAATCGACGTATGGCTTATTTTCTCTAGGGTTTTTAAAGAATGAGCACAACTTTATCAATTTAGCTCATTACATGTAAGCATGTTACCTTATATCTGTTTGTGTTCAAATCTTGGAAAAATAACAAATAATTGTATATTATTTTGTTGCATGTTTATTGTAATACCCTTGCTATAACAGTCTTATCGGACAGGAAAATTTTCGGGAAAATTTTTTTTTCCTACTTTTTCATTCTTATTTCCTTTAACTTAATTACCTTCATGCATATGCACTTTCATTAATCATTAGCCTATAACTGTCCGAAAATCACTATGCAATTAATAAAAATTTGGCAATATAACGGCTATATTCTTAACTAGTCCCCTGAAAAGCAGACAATTATACAGCCTCTCAGAGGCACAGCAATTTATATCCAAACATATATCTAATCCACAGATATTATCTAGTAACACCTGTATGCCATCCATTCTCTGCAATTCTTCATCCACATACTACTATAAGTATTATACAATACGATCATTATTACAATATTGTCCTCATAAAATAAAATATAATAATTAAATATATACATGCCACAAAAAGATTCTTTCTAACTTTTCAGCTTCAATTTCTTGCTGTGTACCCAGGCTCCAAACTATCTGTACCTGCATGCAGTAAATCCTACACGCTGAGCATTAAACATGCCCAGTGGTGACTAAAAATCATAGCATTTCCCTAAAGTATGTCTATATACCTTTAATAATTTTGTTTAAATTATTTATTATCGTTTATTCTTATTTTAAAATAATATTCATTTTATTAACGACTAACTTTCCATTTAATTTATAAACTTTCTTATATTTTCAATTTAGTTCTTGAATTTCTCTTTTATTTCAAAAATGCCATTTTATACTATGAATTACTAGTTGCCCTTTTATTCCTTATTTTCTTACCTTAACTTATTAATTAGCTTATAAATTACTGATTAATCCTTATTTCCACATTTTCATGTAAAATTACATTTTAATCCTTTTAACTTTATACGGTTGACTTTTTACCCAAACAATTGACTAAATTACCATTTTACCCTTGTTAATTATTTTCCCTTATTACTTCTATCAATTAATTTCACCTTTTAGGCAAATTACCATTTTACTCCTAAACTTCTAAATCCTTTTCATTTTAATCCTTTTTCATATTAAGCTTTCATTTTAGCTTTCCTTTTACATTTTTAACATTTTTTTATCAATATGCCCCTAGTACAGACCCGGCAGAAAACTCTCAGACCGGATATACGGGACGTGGACCCTACAGGGCAACAACAGAATGAGAAATAACCTCCAAGAATCATTCCTCATATAACATATGACATATGACAGTACGTATGATAAATATACCATGGAGATTAGTGATCCGTCCATAGTAAAGCAAGTCGCCATGACTTGCATCGCGGTATATGTATCCCTATGGCCAGCCAATTATATCCTGAACTAGGTTTTACTGCCTGACTCTTTCTAAGGGCACATAACTTCTTAATTTTCTTACTTTTCATCCCTTGTCAATACAGTATCAATACTTTATAATTACAGTCAATCTTATTTATACATTCTACGAAACATTTCACAGTAATTCACCATGTAATCAATAAATTATGCCATAATTCATTCAAATTTCACATTTCTCACCTAATACCTAATTAATATTTATTTCGAAAATATTCATTTAATTCCCATAAATTCTATAAAAATTAATAACCATTAATTTACATTAGTATTAACATTAGGAAGCTTAAAATCACTAAAATCATCAAATTTCACATTAATTTCTTATGACATGCCATTCGGCCTACACTACAACCCTACCATGCAAATTCTTTTAACTTCATCTAAGGTCTCTAACAAGTATATATGGGTCTTAAATACATAAATATAACATTACTTTCAATTATATCCCAATATATAAAAATTTTCTTAAGAAACCTAAAGAAAATTAACTTAATTAATAGGGAAATAAAAGGATTTATTAGTCACACACCTCTTTCTACGGATTAGCCTTGCCTAGGCTTCCCTTCCCTTTCCTTTAGCTTGAAAAATTTGCTCCTCTTCTTGGATTCCTTAACAAACCAAAATTCCCACCAATAATAACTCAATTATTTTGGCCTCAAATGCTAAATTTGACAGCAAAACTGAACTCTAGGCACCCAAAATTAGTAGTAGGCACCTAAAAACCAAATAAAAAGCAATAATTTCACATACCTAATTTTGACACCTAAACTTTAACTCTAAATTTCTCTTTATTTTCTTCTTTGAATCAAGGATTAGAGCTGATTAAGGTAATTTAGAGAGGCTGAAATCACTTTAGTAGGCTTTGATTTGGTGAGAATTGATGAAGAATTGAAAGAAAAAGAGAGGAATTTGAGAAAGATGGAATTCGGCCACTTATGAAGGGGAAGAAGACACAAGATTTTGCTGGAGATTTCTGGATAAAGGCAGCTTATATAGGTCTTATAAATGGGCTATGGGCTGGGCCTTAAATGGGCTTGAACTATTTAATAGTTTAGGCCCAATAATTACCTAATATTAGCCCTAATTAATTTCTCCCACTTTCCAACTTTAATTCTCTTCAAATTTGATTCCATTATTCATATCACATCAAAAATAGGCTATACCTAAAATTTCAGCCCAATCGGAGTTCGTTTCGGGTCCAATTCGATTTTATAGGTCCGATTCAAAAATATCGGTATTACCGAAAAATTTACTTTTTGCCACCAAAATAATCTACATATTATTTTAGGCATATATGTAATTTTTGATAATTTTTAGACTTCATTTGATATTTTTAGTAACCAAAATGATCGAAAATTCAATTAAAAACTCTAAACCCTAATTTTCTCGGTTTTCGTTCTTTTGGCTTTCAGAGGCCTATTTGATCTCAATTTCACTTCAAATTTCAACCCCGAACTACCCGTGACTAGTACTTTCCAATAGTCCAATAAAATATTTTCCACTTCCGGGTGTTATTTTCAGCCCGGAGATACTATTCATTGTCGGAAAGCACTATTCACAATCAGTCCGACGTTGAGGCCATTACAATTCTCCCCTACTAAAAATAAATTTCGTTCTCGAAATTTACCTGATTCGAAAAGTAGAGGATACTACTATCTCATGGTCGTTTCCGGTTCCCAAGTAGCTTCCTCTACATTATGATGGTGCCATAGAACCTTTACCAATGGAATCTGCTTGTTTCTTAGCTGTTTAATCTCCCTAGCCAGAATCTTCACCGGCCTTTCTTCATACGTCATATCATATTGCACTTGAATATCTGTTGGTGTAATGACATGGCTAGGGTCAGATCTGTACAACCTGAGCATGGATACATGGAACACATCGTGGATCTTTTCCAGCTCCGAAGGTAGCTTCAAGCGATAAGCTACTGGACCTACTCGTTGAAGTACCTCGTAGGGACCAATAAACCTTGGACTTAACTTCCCTTTCTTACCAAATCTCAAGATTTTCTTCCATGGAGATACCTTTAGAAAAACTTTATCTCTGACCTGAAACTCAATGTCTTTTCTCTTTAAATCTGCATAAGATTTATGTTGGTCCATGGCTTCTTTCAATCGGCCTTTGATAATTCGTACCTTTTCTTCTGAATCACGAATCAAATCTGACCTGATCAGTTTCTTTTCATTCAACTCTGTCCAACATAGAGGAGTCTTGCATTTTCTTCCATATAAAGCCTCAAAAGGAGCCATCTTTATACTAGATTGATAACTATTGTTGTAGGCAAATTTTGTAAGAGGTAGATACTTTTCCCAACTGTTACCAAACTCTAGTACACAGCATCGTAGCATATCCTCTAGGATCTGAATTACCCTCTTTGACTGACCATCTGACTGGGGGTGGAAAGCTGTACTGAAATGGAGTTTGGTACCCAAAGCTTCTTGTAGACTCTTCCAGAAGTGAGAGATAAACCTGGGATCCCTATCTGAAATGATAGATGATGGTACTCCATGACGTCTCATTATCTCATTAATATAGATTTCTGCCAATCTGGTCAAAGGATAATCCATCCTGACTGGCAAGAAATGAGCAGATTTGTGATGGAATATGACATGGTATGATAATCATGATAGCACAGCGGAAAAACAAAAATTTTATCATACATACCATACATATCCAAAGATAGAATCGAAACATGCAATTTTAGGGTTATCGAACTTACAACTTTTGATGCCTTTTAAAACTTTTATTCCGATGATGACCAGCAACTAAGATGGCTTTGTCCGCCTTAGATCTCGATCACCAATGCCAAGGAATAGCCTTTTGCGCCACTCCCTCTATTCTCACACACACAATTACACCGTCGGCTTAAAAACGAGATTGCTAGATCTCTTTTTCGGTATTGTGTAAGGGTTATAGTTTGAAGCTACAAAACTTGATTTTGTACTTCTTTAGATTGCTATTACTGCTCAATAACACAAGAGAATGAGGAACAATCCTTTCTCCTTGTGAAAAATTGAACAAAAGAATTAAGAGAGAGAGAGTCACTATTCACGAGTTACTATTCACGAGTTACTATTCATGCCACAAAAAAATTAGGTTTAGGGTTTTATTTCTTTTAATATATATGCTTATCCTTTGGCAAGTCTTTGATCTAAATTCAACCATCCTAAGATGATTAATTCAAACTCTATCACTTCCTAAAGATAAGTAATATATTTTGAATTAAACTCCTTTGAATTTAAATTCAAATTTGAAATAAATCATAAGACATTTAAATAAATGAAATCACTTAATTTAAATAAATGCCATGTGCCAAAATTCCATGAATTATCTCTTGGAATTTCGGCTACTTCATTAAGTAAATAAGTGATTTAATTTAATTTAAATTCCTTTAGGCTTTAATACTCAATTAACTTAATTAATGTAACATAATTAATTAATTGAAATTAAACCTTGTGGGCTGAATTTTTCTCTCTCATGGACCAAAGCCCAATAGCAATTTTATAACCCATTACATACACTAATTTGACTTTAATTAAAAGCCCAAATTAATGTCCAATACTTAATTTAAATATTTTAAGCCCAATGCTTTGTGTGCGATCCTATAGGTCCATTTAATGTTGGCAATGAATTAATAAATTAATTCAAAGGCTATATATATTCTCTAGCAAGATATTATAGCATTCCAAATTAAATGAAAAATGCATATGGCATTTGGTGACCTAATGCAATTTCGCATAGTTCCTTACCCATAAATATCAGAATTAATATAAGGCATGGAACTAGTCATCCTTATATATATTAATTCCTTTCTTGATATTCCAGTGACACTGAACTCTCAGATAAATAATGATTACTCATTATTTCATCTCGGTATGGCCATACACTTCTCAGTTCACTGATCAAGTGGCCGATGATATTTTCTCTCTTATTTAGAGGGGTAATCCCTTCACTTCTCTCATGCTCTCTAACATGAATCAATGTATACCCAATCATACCCGTACTTGTCACTCTGTTACGAGCACGTTAGGTGTATGTCAAAGTACACAGTAATTCATAAAGAGTTTCATAGAGATTTCAGGTCTAAGAACTCCGATACAAAACTTGCATATGAGAAACACTTATGACTTGTACCATGTAGTGTTCTCATGAGCGCATCGAATCCAGATACCATGTTCTTTAACATGTATCTATGATCTCTGATTGACACTCTTGTCCTAATGATCCGTAAGACAGAACTCATGAAATCAGAGAGAGCATACTAGTCTTAATTCATTTGTTATTCCCATAACAATGACTGACTAGGGATATTTAGAATGATGTCTCATTTGTTTCAAGGTCTTACAATCCATGTGCCTCACACATGATAACTTAAACCGAAACAACACTCTTGGATAGTTTTATCAATTGATATGCACAGGAATACAAAGGATAAAACAAATGCCTCATTTTATTAATTTCAAGTGTTTCATTACAATGCATTGGGGCTAGGGCTTACACTAACAATCTCCCACTAGCACTAGTCCCAATTGGGCATAGCCCTAAGACCGAACGCTCTCAAATGAGCTTCGTGCAGATTTGGACGTAACTGTTTCGTCAAAGGATCTGCTACATTGTCTTCACTTGCTATCTTGCTAACCTTGACGTCCCCACGATCAATGATTTCTCTGATCAGGTGGTACCTCCTGAGTATGTGTTTGGATTTCTGGTGTGACCGGGGCTCCTTGGCCTGTGCAATGGCCCCGTTATTGTCACAGAAAATTTCTAATGGATCTAGGATGCTTGGGACCACTCCTAATCCATTAATAAAATTTTTAATCCAAACAGCCTCTTTTGCAGCCTCACTTGCTGCAATATACTCAGATTCTGTAGTTGAGTCGGCAACGGTCTCTTGCTTTGAGCTTCTCCAGCTGACAGCACCACCGTTTAAAACAAAAACAAACCCAGATTGCGATCTAGAATCCTGAGTGCTGGTCTGAAAAGCAGCATCGGCATAACCTTGTATGACGAGCTCTTCTTGACCACCATACACCAATAAGTGATCCTTAGTCCTTCGCAGGTACTTCAGAATCCCTTTTACAGCAGACCAGTGCTTCTCACCAGGGTCTTACTGAAACCTACTGGTTATACTCAATGCATGAGCAACATCCAATCTAGTACATAACATAGCGTACATGATAGATCCAATAGCAGATGCATATGGGATTCTACTCATGTTGTCCCTTTCCTCTTTGGTTTTAGGGCACTGTTCTTTAGTCAAAGGAACTCCCAAAGCCAAAGGTATGTACCCTTTCTTTGAGTCTCCCATACTAAAACGCTTTAGTACTTTGTCTATGTACTTTTCTTGACTTAGTCCCAAAAGCCGATTCGATCTATCTCTATAGATTCGAATACCAAGTATTGTCTCGGCTTCACCTAAGTCTTTCATTGAGAAACATTTTCCCAACCATTGCTTAACCTTTTGCAATGTTGTAATGTCATTCCCAATGAGAAGGATGTCGTCCACATATAGGACCAGAAACACTACTATGCTCCCACTAATCTTCTTGTACACACAAGGCTCATCTTCGTTCTTGATGAAGTCAAATTCTTTGACTGCCTCATCAAAACGAAGATTCCAACTTCGGGATGCTTGCTTTAATCCATAAATGGATTTTTGAAGCTTGTATACCTTCTTAGGATGCTTGGGATTGACAAAACCTTCAGGCTGTGTCATATACACATCCTCAAGTAAATTTCCGTTAAGGAAAGCAGTTTTGACATCCATTTGCCATATCTCATAATCATGATATGCAGCTATGGCTAGCAAGATCCTAATGGATTTGAGCATGACTACAGGCGAAAAGGTCTCGTCATAGTCTACACCATGAGTTTGTCGAAAACCTTTTGCTACTAGTCTACCTTTGTAGGTCTTATCAGCTTTGAGTTTGAATAGCCACTTGCATTCAATTACCTTAGCACCTTTCGGTGGATCAACCAAGGTCCAAACCTGGTTATCGTACATTGATTGCATCTCGGATTTCATGGCTTCAAGCCAATTTTTCGAGTCTGGGCTTTCAATAGCTTCTCGGTAGGTAGTAGGATCCTCACGATCTACTAACTCAATAGTGTCACTGTCAGTGATTAGAAATCCATATCTCTCAATCTCCTGACGTACCCTACCAGACCTTCTAGGTACTTGTGTAATGGGTTCTTGTTCCACAACTGGTTGTGAACTTGATCCCATTTCCAACTCATCCTCTATAGGAGCTTGTGGCACTTGAATTTCTCCAAGTTCTACTTTACTCCCACTGTCTTTCTTGAGAAGGAACTCCTTTTCCAAGAAAACAGCCTTGCGAGCAACAAATACTTTGTTCTCGGCTTGTGAGTAAAAGTAGTATCCCTTTGTTTCTTTGGGATAACCCACAAACAAGCAGACAGTCGATTTGGACTCTAGTTTGTCAGATGTTAATTTCTTAACATGTGCTTCACAGCCCCAAATCTTGAGAAAAGACATATTGGGTTCTTTCCCAGTCCATACCTCGTATGGTGTCTTCTCAACTGCTTTAGTTGGAGTACGGTTCAATAGAAACGCAGCAGTTTCTAATGCATAACCCCAAAAAGAGATAGGAAGATTAGCTTGACTCATCATAGATCGAACCATGTCCAACAGAGTTCGATTTCTCCTTTCGGACACACCATTCCATTGCGGTGTTCCAGGAGGAGTGAACTGTGAAATAATACCACACTCTTTTAGATGATCATCAAATTCTTGGCTTAAGTATTCACCACCTCAATCTGATCGAATGGCTTTTATACTTTTGCCAAGTTGGTTTTCTACTTCGTACTTAAACTCTTTGAATTTCTCAAAAGTTTCAGACTTGTACTTCATTAGATAGACATAGCCATATCTACTGAAGTCATCTGTGAATGTCACGAAGTAGCTAAAACCACCTCTAGCATGTGTACTTAAAGGTCCACATACATCGGTATGTATTAGTTCCAATAAGCCATTAGTCCTTTCACCTTTTTTATTAAAAGGACTCTTTGTCATTTTTCCATGCAAACATGGCTCGCATGTGTCATAAGACTCTAAGTCGAATGACCCAAGCACTCCAGTTTTGTGGAGTCTTGAAATGCGTTTTTCGTTTGCATGTCCTAAACGACAATGCCAAAAGTAAGTAGGGTTCAATTCGTTTGATTTAACCCTCTTTGTATTAATGTTGTATATCGACTTTTTGTTTTGTAAATCAAGGATATAAAGGCCATTTTGCAACATGGCATTGCCATAAGAAATGCCTTGGCGACAAATATGAGCATTGCCATTTTTAATAACAAAATCAAATTCATCATTATCCAAACATGAAACTGAAATAATGTTTCTGCTCATAGCAGGCACATAATAACAATTATTCAAAACAATACAAAGTCCGGAAGGTAAAGTGAGGTGATAGTCGCCTATCTCCATGGCAGCAACTCGTGCTCCATTCCCCACACGGAGGTCCACTTCATTCTTCCCAAGTAACCGCCTATTTCTTAGCCCCTGCACATTTGAACAAATGTGAGAACCACAACCGGTATCCAATACCCAAGTGGTAGAAATAGAAAGGTTAATTTCAACAACAAAAATACCAGAACTGGACGCCTTGGCTCCATTCTTCTTTTGTTCTTCCTTGAAGAGAGCACAATTCTTCCTCCAATGCCCTATCTTGTTGCAATGGAAGCAAGTGCTCTCACTCTCTTTGAGTTTTGGCGCCTTGGGCTTGGATTGGGCCTGAGGTGCACTCCCACTTGACTTGGGTTTTGCCTTTCCCTTTCCCTTTCCCTTAGGGGGTCCCTTCTTAATTCCCTTTTGAACCATTAGTACGGGATTGGTCTTTCGAATGTTCTCTTCAGCATTCTTAAGCATCCCATGAAGCTCAGTGACTGACTTGTTCATAGCATGCATGTTATAATTCATCACAAATGGATCATAAGCAGCAGGTAATGATCCTAAGATCAAGTCAGTGGCCAATTCCTTTGGCACTTGTACCTCAAGCTTCTCAAGAGTATCAAGATACCCTTTCATCTTGAGTACATGGGTACTAACAGGAGTACCCTCAGCCATCTTACAAGAAATTAAAGCCTTTGTTGTCACGAACCTCTCGTGACGAGCTTGTTCTTGGAACATCTCCTTGAGGTGCACCATGATCGCATAGGCCTCTTGATCCATAAATTGCTTTTGCAATTCAGGCACCATAGTGGCTAGCATCAAACAGGTCACATCATTAGAGTCACTCTTCTTGGTCTCAAAAGTTTCCTTTTGAACCGCAGAGGCGTTCCTTCCTGGTTCTTCAGGCAAGGGTGCATCCAAAACATATGACTTCTTCTCTTGCTTAAGAACTATTCTTAAGTTTCGAGACCAGTCTATGAAATTGGTGCCATTCAATTTGTCCTTTTCAAGGACCGATCGCAATGAGAAATTGTTGTTTGAAGATGCCATTTTCAATCTACAATAAAATTTAGCAAGATTAAATGAGGTCTTAATGATCCCACAAACCGAATTAATATCCCCTTAAATAATTCGCGTTAGTGATTTAATGTGGGCCAAGATCCACTTTTCACAACAACTTATTAGTCAAGCTGAGCTTGTACACCTAACAAGTTAAGTTATTTAGGTAGGAAAACTCCAATCATGTCTCGTACATGACTCTTGGATCAAATGGGCTAACATCTTTAAGATGTTATAGCACAACCCATTTATTAGTTGCCTAGGTCCGAGCATCCCATTCCATGTTAAGTCCAACCTACATTCACAACCCATGCCTCACAAAGATAATCGGGCGCATCTAGGACTCCTAGTCTACGTGACTGATGATCGATGCCTTGACATGTTTCGAATTAGGAAGGCAACTTTGTGACTTACTATTTTTAGGGATTCATTTTATTACGGCTTACATGGCATACGCTTTGTCATCCATACATAGCATGCATATATATATAATTGCATAAAGTAAAACGTGACAAACATGGGCCCAAAAACCTACAACTAAGATTTTATACTATTACATAAGAATCTTCGAGTTGGGCTTCTCCAGTGGGCTTCGTCTTGATTTACAAAGTCTTCAAATAAACTCTATTCTAAGAAATAAATGAAACTTTTACAATAAAATATAATGGCACGCAGGCCATATTTAATTACAAAAACCCAGGGCCCATGAATGCACCATGCATATCCATTCATCACACCAAACAAGCAAATAAATATACATAGCATTCATGGATCAAACAAAGTCCAATTTTAATCAATTTAGCCAAGCCCATTAGTGGAAATTGTGTACTTGAACCTTTAAGAGAAGACCCTGTGATGGGCCTGGGCCGAAGCCCAATGGACTAAATCCTCTTATTGAATAAGTTCTCTTAAAAGCCCAAAACACAAACTAGTTAGATTTGTGCCATAAATCAACTCTAGTATAATTTCCAATTTTGCCATTTTTAATTTTATGTCATACAGCCCATAAACATTAAAAATACATATAATATGTGCTAACATGAATTAAAAATAAAATCATGAAGAACACATATAATAATACACGGCATTCATGCAAAAACAAACAAACAACAAAACTAGTTGTTTAATGCTTATGTAATGCCATGAAATGCACAAACATTTAAATCAATTTTATGAGTCATTTAATATTCTAAATAAGTCCATAAATATTGATTTAATATTCTGTATAAATCTGATCTAAATGTGTTTTTACCATTTTAATCAAAACAAAACAAACAATCTTGATTAAACATGTAACAAACACAAACTAGTTATAGTTTTAAGTGATTTTAAAATTAATCAATTAAATTGTCATGGACCATAATTAAAACCAAATTTAAAATATGTCCAGACCTGATAATTAATCTTTAAATATCACTTACAAACATGCCAAAAATGTTTTTACATTTAATTTTGAAAACTAGTTGTTAAACTAGCAATTTACATGCCAACTAGCACCTAGTTTCATAATTAACATGTACCATCAGGTATAAATAATTAAATCCGACCATTACCAGCCCTAATAACATCTTAGGACAGTATATTAACATGTCATATTAATTATAATACCTATCTAATCAATTAAAATCGTTTTTACACCAAAACAATGCAAAAAACTCAAAACAGAAAATTTCAGATTTGCATGTTTTCAAAATAACGATTTTTAATTAATTTTTTCATGCATCTAAAGCACTAAAATAAGCATGTCTAGGCTCTGATACCACTGATGGAATATGACATGGTATGATAATCATGATAGCACAGCGGAAAAACAAAAATTTTATCATACATACCATACATATCCAAAGATAGAATCGAAACATGCAATTTTAGGGTTATCGAACTTACAACTTTTGATGCCTTTTAAAACTTTTATTCCGATGATGACCAGCAACTAAGATGGCTTTGTCCGCCTTAGATCTCGATCACCAATGCCAAGGAATAGCCTTTTGCGCCACTCCCTCTATTCTCACACACACAATTACACCGTCGGCTTAAAAACGAGATTGCTAGATCTCTTTTTCGGTATTGTGTAAGGGTTATAGTTTGAAGCTACAAAACTTGATTTTGTACTTCTTTAGATTGCTATTACTGCTCAATAACACAAGAGAATGAGGAACAATCCTTTCTCCTTGTGAAAAATTGAACAAAAGAATTAAGAGAGAGACAAAAAAATTAGGTTTAGGGTTTTATTTCTTTTAATATATATGCTTATCCTTTGGCAAGTCTTTGATCTAAATTCAACCATCCTAAGATGATTAATTCAAACTCTATCACTTCCTAAAGATAAGTAATATATTTTGAATTAAACTCCTTTGAATTTAAATTCAAATTTGAAATAAATCATAAGACATTTAAATAAATGAAATCACTTAATTTAAATAAATGCCATGTGCCAAAATTCCATGAATTATCTCTTGGAATTTCGGCTACTTCATTAAGTAAATAAGTGATTTAATTTAATTTAAATTCCTTTAGGCTTTAATACTCAATTAACTTAATTAATGTAACATAATTAATTAATTGAAATTAAACCTTGTGGGCTGAATTTTTCTCTCTCATGGACCAAAGCCCAATAGCAATTTTATAACCCATTACATACACTAATTTGACTTTAATTAAAAGCCCAAATTAATGTCCAATACTTAATTTAAATATTTTAAGCCCAATGCTTTGTGTGCGATCCTATAGGTCCATTTAATGTTGGCAATGAATTAATAAATTAATTCAAAGGCTATATATATTCTCTAGCAAGATATTATAGCATTCCAAATTAAATGAAAAATGCATATGGCATTTGGTGACCTAATGCAATTTCGCATAGTTCCTTACCCATAAATATCAGAATTAATATAAGGCATGGAACTAGTCATCCT
Organism: Excoecaria agallocha; assembly: GCA_037975025.1. NCBI lineage: Eukaryota > Viridiplantae > Streptophyta > Magnoliopsida > Malpighiales > Euphorbiaceae > Excoecaria > Excoecaria agallocha. The sequence goes on along the minus strand of CM075821.1, from coordinate 32,338,956 downwards.
TATATATATTAATTCCTTTCTTGATATTCCAGTGACACTGAACTCTCAGATAAATAATGATTACTCATTATTTCATCTCGGTATGGCCATACACTTCTCAGTTCACTGATCAAGTGGCCGATGATATTTTCTCTCTTATTTAGAGGGGTAATCCCTTCACTTCTCTCATGCTCTCTAACATGAATCAATGTATACCCAATCATACCCGTACTTGTCACTCTGTTACGAGCACGTTAGGTGTATGTCAAAGTACACAGTAATTCATAAAGAGTTTCATAGAGATTTCAGGTCTAAGAACTCCGATACAAAACTTGCATATGAGAAACACTTATGACTTGTACCATGTAGTGTTCTCATGAGCGCATCGAATCCAGATACCATGTTCTTTAACATGTATCTATGATCTCTGATTGACACTCTTGTCCTAATGATCCGTAAGACAGAACTCATGAAATCAGAGAGAGCATACTAGTCTTAATTCATTTGTTATTCCCATAACAATGACTGACTAGGGATATTTAGAATGATGTCTCATTTGTTTCAAGGTCTTACAATCCATGTGCCTCACACATGATAACTTAAACCGAAACAACACTCTTGGATAGTTTTATCAATTGATATGCACAGGAATACAAAGGATAAAACAAATGCCTCATTTTATTAATTTCAAGTGTTTCGTTACAATGCATTGGGGCTAGGGCTTACACTAACAATTTGGTGAGTCGATCAATAATCACCCAAATAGCATCATGTTTCCTTTGAGTGACAGGCAATCCCGAAACAAAATTCATAGTAACTCTGTCCCATTTCCACTCCGGTATCAAAATAGGATGAAGTAATCCAGAAGGGACTTGGTGTTCAGCCTTTACTTGTTGACATATCAAGCATTTCCTTACAAATTCTGTCACATCCCGCTTCATTCCAGGTCACCAGTAATAAGGTTTCAAGTCCTGGTACATCTTGTTACCTTCAAGATGCATAACATAACTACTATGGTGTGCCTCTGTAAGGATGTTCTTCTTTAATTCTTCCTGATCTGGAACACAAAGTCTTTTCTTGTAGTAAAGGCTTCCATCTTCATTTAGAGAATAGTCTCCTTCATTGCCATTCTTTACTTTATTTATGATCGTTTTCAGTCGATCATCCTCTTTCTGAGCCATTTTCACTTGATACACAAAATCTGGTTTCAATTGCATTTCTGCCAGTAAAGCTCCATCTGATGCCATATTTAGACTAACATTTAAAGCTCGAAGAGCTGCAAACAATACTATTAGTCAATTACATATATCACTTACCTATATCAATTCATTTGAAACCATTTACTTTACCTGTCATGAATTTTCTGCTAAGTGCATCAGCCACCACATTAGCCTTTCCTGGATGGTAGTCGATAAAACAATCATAGTCTTTTATCAACTCCAACCAGTGTCTTTGTCGGAGGTTAAGTTCTCTTTGAGTGAGCAAGTATTTCAGACTTTTGTGATCAGTATAAATATAACATTTTGCGCCATACAGATAGTGTCTCCATATCTTCAATGCAAAGACAATAGCTGCTAGCTTCAAATCATGAGTAGGATAATTCTTTTCATGAGTCTTGAGCTGTCGGGAGGCATAAGCAATCACCTTGCCTTCCTGCATCAAAACGCAACCTAGACCATTTCTGGAGGCGTCGCTGTAGATCACAAAATCCTTACCCGGTTCGGGTTGAGTGAGAATAGGAGCTTCTATCAACATACTTTTGAGTTTCTCAAAACATTCTTAGCATCTGTCAGTCCACACAAACTTGGTGTTCTTCTGCAATAATCGAGTCAAAGGAACTGCGATAGTGGAGAAACCCTTTATAAACCTCCTATAATATCCGGTTAACCCCAGAAAACTTCTCACTTCTGTCACATTTGTAGGTGGCTTCCACTGAAGAATTGCTTCAATCTTCGATGGGTCCACCTTAATACCTTCTACAGAAATCACGTGGCCTAAGAAAGATACTTCATTCAACCAAAAGTCACATTTACTAAGCTTAGCATACAACTGTTTCTCTCTTAAAATCTGTAGAACAATTTGTAGATGTTTATCATGTTCCTCTGGTGTCTTAGAATATACCAGAATGTCATCGATGAAGACCACTACAAATTGATCCAGATAAGGATGAAAAACTGTATTCATTAGATCCATGAAGGCAGCTGGTGCATTTGTAAGTCCGAATGGCATGACTAGAAACTCATAATGGCCATATCGAGTATGAAAAGCAGTTTTAGGCACATCTGCAGCTTTTACTCCCATTTGATAATAGCCTGATCTCAAGTCAATCTTTGAAAATACACCCACTCCTTTCAACTGATCAAATAAATCTTCAATACGCGAAAGGGGGTATTTATTCGTTATGGTGACTTTATTCAGCTGTCTGTAGTCAATGCATAACCTAAGCGTCCCATCCTTCTTTTTAACAAATAGAACTGGTGCTCCCCAGGGAGAAACACTGGGTCTGATAAATCCCTTATCAAGTAATTCCTGTAATTGAATCTTTAATTCATTTAACTTTGCAGGCGCCATTCTATAAGGGGCAATAGATATGGGTGCAGTGCCTGGAGCAACATCAATATAAAATTCTACTTCCCTGTCAGGTGGTAAACCTGGTAACTCATTAGGGAACACATCTGGAAAATCTCTAACAGTGGGCACTTCTGACACTTTTAGGCTTTCTTTCTTTGCTTCCACCGCATAACACATATAGGCTATACATCCTTTCCTGATCAACTTCTTAGCTGCCGTAGCAGATATCACATCAGACAAATAATTATGTCACACACCAACCACTGTAATTTCTCGATCATCATCAAGCTTTAACGTGACCCTTTTTCGTTTATAATCAACAGTCACTTGATGGGCGGATAGCCAATCCATCCCCAGAATCACATTAAATTCATGGAAGGGCAACTCGATAAGATTTTCCAGGAATATATGTCCATGGGCACTAATAGGACACTATCTGTATACCTTATTTACTATTATGCTATGCCCCAGAGGATTACTCACCAAGATATCCTGGTCCAAGCATGCCTCTTCCATCCCCTTATCCCGAGCTAATGCAGTACTAATATAGGAATGAGTCGAACCGGGATCAATCAAAGCATGAACTGAATCAGATAATAGGAGAAATGTACCTACTATCACATCCAGAGCATCCTCCTCCTCTCTGGCTCTGACAGCATAAGTCTGGGCTGCAGATCTCCTCTGACCCTGAGATGACTGTCTAGCTGGTCTAAAGGCTGATGTGATGGGGGCAGCTCCCCTACCCCGACCTCTCGGTGCAGAGGACCCAGTACCTGATGCTGGGGATGCAACTGAAGCAGTCGGTGATGCCGAACAATCTTTAATCTGGTGTTCCTTGGACCCACGGTGATAACATGCTCCAGTCTGGAATCTGCACTCCCTATAATGAAATTTGCCACAATAATCACAAGTTACAGCTGTCCCACTGTCTCTATCCCGAGGAGTACTGACAACTGGTGTAGTTGTACCTCTACCCCGAGTAGCACTACCTCTTTCTCGTCCTGCTGGAACTGGAGGGCGGCTCTGAGGTGTAAACGACCCCTTTGACTTCTTACTTTGATCACCCTTTCCGCTCGAATGTCCTTGTTTTCTCTTTTGCTGAAAACGTGACTGCCTCTCAGCCTGCTCAGTCTGGATGGTCTCTAACTTAATAGATGCCTCCACCATGGCTCTCAAAGTAGGGTACTGCTGGGTCCCTATAATTTGTCTGAGCTCGGTGTACAATCCCCTCTCAAACCTCTGTCGCAGTTTCTCATCTGTAGTCTGACTTTTATCAAGATATGCACTCAAGCGCTCAAACTCGCGCTCATATGCTGCCACTGATCTGTTGCCTTGTCTAAGCCTCCAAAAGGCATCTTGCATAGCTAGCTTGTATTCTGACCCAACATATTTTAACTCAAACTGAGACACAAAGTAGTCCCAAGTCAACTGATCCACTGGGGTGTGCCTCCTGACTGAATCCCACCAAATAAAAGCTGGTCATTGCAACAAAACAACTATACCTTCCAGCTTCTCTTCCACTGAGCTGTTGGTGATTTCAAAAAGCCTCTTTATCTTAAACAACCAATTTTCAGCCTGAGACGGTGTCAAAGGATCCATTCCAGAGAAGTCTTCAGCTCCCAATCTTTTTAACTGTTCCAGAATGAGTCTTCTTCTAGGCGGAGCTGGCTGAACTTGAACAACTGTCTAAGAAGACTGTGCTGGTCTCGCTTGCAGTCGTTGCTGGATATACTCAGCCATAAGATCAAGGAAGTCTGGCTGTAGAGGTAGGGGTGGCACTGCTGGAGGAGAAACCTGTGGTTGTGGGGGCCTCCTGATGTCCAGTACCTATTGAAGCTTCACTTTCACCATCCCCCACCTGACTATCTTGCTTAAATGAAATCTTTACACTATAAAAAAGAAAGGAGCAAGTACACATTAGATTTCCACTACACTTATCAATTACAATTGGCATGTATATATATAAATACAGGAATTTAAATCATACTTATTCCCACTCCGATCTTAGGACCGGCTAAACCAATGCTCTGATACCACAAAATGTAATACCCTTGCTATAACAGTCTTATCGGACAGGAAAATTTTTGGGAAATTTTTTTTTCCTACTTTTTCATTCTTATTTCCTTTAACTTAATTACCTTCATGCATATGCACTTTCATTAATCATTAGCCTATAACTGTCCGAAAATCACTATGCAATTAATAAAAATTTGGCAATATAACGGCTATATTCTTAACTAGCCCCCTAAAAAGCAGACAATTACACAGCCTCTCAGAGGCACAACAGTTTATATCCAAACATATATCCAATCCACATATATTATCTAGTAACACCTGTATGTCATCCATTCTCTACAATTTCTCATCCACATACTACTATAAGTATTATACAATACGATCATTATTACAATATTGTCCTCATAAAACAAAATATAATAAGTAAATATATACATGCCACAAAAAGATTCTTTCTAACTTTTCTGCTTCAATTTCTTGCTATGTACCCAGGTTCCAAACTATCTGTACCTGCATGCAGTAAATCCTACACGCTGAGTATTAAACATGCCCAGTGGTGACTAAAAATCATAGCATTTCCCTAAAGTATGTCTATATACCTTTAATAATTTTGTTTAAATTATTTATTATCGTTTATTCATATTTTAAAATAATATTCATTTTATTAACGACTAACTTTCCATTTAATTTATAAACTTTCTTATATTTTCAATTTAGTTCTTGAATTTTTCTTTTATTTCAAAAATGCCATTTTATACTATGAATTACTAGTTGTCCTTTTATTCCTTATTTTCTTATCTTAACTTATTAATTAGCTTATAAATTACTGATTAATCCTTATTTCCACATTTTCATGTAAAATTACATTTTAATCCTTTTAACTTTATACGGTTGACTTTTTACCCAAACAATTGACTAAATTACCATTTTACCCTTGTTAATTATTTTCCCTTATTACTTCTATCAATTAATTTCACCTTTTAGGCAAATTACCATTTTACTCCTAAACTTCTAAATCCTTTTCATTTTAATCCTTTTTCATATTAAGCTTTCATTTTAGCTTTTCTTTTACACTTTTAACATTTTCTTATCAATATGCCCCTAGTACAGACCCGGCAGAAAACTCTCAAACCGGATATACGGGACGTGGACCCCACAGGGCCACAACAGAATGAGAAATAACCTCTAAGAATCATTCCTCATATAACATATGACATATGACAGTACGTATGATAAATATACCATGGAGATCAGTGATCCGTCCATAGTAAAGCAAGTCGCCATGACTTGCACCGCGGTATATGTATCCCTATGGCCAGCCAATTATATCCTGAACTAGGTTTTACTGCCTGACTCTTTCTAAGGGCACATAACTTCTTAATTTTCTTACTTTTCATCCCTTGTCAATACAGTAACAATACTTTATAATTACAGTCAATCTTATTTATACATTCTACGAAACATTTCACAGTAATTCACCATGTAATCAATAAATTATGCCATAATTCATTCAAATTTCACATTTCTCACCTAATACCTAATTAATATTTATTTCGAAAATATTCATTTAATTCCCATAAATTCTATAAAAATTCATAACCATTAATTTACATTAGTATTAACATTAGGAAGCTTAAAATCACTAAAATCATCAAATTTCACATTAATTTCTTATGACATACCATTCGGCCTACACTACAACCCTACCATGCAAATTCTTTTAACTTCATCTAAGGTCTCTAACAAGTATACATGGGTCTTAAATACATAATATAACATTACTTTCAATTATATCCCAATATATAAAAATTTTCTTAAGAAACCTAAGAAAATTAACTTAATTAATAGGGAAATAAAAGGATTTATTAGTCACACACCTTTTTCTATGGATTAGCCTTGCCTAGGCTTCCCTTCCCTTTCCTTTGGCTTGAGAAATTTGCTCCTCTTCTTGGATTCCTTAACAAACCGAAATTCCCATCAATAATAACTCAATTATTTTGGCCTCAAATGCTAAATTTGACAGAAAAAATGAACTTTAGGCACCCAAAATTAGTAGTAAGCACCTAAAAACCAAATAAAAAGCAATAATTTCGCATACCTAATTTTGACACCTAAACTTTAACTCTAAATTTCTCTTGATTTTCTTCTTTGAATCAAGGATTAGAGCTGATGAAGGTAATCTAGAGAGGCTGAAATCACTTTATTAGGCTTTGATTTGGTGAGAATTGATGAATAATTGAAAGAAAAAGAGAGGAATTTCAGAAAGATGGAATTCGGCCACTTATGAAGGGGAAGAAGACACAAGCTTTTGCTGGAGATTTCTGGATAAAGGTAGATTATATAGGTCTTATAAATGGGCTATGGGCTGGGCCTTAAATGGGCTTGAACTATTTAATAGTTTAGGCCCAATAATTACCTAATATTAGCCCTAATTAATTTCTCCCACTTTCCAACTTAAATTCTCTTCAAATTTGATTCCATTATTCATATCACATCAAAAATACGCTATACCTAAAATTTCAGCCCAATCGGAGTTCGTTTTGGGTCCGATTCGATTTTATCGGTCCGATTCAAAAATACCGGTATTACCAAAAAATTCACTTTTTGCCACCAAAATAATCAACATATTATTTTAGGCATATATGTAATTTTTGATAATTTTTAGACTTCATTTGATATTTTTAGTAACCAAAACGATCAAAAATTTAATTAAAAACTCTAAACCCTAATTTTCTCGATTTTCGTTCTTTTGGCTTTCGGAGGCCTATTTGACCTCAATTTTACTTTAAATTTCAACCCCAAAATACCCATGACTAGTACTTTCCAATAGTCCAATAAAGTTTTTTCCACTTCCGGGTGTCATTTTTAGCCCGGAGACATTATTCACTGTCGGAAAGCACTATTCACAATCAGTCCGACATTGAGGCCATTACATTTATAGATTGATTATGTGTGTTTTATATTGTTAAAGATTTTAGTTAGGTTGGAATATATACTTATTGTTCTTCTTTATAGCTTCAAATTTTTTATACTACTAAATCTTTTGAACAGTGCCAATTAGTCATTTTAGTTGAAAATTAGGTAAAAGGATGCGAAGACATTTAGGTGTTATAGTTCAATGGTATTTTTCTTTTTAGTTATAAGGGTTCAAATTCACATTCTTTGGACAAAATTGGCATTGTTTTTGGTTTAGGGTATCGTTGAATGATAAGATGTTGGCCTAAATTCTGTGTGAATGATAAGATATTGGCCTAAATTCTTTAATAGATACATTAGTATTTAGCTTTATCAATGTATGCTTTTATTAAATTAATCACCAAATGTCTGTTAAGGTGGGTGCAGAGTGCAATAGATAATTAATTTAGTAAATTTTTTAACAAATGGCCGATTGTTTGTCATAATTTTTATTTATGTATGTGTGCTAACACTTTTATTATTATACATTGAACCTATAATTATTTTTATGCATAAACTTCATGAACTCGTGATATGCTTTTTCTAGAAGCTAAAATACCGCAAGTATACGGTGTATCGGTTATAGTACTTCAGATATCGATCCCACGAGAAAATGTTGATTTTAATCACCCACTATTACTACTCAATTTTAATCTTGTTTACGATGTTCAAAAGTAGAAGTTAATTCTAACTATTCTATTGCATAAATTAATTAAATCCTAGATAGAATAATCAAAGAAGACAATAAATATTATGAAATTAAATAATCGTGCATTTGATACCATTATTTTAATTATAGTTTTTAATCTTATTAGTAAGCCAAGTTGGGATATATTTCTAAACCACTCTCTCGACATGAATTAGATTGCCTAAGACATGCAATTAAAGTACTAATTCTCAACTCTTGTTAATGAACTAGTGAATTTTTAATTACATATTTTAAGATTAAACACCAACCTATAGCAATTATCTCCACATGTGATCTCTCTAACTATGCTTTGATAATGAATTTCCTATTAACTTTCAATAAGATGTTGCTCTCGCTAACTCTCTTATTTATGACCATTTTGTTAATTTTCAGAAAAGGAATTGCACATTGAAGGTCGTCTTCCTTAACTTATAATGATACCAATAAACTTTTAATAGAAAATACTACAATCAAAGATCAATATTATAAATGAAAATAGAAATTTGTTCATATATAATCAAATGCAAACATAATATTCATGTAAAGATTACAAGGAAGAAAAATAAGAAATAAGAACAAGGAGAAGGGGATCTCTCAACCCTTTTTCCTTTCACACAAGATGTCTTCTTCCTTGATTTTTGTCTCCTCTTCAAAACATGAAAAATAAAAACTAAAGTACTAAAAGAAATTAATGTTCTTAAGATCACAAAATCAAATTCTCAAAATTCCTTCTAAAATTCTGTTCACTTGGCATATATATGCCAATCCAAAAGTTATGTTCCTTCAAGAATCCTTTCATAAGAGTTGTATTGTTTTGAGAAAAGGTGCATCACTTTATAAATTTGAACTCCTCATCCGCACTGTGTCGCGACCTCGCGACACTGTCGCGCTCGCGACAAGACACGCCTCTGCTTGGCTGGTTCCGCTGGTTGTCGCGAGCTCTTCTCTTTTTGTCGCCCTCGCGACATGGCATGCCTCAGCTTACTTTCTTCATCGCCTTCTATCGCGCTCGCGACACCTCCAATGCAGATCACTTGGATTTCTTTCCTCCACTTAACTCCTTTAATCTTCAAGTCATTCCCTTCTCCTATAAAACAAATAAAACAAATACACACACATAAAACACATAAAAGCAACAAAATATAGATAAAATACTAAAACAATAAACACAATACGACACAAAACCACACATTAACACACAATATTTATGAGCTTTTCAAGCGTATATCAACTCGCATAGGTCTTATATCATTGGACCCTTTGCTTAATTATTTAATATTTTATTAACAATACACTTTAGTTTTGTTTAATATATAAATATACAACCATAATTTTAGGATTTAGAGGAGGCCATATGTTGCTATATTGAGATAGATAGAGAGAGAAAATTGAGGCATAGTCAATAAATGTTGGTTATATTAACAATGAAATGTTCTCATAGCTCGGCTAATAGCCTTTGTTAACATTAGTACATATATATATATATATATATATATATATATATATATATATATATATATATATATATATATATATATATATATATATATATATATATATATATATATATATATATATATATATATATATATATATATATATATATATATATATATATATATATATATATATTAATGTTAATTGTTGAGTCATATGTTGAGGTCTATTTTAAATCAGTAAGGAGATGAGTCGGTTGTCCGAAGTTGAAAAAAAAAAATTAAAGTGGTCCAATAAAGAAAGCACTTCTCTTCCCCTAAAAAAATTGAGAGGATACCATAAATAATAGCTTAATATAATTAATTTATAATTTTTTTTTCTTTTGAATGCATAAGTTTTATTATTTTATGATTTATCTTTGGTTGTAAAATCACTAATCAGATACACTACAAAAAAAATTGTCAATTAGCGACGGTATCATTTTCATCGCACATTTTGCGACGGATTCGCAACTGTTTTACAATTCTGTCATGGGGAGGATATTTTCTATTTTTTGCGATGAACTAGTGATGGAATGAATAAACAGTCGCTAATTATTGACAAAAAGTATGCACGCCATGTTTTGCGACGGAATTAGCGACAAATATTTCCATCGCTAAATTTTATAATTTTTTATTATAGCGACGAACATTTTAGTGGCTAATGTTGGAGGGAAATTAAAGTGCCTTTTTTTGCGATGGTTTAGCGACAGAAATTAGTCTGTCGCTAATAGTAATTTGTTACAGTAAAACAATTAGCAACAGAAATGATTAGTCGCTAATCCATCGCAAATAAATTAAAAAATAATTTTTTTTAATTTCACTCACATGATTTATGTATAGTTTCAAGTAATTTTAATATAAACTTTATGAAATCAATATTTTATTTTGTAACTAAAAATTATAAATTATTTTATAAGTTGATAATAATTTTTTATCAATTATACCAAAATCTAAAGTTATTTATTTAGAAAATTTACATTTTTAATAATAATGATAAAAAACTAATTATTATGATTATTATATATTTGTGTGTTCAAGATTAATAAAAATAAATATTTATAAAATAGTAATATAAAATTTATTATTTCATTTAAAATAATAATTAAAAAATTTGTAATTTATTTTTATTTTATAAAATTTAAATCAAATATTAAATTATTAGAAATTCAATTGATTTCTTTATCAAATATCCCCAAATATAAACTTATTTATTTTAAAAATTTACATTTTTAGTAATAATAATAAAGTAATTGTTATAATTATAATATAGTCATATTATGAAAAATAATAAATATAAATATTTATATAATAATAATATAAAATTTATTATTTCATTTAAAATGATTATGAAAAATTTATAATTTATTTTTATTTTGTTAAAATTTTGAGCAAATTTTAAATTATTAAAAATTTTAGTTATATATAATTACAAAATTATCCTTGAATACAAGGATAAAATGATGAAATTTGGTTGGGGTATTTTAGTAATTTCAAAAATTTACCCTAAATATAAAAATAAAATTTTCTCTCCTCTCACCTCTTTCCACCGTTTTAATTTAATACGTATATGATTTTAAGCTTAATTTATTATTTAATTGAAAAAAATATTTAGAGTTCATTTGAAAAGAAGAAAATATTTAATTTGGAGTGTAGATTTGTCAGAAAATAAATATATAAATTCATCTAATTTAGAGTTCATTAGAAAAGGAAAAAAATAAAAATATTTTGAAATTTGAAAATTATAAAATGAAAAATACGTATAATTTTGATTTATGAAGCAAATAGGAATCAAGAAATGGGGTCCACACACCACAAAAAAAGGACCGATGAGGAGCAAGAGCAGAGTAATAATACACACTTCTTACGATATAAAAACTCGAATTCCTCTTTAATGTAAAGCACGCTCTCTACATGTTCTCGATTTTTAGATTTTAATAATAACCAAAAGGATCTCTCTCATGTATCAACATCTTCGCTTTCTCTATCCAGCTGCTATTTTTTAGCTAATTTTGACTTCAATATCAATATCTGAAAGGATCTAGGGTTTGTGAGAATTGTGTAGGGATTTTATTTTCTGTTTTCTTGGGAATGGCATCAAAGCGGATCTTGGTGGAGCTCAAGGAAGGATCCTCCTACCTCTTGCAGCGCAGGTTATTTCAACTTCATAATCGAGATCTGCTAGCTGGAATTATGTGTGACCAATAATCCACATTTCATGTCTGTACCAAAACCAAAACCTTTTCAGAGATAGGAGCAAGATATACTGTCCTATTGATCTTTTTTTGCTATTCTTTTTAGTGGAACCTTTTCCCCATATATATATATACAAGAGAAGTATAATGTCTATTATAACTATAAATGTCATTAGAATGAATTGAACTTGAGACTTTCTCCACTTTTAACGAGTGCTAACTGCCACATCAATTTCTGGTTAATCTTGTAACATCTCAAATCTAGATCGACCGAAAATATTTTATAGCTTGTGATTATTATTTTGATTTAGGTAAGCAGGAGTATAATATTATTGAGAATAATGGACGACTAAGCAATTGATTTTAGACTTGGAATTAGTGGTTTTAAATTAAAATACAATTTATAATAATTTATAAATTAACATAAATTAAATATATGCAATAATAACAATAATAATAATAACAATAATAACAAAATAATAATAATAATAATAATAGTGAAAAAAAACTAAATGAAAACAAAGAACAAAAGAAAGAAAAGGTACAGAGAATAAAAAAATCTCGTGGCCGCAAATTACTAAAGGAAAAAAAAAGAAACAAAAGACAAAACAAACAAACATGGCCACAAATTCGTAAAGCAACAAAACAAAAATAAAGGAAGGCAAAGAAAATTTAAAAAAAAGGAAGAAGAGAGTGGGGAGAGGAGATCGGGATCGGCAGGAAGGGAAAGGCATAGGGATGCTGTCGATCAATGGCGTCAATCACCGCTGCTCTCCCTGCCACCGCTGTTAACTCCCCATCGCCGGTCTACTTCCCCAAGTGTGGCGCCAGGTCGTTCCCACTTCCCACATCACCAAATCGGAGTTTTTTCTCTCTCCTCCATTCCAGTGATCAATGGCAATGGATGGTGATGCCACCACCACCGATCGACTTCTAGAGGCATGATGAACATTCCGGCATTCACCGATCATCCCTATTTATCGGCAAATGGGAGATTGATGTTAAGGATGCTAAAATCTTTCGATGTAGATCTTGATCTAATGGCAAGGAGTATGAGCACGTGGCTACCGGAAATGAGTCCCATCGATGTATCACTAACCATTTATTAATTGCACGTGCCAGCAAAGTCATTCCTTTGAAAATTTCAATTGTATCACTAACCATTTATTAATTGCACTCTATAAATTATTTTTTAATTGTTTATAAGAAATTTGTTAAGATTCTTTTTCTTAAATATTTACATCATAGACTAATTATTCTATTCTTGTAGCTGATAAACAATTCTCTTTCATATTTACTACATTTACTATTGGTCAAGAATTTAGCTTTTGTTGTTAATAAAACATATACTATATACTTTGTTCTTTTTGGGACACTTTAAGTTTTCAACACAAGTCAATTCAGATTAAGACGATTAAAAATCATATTTTTTTCCATGTTATATTAGTTATTAAGGAGAAATATGTTTATGTTATGGAATTCTTGTAATAAAAAAGTCTTGAATTTATTTACTCTTAGTTAAATTGTCATTAAAGAATTTGTTAAATCATGAGTTGTCTATATGATTTTATTATGTATTTAATATTTTGAATTCATATAATTATCATATTTATTGATTTTTAGTGATTAATATGATTATCGATGTTTGTTCTGTGTTGTGATTAAGAAATCTGCATTTAATCCTCATTCAAGTGGTAATTTTGATTTGTATATCAAATTATAACTCCAAAAATTTTGGTCATCAAAATGTAATCATTTTGAGAATTTTGTTCTAGCAATTAACGCAATCTTACTTCATAGTTGAATGATATCAAGAAATACCTTTTAGTTACCAAATAGATAATACTTCAAATCTATTTCATCATCATGATTGAATTTCTACATTTAATTGGATTGCTATTATTTTATAAGCAAAATTTAATTGGAAGATATCTTTGCCTAAGTGATAATGATAAAGGAAATATTTAATTTAATTCTTAAAATTTATGAGATTAGTGTTATACTTTGCTAAGTCAAGTAAATCACTTCATCGCAATTAGAAAGCTATTTATTCAAATAGAATGATTGATTACTTAAATTTAGGATGTCCAAATTTGTCAATCTAATTATTTCAGTGCCCTTTTAAGTTCATCTAAAAATTCATATCCCTAAATCACTTATGTATTTGAGGAATGATGCAATATTTATAAAACACAATATACTCTTTTTTTTCCCCAATGACATTTTCAACTTTATGTAAATAATATAAAATCTAGTACCTTTGCCCTGAAATTTAACGGTGTATAAGTATTATGCTTTGTAAAATAAATAAATTTAAAAATTCAAATTTATTTTAAAATAACTACCGATGCTTAAAATCTAAATAGATAAATTTTGTCATCAATGAACCTAAAGATAAGAGGAGTGTACAAAAGATATATGTGTCTAAATTGCAATTAATATTATTAGTCAAAGCATTGAAGGATTCATTAGCTTTTAAATATAATGTCTAGTTTATCCATTAAAAGTCTTATCTCTTATTTGTGCTCAGATATGGTATAGATTTAAATTGCTACTGCATGTGGTGGGTGCTTGTCTATCTCTTGATTTGCTATTGAAATTGTTTGCAGGAAGGATGATGATTGGAAACTCCCTCGAGGTGTATATGTATTTGTTAGTATTGGTCTTCTTCTTTTGCTTGGGGTAATATTAGTTGTTATCGTTGTAGTTAAACCATGGACTGTAAGTGAGGTTTATCTGTTGTTGTTGAAATTATCTCATCTTTTAGCTTATTAATCTGTTTAGATGACTTTTCCACAATTCCAACAGATTGGGGTATCATTCCTTTTAGTTCTCCTCCTCATTGTGCTAGCGATTGGTGTTATCCAAACTAGGCTTCAAACAATTTCTATTTGACTAGGACCCAAATGCTCTTTGTTTGTTTCCTTGCCTTTCTTTTGGGCTTGGAAACTAATGCATTCATTAAAAGTGGTATCAAAAATTTTTGGTTAATCTAAGATTGTTAATCTTTTAGTTGCAATGGTATTGTTATGCACTAGGATGCTCAATTTTGTAGTTAATCAACCAAATTTATTGGTATTTTATGTTTTATTGAATTACAGATTATACATTCTTTAATTTTAGTTTTTCTTCCTTTATGACTGCTATGTTTGACTTGGCAGAACAAAGTGGAGAAGTTTCACAGTCTGGTTCAGGGTCAATGTTCTCTAGGTAAGATTGTTTCTATTGAGTTGCTCATTTTTTCATTACTTAGTATAGATGTGGTATGATAAAATTTGAGTTGCACATTTTCTCATTCCATTTTGTGAATATTACTATAGATAAATCTATCAATGCTCTTACTATGTTATGCCTATCCAAATAATAACATTTCACTCCATTACTATGTTCTGCCTATCCAAAGAATCTTATCCTTTTTAAACCATAATTAGGCTATAGAAGATGCTATAAAAATGTGGTTTTTGGCGTACAACAGATATGTTTATAGTCAGGTTTCATGGATATGTGGAAGACTGCAGTAGTTCACAAGGGAATATCTGCTTAATTTTAATTGCTTGAAGGTGCACTGCCATAAAAACTTGAACTAAAAGATCTCTCATTTTTCTCATTTTTTCTCTCTTATTATGATGTATAAAACCGGTTTCCAAAAAGATAGAACCAATGTCTTTGTGTTTTCGTTTGTCTGTCTTCATGCTAGAATTAATGATGTTTTTTTATTTAGCATGCTAATAGATGCTAATTTATAAGATACTTGGTTAGATTGCAATCAAAATGCTTGCATGGGTAAAGCTATAAGATACCCAGTCTCAATAATAATGTTGTTGATCTTTTGGTAGAGATGTTGATTATTATTATTTTTTTCCACAGATGGTATAATTGGCATTGGCATTGCTGTAACAACTATGGAGTGGTTGCTGGTGGCATTGCTGCAGCTCTTGCGCGAAGAAATTAGCTTCCTTTTTTTGAACATATTGTTTTTGTATCCCTTGATATGCTAAAGTATTCAGTTGATGGGGAACTAGGACAAAATTTTAGTTAAATACATAGTGCACATGTTATTTGTTTTGATGTATATGAAAAGATGTTTGAAAAATTATCCAATTGCACTCTATAATTTGTGACATTTCATAATTTGTTCTAAGCTAATAGAAAAGTTGAATTACATGCTATTATAATATATATTTTTCAAACTTTGTGTATTTTGAAATATATTTTAATTTGGAATAAATATGTGTTAGATTATTGTTATGTACATGATGAAAATAAATAAATAACGATCATGATTAAAATTTTAAAATATGGCAAAAGAAAAAATTCAATTATGTAATAATTTAGTGACGGATTTGCGATAGAAAACTGTCGCTAATGAGTAATAGATATAATTTAAGAAATAATTAATGACAATATTAGCGACTAATATTTTTTCGCTAACTTTTATAGTTAATTTATAATTAGCAATGAAAAATTTAGTCGCTAAATATTATTATTATAATAACGGCGACCAATTATGAATATAAATTAGCAACAAAAAAAATTAGCGACGAAAATTTTCATCGCTAAATTAGCGACTAATTTGGAATTCTGTCACTAATATATTCCCGAATGGGCTTTTAGCAACTATTTGTTGCGGTGTAGCTAATTTATTTTAGCGACGAAATTCTTGTAATTAGTGACGAAAATTTTCATCGCTAATTAGCAATTTTTTTTAGTGATATATGTCACATAACAAATTGATATCTCATCTATATTCTGTTCACTGCTAACTCTTTTTAGTGCCTCGGAATAGTATATATTAACATAAATATTTGTTTTCTTTAGAAACTCTTAGATTTCCTATACTTGCTTTCATATTAGTTTGTTTAAGTTTTCGATAATGATTGATCATGGTGGTTAACCAATTTTGCATTCTCTTATTGCTCTTTGTACATATGTATATACTTGCATGTAAAAGATGCTTATCACAAGAGTAAGAATTTATACTACGACAACAACTAACTTATCTTTGCAAGGATGATAACAAGATCATTGGAGACATATATGCATCTTTAAAGGTTTATGTGACAACTTTGCTATAATTGGGAAACCAATACCAAATAAAGAAAAGATCTTATGTCTTATCACAAGTCTTGATCCACAATATGAAACCTTTACAACAATAATGTTGAAACCCTCAAGACCAACATACTCTGAGTTGATTTCATAATTGCAAAATCTTTACCACGATCGTGACTAGTTTTTAAACCAATCAGATATGTCTCTTTCTCACCTTATTCCATATTTAGCCTTCTATAACCAACAACAAAAACAATCTAAAAGAACTAATTCAAGGAACTACGACAATAGCTTTACTTCCTCAGGTTCTGGATTTCAAGCCTAACAGTTTTGAAATCAAAATTATAGCTATCTAAACTGCTCAACACCAACTACACAATAGTGATGACCACCACCTCCTGGAGAACGACGTGGGATAGCAAATGAGTAAGGTTTGTATCATAATAAAGCTTGTCAATATTATAGAAAACCAGGCCATGTTGCCAAAATTTGCTGGTGGAAACTAAAATGAATAACTCAAAATGATGAAATTCCACAAGCGCTTGCAGCTCTCACTCTAGACAACTCCATTGCCAAAACATAATGGGCTTTAGTTACATGAGCTTTAAATCACGTGACAGGAAAGCAAGGTATATATGCTGACTAATATCTATAAATATTTTGGATTTGATTCAATCATAATTGGAGATGGTTTTCTACACCTATCACAAGCACTGGTGATTCATATATCAAGCCAAAAGAAAAAATTTTGCCTCTTTATGATGTTCTTTTAGTTCCAAATCTAAAAAAAAAAAGAAAGTTACTTTCAATAAGTTAATTAACTTGTCAATTTTCTATTAACTCTTAATTTACTGATGTTGAAGGAATAAAAAAAGGACATTAATTAATAACAGGGAAAATGAAGGGTGATTTGTATACCTCATATATTGTCCCAAAAGCACACTTCTCCCATCGTTTCAAATCTGGCACTGCAGATATTTGGCACCAATGCTTGGGAAATCCTCCCTCAGCTGTTTAGACTTTTTATATTGAATTGATCTTGTGTTAATTTGGGATTTGTAAATAGAAAATATATAATTTTTGCAGAAAAGTATAAAAAAATTAAATAGAAAAATTTTATGTTACTGACAAATTACTGATGGAAAAATCCATCAATGTTTATGCTAAAATAAAATAATAATTTATTTATTAAATTTACCGAAACAATATTCCATCAATAGATGATCAACGCGATGAAACATCTGACAAATTTTTAATAAAATTACCAATGGAGTTTTTTTATAATTTTTTCGATAAAATCCGTCGGTAGATAGAATTTTTTGCCGATAAATTGGTACCTATGAGCATTTTACCGACGAATGCATTCCATCTGTAATTAATAAAAAAATTATCGGTAAGGCCATTTTTCATCGATAAATAGCATAATTCCGTTGGTAAAAATCCATCGGTAAAATGCATTTTTTTTTGTAGCGGTTCATTAATTTGTTGCTTTGATTATCTGTTGAAGAGAAAAAAAACATAAAGAAAAGAATAAACTGAAAAAGAGAAAATACAAGGTGTGGAAATGCATAAGGAGAAGCATATTCTTAATTAAGTAGCCTTTCACAATCGAGGGAATAACATATCAAAGTTTAATGGTTCACATTTATAAGGCCTACGATTTGTACTTACACACACACACTCTCTCTCTCTCTCTCTTATACTAGTGCATTGTTAGGATATGCATTGGTTTAATTTGACTATCATTAAAAGTTTATTTAAACCTTTTATAACTATCAAGAAAGAAATCCTTTTAACAAAGGCACAGAAAATACATTTTTACGTTGTGAAATAGAAAACTAGAGATTATAATTTCTAAACTAAACATAATTATTTAATAAAACCTTATAAGATTAATGGTTCCCCTACATGAATATCTTTCATAGATATTTTCTGGTAATTTAGAAGTTGATGAAATTTGTAGAAAATTTGCAAGAAATCCATTTGATTCTTAAGATAGCCAGTTAAGGGTGAGCATGGACCCGTTAACTAGTCTATGAGAAAAAAAATTAACCATTTTATTAATATCAATTTTTTAAAATCACTAACTATTAACCAGTCCATTACTTCGGTCAACCAGTCCATTGGTTTTGATTTTTCAGTTTGGTTAACCAATAGTTTGTTGGTTAACCATTAAAATTTATAACATAAAATTATAAAAAAAATTAGACAAAGCTCAATTCAATCTTAAATGTGCAAAGTAATCTAATAAAAAAATTATGAAACAAATATAATTTACCAGCCAAAATTAATAACTAATATTATAAAATAGATTTGATATTTGTTAGAAATTAATATGCTTGAGTTTAAGTCGAATAAAATTTTGGATAATATTAAATGTTATAACATAAAATCTAAAATAAAAAAAAATGTAATTAAATGCTATTAAATAAAATATGAACAACAATATATATATATATATATATATATATATATATATATAATTTAAACGGATACTATATATAAATATTACTATATAATTAAAGAGAATGATATAATATAAATTTAGTTTAAAGTATTATATAATTTTGTGAGAAAATATAAAAAAATTAAGGTATAAAAATAAAATATGTTTAAAGTATTATTTTATGTAAATTTTAAAGAGAAATAGAAAAAAAATTTAAAGATATAAGAATAAAAATACAATATATATGAACCAGTTAACCATGTACTAATGATTAATCGGTACTTAAAAACTTAAACCGTAACCATTAACCAAACATGTAAAAATTAAAAATCGTAACCGAGTCAATCGGATCAATTAACTATAAAAATCAATTCGGTTTAGGACTGATTTTGCGGTTAACCATATTTTTTATTTTTTTGCTCACCTCTATAGCTAGTAGATCCATATGAAGCCTTCATTAATTTTAAAGCATAGTTTGAAATTATTGTTTATTTAAGTAGGACAAAGTTTTAAAGACTCTTATTTTGGCATCAGTTGTGATGCTTAATTTTTAAAGTATTAATGAATCAAAATTCATGGATGGACTTAAAAAGAGAGTGTGTGTAAAATTTTTTCCCTTACAATAACCAGGAAGAAAAAAAGGACTACATGCTTAATTATTGGTTTGCAACAAATTTAGACATCTTCTAAGGTTTATAGATGTGTTGAATGTTTCTGCAACACAATGAATATTGGTTTTCTCATTCTAATTATACCATGAATAATACTTTGTTGATTTATATGTTTTCATGTATATATGCACATATATACATATATATACATATCCATATGTATATATGTATATGCATACAAACATTATACACACACACACACACACACACACTTAGGCAAATATCACGGGACAAGGTGAATTAGGCAAGCATTAAAGACACAATTTGATTCTCTAAGCACATGGTTTGCCTGAAAAGGGCTAAACCTCTGGTACATCAAAATAAAGAGTAAAACTTGATGTTTTAAGGGAGGGACTAATCAGAGTGACAAAGGGCTAAATCTCAGTGGATCGTGGCAGCAAGGGCACTCTACCTATAAAGCTCCAAAACATACCCTAATAGGATTAGTATATAGTGAAGAGAGAGATTGAAAAGGTTTTAGTGTAAAAGAATAGTTAATTATGCAATCGGGACGTAATCGGTATTAATGTAAAAGTAATGGGTAATTTTGTAAATTGTTAATTTGGACTAAATGTGCATTACTATTGAAGAAGTGGGTTAATATGTTAAAATGAGTTAGTGTGGTGTATGATTAGCAATAAAGAGTAGCTAGAAGGAGGTAAAATGCAAATTAACATTGGTCAAACAATGAACCAATGAAGAGAAGGCACACATGGGACTCTAGAAACTTGTAGGGATTTAGTATAAAAGGGGAAGTGGTTGGCCACCTTCTAGCTAAGGGATTCTAGATTTTTCATACCACTTCTTCACAAAACACTCCTTTGGAAAATTTTACTTTTAGATTAAAGGAAAAGGGAACTTGGTACAAGGTGAGGAAACCTATGGTTTGGGGTAGAGAGTGAGTTCTTTTCTCCTTCTTTCTTCATTTAGTGATTATTTTAGAGTATGTATTAATTGTCTTTGAATGATAATTAAATTATATTGCATGATAGCTATTGGAGAAATTAGCAAAAACCAAAGGAAAAAGAAGGAGGAGCTCTACAAGAGCTAGTTAGACTGATTATGAGGAGAAATTAGCAAAAACCAAAGGAAAAAGAAGGAGGAGCTCTAAAGGAGCTAGTTAGACCGATTATGAGGTATGGGAGTTCTACTTCATTTATATGCATCAATTTGATTTAAGGTTATAAATGCATTGTAATAAAACTATAGTTATTAGAGTTCATATATGATAGCGGTGAACATAGACCAGTTAACCGGTCCATAAACAAAAAAATTAACCAGTCCATTAATATCGATTTTTTAAAATTACTAACCATTAAACAGTCTGTTACATTCAGTTAATAAGTGCATCGGTTTTGATTTTTCGGTTTGGTCAACCAATATTTTTTGGTTAACCATTAAAATTTATAACATAAAATTATAAAAACAAATTAGACAAAATTCAATTTAATTTCAAATATGCAAAGTAATTTAATATAAAAATTACGAAACAAACATAATATACTAGTTAAAATTCATGTTTTATAAATTAATAGTTAATATTAAAAAATAGATTTGATAATTTTTTGAAAATTAATATGCTTGATTCTAAGTCAAATAATATTTCTGATAATATTAAATGTTATAACATAAAGTATAAAATATAAAAAAATGTAATTAAAAAACAATACATATAAAAATTAATCGGACACTATATATAAATATTACTATATAATTAAAGAGAATGACATAATATAAATTTAGTTTAAAGTGTTATATAAATTTTATAGGAAAATATAAAAAATTAAGGTATAAAAATAAAAAAATATTTTAAAGTATTATTTTATATAAATTTTAGAGAAAATAGAAAAAATTATATATATATATATATATATATATATATATATATATATATATATATATATATATATATTGGTTAACCATGTACTAACGATTAACCGGTACTTAAAAACCTAAACTATAACCATTAACCAAAAATGTAAAAATTAAAAATTGTAATTGAGTCCATCGGATCAATTAACCGTAAAAGTCGATTTGATTTCGAATAAGTTTCGCGATTAACCATATTTTTGGTTTTTTTGCTCACCCCTAATATATGATGAATAGATACATGAAATGAGTGATTGTGAAAATCTGTTTAAGGTTCACTTGAACCAGTCTTAGTAAATAGGGCCTAACTCCCTCCGTAAATGTCTAATTAAGGTGATTCTAGTTGGTTATGGAATATAAGACATATGCCTACAACTTTGTAGAAGAAATCGAGACTTGAATCTATCCTTAAAGTGTCCAAAATTGAACTTGAATTTGAATGACCTATGTTTCCCTATCACTATTAGCAAGTTAAACTGTATATCTTGAGATTTAGAAGTCCAAATTGAGTAGTTTTTTATTTTTTAAAAACTAGAGACACAAGGTAACAACTTTTTAGAATGCTACTTTAGCTGAAAATGTCATTTTCTAGGTTTAAAAGAGTATACAAATTAAAATTGAGAATTTGCCTTTAGAATATTTAGGGCATAATAGATCTCACGGTTAGTACCCAAATCAGTAATAACTGTGACCCTAGTCCAAAATCGCATGTGCACCTATCTCACGGTCAGTACCAAATCATTAATGATCGTAACCCTCCTATATTTCTTCTAAACTTGGTTTTTAGGCTTTGAATTGTCACCAAAGTATACCTGAACATTCCCCAACAAGTTTAGAGGGTTTAAACATAAAATACTAAGCCTTAATGCGTAAGAATTTATAAAAATAGTGAACATGATAAATGGTATGCACAGTGTTATATATGTTACATGACCATGATAACCATGTTGAAGTGTAATTAAGTATAAGTTGTTTAGTGACCTGACCTTGTTATATGCTCCATTGTATGTATTATCTCTATGATTCTAAATGTTTCAAGTGTAATATCTTTAAGTAATTAAAGACTATTTGTAAGCCTGAGTTTCACATAGTAGTGGATAGATAGGCATGCCTATAACAGATAATGATTGCAGTTGTTAGTAATTGGCACCGAAGGGTGTCTAATGTTTCAATACCTATTGGTATCTAGTGACTCGAGACTAATACGCCTGTAGTGTTTGATACTGCTCGACAATATCTAGCATTTGTTCCTGTTATCCACCATATATGGGAATTTAGGTAATAAAAGTGATATGATTGATGAATAATAGTGAATTGTTGAATGCTATTATATAATACATTATATTTCATATTATATTATCTGTCTTTGGGACTTTGTTAAGAAGTCAATTGCATTGCTTTACTCCCTACTAAGCCATTGCTCAACATAGGTGTTCTTCCTATGTAGGTACACATGTGTAGATAGAGGTACCAGTTTTTAAGTCAACATCTATAGGCCAATAAGGATAGAGCTTAAAGACTATTTTTGGTATATGGTCATTTTGATTTGTATAATGTATATGATATGTAATATATGTAACGAACAAGTAGTGTAAATATTTTAAGCATTTTGAATTAATAAATGTGGTTGTATATGTTGTAGAATAGGAATTGTATGCAATTGAGCAAGCAAAATCTACATGAGAAAAAGCATGATTAAATAGATATAATGAACTTGTAATTAAAAGAAAATCTAATAGGATAAATTTACTAGAATTTGCAGCACTCTTATATTCCTTCTAGGGGGTATAAAGGTATTACACTTCCACTTACAATACCCCACCATATATTTAAGTCATCTGCAAAGGATTTTGCCCACCGTCCAATGGAAATTGTACTTTAATGCAGCCACTCATTTGTCTCACAAGCTTGACCAATGACACATGCCTTTGGGGGCCGAATGGTCCCTACTGAGGGTCGACAAATGAGTGGCTAACACATATGTTGCTTCTGGCCCAAATTCTGACTTTGAGGAGTTCAATCATAATCCAGGGCATAGTAGCTTCGTGCCACTGGCTTTTCAACTAAGCGTGATGACCAATTGTGAGAATCAATGTTTCCTTTTGTACTAGGTTGAATTACCATCGCCTGTCATAAATAGGGTAAAACTAACCTATCTCACGATAGTATATACCCAGCTCATGTTCCTTATTGGTGGGTGAACAATCCAACACTTAGTAAATTCTACTTCACAATTATAAGAAGAGCCGACATCAAAGGATCAAAAAGCAATGACCAAAGGTGATGGATGGGAAGAAGGTGTAAGGGACGACCGTCCCTCATCCAAGGGATGAGATGTCCTCTTGCCTTTCTTCGGGTCATCCCTCACTCCATGGTTGGTCGTCCCCCGCTCCTTTTGGCCATCCCTAGGGTATTTTTAGGGTCATGCATTTTAGGATTTTTCTGTTTCTTTTCTTTTAATATTTGTTTTATACAGTATTTATATAATACTTGGCATGTCTTTTGTTATTGTATACATGTTGTTGTACCTGTAATTAGCCTGCTTATGTGCATAAATTATGTAAATATTTGTATCATCAAATCTAACTGATTGTCTTGTTTGATATTTTTTAAGTAATTCATATATTTATGGCTGTGGAGGACATATGGTATTTGTATGGGAAGTCATGTTCCTATTCTAGTTGCCATCTTTATTCGGGTTACTTCAAATTTTCATTTGATTGTTATATTATTTGTTCTTTATTTTTTTCCTTTGTTGGTATTTTATTTAATTTTGGATGTATTATTTTTAAAGTTTGTAATAGCTAGTAAAAAAGGAATTTTTCAAGCACATTAAACTAAAAAGGCATTTAAAATTCTTTCTAGCATATGAATCAGGATTTTTTTTGTAAAACGTGTATAAGAAAACCAATGTTTCCAACCTAAATAAATGCCCCGATTTATGTATGTAATTTATTTTCTTCGCTGGACGATTTGTTAATGTAATAATCTTTAAGTAGGATTTTATTTTAAATATTTATTTACTACTTTTTGGTTGAATGAGATGTTTACTTAATTTTTATTGCTTGCATCATGTGAGATAGGGGAGTGGATTAATATTTAAAACTCAATTATAAAATAATACTTAACCAAGATGCCTAATAAGAGGGATGTCCTAAACACCAGTCTCTATTTTGGCATTAAAATAAGGCCGAGATCCAATTTCCAATATTTTTTTAGGTGGCAACTCCATGATGCTTGCTTCTTTAAGCCTACTAGTAGATACCTTCATAGGTTGACCATCAGTAATAATTAGAGTTCAATCCTTTTTATTGTGAAATGGCCAGTTTATAATTAAAAACGAGCCTCCTCCAATCTTAGGCCTTAAAAGTGGGCCTCTGATAACCAAACAAAAAATGAGCAAGCTTCGATACGCATCATAGTGGCAACTCTACTGGGGAACCAAAGAGACCATACTCCGAAAAGCATCTTGGTTAAGTTTTTTATAATTGGATTTTATTAATTAATCCTATCTCATTTTTAAATTGCATTTCTTGTATACATCATAGAGCCTTAAAATTAAGTTAGGCATCCTTGTTTAGTCCCGATGATATCCTGAAGCATGCTTTACATTCACTCAGTATAGAGAGGTGCCAAGGAGACCCACTAGCCCAAGTCTAGTACCAAATGGTTTATAAAATGGTAACCCATTTGTCGTTATACTCGTGATGAGCTAGACTTATTGGCAGGGACCATGCTTGGATAGCCCTAAAGTTTCATCACCCTTAACTAAAGCCCATGTAATGACAATAGCAACTTCCCATAGGTTATATAACCATAATAATCTTTTGCTTACTATGTGGACCTTTATGTATTGACCAAACTCAAACAAATTAAGAGGGTGCCAGTCAAAGACTGCCATACCTCGGCGGACCCAACCCGATATATATGAGTTAGTCAAAATACATAATAGTCAAAACCTATATACCTATATTTTTAATTAGAGAGGTTATGGTGCCGATTTTCCATTGTGCACTATGCACATCCATTTGGCACCCTGTTGACCCATGGGCTAAGCCCACCTAGGGAAGAGACAGCATGACCTCTTATATAAGAGTAATAAGGTTAAAAGGCTTTGTACATACTTGTATGTGTTTGTGATTGACGTCTAATAAAACCATACATTGCATTCATGCATCATGTATATGTCCTATACATACATCATTTATCATTTATCACCCCTAACATCTATTTCTTGAGGCCATCATAGACTCATCTAGGTGGTTCAGAGGGTTGAACGGGCACCTGGTTTGAAGGTTCATATCTAGCTTTCTAAGGTCAGATTTAGGTTCAGAGGTCGGTTTTGAGTTGGGTTTCAGTCAGTTATTGAAAAGTATCTAGGAAACTAGTTGAAAAATGGCAAATGACAAAATGAATGAAACCGAAAGGGGAAATGAGACTGGGAGAGTTATTGAGGATACCACAACAAGATTTCCATTTTTGAAGGAAAAAGGCAAATGTCACTCCTATTAGGCCTTTAACAGTGAGGGATAACTTGGACCGAAGGATGGATAGATGCCTACAGGAATTTGAGGAGAGGATGTTAGCTATAATTAGTGGAATGGTGGCTTCTATAGCACCTAACACTATAGCTCAGCCTATAGTACTTGCTCACGAGACAAAACGTTGCTGCAGTCGATACTACTATGCTTCAAGATCCACCTAGGAAGGAAAGGGGGCATAATCCTGAGGATTATTTCATAAAAGAGGAGGATGAAGACTATATTCCTCTAGTGATAAATATAAGAATAAAAGGTCCTAGTGTGGAAGACCCAACTTTCAAGAAGATGGAAGAAAAGATAAAAGCTATGTTTAGGCTATTGTCTATTGGGAGAGGGATGAACCCTAAAAATAGGGATTTGGATTGAGATAAGCCACTACCTCAAAGGTTCAAAATGTCAAACATGCCCAGGTTTAATGGTACCTCGAACCCTTCAGCTCATATTAAGTAGTACACACTGATCATAAAGGGGACCATCCTATCCAAGAAATAGAAGATAGAATACTTTTGCCTGAATTTGACTAGGACTGCGATAGATTGGTATCACAGTTTGGATAGGTAAACTAAAGAGGATTATGACCTATTGATAGAGGAATTTCTCAAGCAATACGATTGCAACACGAGAATAGAAGTCACTTTGAAGGACCTTGAGTTGCTCCAACAGAAGCATGATTAGTCTTTTTATGAATATCTCACTAAATGGAGAAGCAAGGTGATGGAAATGAAGAGGAAGCCTGACACAACTGATCATATTAGGTTGTTTATCTAGAATGTGAGTTTATATTTGAGAGATGGTTTGAAAATAAAGAGTGTAAAAGATTGTGAATCCTTGAAGGATATAGCTATAGAAGCTAAAGGGGAGTAGTTAGTTAGAAAAGCAAGTGGCGAAAATGTGAAAAGGAATTTTGGTGGTAACAATGCTGTCAGCAATAGTAGTGAGCAGAACAGAACTAGGAAGACTACAGAGGTATTTGCTGCAAAAGCTAGCCAACAAAGGCATTATTTCGACTTGGAAAAATTGTTGCCTTAGGTGTTAAATAGGCTGGTTAAAGAAGGGAAGCTTCAGCCACTACCGTCAAGGCTCGCAAAGAGTCAAGGGCTTCCCTACTATATAGAGGATCAATACTGTGCATACCACTAGCATATAAGACATTTAACTAATTATTGCTGTATTTTGAGGAATAAGATTCAAGACTTGATAGATAGCAAGTAGATTTCAAACACTAAAAAGAGGGATAAAAAGAAAAATGGAGGATATAATGCCATACCCTCGCCTGTGTACATGATCAGGTCTGGCTTTCCTGAGTGTTACGTGATGAAAGACCTATACGAAAATGAGTACTTAGCCGTTACTCACTCTACCTCAAAAGTAACAAAGCTAGTTGAGGTAAATCGGTTAGTTCCTATGATTAACTATTGGGATACCCCTACAGAAAGTGAAGATAAGGGAGTTTTGGTGTCTATAGACATCTAGAGTTCAACTAGTGAGGATGAAAAAGAATTAGAGGAAGTGAAGGTAGTCATAAGGAGTGGGAGAGTGGCCCTAAAAATCGAGAGGCAGTCGGTTCCTATTGTAGTACTGATAAAGAAAGAAATTAAGGATGATAAGATAATCAAGCAGTTGAAGAAGACATAGGCTCAGATATGTATTTGGGATTTATTAAGGTAATCTCCTTCACATAGACAGAAATTGGTAGAGGCCTTAAGTGAAGCTACTGTTGCTATTACCATATTGCCTTTCGAGTTACTGGATCTGGTGAGGGGAGGAACTAGGGAAAATGTAGTGTACTCTGATGCTAATTTGTCTCCAAAAGGAAGAAATCATAATCGCCCTCTTTATATCAAAGCTCAGGTTAATGGGAAGCACATGACTTGTGTGATGATAAATGATGGCTTATCCATTAATGTCTATCCATTAGTGGTAATCTCAGCCTTCGGGTTGAATGAGAACAAGCTAAGCAAGTTCGATCTAACCATTTCTGCATATGACAACTCTATAAGGTAAGCTACTGGGACTTTTAAGGCTATAGTGAAGACATGACCCATTAAGACTGAAGCTGAGTTTGTGATTTTGCCTATCCCAGCAAATTTTTCTGCGCTTCTTGAGAGACCATGGTTTGATAAGCTGGCAGGAGTGCCCTCCATGTTGCACCAAATGATTAAGATTCCCTACAATGGTTAAGTAGTTACTATTAAAGCAACAAAGGAGAACTAGGTGTCTGTGCTCGAAATAGCCAAACAACCATTTAATGGGTTTCATATGACAGTCATTAAGGGTGGAGAAAATAAAGATGACTTTCCTGATAGTCCTCAGGTGATCAATATGCTTAAAAGGATAAATTTCCTACCCAGAGCTAATTTATGTAAGAATTCTCAAGGACCTAAGACTGTTGTGGCTGTTGAGGGTCAGAAGGATAAGAAATGGTTAGGCTTCACAAGTGCTAGTAAGAAAAGGAAGGAAAAGAAGGCAGTGGAAAGAATCCCTCACATTTTTCAAAGTTTTACTAGCTTCAGTTTTGTGCTTTTACTGTGGGGAGAATGAACCTCAGATGATAGATGGTGAGCTAGTACCGGGATTTAAACTATTTAATGATGTCTTCGACTGGGAATAAGGAATCATAAAGCTAGTTGAAGGTTTTTGGGATGAGAAAATTCTACTGCACCATTCAACCTGGGATAAATAAGCACTAGAAAAAGTTAAAATGGAGAAGTTGCTTGCTACAAAACTAAAAGGCAAGGAGAAGATGCAGGTCGAGGAACCACCCAAAGCTGAACCTGAGACTGAAGAGATGCCTGATGCTAACAAGATTGAAGAAGATACCTTTATTAATGTTGTTTATGTTCCTGAACTGTTTAATGAGAACAATGTTTGCTTTTTTTTTTATTACATTAATGAGATGAACAATCTTGCTTACTTGTATGATATTTCTTCTAATTTTAACATGCATGATCATAATCATAAAGCATTCATATTTAACATTAACTCAATGAACACATGTTCATTCAATCTTAGAACCAAATAAAATCCAAAAAAAAATTTACTGGCATAATATATAACTCCTGAGGAGAGAGAAAAATTTGAAAAAATATTAAAAATATATGAAAAAGTCTTTATCTGGACCTATGAAGACATGTTAGGGATAGATCAAGAAGTCACTAAACATGCCATCCCAACATACATATTGTATAAACCAGTTGAATTAAAGCTTAGAAGACTTAGGCCAGAATGGGCTAAGAAAGTTAAGGAGGAAGTTAGAAAGTAGATAGAGACTAAGTTCCTAATGGAAGTTTAATGCCCTACGTGGCTAGCGAATATAGTCAATATAGCAAAGAAAGATGGAAAGGTAAGAGTCTATATGGACTATAGAGACCTAAACAAAGCCTATTCCAAGGATGAATTTCCTTTGGCTCACATAAATGTTATGGTTGATAGTGCAGCTGCTTTGTTATGTATAGTTTTATGGAAAGATATGTAAGGTATAATTAGATCCTAAAAAAAATAATGGATAAGATCAAAACAACTTTCATAACTGAATGGGAGACATATGCTTACCGAGTCATGCCTTTTGGACTTAAAAATACGGAGCCTACTTATCGAAAAATGGCCACTAAGATCTTAGATGATTTGATTCACAAGGAAGTAAAGGTGTAGGTAGATAACATGATGATCAAATTAGTAACTGGAGAGGGACACTTCGAAGCATTAGAGAAGTTCTTTCAAAAGATCAATAAGTATAATCTCCACCTTAATCCAAAGAAGTGCATATTTGGGGTTACGTTAGGTAAGCTTTTAGGTCATATCGTGAGCCAAAGAGGTATAGAGGTAGATCCTAACAAGAAAAAGGCCATTAGAGAAATACCAGTGCCCCAGAAGAAAAAAAAAGTCAGGGTATTCCTGGGAAAAATTCAGTATATAAGCAGGTTCATTGCCATGTTAACTTTAATTTGTGAACTAATCTTCAAGTTGCTCAGGAAGGATCAGCCTGTGGTTTGGAATGAGGATTATCAGAAAGCATTTGATACCATCAAGGATTACTTATTACATCAGCCCGTGTTAAAACTACCTCAGGTAGGAAGACCTCTGATTCTATACTTAGCAATAAAAGATACTTCAGTGGGGGCTATGATGGCACAAAAAGATGATTTTAGGATTAGTATGCAGTATACTATATCAGCAAGAAATTTCTCTCTTATGAGGCAAAATATGTAGAGGCTAAAAATATTTGTTTAGCAGTCATATGGGCATTTAAAAAGTTGAGACACTACTTCGATTCTTATAAGATACAAGCCATAACTAAACAAAATCCCCTTAGATACCTATAAAAAACCCTTCGCTGTTAGGAAATATAGGAAGATGGTTAATTCTTTTGCAGGATTTCAAAATAGAATACATCACTAGGAAAACCATTAAGGAAAGAGCAGTGGCAGAGTTCCTAGCTGATTTGCCTCTAGAAAGTAAAGAAATGACCTATGAATTCCCCGATGAAAACATAACGACCATAACAGTGCAAGGGTGGTGGATGTATTTCGATGGAGCTGTCAACAATAAAAGAGCAGGAGTTAGAGTGATCTTGGTTACCTCAGAAGGAGAAAGGATGTCATTAGCTAAAAAGTTAAGATACAAAGCCACAAACAACGAAGCAGAGTACGAAGCTTGTATTTTTGGGATAGGGGCTCTATTGGTTATAGGGGCAAAGTCTACAATGTGTTTAGAGATTCATCTCTAGTGGTTTAACAAGTGAGGGTTGAATGGTTAGTAAAAGAGGAACTCTTGTTGCCATATCTTAGATACTTAAAGGTTTTGAGTGGTCAGTTTGAAGTTTGCACTTTTGGGTATATACTTAGGGAAGAAAATCAGTAGGCAGACTCTTTAGCTATCCTCATGTCTATGTGAGACAATCCAAAGGGAGTGATTATGAAACCTATGTTAGTTTTGAGCTCTGATAGGCCATGCTTTGAAAAGGAACAGGTCATGGATATTGAGGTAAATGACAAAAAGCCTTGGTACTATGATATTCAGAATTACCTGGAAAAGTCAGTGTTCCCTAAGAAAGTAACTAAAAAATACCAAAGAATGATTCGCAAGTTGTTAACCTAGTTCATTATTGTAGGAGGAGCGCTTTATAAAAGACAACTCAATGGAATTCAATTAAAATGCTTGGATGAAAAGGAAGTAAAAAGGGTAATGGAAGAAGTACACGCGAGAGTATATGGAGCTCATATGAACGGGCTAGCCTTAGAAAAGAATATTATGAGGCAGGAGGTTATAGGATAACAACTAAAACTTCAATAGGAGTTACTCTTTTCTCTCTGGTTTATGGAATAGAAGCAG
Organism: Excoecaria agallocha; assembly: GCA_037975025.1. Lineage (NCBI taxonomy): Eukaryota > Viridiplantae > Streptophyta > Magnoliopsida > Malpighiales > Euphorbiaceae > Excoecaria > Excoecaria agallocha. The sequence goes on along the minus strand of CM075821.1, from coordinate 32,307,167 downwards.
TACTACCAGTAGAGATCGAATATTAGTCCTTGAGAGTAGTTTTAGAAGCCGAGATACCAGAAATAGAATGGGCTAGGTAGAGACTATCATAGCTTAACTTGCTTGATGGGGAAAGAATGAGGGCATATTATCACAATCAAGTTTATCAAAAGAGGTTGGCCAGTTTATTTGGGAAAAAAGTCAAGAAACACCCTCAGAAGGAAGGAGACTTAGTATTCAAACAGATAAGGCCTGGGATTTCAGACATCTGAGGCAAATTTAGGCCCATATAGGAAGGACCTTTTGTTCTTAAAAAGTTATTATCCAAAGGTGTTGCCATTTTGTCAGAAAATGATGGAAATGAATTTCGAGAACCTATGAATGTCGACAAACTAAAAAGGTTTCATGGCTAAAAACTAAAAGAGAAAAAAAAAGACAATAAATGCCCGCAGGTTGAAAATAAAAAAAATAGCGGCCTTGCTAAAATTGGGCACCTCGCCAAGGTGAAAACCGAAAAAGGCATCATGGGCAAAAATTAGAGGCTAAGAGAAAATAAACAATTAAGAAAACTCGAGAGGGCTAATTGGTGACAAGAGTTATGATGCCTGTAAAGTTTTATTTTGAGATTGAATAATATATGTCATTGAGATAAAATTGAATATTGATTATGTGTACCAAAATGAGAAGTGAAATGTCATGCATGTATTCATAAATGTCATTTAAGAATCTAAAAGTAACATTTTCTATTATATGTTCAATAAAAACAAAAATGGCATATATGAAAGTGTCTGATCTAATCTATCAATATCATGTCTCTATCTCCATCTAGGTGCCTCAGGTGAGAAAGTCTATTCTCAGTAGCTAGACTAGTAACCCACTGCTTATAAGAGTCGGAGGTAGTGAAATCACAGGCACCCACATCATAAATAGTGGTTCTCACTGGAAGCTGAGTCCAAATCCTCCGATGATATTCAGTCACAAAGTAAGTAGTAAGGATATCTCTACGAAAACTCAAGGGTCACCTAACAATGTCCTGCCTACCTTTGAACTGGCAAACACATCAGGCAGAGATATAAAAGGTGGCTCGATGAAGTCCACAGAGAGGTACACATCCTGACTTTCCATCTGTGACCATAAAAACAATAGGTAATCAAAGACACCTAAACTTGATGTCAGTGTCTCTGGAACGACCAAGCCAGTCAATGGCATCTTAGACTGACCAGAATTCACACTGGAGATGGTTATACATGACAAGCCTTAAAAGGTAGATCCATGTAGTCCTGACTCAAGGAGGAGGCTCAGACAATAGCTGTAACTTCTTACGAAGCTATACCTAAAAAAAACAAGCTGATGAGGTGAGTTGGGTACATCTCAGGCAAAAGTAAAGCATAAAAATGTGTGAAAATCCAAAAGGACGTACATTTTAACAAGAAAGCTAACATGAAAACCCATAAGGGGCATGTTACCTTTAAAGATAAGGACATACCTGAAGGAGCAAAAGATTGCTTATCAAAAATGAAAAAGAGTCGCGCTGAGTAGAAAACCTGTGATAAAAGTCATATAAGCCTATGATGGTCTCTACCACAATCAAGAGAAATGGATTATACCCCTGACGGATGCCAACAAAAACATTAAATAATCCATAGTCATGGGATCGCCAACACACATCAATAGACATCGAGAAAGACAGCAGAGCAGCACCATACTAGAATGAAAGGTAGGGACATCATCGAAGTCAGGCAACAATCTATCAACCACTCTAGTGGAAATGTCTCCCTATGAGGCACTAGACCCTCAGCCTCAGAGGGAAGGACACCCAGGGCACAGACTACATCTCTAGGATAAGTGGCCACGGGAGAAGGTAGGCATGTTCGAACATCAAGGTCAAACCTAACACTTATCATGGCAGCAAATTCTTCAAGTAAAAGGTAGAGCTCTTGGTGAGTGAACCAGAATATATGAAACCTAGGGTCCCAGAACTGAAGTGTAGTAGACAAAAGGTGCCTATCTGGAGAGACTTTTTTCACAAACCTCAGGCTTGAATAAGGGGCTAAAAAGGGGGTCCTCTAAGGTTTTTAAGTCATCCAGTAATTGATGTAATTTCATAAGTCTACTGGTTATGATTATAGGATTTTTAAGTAATCTAAAGATGCAGAAATGATGAGAGAAAAATAAAAAAATGAAGAAAAATATAAAAGATAAGAAAAGGGAAAAGAAAAAAAGAAAGCGAAGAGAACCTAATAGAAGCTTCCTGGAAGTTGAAAAGTCAATGGCACAAAATCTAAGAAAAGGGATACTATTTATAGAAAGTGGTAAGCCACAATTGTCCCTCACCCTAAAGTGAGCCACAGGTTGCTCGTCCCTCACCTTTGAAAGGCTAAAAGTCACATTTTTCCATGTCCCATGCATTGCACGTACATATTAGAGCATTTGTCTTTGTTTGCATTTTGTAGGTGATTAAAAAAGATTGACGACCTGAATGTCCAAACCTAGAGAAGCTAGAATGTTTGGACCACAAAAATCAATATTCCTCAGAAGAATAATTAATTTTAGGGAGTGTTTCAAACCTTAGACACCTATGTATAATAAAATGTAATTAAAGTCTATAAATATTGTAAAAATAATATTAAAACCCATAAAAGAGCGTTAATAATATTGTAAACTAATTTTAAATGGATAGATAATGAAAAATCAAGAAAAATGGTTCAAAAATCGAAGAAAACAGAGTTAAATGTGAAAAATAAGAGGAAAATAAAAACGAAGGGCAAACTAGTCTTTTTGGCCTAAAGGACAAGACATCCTGTACGTCCTGTCCGTTGCCAAACAAAGGATGGGCTGCCTATACCCTATTCGATTCCAACAATATAAAAGCCATTTCTTTCATTTTTTGTTCAAACTCAATTTTTTTAGCAAATTTTTCCTTTCAATGATTTTTCCAGCCTTTCTCCTTCGTCCGACATCTAATTTTTGATCAATTTGCACCTAGGGACTCTTGGAAGCGAGGCAGACTTCAAGAAGCCTAAATTTTCTATCTTTTCTTATTTTTTCTATTTGCTATTCTCAAGTAAGTATAATTTAATAATTTGGTATTTTCTTACTTTCCTTTTAGGTTAGAATAAAACTTAAGCTAGTAAACTTTAGTTCTAGGCGTGATGGCATGAGCATTTGTTGTTGTATTGGTATTTAATGTGTTTTGTTGTTGTACTTGGTTTTTAGTTTAGAAATAAATAATATCTTATGGTGCAAGTAACACAATGTGTATAACCTTTACATGCTACCTTATGTATGAGCACTTGAAATCTGTAACCTATCATTTATAGGCAGTAATGTACATAGGCTTTTGATTTTTGGAGGCATTCCCTTACACTAAGCATGAATATTAAGAGTTTATGTTGTTTGGCGGCCTTGATGGCTTGTGGCTTGTTGTGTTTTTTTAAATTTGATGTTTGTATACGAAGGCAATGTCATTCCTAGTCGAAATGCTGCCAAAAATTTGTCTTACCTTTATTATTCTTGTTGAGTGTAAAATATTAATATCTGTATTGTTTGAGGGTCTATGTTGTATTGCCTTTGCTTTAAATGTGCCTTTTTGAATAGGGGGCAGTCATATTACTAGCTGAAATGTTACCGAAATTTTGTCAAAATCTCTCGAATAATGTGAAATATGCTATTAGTAGCCATTACGGCCTATGTGTTGTTTAAATATGTTTTTTTGTACAGGAAGTAGCTTTATTCCGAGTCGAAATGCTGCTGAAATTTATTTCTATAAAATCATACAATCAATGTATTTTTCCTTGTTTTTCGTGCATGATTATTAGGATTATGTGTGTACTAAACTCTATTTGTGCAAGCTAATCAGATTATCATTTTGTCTATAGCATGAGTTGAACACGAACTAACACATTATATTTTGCAGGATGCCTTGTAGGACAGCACGTCGTCAACCTTCACAACCGGTGCCGACATATATGACAGATAAGCAGGCTGTCAAATATAGAGCCTTGAGTCGGATTCAGTTTAAAGCTAGTCAGTACATGTCCAGGCAGTTTCTAAAGGATTTCGGTCTACTAGAGGAGGCTGATAGGCTATTAGCCAATACTGGTTGGACTGACTTCTTCTCTCCAGCCTTTAGGATATGTACAGGCATGATCCAGCAAGTACTGGCTACATTATGGTAGGGGGATACCAGTGGTCTGACACCAAGAGGAAGTGATTCGTTTAGAGCTTTAGGGAGGCCATTTAGTATTACTAGATGCAGATTTACAGAGGCTATAGGGCTTCCTAATAGACCAAGCACAGTTATGCCTCCTACACTAATGGATAAGGCAAAGAGTACGATGTTGGCTCTTCAGATTTATAGGTACCTATAGAGGGTCGTGTTTGTTTCTTACCTCGAATGTATTGGGAGTCCAGGTAATGTTAACTCGGCAGACATTACCAGCCTTTGGGGGATGCAAGTAGGGCAACATATAGACATTTATCATAAGATCATCTCAAACTTAACCAGAATTAGTACCACACCAGAACATAGGTATGTGTAGGCGGTGTCATTACGAGGCTACTAATATCACTTGGATTAAAAGAGGGCCGCTTTAGGGAGCCCGTTCAAAAGAGTATGTACATTGACTTGCAGGTAGCCATCACTATGAGCATGGTAAAGCCTGCAGAGGGGCAAAAGGGTCGGTATAGATTAGTTACAGTGCTTGAGACCCAAGGATATATGCGGTCTTGTCCCTATTGTACCAGATCAGGTAGTAGAGTAGGATGTTTAGGGTTAAACAGTTGAGAGGGTTTCAAGAGAGCATCAGAAGCAGCCAACTCAATAGGATGCACGAGCAGATAAGTCTCGTGAGGCAAAGGGTTCTCAGGGGGCAGATTCAGATTTCAACTATGCTTTTAATATGCAGATTGGCTTGTACAATCTCCTAGGAGGCTCACCCTAGACACTAGCTTGCCTTAGGTCACCACTTAGACATCAGAGATCCCTAGTTGTGAGGTTTTCTCCATATAGATGCCCTGGAACTTCATCCTCTACCACCCCTTCGCCTTATGGACATCCGTTAGCATCTATGTCGACAGCACCTCCACCACAGGCTCCATCACCTCCTGCTCAGGCACCTTTAATTTCAGATGATATATATAGGAGATTGGATATGATAGAGGAGACATAAAAGACTATGCTCACAGTGATATAGTCTTTACAAGCATTACTAGCAGCTATATAGATGTTACAGATAGAGGTATAGGGCCTTAGGACAGACATATAGGCTGCATGGTGTAGGTTTGATGAGTCTTTATAGGTGGTGGATGACTCCCTCACCCAGCTCAGAGATCAGGGCACTTGTATTGAGGTAGAGGCTCCTAGGCCAGACAGATGGTAATCGAGACTGATGAGCAGTTGAAAAGGAATATCGAGTACCTATGAGGAGACTTGATGAGATATTTAGAGAGCCATTTTTAGGCAGTCCGTTAGGTGGGGCAGGGATCAAAGAGGCTGGCTGATGTGATTTCATAGATACTACAGCCATTGACTTTAGTGTTGTTAGGTTTAAGGTTCATGTTTGAGCAGGCAGGCGAGCAGCCACCGGTATTCAGGCTGCTGTCAAGATCAGCATACTGCTGAGCATTAGGGCCAGGGCCTTCACAGTGATTGATTGTTTATTGTATTCAGGGAGTTTTATTTTATCAAAATTTTTAATGTATACAAAAACAAAATTGTATATAACTTATTTTGTCTTTGTATGTCTTATATTATTTATATGTCTTGTCTTATTTATGCTTTCCTTTGCTTAAAAGATAAATGAGCATGAATACCATGTAATTAATAATAACTTGTAAATAACTATGTCATCATAAAATAAATAAATAAATAAATAAATAATAATAATAATAATAATAATAATAATAATAATAATAATAATAATAATAATAATAATAATAATAATAATAATAATAATAATAATAAGAAGAAGAAGAAGAAGAAGAAGAAGAAGAAGAAGAAGAAAAAGAAGAAGAAGAAGAAGAAGAAGAAGAAGAAGAAGAACAACAACAACAACAACAACAACAACAAAAGATGTGAGATTCAATAAGCAGTATAATAACATCTAATGTCTTTTACATCAAGTACTCAAGATCCTACCAAGGGGGCAAATATTTGCTTTATCAACAACAATCTCTCAAAGTGAGAGAAACTTCAATATGGAAACGAGGCTAATATTAAAAACAAAAAATTGTTGAGTAAGGGACAACCGAAATGGGTTTCAACACCCCAGCAGCATCTCACAAAAACATTCCCGGTGGGTTTAACTCTAAACATTCCAAGTGATTCCCTAGTAGACAGATGTATATCTACCAAAAACATCCTTGGTGGAGCATTAGCTCAAATAGAAAAACCAAATCTCTTAAAAAGAACAACCAACAGGATAACTTTAACATTCAAGTACGAAGTATCGTCTTCACTTTGCATGCCGACAAACTGGCACTAGTCATGATATGTTTTCAGCAATTTAATTTTGCATGCCCCAGGTGCTAATGAAATGAAACCAAGTCAACCTAATTCTGTATATCCCAAGCGCTAATCAAAGAAGACCTTTATTCTTGTCGCAATTCTACATGCCCTAGGCATTAATTGGACAAGTGGAGACTTGCCACCTTCAATAGAGTTAGCTCAAGCCATCTTGATTTAGCACGCCTTAGGCACTAATTAGATGCATTAAAATAACTTAATTTTGTATGCCCCAGGCACCAATTAGAGTTAATTAATTTGTTTCGATTCTTCATGTCCCAGACGCTAATCGGACAATCAACACAGGATTAACACATCGATAAGCTGATGTTAAATATCCGAATTTAGGGTTAACACATCGATAAAAGGACAATATCTACTCGATCAAGAGACTCATTCCCTCAAAAAGGTATGTGCAACAATCAAACAAGAGATTCGTTGCCTTAAGCGCGTATCTTTTTTCCTTTTACTCTAAATTTTGGCTCACTTTGATGCTAGTGTACCGGTTTTCCAAAATTGGGGACAGCTGTAAACACCGTAACCTGAGGCAGCCTAGATCAAGATTATTCAATGATGAGAAAATAGTGTATTATTGATAGCAGGTTCGAATCTCGAAGCTCTGATCGTTGATTTATCACTTTCTCTTAAAATATTTTCATGATTCTTTAAATACTTTCAAATATTTTTTAGTGTTTTAATAAGATAGGCAAAAAACTTTATTTCTAGACTGATAATGGTGACAAACGGCCATCTGTCACCTGAGGGGCGGCCGTCTGTGGGTCTCTACCTCTAAAATAGTGTAAATTAGGGATATTTTGGAAAATTTGAGGTTTAGTGATGAGGGACAGCCGTCCCTCACTCACAGATGCCTATCCTTGGGTTGAAACCCAAATTTTCCCACGTTTTCCTAGAATTTCAAAAAAGGAAAATTTTTTGATAAAGATCAGTTTCGAATTTATGGGATTTTATCTCTTAATCTGGCAATTTTTGAGTTGTAATCAAATTAAAACTCTCCTTTAGGTATATAAACAAAAATCTCTAGGGTTTTGAAAAGGGGAGGAATCATTATTCTTTGAGAAAAAACCATTGGAGAAGGAGAAAAACTAATTTCTTTTTCTCTTTAAGAGGTTTATGCCTTAGCAATTTTTTTGACACACACAAAATGAATTTCATACTTCTTTTGAGAATGAAAGAACATGATTCGGAGTAGAGATCTGGACTTCAAAAATCACAGAGTCAGAATATCTTCTAAGGGTAATATTTAAGGCTCATTTATGTTTTTTTACTCTACAATTCATTCACTTAATTTCTTAATTATTTAGATGTTAATTTGATTCATTTTGACTAGTAAAACTGAATAATACGATTGCCCTATCAAAGTATAATTCATTTTTGGATTGTGAATGTATTAGAGGCATAATGGACAATAAGGATTCCTCCATTGTTTTTATGAAGTTTTCTTCTTTACATGTACATGTGTGTTGTATTTTCTCAATTTTAATGCAATATGGTGTATTTTTTAGTGTTTTAGCATGATTTAATGATTAATTATTGCATATCTAGGACTAAGGTATTTATTTGAATAATTTTATGCATGTTTCTTCATTCTATAAAATTCTGTTCTATTCTAGAGGTGACGGACGGAAAGAAGGTGTGAGGAACGACCGTCTCTCATCTGAGGTATGCGACATCCTCTTACCTTCCTCCTGCCGGCCCTCGCTCCATGGTTGGCCATCCCCCGCTCCTTTTGGCTATCTCTAGGGTATTTTTAGGGTTTTTTTTCATGCATTTTAGGGTTTTTCTGTTCTTTTCTTTTAAAATTTGTTTTATACAGTATTTATACAATACTTGGCATGTTTTTTTGTTAAAGTATACATGTCGCGGTACCTATCATTGGCCTGCTTATATGCATAAATTATGTAAATATTTTTATAATCAATGCTAACTAATTGTCTTGTTTGATATTTTTTCGAGTAATTCATATATTTATGGCTGTGGAGGACATCTAGTATTTGCATAGGAAGTCGTGCTCTTGCTCTAGTTGCCATATTTATCTAGGTTACTTCAATTTTTTATTTGATTATTATATTGTTTGTTCTTTATTTATTATATTAGTATCTTATTTAATTTTGGATGTATTGCTTTGAGGTTTGTAATAGCTAGTAAAAAAGAAATTTTTGGAGCACATTAAACTAAAAAGGCATTTAAAATTCTTTCTAGCATATGAATTGGGATTTTTTAATAAAATATAAACCAATGTCCAATTTTCTACCAAAAATTCACATAATAAAATCCTTTTTTTTTGTAAAACATGTATGAGGAAACCAATATTTCCAACCCAAATGAATGCCTCGATTTATATATGTAATTTATTTTCTTCGCTGGACGATTTGCTTATGTAATAATCTTTAAGTAGGATTTCATTTTAAATATTTATTTACTTCTTTTTGGTTGAATGGAATGTTTATTTAATTTCTATTGCTTGCAATGCATGAGAGAAGGGAGTTGATTAATATTTAAAAACCAATTATAAAACAACACCTAACCAAGATTCTTAATAAGAGGGATGTCCCAAACACCAATCTCTGTTTAGGCATCAAAATAAGGTCGAGATCCAATTTCCAACATTTTACTGGATGGCGACTCTATGACACTAGCCTCTTTGAGCCCACTAGTAGACACTTTCATGGGTTGATCATCAGCAATAATTAGGGTTCAATCCTTCTTATTGCGAAATGGCCAGTTTATAATTAAAAACGAGCCTTCTCAAATCTCGGGCCCTAAAAGTAGGCCTCTGAAAATGAGTGGGCTCTGGCACACGTCACAATATGTTTCAAAAGGACTTAGGCAAATATCAATGCTATATCATATTGACTTCATGCATTGTGCATCAATACCATATATATATATATATATATATATATATATATATATATATATATATATATATATATATATATATATATATATATATATATTGTGTGTGTGTGTACTAAACTTATTTAGAAAATTTAGAAAACATATATTGTTAATTTTTCAACCTTTTTTTTTAAAAAAACTAAAAAATCCATTTTTGATTATCTGTTTTAGAAAATTGACTAAAATAAATATAATCTCTATTTTTTGTTTTCCGTGAATTTTTTTTTTGAAAAACTGAAACAGTTTTCTATAAGTAAACAGTATCTAAAACTTTTTTCTAAATAAGTTGTTGGCCGAGCATGTACTTTATAACCAATACTCAAGCCGGTTTTTAATTAATAGCTTTTCGAATATGTTTGGGCTAGATTAGATTTATATGCAAAATTGATTGTCAAAGTCCATAAAATTTGCAAGTAGAATGGGATGGCCGAATGAGTGTCCGTGGGACAACCTTATTTGAACCAATACGACCTAATAATAGTATATTAAAATCCTATGATAATAATATACTTGAAATTCTATATTAAAAAATATTATCTTTATAAGTTTACAATCGATGTTAAATATTTTATAGAAAGTAGGGCATATTATTACTATACAAGTTGGGGCTTAGTTTCACCTATGGTCATTGAACTTATGGCCGATTTCAAAATAGTAATAAATTTTTTTTTCATAAAAATTACTAAAATTTGCAAATATATAAAATAAAATAAAATTGACTAGTTTCCAGCAATAGAGATGCTGGAAAGTTTAGCTGACATATCCAGTCAGTACAATATATACACATGGCTTCCAGCATGGCACCACGTCAGTACACACGTGGACAGAAATTCCATTTAGACTTGCCACATGGCATTTTTCACGTGGACCAAATCGTACATAAGAGCCAATGAGAATGAGACACATGTAAAGTGGAAGGTTAAAAAGTCAAACGGATAAGTTAAAAAGACTAATCAATGAAAAATTTATCTGACATTTAAAAAAATAATTGAAAAAGAAAAAGGCATTGGTTGGCATGTCTTAGATTTGAATGAAAAATACTTGTGCTTTTTCAAAGTTTTAACCCTAACTCCCCTCTCATATTTTCAACACAAAAAAAAAAGACTTGTGCTTTTCCTTGAAGGTGGGTGCGGCATATGCCTTAGATCTAAATGAAGCCATCTATTTTCATCATTTTTTAACTTTTACAGGTTTGTATAATGCAGATTTGAAGGAAAGTTGTGTTATTTTCTAAGGTAGTTAAAGTGAAAGTGAGAAGTGGGGCTACCGTGCTTAAAGAGAGGCAATAATAGACCACCCTATAGTCAAATGGGCTTATGAAAGTCCTCCACGATGCGTTGAGTAAATTTTTTCTAAGTGAATTCCATTTGTAGGCCAGATTTGTTTAAAGAATCCATGTTTTTTTTCTCATTCTTTGTTTGTTGTAGGAAACCTAAAAAAAATATATTAAAATAGAGGCTTCATGTGGATCTAAAATCGATATTTCGTGCTTTCTAAGGACATTATTAATTTTTAATGCTTTGGTAATGGAAATCTAAAAAATATTAAAATATAGGTCAGTCATGTAATGCATATTCGAAGGAAGGTTGTGTTATTTTATAATTATTGATAAGAGTTGCCCTTGTTTCCACATGCTATGGGTCCTCAAAGTCTTCTTTTATTCCTTGTAAGTTCAACGCACTCTGTTAGGGGGATAAGAGTTGCAAGGCTTCTATTTTAAATGCTTAGAGTTAATTTTTTTTAACTATGATTTATATATCTTTTAGTTTCATGGCTTACATTGATTTCTTTCTTCAGAATTTGACTTTAATTTTTTGGATTTTGGACTTTTGTTTTTGCTCTGCTTAAAATCTACCTTATCATAGAAAGCTTGATTGTTCGATTTTCGTTATCCTAATTTCTTTATTTTTTTTATTTTCCCTTACAAAGAAAATCTAAGTGCCATTCATTCACCATTAAATCAATTCTAATCGTAAAAATAAATTCAAGCATCTGTCAATAAAATATAGTTTGATGATATGGTTATACTTTATATAGTTATAATTAATAGATTGTACAATATTTTATGTCTTAACATTTTAGTGATTTGTACTTAATAGTATTTTATAATGATTTTATATAGGGGAACGATCTAAATTCTTCACAATTAACCTGCACCATAAAGAGTTCATATTTGGGAATTGTTATAGATATACAGATATCACAACATTTGACTGGTGCAATAGCGATACAATGAATTTGAAAATGCTAGAAAAAATTTTTAAAATGCTTAATGGGGAAGCTTTTATTTCATCACCAAAAATCCATTTTAATGCATATGTAAATGCATGACACCCCGATTGTCCTTTTAGGTTATGGGTTAATAGAGCTAGTAAGAATGACCCAACTATATACAGATTAAAACCTCTAACTTTAATCACACTTGTGCGAAAGTTTTCAAAAACTTCCATATGACTTCTCAATGGTTAGCATATAAATATTATGAGAGATATAGGAGTGATCCAATGTAGAGATTGAAGGGTATAATTTATCATTGTTAGAGAGGAATTGGGATACACTATTGGATATATGAAGGCTTGGAGGTCCAAAAATATTGTATTAAAATGGATTTTTAGCGATGAAATGATGCGATACTTGAAATTGTTGGATTATAGAGCTGAACTTTTAGGCAATAATCCCGCTTGAAGTGTTCATTGCAGAGAGATGAAGCAAATTTCCTAGACTTTTATGTATGTCTATCATCGCTAAAAAAGGAGTTCAAAGCTAGTTGTAGGTCAATTGTTGGTGTTTGATGGTATATGGTTAAAGGGTAATTATGGTGTATTCTTATTCAGTGTAGTTAGGGTTGACCTCGATGACTATATTTTCCCTATAGCTTATGTTGTTGTGATGGAAAATGAATCAATCAAAATGTGGAGTTAGTTTTTGCATAATTTAGGTGAAGATCTGGATATTATAAACACACAAGATATTTTATGGATGTCTGACAAATAAAAGGTTGGTAAATTTTAATACTTTATGTTTAGTCTAAATATTTTTAAGTGCATGCAATAAATAAACTCATTTATTTTTTCAGGGATTGATAGCAGTGGTTAGAGACTTATTTCCTGAGGCGGAGCACAAACACTATTTTATGCACATATATCAAAATTTTAGGGAAAAACACAAAGAAAAAGCCTTGAAGGATTTATTATGGAATGTTGCTAGGGAATTATATGAGTCAAAATTTATAAAAGCTCTCGAGGACATTGAAAAATTAGATGTCAATGCTAGAGCCTAGTTAGCACACCTCGATAGACCTTATAGCTGTTGGACACGAAGCTTATTCAGCACACATCCAAAGTGCAACATCTTGCTAAACAACATGTGTGAATGTTTTAATAGATATGTCAGAATATTTAATGAGGATTTTGTTGTCATTTTTTGGTTTTGTGATAACTGAAACTAAAGAACTTATTCATAAACACTAGTTTTGTATATATTTTCTCTTAATTATAGGTATATAAAGGATTCAAGAGACAAAATGATCATAACCATGCTTGAAATGATCAAAGCAAAGCTAATGAAGAGAATGTTTCAGAAGAAAAAAAAGATAAAGAAACTAAATGGCAAGCGATATGCCCAAAAGTATGGAAAATTTTGCTTAAAGTGAGAGAGGATAGAGCATATTTTGAGCCAATTTATTCTACCAGCCCAAATGTGGAAGTGAATGGTAGAAACAACAAATTCATAGTGGATATGGAGGCATGGCCGTACACGTGTAGAAGATGGATTTTAACATGATTGTCTTGTATACATGCAATATGTGCAATCCTACATAACAATGAAAATCTTGAGGACTCCGTGCACAAGTACTACCATGTGGAGACTTTCATGAAAGTCTATGATCATTTCATCAATTCAACCAATCCTATAGAGTTATGGCCAAGAGTTGCAGATGGTGGTGATATCATTCCACCTAAATCTATCAAGAAAAAAAGAGGGAGGAAAGCAAAAAATAGGCAATTGGAAGCTGAATAAATTGGGCAAGTTAGATAAAATAAAAGAGCAAATGGAAGCCATATTTCAATATTGATTCTTCAATTTGGAGACTAATTTCCATATTGATCCAGTAATTGAAAATCAAGACTAAGAAGTAAGTAACCATATTTCAATATTATTCTTCAATTTAAAATTCTTTATTGCTTTGATATACATACATCTTATTTGCATTGAAATGTTTAGGAAATCAATCAAGTCTATAATGATATTTTTGAAGACAATGCCTATAGAACAGCAGCTTGCCAGGTTATGCTGGAATTTTTTATTTATTTTTGGCCTTATGCTCTTCAATTTAAGTTATCAATTCATTATTTTACTTTCTTACTATTTCACTTCAATTGCTTTATTTATTTTCTGGTTATAATTGCTATGTTACAGGATAATCAACAAACACAAGAAATTATTGTCATCAATGAGTCTCAAGACAACCCAACTCAAATCCAGCCAAAGCAAAGGAAGAGGAAACAAGTTCTAGTTGAAGGAGTTGTCATAGTTTCCAAAGTAACTAGGAGAGGGAGACAAGTGAAGTCTAGATGCTGGCAATATGATTATGTAATATATTCATTGAAGAAGAGATCAAGGGGACCAATGGTTACTGTCAACTCCTAACCGAAGAGTTGCACTGGAGATGATTTATTTTTTTTGTTGAAATTGTATTCCTGGAGCTATGTATTATGTTGCTTGGGTGAACAATGTTCCTGTGGTTTATTAGGTGCCCATAATTATTTTCTTTTGGCAATATCTGATACTTTTTATGGGTTGAATTCCCTATTTTTGGTTGTTATGACAAGTTGAACAATGGTGCCTTCGGGTCCATTACATGTGAAAAGTGATTTTTTTTTTTTCTTTAAGCTGAGTGTGAATTTTAATTGGGCAAATTTAGGGGATAATACGGGCATAAAAGCAGGAAAAGTTAATCCAATTCCCGTGGATTGAGGATTAATTATGGTAATTAATCAATAAATGGAATTTTAAATAACATATTTTTCAAAAATGTCACCGCCAAGATAACAGCAATGACTCTTTGGATCTTCACGTGGGGTCGGATTTTATGCGATTGCGGCGTCCATGATCATCGCATGATCTTATGCTTACATACTTTAAAGTTTGGTCTACACGTTATTATTTAGCAGGCAAACAAAGATTAGTTTAATAGATAGAGTGATCCATTATGATGATGCTAGCTGACATTAACTATATCTTAATTTCTTTACATAAAATAGGAATTGATTTTAAATTATTACACTATAAAGCTGACATGATCTGGGTAATCAAGATTCCATATGCATACTTGGTCTAAAGTATATATGAAGCTTTAACTTAATTGGATATCAATTAGTTATAGCAAATGATGAATTAAGGCAATGTTTTAAGTTCACATGGCACACTCTGATTGATGATTTTCTTGGCCAACTGACAAATGATGTTCCGCTACTCGGAATCTGCATGCCACGAAATTAAGAAATAGAAAGCAAAATAAGGTGGAAAAGTAGAATTTTTAATTAGTATAATGAAAAGAAGTCTTTACTTTTACTAGTTATCCGGCACCATCATAGGTGTGCAAATCTAAGTTTCTATAGGGTATGAAAGGAGTTGAGTAAGCAGTTTAAGTCGTTAGGTTAGTTATAACCATTAAGTGATATATTCTGTATGATGATGAGATAGTTTGATTTAAGAAAGAAAGAAAATGAGGAGTGGTTAGGGTGAAGAGAAATTGTATTCCCAACTGTAAAACTGAAAATACACATCCATAATACGACTTTTTATGTTCCATAATTTTCAATTATACGTCTGCCAATCGATTTCTTTCCCGTTTTCTACTCCACCTGTCACGTTGCACCCATATACATGCATGCTAATTATCAATTAGCAATGTTATTAAAATCAGACCGAATAAAAAACCCAAAAGATAAATAATTTATGATTCAATCGGTTTATTGAAATTCAACCAAATATTTTTAAAATAATGCTATTTTTTAAATTTTATATAAATATTATGAAAATATTGCTCTATAAAAAATTAAAAATAGTTTAGAAAACTATATTTATCATCAAACATTAATAATAAAATAATATTTTCAAATTATTTAACATTTATGATAAAAATTTAAGATAAATATAGTAAAAAAATACAAATATTCAAAAAATTTATCAAATATAAATTATAATTTTTATTTTATTTGTAAAAAAATCATTAAAATTACTTAAATTTTAATTATTTTGTATTTATACTTATATTTATTTTTTTCACAAAAAAATAATATTACATAGATATTTTGGACAAATTTTGGTTTTTCATATTCAAACCGATTTTTTCTGATTTCATCCAATTTTCTCCGATTTCAATCTAATTTAACTGATTTTTTACTAGTTCATACTGGTTTATTACGGTTTTTTATCAATCTGGTTGTTATACATTACTGATTACTATTTTTTTTTTCAATTATAGGTGATAATGCATTATTAACTTAATTTATAAAAATTGTCTAGATCGAATGCGGATGATTCGAACTCATATAATAAAAGCGTGAATGAGGTCAAAGATCGGTGCCTCACATATCTACCCACGAGTCATAGATAATATAGTTCATATATGCGTAATGGATTTATAATTTTGGATAAAAGAAAATAAAACAGAAAACACAATTACTGTTAAAAACCTTTTAATCACGTGATAAGCGATGAATAATTCTCATTTTTATTTCTTAAGTCAACGGATTGTCACATGCAAATGCTGACATTTATAAAATTTAAAAATCCAAACTCATTACACATTTTCCGTGAGACCAATCCACCAACCTTAATTCTTCACCTTTCTCTTTCATCCGTTAATACAGTTTCTTCACTTCAAAATTTTCTCATCATCTTAGCCATACCCACCAATAGTTATTTCAGCGGGTTGATTTAGGTCACATCAGTCAAAAAGTTATTTCCTGTTGATTTTTTAACCTACTTGAGCCCGTTGATTTAGGTTGCAGCCGTAAGAGAATAAATATTTTCTGACCGTATAATTTACCGATGCTTTAAAAAACATAGTGATATTATATGCATCAGTAAATAAAGTGTCATATTATACGCATCAGTAAACAAAGTGTCAGTAACTATTTTCATATGCATCAGTAAATAAAGTGTTAGTAACTATTTTCATGACGTCAAGCCATAACATCAGCAATATTAATTTTATTTTATGATGCTTTTATAAAGGAAATTACTATATATATTCATGATGCTTTCTAAAAAATTGTTAGTAAGTCTATTAAGTAAATATTAATCCTAATAGTAAACCAACCGCATCCCGCGAACATCAATCCAAATTAAGAAACAAACGAATGACGTATATAACACAAATTCAATGTATGAGACCTCTGTCACTAATCAGGATTTTCGATTATTCTTCATGGCCGGCCTTCACCAGTAGACTAAATTTGAAAGAGAGAAAATAACATTCCATGTAGGGGTGCTCACTGGGCATGATGAGGCTGGAGATTATATCCCCATTCACTGCCTTATTGGGGTCGGAAATTTTCCGTCCCCGCCCCCGAATCTAGAATGGAAAGAAAATTCCTCCCGTTCCCTGTCCCGCGGGCATCCCCATTTCCTGAATATTTTTTTAATTTAAAATATAATATTTTATAAATAATTAAAATTAAAATATAACATTTAATTAATAAAAAAATTAAAATCAATCATAATTTAAATTAATATAAATTTTAACCATTCATAAATTTAAAATTGAGTATAATTTAAAATTTAATAGATATAAAATTAAGTTATATTTTAATTTTAATTATTTATAAAATATTATATTTTAAAATTAAAAAAAAATTGCGGGGCGGATACCCCATTCCCCGCCCTGGCCCCAAATTTATAATGGGGATTTTTTTCCCCCCGTCCCTGCGGGGGAAAAATTCGGGGATTTCCCGCCCTGAACAGGGCAGTTCCCCACCGAGATCGGGGAATTTCCGTCCCGTGATAATCCCTAATTCCATGTGTGTGTGTGTGTGTGTATATATATATATATAAGCTTTTTGTGGACGTGCTTTATGATAAATATTTTTATAAAATTATATTTAACTAATAATAATACTACACATAATTTCTTTACATTAAATATAGGTGGCATAAACTATTTTTCGTATATTCATAAAATTATTAATATTTAGAAAAAAAAATCTATCAGATATAATTTTCTTTATAAAAAATTAACAATTGCATTACAGTATACTTATTCTAAAAGAAAAAGTTAAATCAACTTGTAATAATTGAAAAAAACCGTATTACGTTTGACTTTCAGTGGATAATTGATCCTTTTGCTTAAAAATGATGGTCTATATTAATATAATATAAATATTCATTGATCGATTTTTTTTTTTTTTTTGTTCACAATCATTTCGACAACGCAAGTATATATTCGTAGACATTAACAATGAACAATTTAAGTAAAAAATAATAAATTTAAAAAAGATAAAAAATTTGTACTTTTCGCATTCATTGTTTTCAAGTACTTTGATTAGTGCAAATAAATTTAAGACATAATAAAATATTGTTAAAAAATATAAAAATATGAATATAATATATTTTTGAGCTTTTCCTTGATAGAAAGTCTAGAATATAAATAATAAAAGATAAAGAATATTTTTGTCTAAAAAATTTTGAGACATTTAACTTTTCGAAATAATAATAATCTTTAATACAATTTGTGTTTTTATGGAAAAAGAAAATTCCTCTACAAATAATTAATTATAAATGCTAACGTTTTAATTTCAATAACCTTAGGTAGCAAAGTTTAGCAAATGGATTTTTATAGAAAATGTTAATTATTTATCTTTATTTATTACTCTAACCCTTGTATATATGTAGGAGTGAGTAAAAAAAAACCGAAAATATGTTTAACCACAAAATCGATTCGAAACCGAACCAATTTTTTCGGTTAATCGATCTAATAAAGTTAGTTATAAATTTTAATTTTTACATTTTAAATTTTTTGTTATAATTTTGATTTTTGAGTAACGATTAACCGTTAGTTCATGGTTAATCAGTTTATATATATATATATATATATATATATATATATATATATATATATATATATATATATATATATATATATATATATATATATATATATTTTGAGTACGGGTTAACCGTTAGTGTACGGTTAATCGATATATATATATATATATATATATATATATATATATATATATATATATATATATATATATATATATATATATATATATATATATATATATATATATATATATATGTATAATTCAAAATTTTATTTGATTTAAAATCAAATATGTTAATTTTAAATAAATATCAAATCTATTTTATAATATTAACTATTAATTTGTTGAACATGAATTTTGGCTAGTAAATTATTTTTAGTTTATGATTTTTATTTTAAATTATTTTACACATTTGAAATTGAATCGAATTTTGTCTAATTTTTTTTTGTAATTTTATGTCATAAAATTTAATAGTTAACGGAAAAATATTGATTAAGAAAGTCAAAAAAAATTAAAACCGATAAATTAGTTAATCGAATATAATGGATTGATTAATTTTTTTCTCATGTATTGATTAACCAGTTTATTCTCATCCTACTTGTATGTAATACTATTTTCAAAGCAATCTTAATTTATTTATCTTTTACTTATTGATTTTAGCTCATATATAAAAATATAGTTTTGTTAATATATATTAGAGAGAGAGAGAGAGACGGTGAAGTTGATGATTAGGAAAAAGAAAAGGCTATTCATGAAAATCCCTGTAGCATTTCTTTTGAAAACTGCATTCCGACTTCTATATATACCGCTTCAACTCCTCCTTCCACGACCACACTCCACTCTTTCATCTCTCTGAAATAACAAATACCAAACAAAATGAGGTTTCTTGCTTTCTCATTGTTGTTTGTCTTCATTTTCCTCACCTCATCAATTTCTCACTTAATGGTAGAATCGGCGCAGTTCAATGTGCAAAGTTATGATGCAAAACCAGACGGAACAACCGACTCAACTAAGGCTTTTGTTAGTGCATGGGCAGATGCATGCGGCTCTACGGCCCCTGCTACTCTCTACGTTCCTCCAGGGAGATATTCTCTTGGTAAACTGGAGTTTCAGGGACCTTGCAAGAATACTGGAATTTTAGTTACTATTGATGGTACCCTTTTGGCTCCATCAGATTACTCTGCCATTGCTGATTCAAACAATTGGCTAATTTTTCAACATGTCGATGGGGTTACTCTCTCTGGTGGTGTTCTTGACGCTCAAGGCTCTACCTTGTGGTCTTGCAAGTCCTCTGGCGGCAATTGCCCCACTGGTGCAACGGTAAATATTTTTTAATTATTTTTCTTTGATTTAGCTCTTGAAACAATTCAAGTCTTGTTACACTTGACCTGGGGAGTCTTTGGTTTAACTAACGGCTTTTTCTGTTCTAATGGTTCACATTATAGTGTTTGGTAAATTTTATTAAACAGTAGCCATCATGGAGCTTTTTCATTGGCTTATAGCAATTGGTATCAGCTATCACCAACTACTCAATCAAACGGATCCTTATTCAGTTATCCCAATGCATATAAAAATAGTCATAGATGCATTGATTTCTTCCTTCTTTTTTATGCAGTCATTAGAGTTTTCCAATTCGAAAAACATTGAGATCAATGGATTAGCATCAGAAAATAGCCAAATGTTTCACATTGTGATTAACGGATGCCAGAATGTGAAAGTGGAAGATGTGAAAGTCTCAGCTCCTGGGAACAGCCCTAACACGGATGGAATTCATGTTCAATCATCAAATACTGTCACAATCCTAAATTCAAAGATTTCCACAGGGGATGATTGTGTATCCGTTGGCCCTGGCACCACTGCTTTATGGATTGAAAATGTTGTGTGTGGTCCTGGCCATGGCATCAGGTAAGCATGCAATTGCTAAAACACTCTCTTCTTTTTTCTCCAAAAACAGAAAATTGTACCAATTAATTAATAATGTCGGATAATATTGCAGCATTGGGAGCTTAGGCAAGGACGCTGACGAAGCTGGAGTACAAAACGTTACTGTTAAGACTACTACATTTTCAGGAACTGAAAATGGTGTGAGAATCAAAAGCTGGGGAAGACCAAGCAATGGTTTTGCTAAGAACATTCTTTTCCAACATGCTGTTATGACTAATGTTCAAAACCCAATTGTGATTGACCAAAATTATTGTCCCGACGAAAAGAATTGCCCTGGCCAGGTATATAAATATAAATACAATTGCCGTAGTTGTTAAATAAAAATCACCACTAAAAAATTAAATACGAAATGTTTGGCAGGAGTCGGGAGTTAAAATAAGCGACGTAACATATCAAGATATCCATGGATCATCGGCCACACAAGTAGGGGTGAAATTTGATTGCAGCAAAAGCAATCCGTGCACTGGGATTCAATTGGAGGACGTGAAGCTAACATACAATAATAAGCCTGCTCAGTCATCTTGTACCAATGCTGCTGGCACAGCTTCCGGTTTTCTCCAGCCTTCAAGCTGTTTTTGATTCATGTCTTGAGCCAGTGGCTTTGAGGACCATATTACTAATGGTTGGAGCCCGGCCTTATCAGTAAAATCATATAATTAATTTGAAGCGGCAAAGATTATATATTGTTTCAAATTAATTGAAAATTAAATATGAACTCAGTTGTATTTTTGAGGTTCATATTTTATTCCTATGTATACCATATTTCGCTTTCAATGCGAGACTTTATTATAGAGCAGAATTTCAATTACCTGAATAACTTCATTGGTACTTTGGTACTTCTGGTGTGCAATTCTTTTACTTACTTGTCCATTATTCATACCCATATCAAAGACACAATTAATTAACGGACTACCTTTCGCTTATATCATTATCATCGATATCGTCATTATATTAAATATTATCACTACACTTTCTTTTTTTATTAAAAAGACATTTTAGTCTAGTATTTTTTATAGGATTACAACAATACATTTCACTTATCAACTTCATTACACGTAAGAAGAAAATAGTTATAAAATTTGCATTTCCGTTTACCTAATTACCCCTTTACTAACTTTTTCATATCATATAATATCATAAAAGAGAATTAGTAAAGAGATAATTATAGTGACATTCAATAAATTCAGGTTAAAAGGTAAAAATGTAATAAATTTTTCTTTGAATTCTAAAAAATTAGAATTCAAGCCCCTTAAAAACTGAAGTTTGAATGAAATGGAAGGAATAATAATGATCATTTATTTATTATCAAAATAATAATAATAATGATCAATCTTATTTGAATGAATTGGATTATCGTATGTTATAGTGTGATGTAGTAGCTTATATTTTTGAAAATAATATGATTTAATTAAATTTTAATAAAAGAAAAAAAGTAAAAATAAAAAATATTTTTGATAATAACATCAATAATGTGAGAGTGAACAGACTTGGCTTTTGCATATTGATATTAACAGGTATATATATAATAGAGGAAACAGAGTTATTGCTCTAATAGAATTATACACGGCACTAATGTAGGCACACAATAGGAATGCACAGCTGTACTGGAGCGTCCTAAACCATAAAGGAAATGTAGACCATTATCCTCTATCACTTGCCTTTAAGCTGAAGATGGAGGGAACGAACTCTTAACTTGTCTCTAAGTAAACCAACCCTTGGCCAATGGCTTGGTAAAAAAATCTACTATTTGATCAATGGTGAAGATGTAGCGTACCACCATAGCTTTGGACTGCACTTTGTTATGGACAAAGTACAAAATCAATCTCTAAATGCTTGTTATGATTGTGGGAAATAGGATTGGCAATAAGATAAACTGCACTGAGATTATCACACTAAAGCACAAGAGGTTTGGATAGGGGAAAACCAATTTCTCAAAGAACCATAAGCAGCCAACTCAATTCTGATGTGGCTGAAGCAATTGCACGATAGTCAACCTCTATAGAGGAGCGAGACATAGTCCTCTATTTTCGAGAAGACTAAGAAAGCAAACACGAGCCAAAAAACACAACATACCCCGAAGTTGATTTACAGTCATCTAGACAACCACCCCAATCCGCATCAAAAAAGAAATGGAGCTAAGATAAGTAAGTTTCGGAGATGAAGAGACCATGATCAAGAGTTCCCTGTAAATATCGCAAAATATGTTTAACACTCTAATGATGTACAGTTAGGGCATGCATAAATTGAGAGACCGGTTAACTGCAAAGGAAATGTCAGGCCTGGCAACAATACTTCTGTAATGGCTAGGATTGGAATAAGGCTCACTATCATTAAGTGCCAATTTATTAGTTGGAGTTGCTAGTGAAGAAATAGATTTGCAATCAATCATTTTTGCTTTTTCCAAGATAGCTTTCATTTACTTAGACCGAGTTAATAGAAGAATGTCGGTTGACCAAAGAGCTTTAATGCCCAAGAAATAGGAAAGCCTACCCAAGTTATGGATAGAAAACTTCTATTCAAAGAAAACCACCAATTTGTTTAAGAGAGATGAATCATTCCTTGTCAACAAAATATCATCAACATATATAAGACAGTAAAGTTTTGCATTTCCCAAAATGTGGTAATAAAGAGTACAATTTGTTTTATACCCAACAAAACTGAAAGATTACAATGCGTGGAGCTTGCTTAAGGCCATAAAGTGATTTCTTCAATTTGCAGAAAAAATGAGGACATGAAGGATCCTCAAACCCCTGAGGTTGCTGCATATACACCTCTTCATAAAGATCACCATGCAAAAAAGCATTGGAAAGATCTAATTGAAAGACACACCAAGCAAGAGAAACTGCTAAAGTGAGAATGAGTTGAATGGTAGTTGGCTTAACAATAGAGCTAAAGGTTTTAACAAAGTTAAGATCTGGACATTGATGAAATTGTTTAGCCACTAGCCTAGCTTTGTACTGCTCAATTGAACCATCTGGCAAAGTCTTCATCTTGAACACCTATTTACAACCGACAAAATTGGCCAAAGGAGGAAGGGGAACCAACTCCCATGTACTATTAGAAATTAAAGCATGATATTCATTTGCCATATCCTTGCACCAACAATTGTGTTTTAAAGCCCACAAGAAAGTGGTTGGTTCGGCCATTGAAATAGGAGATGTAAGAGCTTTGGGTTTTAATGAACCAGTTTGTGAATGACTTGGCATTCTTGTAAAAGGTTACACAGGTTGTGGGGAAGGCAACAGGTTAGGCAATGTAGCAGCAGAATCAGCAAGGACAAAAGGTCCATATGGCCGTAGATTAACAACTAAGGGCAAAGCAGGATAGTCTATTTGCAAGGGCAAGAAGGTAGGTGGTTCAGACGGTAAAACATCCTGTTCTAAAGGTGGGGGTAAAGTAGGAGTCAATGGGTCTCTAAGTGAGGGAGGAGCATATTGGGCAAGTTATGTAAAGTGATTTGTAGACATAGTGGATGGAGGCAGAGGGCTAAGGAGATTAAATGTGACAATAGGTATTTATAGCAGAGGTGAAGTATTGGATGGGATACCAAGTGCATGTTTAATTAAAGAGCCTTAAATAGAAAATCCTATTCATCAAAGATAACATGGCGTGACATAAACATTTTGTGAGAAATAGGATCATAATATTTATACCCTTTATGAATTTTGTTGTATCCCAAAAACACACATTTTGTAGAACGAGAAGATAATTTATGAGAGGTATAGGGATGAAGCCGAGGATAACAAAGGCAACCAAAGATGCAAAATTAATTGTAATCAGGCATTTGAGCAAAAAGTTTGTTGTATGGCACATCAAAAGCAAGAGTGGATGTAGGTGTACGATTAAAAAGATAGACAGCAGTATCAAAAGCATATGTCCAAAATGCAGTAGGCAATTTAGCAAAAGTCAACATGGCAAGACCATATTCAACTATATGACGATATTTTTGTTCAGCACAACCATTTTTTTCAGGTGTATATGGACATGAAGAACGTTGGAAAACGGCATTTTCAACTAAATATTTAGTGAGGGCATAGAATTTGCCACCCTAATCAGCTTAGAAGGATTTAATTGAAGGCCAAAGAATTTTTCCACAACAAAACGAAATTTAATAAAGGTGCAAAGAACATCAGATTTGTTTTTAAGAAAATAGATCTAAGTATATTTGCTATAATGATGAAAAAAAAGATAACATAATATGAATATCCATCATGAGATTTTATTCTGGCAGGACCCCATACATCATAACAAATTAGTTTAAGTGGCTGTGAAGCATAAAAATTAGAACAAAAAAATAGTAATTTATGACTTTTGCTTACTGAACATGAATGACAAAGTGAACTAGATTTCTTATTGGAAGCAAGAATTAAATTGGAACCTAACAATTTTCTAACAATAGGAACTGCAATGTAACACCCTTATCAGAACAGTATTTTTCGAAGTGAAACTTAGCAGTAAACAGTAAATTTTTTTTTTTAAACTTCAATCATTACCAAACAATTTTGATACAATTAAATATTTTATCCAATTTACGAAATTTCGGCAGCACAATGGCTAGAACTTACTGGCCTCCTGAAAAATTCAAACAATCCACATAGCCTCTCAGAGGCACAACAAATCATATATCCATGATAGTCATTTACAACTCTTTAACTACATTATCAGAACAACAACAATATTTATTATTTAACAAAAAGTACCTTTAATACAGTTCAATTCTATACTCTCACTGTCTAAGTATATACATGCCAAAAATACTAAACATAAAAGTACAACTAACTTTCTTCATCTTCGAATTCTGCTTCTCCATGTGTAGAGCTCCTTCAACCCTTCAAAACCTGCACGCAGTAAACACTACGTGCTGAGCACTAGAAATGCTCAGTGGTGACTACTAATCCTAGAACTTTCCAATTCAACATAGTTACATAAATTGTGCAAACTTCTATTCTTTTTTATCAGAAATTTACTTTTAATTTCTTTCACACTATTTTATTTTCTACCAACATTTTGTTTTAACCGTTTTACTTTGTTCGTATACTTTTCAATTTACTTTACACTACTTTCTTTGTGATTCGATTACAAATTGACTTTTCCTTTTACGTTTCTTACTTCTACTTTTAGTTATCTTTTGTCCTATACTTTTGCATCACTTGACGTAGTTGTCATTTCATTTAACGAATTACATGAATACTCATGTCTTTAATGGCAAGTTTCCTGTTCCTAGTTCCATTAGATAATTCAAATACGATTTCCATTACCTATTCTTATAATTCATTTTAAACTTTAGGCTTATAATCTTTATTGCAAAGTGATGTAAGTATTTTGGATCACTCTGCATACAAATCTTTATTTTCTTTCCTTTTTAAATGAACATTTTTCATTTTAACTAAACAATCATTTGTTTTATTATCATTTTACTTTTTACTTAATCTTTACTTCCAGAATTTATTATTTAGTCATATTTTACACTTAAATACAGTATTGTCATGTTTGACTTTAAATACATAATTAGCACTATTTTTCGAACTCTTTATTTTCTTCAAATAATAATTGGTACACAAATTACAAATTCAATCTCATGGTTCTTTTCATAAACATTTTATTTTTATAACCATTTTCTTATCATTATTGCTTATTAATTACAACCTTTGGGAACAATTTCGGTTTTATCCCAAAGATTTCATTTTCTTTTAATCAAACTCTTTGTCATTTATAACATTTACATTCAATTACTTTTACACTTCCAATTTATTCTTTTCAATATGCCCCTAATGCAATATGACAGGACTCTCAAAAAGGATATACGGAACATGAACCCAAAGGTCCCACTAAACAGATAGAGAAATGATCTCGAAAGATCAAGTCTCACAGAGCAGAAAACATATGCACTTTCACTTTCACTTTACACTGAAGCTATGGAGATCAAATATCCTATCCATAGCTAAGCAAGTTGCCATGACTTGCATCGCGGTACAGAGGTGTCCCTATGGCTAGCCAATTATATCCTGAATAAGAATATCACTACCTGACTATTGCTAAGGGCAAAAACAGTCAATGCCTTTTTGAATGATTTTCAAACATTAATAATTTTAATTTCTTTTATTTTGCTTAAAACAGTGCATTTTGTCAATCGCACTCTTTTTAGTGCTATCGAATGTACAATAACTTTTTCGTTTCCTTTCCTTTTTCTTTCCGATAAAATAATTCATTATAAATAATTATTATTCTTTCGATTTTTAATTAATTATTTTCTCGATATATTTTTTTCTCATATTTTGTGAATTATGTCAGGATAATTCACTCTTTACTTTCTTGACACTTATTGAATTATTGCTTGATAATTCAAAAATATACTTTTACAGTCATTTTATTCACTTTTTGACCCTTAGTCAATCTCTTGCTCTTTCGGTATAAATTTGCAATTATTTGAAAATTGCAATACTTAATACGGGTTGTGAATTATTTATAATAATTCACCATTTTATTCGAATTATGAATTATTTTATAATCCGATTTTTCCTTTGAGTACTGTTCATTTATACGGTCACTATTCACTTATATAGTTACTATTCACTCATACGGTTACTATTCACAAATCATTTACTATGGTTAATTTATTCACTATACTTTTTATTTTCTGAAAATTTATCATTTAATCTCTTCCTTTTCCTTATACGAAATGTACATTAAATTATATTAAATTATCGAATTTAATTGTTTATTGGATTATTTCGCAATAATTCAATATTTCAATTAAGCATATTCCATATTTATTTTCTAAATTAATCCATACATCACATAAATTTCGTAAAAATTTATGTGAACATTGCTTTTCAATTATTGTCATATTTTCTTATTTCATGAATTATTTTAACATAATTTATCATATACCATACACTTAACAATTCTCTAAATTTCCATAAATTTCATTAAAAATTCATGGCAATTTATTTTATGCTTATTATCATTATATAACATAATCAACAAAAATTCTCTACTTTATCAATTACATTATTCAATACATATTCCAAAATAATCATATAAATTTCTATAAATTCCATAACAATTTATGGATATATATATTATTTCATCTTCTATCAATTAGGACATAATTTCATTAATTTACAACACAATAATTCATTTCTTTAACAAGGGAATTTTTGATTCACAAAGGGAATTTCTTAATAAATTTTCTTAACTCAATTTATACACTATATTAGGCTTAATTAAAATTTAATTGAACAATAATAACATTAATTTCAATATTAATCAATAATTCAATATTTTTCCTTAATAAATTTAAAGGAAAAATTCAATAAATTAAGGAAAATTAAAAGATTTCGTAGTCACATACCATAACGGTCGAATTCGTTTCAATTTGCTTAATAATTTGCTTGTCGGAGACTCGCCGGAGCGTCGCCGGAATCTCGCCGGTGACAATCCGACACTACCACCTTGTAGATCGGAATCTCCTCTTTCATTTTTCTGGTGGTCACGCGTCCAAATTATTCCTTGGTTGGCCGGAATCTTGACTTGAATCACCCGCCAAACCCATTTCCGATCTACCGATCGCCGGCGTTTGAGAAGCGATGGAATACACCGGAAGACTCACCTCATCGTCGGGAGTTAATCGGTGGTGGCGGTGTCCTCATCCGATGCCTTGATTCGCCGGAACGAACAAAAAAATCAATTTAAACTAAACTAGAAAAACTCGACGATCGGACCACCACAACGGAGGCCGGATGCCGGTGAGAGGAAGAGGGCATGCCGCTCGTCGCCGTCGCGGTGGTGGTCGGCGTGAAGGGTGGCCGGCGGTGTCCCTTCTTCCCTTCTTTTCTTTCTCTTTCTTTTTTTCTTTCTTTCTTTCTTTGGTCGACGACCACTACACCTTCTCTTTTTCTTTTTCTTTTTTTTTCTTTTCTTTACATTTGGTCCACGTTTCTTTCTTTCTTTTATTTGTAAGATTGTGGCCATTTGCCACAATTGCCGACATTCATTTCATTTTTTTTTTCTTCTTTCTTTTTTTTTTTCTTTTCATATATTTATTTATCCATAATTTTACTATTTTAGTCCTTAAAACTTTTGTTATTACTTTCAAAGCTCCGATTCACATTAAAATTGATTCCATAATTTTTATCACATCAAAAATAGGTGGGACATAAATTTTCAACTCAATCGGAGTCCGTTATCGGTCCGATTTAAATTTATCAGTCCAATCCAAAAATATCGGTGTTATAGAAAAATTTACTTTTTGCAGCCAAAATAATCTATATATTATTTTAGGCTTAACTGCAATTTTTGGAGTCCGTTTACTATTTTTAAATATTTATACAATATTGTGTCAATTTCTCGATAATAAAAATTGACTCGCTACCTTTTCAATATTTTTGACTTTTCGAGATCCATTTGACCTCGGTTTCACTTCAAATTTCAACCTCGGACTCACCATGACCAATATTTTCCGATGGTCCAATAAAATATTTTTCACTTCCGGGTGCACTTTTCGGCCCGAAAAATACTATTTACTGTTGGAAAATACTGTTCACGGCTAACCCGGTGTTGAGGCCGTTACATGCAACATGACCCAAACGTGCATGCCATGTAGACACATAAGCTAAATTAACTTGGACAGGTGTGGAAGCTGACATTGGAAGGTAGTATAATCCATCTCTACTCTGGCCTTTGAGCAGGATTACCTTCGTTGCCAAATACTTAATAAAAAAAAAAGAGTCAGTAAAAAATTTGATAGAGATATTGTTAGAGGCAGTCAATGAGCGAACAAAAATTAAATTTTGAGATGCTGATGGAACATACAGAACATATTTGAATTAAAGAGATTTACCATTAAGATGAAAATTGAATGAGCTAGTAAAATGAATAAAGAGTTTAGACCTATTACATATAGTGACTTCCTCAGATCCATGATATTATGAATAAAGAGTAAGATTCTCCAGCTTTGAGGTGAAGTTATGTGTAGCACCGGTGTCCACAATCCAAGGCTAGGTGAAAGACATAGAGGCAAGATGGGATATAGGTGCACTACAAAACAAAAATGGATTTTACCGACGGATATATATTCCGTCGGTAAAAGTAATATACTACCGACGAATTACCAACCAAACTTATAATGCGTGGGTAAAAAATCAATTTGATAAATAACGACATTTTTTACCGACGGAAATAATAATTGGTCGGTATTATTGGCGGGAAACGTTGACGCCAGGTGTTAGCTATCGATTTACCAACGGTTATTGCCGTCGGTAAATAATTTTTTAATTAATTGATGTAGCGACGGAATTTCCGTCGGTAATACAAGTATTTTTTATTTACCTACAGATTTTGTGACGGATTTATAGTCAGTCGGTAAGTAAGTGCGAAAAATTTTTAGGGCTAAGGGGTTTAGTTTTAGCTCGGTTTATTTTCGTCCGTAAGCCATCGGTAATTATTAATAAAATGTTTTATATATAATAAAACAATTTGGGGAAAAAAAATCCCCATTTGTCTTGTTTCTTTTTCATAAACAGCCCTGGTCTTCAAATTTCCTCCTGAGCCACTCCAACACCAATACTCACCCCCCGGTCGCCCACTCATTGTCTCGTTCTATAATCTCTCACTGCCACTGATGAACGGTGGTCCGGCTTTCCTCTCTCCTCATTCGTGTCAGTCACCATCTCCATCCTCGGCCTCTGTTCCAGTTTGCTTTGTTTGCATCTCTTTGGCATTCTGGTAAGGTATGTCTTTGGATCTCTGTTCTTGTTCTTTTATCTCCTATTTTCTTTCATTTTTTTGTTCCATTTCAACAAATTCTTCACTTTCGTATCCCTTCTACCTTAAACCTCGTCAATGGCTCTTAACAGCTGTCCCTATTCTTGCTTTTGCTTTAATGGATTTTCAAGAAAGTGCTCTTCTTTTTACTTTTTTTTTAATAGGGAGTTTGATTATTTTTAGATTCATGTTTTGTTCAGCTCACTGAGTTTTGCAATAAATTATTCGGCTTATCAAAAAGATATATATATATAGTAATTATAGAAATAAGTTTGATAAATTACCTAAATTAATTTTTTTCTTTAAAGCATGTATAAGATTGAATCAAAAATTGTAGCTGCTGTGCAGAGTTTGGTTTCCAATTTTACTTACTGCTGGAGTTTGTTTTCATTTTGAAAAAAAAATTCACCTTTTTTTTTTTCGAAAGCCCACAACAACTGAGCAGAGGGGTTAGATCGAACGTGGAAACTTGAAGGGCCAACACAAATATATAAACAAGGGAGGATGTCAGTATCTTCTCATTCATAGTTACATTTTTTGTCCTTTTCGTATAACATCTCCTTC
Source organism: Excoecaria agallocha (assembly GCA_037975025.1). Lineage (NCBI taxonomy): Eukaryota > Viridiplantae > Streptophyta > Magnoliopsida > Malpighiales > Euphorbiaceae > Excoecaria > Excoecaria agallocha. Next base: position 32,276,435 of record CM075821.1, on the reverse strand, counting down.
CATTTCCTCTCTCGCTCCTAACTGTAAGATCGAGAACATAGCAAGGTAAATCTTTTAACTGATCTATTTTGGTTTGTGTATTTTCTGGATCATGGGCAGCTGAATTCTGTTAATTGATGATGTGGACTGAGTTTGTTTTATATAGTTAGCTCGTTAAGAGTTGGGTTTTTGGTTTGGTTGATTATTATAGTTGAATTGCCAGATCCATTGTTCTTACTTGGTCTATGGATCCTTAATGTCTATGAATTATGGGTCTGGCTTTCTGAATTGTATATTTCTATTTTTATGTAAATGGTTTCCTAGATCTAAAACTTTAATTGCGTTATCTGCTTCACTTGACATCTCTGGCTACAAAAAAATAAAATAAAAACTTGGATCTGATTTCACCGCCTAGGACCATCTAAATTGTAATGTAATTTTTGTTAGCACTGGAATTATATGTCTCTTGAATTCACATTGAATTTTATGTTGGTGGTCCCATCATGGTCGTGATTGCATTTGAGGTAACCTTTGGTGTGTCTTATTTTGATGTGCCAGACTTTGCCATTTCTTGCTTGGACGTGGTGGAGGTTTTGGGCGTTTCGAAGCTGTCCTCTTTTGACTTGATAGACCTGAAAGTGGAGACATCATTATTTTTTTATTTGCTGCTTGTTGTTGGAGTAGCATTTGCAGATTTGTTGCCAGATTTATTGGTACTATCCTTGGGCATCATTTTGCATCAAATTTTCCAGTTCATTTCTCAAAGTTGCTTATATATATTTGCAACATTCTGCTTTCTAATACAGAAAAAACATTACCCTCTGCAGTTAAAGCATCAGGCAATGTGGCTTCACCTTTCTGGGATTCTTAGAAACCACGAAAGTCTTCTTCTTAGCCTTCTTTCAACGATGTCTTGGGGCCCTCTGCAGCTGCATTTGCGGCAATGGCAGTATTAGGAAAGATAGACCAAATACTTGTGCCAAAAGGAATTTCAATGACAATTGCCCCTTTAGGGGTTGTTTGTGCCATTCTTTTTGCCACTCCTTCTCTTGCTGCTCGGGTACTCTTCTCCCTTCTTTCTTTTCTTTATCACCCTTTCTAATTTCAATTTTTCATATGCCATCCGAGTTTATTATGTCTTTTTGCTGTTCCAATTAACATTATTAATGGACTGACTATTTTTGTTCTTATTTTGCTATTTCCAATTTATAATTTACAAAATCCCATTCATGTATAATCGACTTGTGCAGCCATTGGAGTTGTGGTCTTTGCAATATTTGGTCCAGGTTGGCTTGTTAGAAGTGCTGCTCTTTCTATATCAATTGCTTTCATGATCTATACGCGTTCTGCACACCCTCCTGGTACTATTTCAACACTCGTTCTAAATTTCAAGCTTCAAGAAATTAGATTAAAGTGTTATAAATGCGAGTAATTAATAAGAGAAAAATGTTCAGCTGCAAGCTTGCCACTGCTGTTCATTGATGGGGTTAAGTTACATAGTTTGAATTATTGGTACACATTGTTCCCTAGGTTAGCAGGATGCATTGTTCTGTGTCTGATTGTAAGTATCTATCTTTCATATTTCAATATCAGTTCACTCGGATTTGTGGTTTAATTTAACTTCTCATTATTCAAATGTTGCAGCAAGAAATTATGCTGTATCTAAAAGAAAACATAAGATTTAATGCATTGATAAAAGTCATTGAAGGGTAATGATGTTCTTGCTCTGATTTGGAAGATTGTAATTGAAGAAGAGAAAAAGAGTTGGTTATATTGACAATGAAATGTTTTCATAACTCGGCTAACCACTCTTTTTGAACATTATTATTAATATTTCTCCCAAAAAAAATATTTATTAATGTTAATTGTTGAATCATAAATAGTAGCTTAACCTAATTAATTTATAAGTTTTTTTCTTTTGAATGCATAAGTTTTATCACTTTAGAAGCTACATAGTATCGAAGTATAGTTTTCTTATTTTTTTAGCAATATATCGTTTGACAAAGTGGAATGCCACACTTTGCTAAACTGTCAAAGAAAATGAAATTAATTGTCAGTTTGGAAATTAGTTAAAGAAATCATCAGATATGTTGCTGAGTTCTTATTTCCATGTTTGGGGGCTGCATCTTATGCTCTGCAGAATATTCTTCTTGTCGATTTAATGGTTAATCCCTTCTTATACTTTTCAGGAACCTTTTGAAGGCAAAATCATCGTCAACTCTCCATCTTCACTCTCGCACTATTGATTTGTCAATCTCTCAATGGATCTGTTAATTTGCAGGTTTCAATTCAACTGATTTCTTCCTCAGTCTAATTTAATTTGATTCTTTTATTTGTTAATAAAAATTTAGTTTCAATAGCAGAGTATCACATTAGTTTAATATTCAGATATTGAATGCTTTTTTTTTTCTTTCCCTTTTGCAGGTATTTTTTTTTTCAAATATTCAGATATTGAGACCACACAGGCATGCCAGATTTCGCATCAAATTATGACTGCTCTTTTATTTCCTTACATGTCTGTCTTACTATATTCTATCTTTACATTATATTAGATAGCAGATGAAGATGTCTATCGCAATATGACTTCACCTATCTATGTTATCCTGCCCCGTCTTTTGACTTGTCCAACTGTCTTAACCGGGTGAGTTTCTGTGAATTAAGTTAAAAATTGGTTTTTACTAAGTATGATATTCCACTATTTCAATAGAAATAGATAAATAAAGCATGAATGGCATTGCGTTGTTTTATAATTTTGCCGCAGCAAAAAGCATGAATAGCGAAACATATAAAGGCATTTAATGGTCAAACTAGAAATCATGAAAGTAATACAAATTCAAAAATAACGGTGAATCCATGTGAGGATGGTTATTGGTCGTTCCCAACCCACATGCACCTCTCCACTTATAATTTATAATTAAATCAAACTTTTGAGAATTGTTAATTTGGATAGTGGCACATCTCACAACATTTTTGTCCTTTGCCTCCTAGGTATGTCGTACATCCCATTTCATATTTTTCTTAAAAATAAAAATCAGATTAATAATTTATTATCAAATATTACAAATAATTTTGTGAAATCATAATTAGTTTATCATTATTGGCATATTTAATTGGACATACATACATTATAATATAGTGTTTTTTTAGGGTTCGTTTTCCCATTATTATGCTGCATGGGACGACTTTGTGCAAGATTTCTTGACCTGTCGTATTAATTATTTAGACAGCAATCTGCCTTTCATGCGCCCTTGTTTATATATATATATATATATATATATATATATATAATGGTCTGCGTATAAGATCTGATGACAGCTCTTATAACCATTATATATATGTGACCTGTGGTAAACCTTCAAAAACAATTATACTAGTTCTCAATTAATTAATTTTACAAAAAATAATAATTATCTGTTCAACTTGATTTACATTTTCGTTGAGTTGTCATAATAAAAAAGAAAAAAAATTAAAAGCCATACTAATTAATTTCTTTAATTGTTCCTTTAAATGCTAAATATTACTATAATTGAACTAGGGCCAAAACTAGATCCTGGTTATAAGAGCTGTCATCATTACCATCACCTGTTGTTATATATATATATATATATATATATATATATATATATATATATATATATATATATATATATATATATAAGTTTAAAGAACAAAAAAAAATCAACTCTTGATTAATATTCTACACATATTGCTTCGTTTGGTGTTCTTCATTCATATAAATTATACACCGCTACTATTTTTTATGCTAACATGAAATTCAATTTTTTTTTAGTGAATTATTAATATTATTTATTATTTGTAGCATATAAATGTAATATGGGAATTAAAATTCTATAATAATATATTAAATTATAAATTGAATGCCAGCTGAGCGTTCTGTGTACAGGGTCCTCAAGTTTCAATGCAAAATGACCCAGTATTATTTAGGATCTGCCAAACATAGTAATATCACCTTCAACTAGAAGAGGGGAACCCATCTTAAGTCTTGTATTTCCACATGTACTTTCCGTCTTTCATGCTTTTGACAGTATTCTTGATGAAATCATATGATGATGCAGCAAAGTAACACCATCGACCTTTCCCCGCCGACGATTCAACCCCGTAGCCTTCCACCCCCACCACCACCAAAGTAACATTTAGATTTTCATATTAGAAAGATATTTAGAGAGTAAGTGCTTCAGTGTTTTACTTTCCATAAAATTTTTTGAGTTGATTCTGTGAGTTAGCTCTTGAACTTTCATAGTTGATTTTTTTATTTGTAATGCGTGCTTGTTCTCTAATTCAATTCTTAAAGTAACTTCTTTCTATATATGAGTGATCAAAACTAATGTTGATTAATTCTTGCATAATTGAGACTTTATGGGTAATTAAGTGCTTTAGTTTTCGTATCAGCACCTGTTGATGTTATCCTGTATCCCTGCTGCTGCAAACTTTCTATTATTTATCTAATTATATTGCCTTTTTTTTTATAATCTTGAAAAAAAATAATTATAATTTACACAGGAGGCTTTATATAACCCAAGATCTGTTGAATTTCTGCAAAAAGTCTATTATTTTATTATCTACTATATTTAAATTCTGCCACCTAGATTGTTGATGTTATCTATATGGTAATTGATTTAAGCTAGCATAGATTCCATGATCATTCATTATGTTATTTTATTTTTCTTTTTACAATTATTAGCCATGCTTTGTATTTAAATCTATACAATTAGTAGCTATGTTTAGCATTTAAATCCAGGATTTCATTTGCCTAAATCCATGTTTTCATTTATAAGGAGGCATAATCAAAATTTATTGGTTTTGCCTTTCTCTGTTTCTTCTAGTTCTCTATAGTTAAATTTTTCAATTTGCTAGCTTGCAGTAACAGATAGCAGTTGAATTGAGATTGATTTAAAAAATTGGGACAAGGAAAAATAGCACCGTAAACTGAGAATATGATTTTTATTGATATCTCTTTGCAAATAATGTTAGGTTTATGTTTTAGTCTAAAAGTGAGGATTTCGCGAGGTCATTGCTGGAAATCAGTTTCATAGATTCTTTTTCATTCCCGTTTTATGTTTATTGTAGGGTTTTTACTGTGTCTGGTAAATTGAAACCAGAGGAAGCCGTTTCAGCAACACTGTCTTCTCTGCCTGATGAGGTTGTAGATACTGTTGGTGTTACAGCTTTGCCATCGAAAGATTTTATTTCTGAAAAGAGGAAACTGGAGAACCTTGAGATGCAGCTATGTGAACTTAGTCGTGCACTTGCCATCTTAGCTTTAGCATATGTAAGGATTGGGATTCCAAAATGTTTAATAGTCAACTTTCATTAACTTTTGAAGCCTATCTTGAGCAAGACCTTGAATTCTTGAATTATGCTGATTACTTGTGATTCCGTATAAACCAAGCTTCCCACTGTTTACTAATAAAGCACAATAAGATGTTCTTGTTATATGTTCGATTGTTTAATTTTTCTAATCAAAGATTTGAATTTCTCTTTTATATTGATTTTAGACTTTTTGTATTGATCGTGTTTAATGCGGGATTTGTAAACAGAAAATTAGCAAAAAAAAAATTTAAGAAATTAAATAGAAATATTTTAATTTACCGATATATTACCGACGGAAATATCCGTCGCAGATGTATTAATAAATTTAATATTAATACAAATATTTTTCCCGACAAACTTACCGACGAAATAAACCGTCGCTGTGTATACTAAAATAAATTAAAATTTTTATTTATTACATTTACTGACGGTTTATCGACGACAATATTTGTCGGTATACGATCAACGCGACGAACATCCGACAGAAAATGATATTACCGACGGTTTATCGACGAAAATATTTGTCGGTATACGGTCAACGCGACGAAAAACCGTCGGTAATGTCATTTTCTGTCGGTAAAATGCTAAATTTTGTCAGTAAAATGCATTTTTTTTTTTGTAGTGGTGGTGGATTATTTCACTTATCTTTGGTAAATTTGGGAGACGGATAAACATGAGAGAAATGGTCTTGCCCTTTGTAGTTATGGCAGATTACAGAACTGGTGTCCAAAGAAGCAGAGAGAGTGTTAGGAGAAGTAGAGTTCTGTTGAGAAATATTACCAGATAGAGTAGTTAGAGGATCTGCCACCCTGATTATTTTTGCCATGACCACGACCCCTGTTATTATTAAAGTTTCGATTGGTATAATGAGCAGTGGGAGAGAAGCTATCTCCATTGTTTTCATGAGCTAACTGAGCTTCTTCAATTAAACATAACCCATACAATTTATCAAAACTGATGGACTTCAAACGAGCCTCCACAGCATGCACAAATGGTCTTTAAGCAGACCCTAAACCAACCATAACACAACCAATAAAATCCTCATCGGCCATAGGACTTTACAACGCAACTAGTTGGTCAAACAAATTTTTAGCCTTCTATATATAATCCATGATATTGTCATTTTCACGTTTAAGAGTTAACGATTGCTATCTAAAGTTTAGAACTTGAGGTCAGGATCCAACTAAATAAGCAGCATGTAGTTTGTCCCAGGCTTGTTTTGCCATTGTAACCCCTATGATTTGCGGCAACATGTTTTTTAGAGATAGAAGAGAAAATCCAAGATAACACCTAATGATCTTGCTATTCCCATTGACTAAATTATGCACTATCAGGAGAAGGTGCAGCTTTATCCACATGAGAAAACAATTGGAAGCCTTTTAGAACAATCGTTAATTGTGTTTTCTAGAGTAAGAAGTTTGTGGAGTTTAGTTTGATGGAGATATTATGAGACAGATTTGAAGAAAAAGAAGGCACCAGCACATATGCCAGCAGAGAAAGGAGAAGAGAGAGTTGAAGTTATCAAATTCTCAGTAGACATACTTATCTTTTGGTGTTTAAACCTATATCAGCTATGATTCAATGTGTGAGTGAACATACTTAGCTTTTGTATATTGATATTAATAGGTATATATACAACAGAGGAAACAGAGTTACTGCTCTAATAGAATTATTCACGGCACTAATGTAGGCACACAATAGGAATGCATACTGGAGAGTCCTAAACCATAAAGGGAGTGCAGACCCTTATCCTCTATCAAATAATAATTGATCTCTAGTTGTTTTTCTTCCTGAATTCAAAATTTTTTGTCTTCTCTATTTAAATTTGGGGCTCTTATTAGTCCATCTACAAACAACAATTACGTTCCTCTCTCTCTTCTTTTAATTTTAATTTTTGTGTTTTCATTATTTTCTGTACTTTTTTCATTTTTTTGTTGAAATATATTCTTAAATAGAGGCTTAAAATGGAGATAAATAAATAAATAAACCAAATAAGCAAATAAACTTCAAATTATGCTTCGTCCCTATCAAATATATTTATTATTTATGACTTTTTGTTTTAGGCCAAAGGACATTAATAGCTCCCAATACGTGCTAGTTTACTTTCTCCAGCCCACAAAACCAATGGAGAAAAACTGAAAAACATAAAGTTTAGAATATCCCATCACATATTCCCTTTTGTTTTTAAAACTATTATTAGTCAACAATAACACACAAATTTCTTCTTTAAATGCCGCATTCTATTCTATCTACATAATTTCTACAAACACACACTAATTTATTTGATTTAAGTGTTTTATTAGAATTTGAACTTGTTATATCACAATTCTAAGATACAATCAGTTCCAATTCTATTTTAATTTAGCAGTTATGGTTTACTCCATTTTCATGTCAAACAAAAACTTTTCTTATTATACCAAATGTAATAAAGATATCAACAAATGTAGAAAAATGTGTTTTTTTATTTCAAAAAAACAAACATTTTAATTAAAATAATATTTTTTTCTCTAATTTATATTAGCGTTTTGATATTTTACTCTAAAATGTCCTTTCGTGTTCCCTCGATCTTCAGAAATATATTTTTATTTCATAACTTATTTTTTTCTTTTAAAAGTGAGTATGCCCTACACTATAAATACTCAGATATTTCAAATTTATTTTGTAAACTGTTCATTTTATTCTGCATATTTTGAATGACTTCTGCACTCGCTTCTTGATGGAATGGATAACTGGCTTTTTCATGATTCATGAGGAGTTTCTTATGTTCGTTAGTGTGTTGTTTTAGTAAACTTTGCTCGCTCTTTGTTAACCAAAAAAATTTATCCAGCTTTTTTTTAAAAAGTGTTATAAATTTAGTGGCGTTACGCTTTTTTTTTTATAAATAAAACTGTCCCAAATTTAGATATTTAATTGAATTTTTACATAAATTTTAGAAGGATAACTACCGGAGTAAGTCCTGTATCTAAATATATATATATATAGTCAAAGAGGTGAGCAACATGAACATGTGGGTACATATGGCAATGGCCTTAATTGTTGCTTATGTGTGTATTTGGTGCATTGGAAACTTTGACACCTTTATGTCTCCAGGAATTAATGCTTTTAGTTTCATCATTGTATGTATTTGAAAGGAAATCTCATTATTTTTGGAATATTTAAAAAAAAAAAAGTAAGTTCAAGCCCATAGGAATTCATTCCTTCTTTGGTTCATCAATGCTCCCGATAGATTATTATATTATGACTTCTGCACCGGCTAAGATTTAAGCTTCTCAATGACTTTATAGAGATTAGACTCTGCTCTCTCATCAAACTCATAAAAATTTCCAATAAATTATGAAATATATTCCCTCTGTACATTAATTTATAATGCTTCCTTAATTCCATTTTAAATTATCATTTTTACGGTAATACAAAAATTAAAAATTATTAAAAAATTTTTAATATTATAAAAAATATCAATAATTGACTAACTTATTCTTTTTTAATTTTAATATACCATTTAATTTTTATATAATCAAAATTAAATTTATTACTCTATTAAGTGTAGCAGTACATAAAATAATTTTAATGCACAAGAAAGTCTCTCTACAAGAATGGGTATAGATCCAAATTTCTAATATTTATTTGTTGTTCTTAATTTTGTGTTCCTTTAATCTTTTTTTATGTTATTTGTTTCAATAAACTAATATAAGAAATTGTTAATTTCATATTTGATTTTTGTATTTATCTAGATCTTATTTGTATTTTGTACATATGATTTGTTCACTTTAACTAAAATTGAATATAATTTAAATTTTTATTATACAATTTTTTTTTTCTCAATTTGGAGGTTTTATCTTCTTGAATGAAAGTTATTGTTCTTCAAGTAAGAGATATCATTCTTGAGTGGAAGGTAGTTCAATATTTTTTCAATAGACAACAGATGAACTAAATTTTGTTAGCTCAAAAGGCTAACGCTCAACCATGAATTTTAATGAACAACAAAACCTTATAATCTATTAAATTTTGGGCTTTTTAAGTTTAATTTATAAAGGTCCAAAAATATCTCCAATGTCAGGTGTTCTAACTGAAGTAGAACAAAGTCAGACCTGTTCTGCTTTTAATTAGAATTAGAACTAATGCCTTCAATTATTTTTGAAGATCAAGTCACTTTAGTAAATCGTTATAAAATTATTTTTGAACATTCACACACTCACATAATCATTTATTGCATTAAAAGATTTTTCAAAATCATATCTTGACATATTTAAATTTATTTCCTTCCAAAACTTAAATTTTCTATATATACGCCTTTAAAAAAGGAAAGATATATTCTGAAATATTTTCTAACCATTGAAATGCATTAAAGGAAATGAAAATTAGATATTTTCATAATTAAGAAAACGTTTTTGAAAATAAAAGTTCACACTTAGCGACTAAATTTTTTAAACACTAAATTTTTTAAACTATAAAAGTGGACTTGTTTCAGTGTTGAAAAGGTAAGGAAAAACACATTTCTATTGATTTTTAATCTGTTTGTAAAGTTTTTATTCCTTTATGAGCATTCATGATTATATTTTCTCAAAGTGATTATAGTTTATATTATAATCATATTGTGAGTTTTATCAATTCAAATGTGAGATAATGTGAGGTTAAATTGCTAGAGACTAAGAAAATAAATTACTAAGTGCTTAGGTTCTTTTACTTTATAAAAAAGGCAAGTATTTGTAAGTTTTTTACTTTGGAAAAAAGACTTGAGTAGCTACATATATAATAGACTTTTAGCTCTTGCCTACTAAATAGAATGATATTAAAAGTGAGAAACTTTTGAAGCGAATTATTTTAAGGAGAGGATGTAGACGAAAATCGAACCTCTATAAAATCGCAATGTCAAATATTTTTATCGATCAATCTCTTTTATTTTGTGTTTTATATATTTATACTGTGCTCAATCTATCTGTTCTATGCCTGTCACATATTTTATAGGAGAGTCCATAATTTTGTCTATGTACTACCATAGGATGAGATTGAATTTTTGCATAAATTATTTTGGCAAGTTTTAAGTAGATTATTATCCACTAATAATTTCACCCAGGCATGCTTAAGTCATTGAAAAAAGATTGAGTGAAAAATATCTTAAATTAAATGCATGAAATGGATAAATCATGATCTTGGGTCTCTATTTGAATTTTTCATTTGTTCTAATTTGTTTCAGTTTTTAAAAAATTTGTGATATTTTATTCATCCCTGTAAAGTATATATTTGTGACTCACACAATTTTCACTAAAAGTCAAGTTATCCATGACATTTTATATATCATTATCTATCGTTTTTATCAAATAAATTTAGAAATATTTTTCAATAATTTCTTTAGTTTTATATATATGTTTTGCATTATTAATGAAAATTTAATTTGTATTAAAAAATATTTTTGATAAAAAAGAAATAAAATTAGGATGGTAGTGTTTAAATTTAAATAATCACGGTAAAGAATTAAAGAGAGAGAGAGAAAAAACCGTGGAAAATCAAGTGGTTTTAAAATTTAGGCAAAAATGAACAATGAGTTAGCCTTCAAAAACTATATCCATGTGTTGAAATTTTTTTTGCAGACGGACCATTTGATCAATATAATACGGTACCATACCAAGGGCCTAATATTTATTCAAAAGCTAAGAATGACTTTTACCATGATGTCAAGAGGAGGCAGTAGGTAATTAGCAGCTGCATGGAGCTAATTAAGGTGGGGTTGGTTGACTATAATTTAGTTATGGCAGTTATGGTATATGGTTATTAGTTAAATAGTTTATGAAGTCTTGACAAAAGATAGAAGAGGTTTAAGAGAATGATTTTAATTTAGGGTCCTTGATTTTCGGAAGGTAAAAACGTTGACCCGCCAACTTTTTCTCCGTTTGATACTCCATGTATCACATGCACTCAAATGAATTCTGAATAATAATTACGGAGACGACAATAGGCCCCCAGAACCTTGAATTTTGCCTTGTGCGGATTTCACGTGGTTCATTGCACTCAAAATTCCCCTTTTCAAGTATTTTTGTCCTGTTTCTAGAAGCACATCTTCGGATAAATGAAAGTATGTCCGAAACAATAACAATTGATAACAACCGGACTAACAGTTCGGTTTCACAGTCTAACATAAATCGAATACCTTGATCAAAGAGAGTCCGGTGAACCGATCTAAAGCTATATTCTTCTGAAGCATATAGCCGAACTATAGACCGGCAATGGGCTAATCCCGAAAATAACTCTACTACGTTGGATAGACAACCGCCGCTAATCTACGTTCCCTTAAGATTCGTCGATAATGGATTAGTAGCCGGTAAAAACGGAAAACCCCTCTCATTAGCTTATGAAAATGCGTTAAGCCCACTTATAAAAGGAGCAATGACAGGTATGAAAAGGTGACTTAATTTTTGCCTAAAAAATCTCTTACCCTATCACTCAGAATCTCTAACTTGATCGTCGGAGGCTCCCTTGTCGAAAATTCGCCGGTCCATTGCTTGTTTTTGCAGGTGTTCGGAATCGCCCGGAACTTACAATGCATTTCACCTGTCATCATTTGGTGCGGTGAGCGTGGAACATGAACCTTTTCTCAGATCTCAACCCAAACACTTTCCAGCCAGAAAACCAAACGTCCAACCCCACTCTGCCAGGAGTGCTGCAATTCCTCCCTCAATCCAACGACCCGGTCTCATTTTCCCCAGTCACAACAATTCCAACCATTACTCGTAGCATTACCCCTCAAACGGCCCAGTTTCTCATTGCCGCGCTATCAGCAATCGTAGCACAAGCTCAACCTCAGCCATTACCCCCGCAAAACACCAATATGCCTCACCCTTCTCAGCCTCCTGCTCGAAAAACCTTCTCCCCAGCATTACCTCAAAACCTCAACTCCACTATCACCCTAACTACCGAACAATTCAATCGCCTCTTGGACGACAGAATCCAAAGGCAGCAAAACCGAATTACCCTTCAATACCAAGGCAGTTTTCGATCACCCCTCTCTCACGAAATATTAGCCGCTCCATTCCCCAATATTCGTCTCCTTCACCTCAAAACCTACAGCGAAAACACTGATCTCCTAGCTCATATTGACCAATTCCAGTACACTATGCTGGTCCTCACGGCCGACGACTCCGCCTTGTGCAAGATTTTCCCCCAAACCCTGACCGACTCAGCCCAAATCTGGTTTCGAAACCTGCCATCACATTGTATTCAGAACTTCAAATAGTTCAGTGACATGTTCGATGCCAAGTTCGTGGCCGCCATTTGCCCGAACAAAGTGTCTGCCGATCTGAATCTGGTACAACAGGAAAAGGATAAATCACTACGCGCCTACGTGGAAAAGTTCAACGATGTAGCCATGGATATACAGAACCTAAACCTGGAGGTCGCCATTAATGCCCAAATCCGAAACATAAGGTGTCAGGATTTTAGCGACTCCCTAAGCAAAAAACCACCGAACGACTTTACCGAGCTAATGTCCCGAGCACAAAAGTACATCCGTATGGATGAGGCTCGGCATCTCCGCCATGCCTCCCATAGGTCATGGGCGTCTTAGAAGGAGGGTGGAGATAGCATAACGTTCACTCGAGAAGGAGAAAATCCTAGCAAGGCAGACCAAAAGAAGCACCGAGGAGGCGACTGGACTAACAGGTCATATGCAATCACCACTCCTCGCCCAGACAATAAAAAAGATAAAAGACTCACACCCCTAACGACATCTCGAAAATAGATTTTATCTTGGTTATAATAGAACGGACAGGTTAATTGGTCAAGACCCATGAGGAAAGATCCAAACCGAGACTAAAACCTCTATTGTGCTTTTCATAGAGATAAAGGCCACGAGACCGAAGAGTGCAGGCATCTCAAGTGGGAAATTGAGCACCTAGTTCGGAAGGAAGCCCTTGCTCGTTTCACAAAGCAAGATGAAAGGAAAAAGACAGAGGTCGCCATCTCCTCAACCGAACAGAACCAATGGCAGAAGGCGAACACCCGCTGGAGTCATACATATTATCGCCGAAGGTGAACAACGAGACCATTCCCGAAAGAGGAAGTCCAAGGAGGTCATATCCGTTGGGCGGGGAACAAGCTCGACCACAGGTATGATCCAATTTATAGTGGCCGATGGTGCACATGTTCGGCACCCCTACACGGATGCCCTAGTTATTGAAGCAATCATTCAAGACTTCCTGGTTCAGCGAATACTGGTTGACACAGCAAGTGCGGTCAACCTCATAACATCTCAAGCAGACCGAGCATTGGGAATGTCAGACCACAGGCTCGAGAAAGTCAGTGTCCCCCTTATTGATTTGTTCGGAGTACCTGTCCGGATAGAAGGGCTAGTAAATCTACCCATACAGCTCGGAGATGATGCGGTGGTTTGTGCTTGTCGGGCAGATTTCATAGTGGTTGATATTTCGCTGTCTTACAACATAATATTCGGCCGACCCCTACTGTCTGATGTGGATGCCTATATCTCCATGAAAAATTTGGTGCTTAAGATCCCCACAGAAGAAGGAGTGGCCATTTTGAGAGGAAATATAAAAATGGCTCGGGAAACATACTTAACCATGCTCAGAGGGGCCAATAAAGGCTTGTCCCTTGACGCGATAGATGTACCAGAGAAAGAAGAACGAAGGGCGGAGTCGGCAGAAGTGCTGCAGGTAGTCGAACTCGAGCCTGGTAAGAAGATTCAAATATCTGCGGGAAAGACAAGGGCGGAGAAAGAAGCTCTACTCTCAACCCTCAAGAATTTTGTGGATGTTTTTTCCTGGCGAACCTCGGACATCCAAGGGGTAAAAAAGGACTTAGCTGTTCACTCGCTGAATGTCCGGCCAAAATGCAAGCCAGTAAAACAAAAAAAAAGAGGAATCATGCCCCAGAGAGACAGTTGGCTATCGAGCAAGAGATGGCAATATTGCTCGATAGTGGTTTCATCAGGGAGATAGTCTATCCGAACTGGCTGACAAATGTGGTTCTTGTTCAAAAAAACAGCGACAGGTGGAGGATGTGTGTTGATTTTACCGATCTAAACAAAGCATGCCCGAAAGATTGTTATCCACTGCCAAACATAGACACACTTGTGGACTCAACAGCGGGGTTTGAAGAGTACGCCTTCCTCGATGCCTCAGCAGGCTACCATCAGATCCTAATGGCCCGTGCAGATGAAGAGAAAATGACATTCATCACCTACAGGGGAACCTACTGTTATCGGATCATACCTTTCGGATTGAAGAATGCAGGGGCCACCTACCAAAGGCTGATGAATAAGTTGTTCGTCGATCAGTTGGAGAGAAACATGGAGATATATGTGGATGACATGATTGTCAAAAGCCGAGCCTCAACAGAAATGTGCACCGAGTTAAAGGAGACTTTCCAAAGACTTCGAGAATCAGGCTTGAAGCTCAACCCTGAGAAGTGTGCCTTTGGAGTCCAGTCCGAGAAATTCCTTGGCTTCATGATATTGAAAAGGGAGATCGAAGCAAACCTGAAAAAGATCAAAGCAATCATGACAATGGATCAGCCTAGAACAGTCCGGGAAGTACAAAGGCTAAATGGAAGGATAACAGCTTTGGGCAGATTCATTTCATGCTCGGCTAAACGGTGTTTGCCTTTCTACCGAGCCATCAGAAACCTCAAGAACTTTACCTGGATGGAAGAATGCCAACAAGCATTTCAGGCCTTAAAGCAGTTCCTTTCAACCCCATCACTGCTCAGCAGGCCATTAGCGGGCGAAGTCTTATACCTCTACCTGGCTGTCTCAACTGGTGCAGTTGGTTTGGTGCTGATCCGAGAAGAGGATGGCCAATAGTTCCCCATTTACTACACTAGCAAAGTACTTCGGGGAGCTGAGCTCAATTACCCCATCCTAGAGCAGCTGGCCCTCGCACTCATTATAATAACAATAAAGCTCCGACCGTACTTTTAGGCGCACATAATTTCGGTACGGACAAATACAAACTTATGGAAGGTATTACAAAGGCTAGAATGTTCGGGCAGATTGATAGAATGGGCCGTCCGTCTAGGAGAATTTGATGTTCGGTATGAGCTATGGACATCCATGAAAGCACAGGTGTTAGCTGACTTCATAGTCGAGTTACATGAACCTGTTCCCGAACCAGAGAAAGTATCGTGGAAGCTGTATGTTGATGGGGCCTCGAGTTCAGAGGGAGCAGGGATCGGAGTAATTTTGATGGGTCCATTGTTAATCCAGATCCGAGCCATGGCGCACCTGACCTTTCTAGCTTCCAACAATGTGGCAGAATATAAAGCCCTTTGTTACGGGTTGCAGTTGGCAACAGAAGTAAAGCCGGATAACTTAGAAATATTCTCCGATTCCCAACTGGTGGTCAGTCAGCTGAAAGGAAATTTCAAAGCTAAAGATCGATCAATGATCCGTTATAAAGAATTGACCTCTGCCCTGCTAGCTAGGCTTGAGGAAATGGGGGAGCTTGGTCCATCACTCAGATACCCCGATTAGAGAATACAGAGGCAGATACTCTGGCAAAGAAGGCTAGTATCAATAGCTCGGTTAACAATACAGACATTGTTTCCATCATCATCTCGCGCCTCACCTACGAGACCTATCAGGTTCAAGTTCAGGAGCCAATGAAAGGTTGGCGCTTACCCATTTACCAATACTTGAGGTCGGGAACTTTGCCAGAGGACCGAGCCCAAGCCCAAAAAATAGTACAGAAATCGAGCTTATATGTCGTGATGGACGATAAGCTGTACAGGAGATCTTTCTCCAATCCGTGGTCTTTATGTGTGAGCAATGAAGAAGGGAATTACGTCCTCAGAGAAATTCATGAAGGCATCTGCGGGGCCCACGAAGGTGCACAAGCCATAGCCTAAAAAGCTCTCTTACAGGGGTATTATTAACCGACCATGGAGGCTGACGCGAAAACTCTGGTGCAAAGATGCGACAAATGCCAAAGGTTTGCAAACATTCCACACCAGAGCTCGACAAAGCAGACACCAATCCATAGCCCGTGGCCTTTCGCCCAGTGGGGCATTGACATACTGGGCCCTTTCCCCCGAGCAAAAGGATAGAGGCGGTTCCTGGTCGTAGCAGTGGACCACTTTACCAAATGGGTGGAAGCAGAGCCACTTTCAACCATTAGACCGGTGAACATTCTCAAGTTCCTGAATAAAAACATCATAACGAGGTTCGGTATCGCCCACTCAATTATATCTGATAATGGCAAACAGTTTGATTGTCAGACTTTCAAGAACTTCTGCTCGGAGCTGAAGATCCAGTTGAAGTTCACCTCGGTCTACCATATATAATCCAACAGGATGACCGAAGTGACGAACATGACTATCTTATCCGGACTCAAGAGAAGGCTTGAAGATGCCAAAGGTCTGTGGACTGAAGAGCTTAACAATGTGTTATGGGCTTACCGGACATCGCCCTGGTCAGCAACAGGTTTAACACCGTTCGCGCTCACATACGGTACTGAAGCAGTCATTCCCTGTGAAATAGGGATGCGGGGAGTCCGAGCATCTTCCCCCAATGAAGAGAACAATGTGGGTTTGATGTATAATTTAGATCGGCTTGAAGAAAGGAGGGAGTACGCCCAGATACGTTTCGCAGCATACAAGCAGTGCATGGCGGCTTACCACGACCGTAAGATCAGGCCGAGGTCATTCAGAGTCGGGAAAATGGTACTGAAAAAGGTGGTGTCCGCTCAGACATCGGCAGGGGTAGGCAAGCTGGATCCCAACTGGGAAGGACCATACATAGTCCGGGAAGTAAGTCAGAATGGAGCATACAGACTAGAAGATGTCGTAGGAAAATGACTCCCGCACTCCTGGATCGGACTCAACCTCAAACCATACTACCAATAGCACGGCACTCATCGCGCCATACCTTGTACTGGTTCATGTTTCACCTTTTTTAATTTTTTATCGTGTCATTGTTTCTTATTCTCTATCGCAATTGATTGCCATGATGTTCTATCCTCAATGCAAGTCCGACAGATGTTTTTGCCTGCCGAACACAAGATTAATGAACAACATATTATGTGCAAAATACTTTGTCAAATTTACAACAGGATATATCCGCAAGCTCGGCATTGTCACCAATAAAGCCCTGTCTATCAATCAAGTTCGGCACTATATGCCGCTAAACTTATTAGCAAGGCTAAGTATGCCTATTGTTAAATGGCTCGACACCTTCGCTAAAATCGCCTTATTATCAAATCAAGTTCGGCACTATACGCCGTTAAACTTATGAACAAGGCTAAGTATGCCTATTGTTAAATGGCTCAGCACCTTCGCCAAAATCGCCTTATCATCAAATCAAGTTCGGCACTATACGCCGCTAAACTTATGAACAAGGCTAAGTATGCCTATTGTTAAATGGCTCGGCACCTTCGTCAAAATCGCCTTACCATCAAATCAAGTTCGGCACTATACGCCGCTAAACTTATGAACAAGGCTAAGTATGCCTATTGTTAAATGGCTCGGCACTTTCGCCAAAATTGCCTTATCATCAAATCAAGTTCGGCACTATACGTCGCCAAACTTATGAATAAGGCTAAGTATGCCTATTGCTAAATGGCTCGACATTTTTGCCAAGATAGCCTAATCACTAAAATAAGTTTGGCGCCATTCGCTGCAAAACTTAACTTGCAAAATCAATTACACTTAAGGAAGAGGCTCGGAATCATCGTCTTAAAAGCCTGAACCTCTAATGATGCTCAATCCCTCTAAGTACACTGACTACACCGACCTAAGGCCGCAGTCAGCCAGGTGTTCCGGATCCCTTGAGTAGAAGCCCCAGACACAAGGTACGCATCATGCCACACTCACTATTTAAATAGCTCTTTCCTCGGGCAGTGTCTTTATTTAATTAGGTGCGCTTTGGCGATTTTATGTTATACCGAAAAAACCGATCTTAGGTTAATTAAACCAAACACAAATAGCAAACTTAAAACATAAGGGACAAAGCTCGGATTCTCATTAAAGGGAAAATAAATTACAAGGAGTTAGTCCTCATCTGGATACACGTCATCCAGGAAGGACAGATCAAGTACGGGATATCTCCCCTTTACAGTAGCAGAAATCTTAGTGCTAAATGTCATGCATTTCTCTGCCAAAACTTTAGCATCCTTCTCCTTTCGAGCTTCCTCCCTCTTCTCCCACTCGGCCTCCTTCTCCTTGTATCGGTCGAGTTCAGCTTGCAAAGCAAAGTTGGACTCCTTTTCCCGAGTCAAAGTGGCCTCCAGCTCGGCCACCTTCGTTGCAGCCTCCTCAGCTTGCTCTTGGGCCTTGCAAGCTTTTTCCTTGGCCTGCTCGTGGACTTTACGAGCCTTTTCCTCAACTTCGCCCATCCTCGATTTTATAGCACCGAAGTTGGAGTCGGCTCGATGATGCTTTGCAATAAGATCATTCATCTTCGCTATCGTCGTACCGACCAATTGGGAGCCCTACAAAACATAAAAATATATGTATAAGGGTGTTTTCAAAAGAAGAGCAAGACCGACAAGTTCGAACTACTCACCTCGAGCTGATGCCTCTTTAACCGTTCAGCCAAATGCTCGGCACTCAAGGCGGTAAGGGGAGCAACTTCCTTCGGCACGCATGCCGCTACGTGCATAAAGGTGCTGAAATTCGTGTCCTGGGAGGAGTACTTGTCCCCCATAGCCTCCCAAAACTCATGGAGTTCACCGATAAGGGTCCGGAGCTCTCTTGGCTCCCTATCGCCACAGCCTCAGATCTCAGAAGGAGCGACAACCTTAGCCTCTGCAATCGGAGCCTCGTAAGCCTCAGCAATGGGAGTCCCTAAGACCTCTACGGTAGTCGTCGCCATCGAAATTTCGAGATGAGGGTTCGCCTCCACCTCCTCCACAACTACGGGCGTGCTTGGGGAACCTGCAGCAAGCTTCTGCCTTTTCGCCCTCATAATTTCCGCAGCTCGGCTCATCCTCCTCATAGCTGCAAGTAGAAAACAAATTAAAACAACTCATCAGTATCATGAAATAGGAAAGCATCGAACACTACCTTTTCTTGGACGAGGAACCAACTCCGAACCACAAGGATCCAGTAAATTCTTCAAGTCCCACTTGTCCCGGGCTAGTTCCCTCCAACGAGATAAGATCACCTCCTCTTCATCGGAGAGCCACAAGTTACCATCGTTACGATTCGTGTATCTCCCCCACGTTGTGCACACTTGGAAGTCGGCTCGCACTCTCTCCACCAGAAAGAACCGATCTTTTCACTTTTTCAAGGACTCCGGATTCCCAGTGGATACCCCATATCCTGGCCGAGCTTGTATGTAATTATGATCCTCGGTACCCGCTCGGAGACCGACCATATGGGTTGCTCGGAATAAATTCAAGGGGAGCTATATGCCCTATTCCACGGCCTAAATCTGGAGTGCGAAAGGGGTTCGCCAAGCGTTGGGGTGGAGTTATCCGATAGCCATATCGAAATACCTCAGTACGCTTACCTCGAAGCTCGTCAAAGGAAGGCGGACATCGGCCTCCAGTTGTGCCTCATAAATGGCTGTCTTCCTCTTATTAACAAATTCGGTGTTCGCCCTTTTTGAGGTGTTGGGTCTGCTAGCAAAATAATTTGGCTCTGAGGTTAGTTGGGCAAGTAGAGAACCGAGCTCCTCCTCTTTGATTATCGAACCTATGCTCCCCACTCCAGGTAGTCGGTGAGGAACTTTCTTCTTAGACGATGTAGCAGTCCGTCTTAGATCGATAGGCTGAACTCCCTCACTTGAAGAAGAGCACCTACTCATGCCCGGGACACTGCCACTGGGAGCATCCCCACTAGCCCTGACTCCTTCACTCGAGGATCTCTCCAAACTCATGGCAAAAAAGCTAAAATGAAGTACAAAGAATTAAGAAGAAGGATGGGAAACAAACCTGGTGAAAATAGACAAAAAGTTGCGAGAAGGAGACAACGACTTCGACGCTCCAAAGCAATAAGCGCAGAAGAGAAAGCAAAAAAGGAGTGCAGTGAACGAAAACAAAAGTGAAGAGTGCGAGAGGAGGTTTATATAGGATATTACAGTGAACCCGAGTCGTACACGTGGCGGCTAATCCGCACTTGGGATAGCGTGTTTAAAGCTACACACTCAGATCGAGGCACCCCTAGCCGTTACGAGCGGTAAAGTGGCCGTTACCCTCAGTAAAATAGGGAGCTATAAATGCTCTCCAATAAATGCACGTGTGGGAGGCGGCGTCATCTTGGCAAAGCGCGTATGGCAGGGCGATCCTGCCATACAGCCCCCCACACCTGGTCAAGTATGCCGACCTATGTAACCGAACTTCGAATCAAAGTTCGGTAATCACTAAGAACTCAGGCTGTCGCACCAGCTCATTCGACTCAGTCGCCACGAGCTCGGATCCGGCATTACTAAGTAAACCTGTTTGGCGATTATCCGCCAGTTGCAGACATAAATGTCGCTCTTTGGGGGGGACTTATGATAACAACCGGACTAACAGTTCGGTTCAACGGTCCAATATGAACCGAACACCTTGATCAAAGAGAGTCCGACGAACCGACCTAAAGCTATATTCCTCTGGAGCATATAGCCGAACTATAGACCGGCAACGGACTAGTCCCGAAAACAACTCTACCACGTTGGACAGATAACCGCCGCTAACCCACGTTCCCTCAAGATTCGTCGATAATGGGTTAGTGGCCGGTAAAAATGGAAAATCCCTTCCATTAGCTCCTGGAAATGCATTAAACTCACCTATAAAAAGAGCAAAGACAGGTATGAAAAGGTGACTTAATTTTTTGTCTAAAAAATCTCTTACCCTATCACTCAGAATCTCTAACTTGATCGTCGGAGGCTCCCTTGTCGGAAATCCGTCGATCCATTGCTTATTTTTGCAGGTGTTCGAAATTGCCATGAATTTACAGTGCATTTCACCTGTCATCAACAATCCATCTCATTAACCAGATCTTTAAAGTCACTTCTAAAAATATGGAATTACTTAAATTTAGCTAGCTTATGGCCCGTAACCAAATAATTAATTGCATAAAAATTATAGACTTTTAGTAAAAATTTATTATCTTTTGCCATTTATATATTGATTTATGACTGAGAATATATATTTTTTTTGTTTACGTGTGAGTTATGTTTTTTAATGGATTATGTAGACAGAAAATGGATTTTTAGTAATAGTTAATTAATATGGAAGTGTGTGTAAGAATCAATATTGTAACTACCATATTATGATTACTTATGATATTTATTTATTAATAGGATTTATATTTATATAAAAAAATGATTAATAGAAAAACTTATACATTTGTTATTAATTAAAGAATATTAAATAAAAATTAAAATAAATGAAAAGCATAACGGAAAAAGTACATATGGTATTCTAATGGGTATGCAAATGTGCCAGAAACGGCTACTTTCCACATGGCACTTGCGTAAACTGGTAGGTAACGTTGGCAAACGTCAATGCTGACAATTTCTTTTTCTTTTTCTTTTAAAAAAAAAAAACAACTCAGAGGTTAGGCGTAAAGCAATGTTTGAACTACGTAAAATTAAATAAATATGGCAGTGTATACTGTTATTGGTGGTGGATCGCCGTTTTTCCGGTTTTCAACAGCTAACCACAAATTATGCAAATACATAAATTTTCTTTTCAAATTCATGTTTATTAATGATTGAATATCTCGACTTTGTCTGCTTCTATCAACATTCATTATCTATTTAATATGTTTTAAAATTTATATGAATTTTAGTAATTAACCCCAATAATAATAAATTGAAATTGAAATTTCTCCTATATAAATCCCTCAAAGGGCTTGGGGTCCTTCACACCCAACTCTTCCTCTAATTATTATCAACCTATCAGGAAATGGCAATGAGACTGGACGTTCTTGCTTTGAAATTTCTCTTCATTATCTTTACTTCAATGACAGAAGCAGCACAATACAATGTGCAGAGTTATGGAGCAAAAGCTGATGGGAAAACCGACTCAACAAAGGGATTTGTTGCTGCATGGTCACAAGCCTGCGGGTCCAAGGCACCCGCCACTCTCTATGTCCCTCCAGGGAGATATTCCATTGGTAAATTACAATTTCAGGGACCATGCAAGAATAATGCCATTTTAGTTAGCATAGAGGGTACCCTTGTGGCTCCATCTAATTATAATCAAAAGAATTGGTTAATCTTTGAGCATGTTGATGGTCTTACTGTTTCTGGTGGTATTCTTGATGGTCAAGGCACCAGCTTGTGGTCTTGCAAGTCATCCGGCAAAAGTTGCCCTTCTGGTGCTACGGTAATTAATTATGCTATATATATATATAAAGTTTAGAAATGATATATTGATTTGTTGTTATTTGCGTACATGCAGTCACTGGAATTTTCGAATTCGAATAACATAGAAATCAGCGGATTGGCTTCAGAAAATAGCCAAAAGTTTCACATTGTGATCGATGGGTTCCATAACGTGAAGGTGCAAAATGTGAGAGTCTCTGCCGCCGGTAACAGCCCAAACACAGATGGTATTCACGTGGAATCATCAAGTAGTGTCACAATCTTGAACTCCAAGATTGGTACGGGTGATGACTGTGTGTCAATTGGCCCTGGAACCACTAACTTATGGATTGAAAACGTTGCTTGTGGACCTGGCCATGGAGTCAGGTAATTAATAATTAAGCAATGTATCATAAATATGTGATTTCATGTTTCGGATAATTTTGTAATTATTAAGATGATTCGTATTCATTTCAGTATTGGAAGCCTAGGCAAAGACCTTAAGGAAGCTGGAGTGCAAAATGTGACAGTAAAAACCACCACATTTACTGGCACTGAAAACGGAGTGAGGATTAAATCTTGGGGGAGACCCAACAGTGGGTTTGCTCGGAACATTCTTTTCCAACATGCTGTCATGACCAATGTTCAAAACCCAATTGTGATTGACCAGAATTATTGTCCTGACAAAAAGAATTGCCCTGGCCAGGTATAACATTATTTTAGAAACATATACATACTGAACTATTTGCAAATAAAGTAATTAACTCATTCATGCTCGTGGCGTGATAGGAGTCTGGAGTTAAAATTAGTGATGTAACATACCAAGATATCCATGGATCATCAGCAACAGAAGTAGCAGTGAAGTTTGCTTGCAGCAAAAGCCATCCATGTACTGGGATTCAATTAGAGGACGTGAAGCTCACTTATAAGAGCAAGCCAGCTGAAGCTTCTTGTACCAATGCAGCTGGCACAAGTTCTGGTTTCATTCAGCCTTCAAGCTGTCTTTAGGGGGAAAAATGTTTAATAAAAAGGAATATTATTTGAAGTAGAATAGCCCACTCATTCCATTGGCTTAATTAATTTATTGTTCCCTGCCTATGGCTTTTGTAAGAGTTGTTAAGTATCCGGTATCGGTTAGTTTTAGCCCATTTAGTTAACAAGCTTGGTACAGAGCCCGGCAATCCAATAGTATATATTTACCTCGCCTTAAAGGTTGTGATGAGACATATAGTTATAATATAATATTAAGTTATACTGTGTTTTTCCCCTTATATTTTGCCTGAATAAGTAAATATTTATATCCGACACATGTGTTGCAAAAATTAGAAAAGGGAACAAAGTGATCCATAGTTTATCTGGTCAGAACAGTTATAAATTGCCCAACATTGTCAACAAAGAATGGCAGGAGAGGAAGTAGAATACCCGATTTAAGTTCACGCGAAAAGAGATGTAACCCAACCCTTGTAGAGCCCAACATCCAGTAAACCATGAAGAAAGGCATTAGATATATCTGTTGGTTTTTTTTAACAGAAGAGACAATAATTTTATAGAGAAAGAAAATAAAATATGCAGCAAACGGGAATGATCCAGAAATAATATTATTAATTCTCAAACTTATATTTATAATAATAAAAATAACAAAAATTTGAAAAAGATGCTAACAAACTAATCAACACTAAAACTTAAATTCAAAAGAGACATCGACAACTAATTATTATTGCTTTGTAAAAGATAAATATAAGCCTAAAAACATGCAGTAAAATATGACCAAAATTTTAAATAACTTTTGAATCATTATCCAATATTCCCCCTTGATTCAAAGCTGTAAGAATTCTTGTGCATGATGGTGTACTTCCTATCATCCTTCAATGATTGGAACACTTCTCTCCAAAAACTACTTCTTGGTGCACTTCTCACCAATATTAAAATAATTCCTCTTCAACATGTGCCAAATTAACACTTTCTTCGGTCTTAGTTTTGCAATCCCTTTGTATGTGCCCAACTTCTTGCACTTGAAATACTGAGGATTTCCCTTGTGCCAATAATTGTCTTCATCATGACCAGGCTTCTTGCAAAGCCCCCTCAATTACCTCTTGAGTTCCTTCTTTTCTCAAAATTCTTCTTTGCTCCTGAGCATGAAAAGCATTGATTAATTTAGTTAAGGTAATTTCATTGATATCTCTTGAATATTCTAGAGATGAAATTTTTGCTTCAAATCTTTTAGGCAAGCTTATAAGCACTTTCTCTACAATCTTAATATTAGGTAGCTCTTTTCCCATCAGTTTAATTTTGTTTACCACCATTATTAGCTTGTCAGAAAACTCTTATAGAGTCTCCTTTTCTTTCATCCTCAAAATCACAAAATATCTTCTGAGATTTAACACTTGCATCCGCCTTGTTCTATTATTGCTATGATAGTTCTTTCAAAAAAAATATCATTGCCATGATAGAGTTCTTTCAATGTATCCCAAGCTTCCTTGGCTGTTTAACAGGCCATAATTCTTGGAAAATTTGTTTCAAAATAGCAGTAGGAATTTGAGATAAGGCTCTTAGAGCTTTGGCTTCTTCATCATCATGAGCTCTAGTTTGATTAAGAGTTGGGTTGTTTCCTGGAGGTAGTATTTTCCTTTCATCTTCAACCCGCTGCCACAAGCCAATACCTCTTAAGTAAGCTTTCATTTTGATTGCCCAGACTTGATAATTCTCGCAACTAAGAACTGGGGTTGAAAGAGTTGATGTGTTGCTAGATGCCATGCCGCTGCTTTCTTTTGAATATTTATAAGCCCCTAAAAATCATAAGTTGCTCTGATACCGGGTCAATTTCACCCATGGTCACTGAACTTAGGCCATATTACCCAAAAGTAACTGACTTATTTTTTCTAACATAAATGTCACTGAACTTAGTACCTTTTTTCATAAAAGTCATGTTCACCGGTTTCCGGCGACGATCTTGGCCGGAATGCTGACGTGGCATGCCACGTCAGCAGTCCTTTGCCGGAATGATGACGTGGCACGCCACGTCATCCGCCACGTCAGCAACCCTTGCCGAAATGATGATGTGGCACGCCACGTCATCCGCCACGTCACGTGAAGATGCCACGTCAGCCGCCATGTCACCTGTTGAAATAAACAAATGAGAAAATGACACATGTCAACCCATTTGCCTTAACCAAATCCAAATTGGGTCATCCATCCAAATTGGGTCTTGCTAAGGTAATGGGCCTCCAACCTTATAAACCCATGCCACTCCCTTTCTCTTTCCAATGTGGGATATGGGAAGCTTGAGAACATGATATTTTCATGGTTTTTCTAGCTTTTTTAACTATTGAATCCATCACATTTTCATGGTTTTTTTTGCTTTAACCATTTCTAATTCTTTCATGGGATGTGTATGTGATGGTTAAAGCCAAAAAAACCATGAAAATGTGATGGATTCAATGGTTAAAAAAGTAAGAAAAACCATGAAAAAAGAATAATCTTCTCAAACTTTATTTTTTCATGGTTTTTCTTGCTTTCTTAACCATTGAATCCATCACATTTTTATAATTTTTTTGGCTTTAACCATCACATACACATCCCATGAAAGAATTAGAAATGGTTAAAGCAAAAAAAATTATGAAAATGTGATGGATTCAATGGTTAAAAAAGCTAGAAAAACCATGAAAATATCATGTTCTCAAACTTCCCATATCCCACATTGGAAAGAGAAAGGGAGTGGCATGGGTTTATAAGGTTGGAGGCCCATTACCTTAGCAAGACCCAATTTGGATGGATGACCCAATTTGGATTTGGTTAAGGCAAATGGGTTGACATGTGTCATTTTCTCATTTGTTTATTTCAACAGGTGACATGGCGGCCGACGTGGCATCTTCACGTGACGTGGCGGATGACGTGGCGTGCCACGTCATCATTTCGGCAAGGGTTGCTGACGTGGCGGATGACGTGGCGTGCCACGTCATCATTCCGGCAAAGGACTGCTGACGTGGCATGCCACGTCAGCATTCCGGCCAAGATCGTCGCCGGAAACCGGTGAACATGACTTTTATGAAAAAAGGTACTAAGTTCAGTGACATTTATGTTAGAAAAAATAAGTCAGTTACTTTTGGGTAATATGGCCTAAGTTCAGTGACCATGGGTGAAATTGACCCCTCTGATACCATATTGGTTTTTTAATAGAAGAGACAAAATAATTTTATAGAGAAAGAAAGTAGAATATGCAACAAATAGGAATGATACATGAATAATATTATTAATTCTTAAACTTACATTTATAATAAATGAAAATACCAAAAATTTGAAAAAGATGCTAACAAACCAATCCACTAATAAAGATAGAAACCCACTAAAACTTGAATTTAAAATAGATGTCAACAACTAATTATTGACTTAGTAAAAGATAAATATAAGCTTAAAAACATGTAGTAAATTGGGAGCACATTTTTAAATAACATTGAATCATTCTCCAACAATATCCAATTGTCTAATTTGCCATTGATGAGTAGTGGTTATACAAAGCACAGTTGTAAATTTGACCACAAGAGAAATTGTCTTCAAATTGTCAATTCCATACTATTAAGCACAACAAGAAAATTGTAATTTACCGACGGAAAATTCCATATAGAAAAAATTCCGTTCTATATTACCAATGGAATTTGCAATCCATAGTTAAAATTGTAGGGAAAATTATTATTTTGTGACAAAAAAGAATACGTCGTAAAAAAATAGAGGCAAATTTTATTGCCGATGGAATTTTACCGTTGGGAAAAGCCCTAAATTATAATTTTTATTGCCTCCAGCCACCTTTCCCCATCCCCTCCCTTCCCTCTCTCGCCATCAGAAATTGCCTCCCTCATCGATATCAACCGCCTCTCCCTCATTTCTCCGTCGTGACATCAGTTGCTCCTCCCCTCTCTGTAATACCTTTAGCATTAGCAGATATTAAAGAAAATATAAAGTATTAGTATGTAATAAATCCTATTACGAGTTTTGATCATTTGATGGGTATCTAATGTTCATAGGACTAAAATTTTGCGAGCAGTGAGCAAATAAATAAATTGAAGCTTGACCTTTTGGAATTTATATGCGAAGATTCCTTGAAATAACTTGTATAAGTTTACAGTTTTACAATAAAAAATGAATCGTCGTTTTACAAAGATAATTTTTTACTACCAAAAAGAAAATAACTACTTGTCCTTTAAATGCTTTAAAATATATAGGTGATCGTGATAGAGATAAAATCAGCCATCAGCCACTAATTAAACAAATTAACTAAACACATTTAGAGTAGCTGGTTAACTGAAACGGACTACTAGCTGCTCCAAAAACCTTCACCGAACATCTCCTCAGATTGAGCAAACCAAGTGACCAGGTAATTAACAATACATAATTTATTTATTTATTTATTTTAAAGAATTTGGAAGGAAATTTTATAATTGCGGACATGTTTATTTAAAAGTTTTCGTTCAAGGAAACAAAACGGTGGCTCTAAAGTCAAAAGATATTCAAAATTAGAAAACAAAAAGGGATAAAATGTAACGGCTAAAGAAAAAAAAAAAGAACGAAAAAAATATATTTTACTTTTTAAAAAAAAGAACTCTGTTGGCTATAGCATCAATAGAAGACATCGAAAGGAAAAATTATTTTTTAGAGGTAGTTTAAGTAAGTTGTATGATCTAAGCTAGTAATATATTGCTATCTATACGTATTAATCATTATTTCATTCATTTTTCAACTAATTTTATATGAATGTCATACATTGTTGGTTAATACATGAAACTTATGTAAACCGGTCTCAACAAAAAAAAAAAAAAAAGAAAGTAATGACCATAAATGATATCCAAGTTGCTAAAAAGGTATCTATGCTAAAGATGACCTAAAAATATGAAAAGCAAAAAAATTTCCCTCAAAGTCAGGAGAAATTTGTTTTGCTTTTGATAATTCAGTTAATTCCACAAACTGCTATCAAAATCTATAAATACTGTTCTCACAATCATTTCAGTCTACTCTTCAACTCGCACCATCACAATAACATATGGCCTTAACAAGGAATACTCCACTTGGCATTGCACTTATATTTATTTTCTTTACCCCATCTTCTTTAGCAACTCCATCAACAACTCACAATGTTTTAAGTTATGGAGCAAAACCAGATGGCCAAACTGACTCCTCCGAGGCCTTTCTTGCTGCTTGGAAACAAGCCTGTAGCTCCACAAATCCCACCACCATAAATGTACCTCCCGGGAGGTTTTTACTTCGCAATGTAGTTTTTCGTGGAAAATGAAACAATAATTCTATTCTAATATATATATACGGCACACTTGTGGCTCCATCAGATTACAGAGTCATTGGGCATGCACAAGATTGGCTTTTGTTTGAAAATGTTGATGGAGTTTCTATTTTTGGTGGGCTGCTTGATGGACAAGGCACTAGCTTATGGAATTGTAAAGCCACCTCCAAGAATTGCCCTACCGGAGCCACGGTAATGCAAAAACTTCTTTATTTATTATCCAAAGTCGATAATTTAAATGGATGAAATGCAAGTTGATTCGGGTTTATGTTTGATGTCTTTTTGTGTGTCACCTAAACTCTTTTTTATTGTGTTATATTAAGTTATTAAATATTTATTTTACTACATATTGGGTCTACAAACTATCGCTTTTTTTTTTTTTTTTATGGACTTCATACTAATTGTACTTGAATGGTTTATAAGAGCAGTCATTACGGTTTACCAATTCGAAAAACATTGGAATCGTGGGATTAACATCATTAAACAGCCAGATGTTTCATGTCGTGATTCACAGCTGCCAGAATGTGAAAATGGAAGCAATTAAAGTCTTTGCCTCTGCTGAAAGCCCCAATACTGATGGAATTCATCTGCAATTGTCAAGTGTTGTTACAATCTTCAACTCTAAAATTGGAACTGGCGATGACTGTATATCAATAGGCCCTGGTACATCTCATCTATGGATTGAAAAAATTGCTTGTGGACCTGGCCATGGAATAAGGTGAAAATATATGTCTATATACCTGTTTTTTATACAGGAAAAAAAACTTATCTACACCCAACTCATGAAGGAAAATTCATATACTAAGCTAATCATTCACCAATTGGCTTAGTTTAAGAAAAATTTATGGAACGAGTTCAATAATTTATTGTTTAATCTAAATAAATGTTTTACATTAAATAAAGTAGGTATTTATGATTGATGCAGCATTGGGAGCCTAGGCAAGCAGATTCATGAGCTTGGGGTGCAAAATGTGACCGTATAAACCGTCAAATTTACTGGTACTGAAAATGGGGTGAGAATAAAGTCATGGGCAAGACCTAGCACTGGATTTGCTAGAAATATTCTTTTTCAAAATGCCTTTATGGTTAATGTTCGAAATCCAATTCTTATCGATCAAGATTATAGCCCCCATAAGAAAAATTGCCCTCATCAGGTAAGATTAGTAATACTTAACCAAATAATTGTATTCTTCTTCCTAAGAAAAGAGATTTAAATTAACTCTCGTTCATATTTTATTGCCTTGGGTTTGTAACAGGCCTCTGGTGTTAGAATTATTGACGTGACTTACCAAGATATCTCCGGAACATCAGCAACAGAAGTAGCAGTTAAATTCGATTGCAGTAAAAAGAGTCCATGCACTGGGATTAGATTGGAAAATGTGCACCTCACTTACAAAAATCGACCAGCTGATGCTTCATGCAACAATGCTGACGGAACATCCTCTGGTTCGGTCCAACCGGCAAGCTGCCTCCTCTAGACCTTTAAAGATAATATCTAATCTCAAAGTTCAATTTAGATTGGTAGATTTAAAATTAAAACCAATCAAACCTGTTCAAGAACTGAATTTTAGATTAATTCCTAAGTTTATTCCAGAAAATTAAGAATTAAATTTCCATTATTCTACTTCAAGCAATCGTTCCGGTAATATCTAAATCAGCCATTTAACTATTTAACCATTTTGTTGCTTTAGAAAGGTAACTAAATCACGACTCTCAATACTAAGAATTATACTGTTATAAGATTGTATCCTTGTTCACTCATCTTAAAGAATTCACAAACTTGTTTACGATATATTTAGTCCAAATCTAACTAATAATGATTGGAGTTATCATGGCAATACTTGAATGGATTTAGTACAGTTTAAGCGATTATATTCAATTAAAAGAGGTGCACGTTATAATCCACTTGTTCAACAAGTGATGCCAAATTGATAACCTGGAAGGCAGATCATGTTATATTATTCCTAATTAACATAAATATTACAGATGTTAGCGTAAGACCATCGACAAACAACTCATTGTCACCGTACATGTTATAATTGTAGAGTACGTAGCTGATTAAAATGTAAGAAACTAACATGCATTTAACTTGTTTTACAACCAAAACAACTATTTATTATTCCAAACCAAGACTATATATATATATAACCCATCATCAGCAAATACAGAAACAGAAAAGAAAAAATGGTCAAAATGATATATTTTTGTGTCTTGATGCTCTTGTTGTCATCAAATTTCCAAGATTCAAAAGCAGCGTACAATGTCGTAAGTTTTGGTGCAAAAGGAGATGGGAAGACAGATAATAGCAAGGCATTTGTTATGGCATGGAATTCGGCGTGTAATTCAAATAAGGCTGCCACAGTGTATATTCCAAAGGGAAATTTCCTGGTAAAGCCGATAACGTTGAGTGGTCCATGCAAGAGTAAAATATTGTTTAGGATTGATGGTAAGATTTTAGCATCAACAAATTATTGGTCGTTTGGAACTTCTGGATTTTGGATATTGTTTTATAAGGTAAGTAGAGTTACCATTTATGGCGGTACCATTGATGGTCTCGGTTCTGCCTTTTGGGCTTGTCGTACTGCTGGAAAGCTTTGCCCTCCTGGAGCTAGGGTACGTCATTTTAACCTTAATTGAAAATTGTTGCATGCTTGAGAATTAATTAAGTAAATATTGAAATTCATGCAGTCGATAACATTTATGGGGTCAAGTAACATGGTGATTAAGGGATTGACGTCTATCAACAGTCAGCTATTTCACGTAGCAGTACACCAAAGCCGAAACATTGTATTTGAAAACCTTAAGGTTAAAGCCCCAAGTTGGAGTCCCAACACTGACGGAATTCACATCCAATCTTCAACTGGAATTACCATTCGAGACAGCACTTTCATGACGGGAGACGATTGCATTTCACTTGGTCAAGGATCCAACAAAATTTGGATACAACACATTGCCTGTGGCCCTGGACATGGAATTAGGTATTCTACTAATTAATTATTTTTTTTTCTTTTTTTAAAAAGAATTGCACCTTCCATTTCACCAAAATACCACATTCTTTTATGTTATTAAAAAGTTATATATATATATATATATATATATATATATATATATATATAGTATTTACGTTATATAACAAAGTTAAATTTTTATAAAAAAAAAATTAAAATAGAGTGGACAACTCTAATTAATGAGAGTGAATGTATCAAAATAAAAGGATTTGACTTTTTTACACTGAATGCAATGCACTAAGTTATAATAAGAGAAAAAAAAAATTACTTTATATAACTATTTTTTAAAACTCAATACGATATTGGATTGATAAATCATGCACGGGTAGAAATTTGGGCATTTAAGTGATCTATATGGAGCAATATTTGTGTGTGGAGCAGCATCGGGAGCCTAGCTATGTATAGCAAAGAAGACGGAGTACAAAATGTGACAGTAACGGGAGCAGTTTTCACGGGCACTGATAATGGGGTTCGTATAAAATCATGGGCCAGGCCCACCACTGGATTTGCTAAGAACATTCTTTTCCAAAACATTGTCATGAAAAATGTCAAGAATCCTATCATCATCGATCAACAATATTGCCCAAACGGCAGCGGATGCTCTAATCAGGTATATCTAATTTAGCACTTGCTAGTTTTGACATGACGTGAAGTCTTGATTTTGAAAAACTCTCGCAACAAAATAACTGAATTCTTAAGTTTGTATTGTGGTGTTGAATGAGTAGGGTTCAAGCGCAAAGATAAGCGGGGTGACATAC
Organism: Excoecaria agallocha; assembly: GCA_037975025.1. NCBI lineage: Eukaryota > Viridiplantae > Streptophyta > Magnoliopsida > Malpighiales > Euphorbiaceae > Excoecaria > Excoecaria agallocha. Next base: position 32,243,834 of record CM075821.1, on the reverse strand, counting down.
AAGAACATAAGGGGAACATCAGCCACGAAAGTAGCAATGAGTTTTTCATGCACTAAAAACACTCCATGCAAAGGATTGAAATTGCAAGATATAAAGTTGACATACTACAATACAACTGCTATTGCAACTTCTTCTTGCACCAATGCACATGGCAGATCTGTTGGAACTGTGGTTCCGCCCAATTGCTTTCGATCTTAACATTATTCTATTTTCCACATATAAGCCGCCTCTCCACAGCTTGTTACGTGAACATAAATAATGCATTTAATTTCCATTGTAATGATTTCGATTGTATTATCATTTCTTTGCTTTACATATTGTTTGTATTGATGTAACCTTTGTTTTCCTTATTTCTATGATGTTTTTTTTTTTTTTATCAGGTTAACAGAACATAATAAAATACTTTTAGTTCTCCTTTCCCTCAAAAACAGTATAGTACTTAAATAGATATGACCCCATAACTTTCTGTTCTTGGAGTTCTCCCAAATATTAGACTTTTGAAGCCCATTTTAAAACTAAAGCCTTATACGAAGGGGCCCATTTCCAGTATATGTTCTTTATACCAAAAAAAATTCCCAACTCAACAAACCTCATATTTCCAATAAAATAATACTACTTCCATTAATATTTTCATTTTCCGTTTTCATTAAATATAAGAGAAAATATTATAACTGTTTTTAAAATACTTTTTAATAAATTGAAAAAATAAACCAATAATTATCTCAATATGACATATATTTCTTTCCTTTTTATTTATTTTTCTCTCTTTTCTCATGAAATTTATATGGCGTTCGAAACCTATTAATCTGACTAATTTAAATTAATTCCGAATAAATTTAAAATAAATTACTTTTTGTCAAATATTTAAAAATATTACATTTATAAACTTAAATTTAATTTAAAAATACCATCTCATATCATCTTTTAAGAGTTTATTTATTTATTTATAATTGTGGTTGGCTTTATCCATCCATTTTTAGCAGGGGAATCCCGTTTTTTTGCAACTGTTGATTTTTTTTTTTTTACCAAAATGGACTGGGCCGAGTGCACCTGGAAATAGGGGTTTTTACAAAAATATACCCAAAAAAAATAAAAATAACAAAAAATACAACACTTTCATAATTTTTTCAAAAATATAACTTTTTAAATTTTCAATAACAAAAATACAACTTTTTAAATTTTCAATAACAAAAATACAACCACTTATATTTGCTCACAGCCCAACATGTGCTGGGAAGAAAGACATGACATTCATAGAGTGGCATGATAGAGCAAGTGATTGTGGTCCCAACGGCCAGCAGCTTCCACTTACAGGACTGCTTCTGTTACAGTTTTTGCAAATATAAATCATAAATTTATACATTTTAATTCATTAATATCCTTATGAACTTCAGAAAAAACAAACTTAATTAATTTATCAGAAAAAAAATGTTTTTAATATCCTTAAGGGAACCTTAAATGAGAAAGATTTGTAACTTCAGGTTTCCATGTTTATCTCTGGACTCGATGCTCCAATCTGCTTCCTCAGATCGATTGTTTTCTTCGGCAGTTCTTTCCACCTTCATAGTATATATTCAAAATAAAATGATGCAAAAATGAATTCTCTTTTTCACAAATATATAAAAGAATGAAATTCAAATATAATGTATAGAAAAGTTTACGCTAGAGCGTTTAGAAGATGAGGATGATGATTCTCCAATTTCAAAAATTCTTCGTCCCAATATTTCTTTCTGAAGAAATATATTTAAAAAATGGGAATAAATTTAGAGAACATTAGTTTGAGATTTATTCCAGTATACTAATAAGTTTTTTAAATTAAATAAATAAATACCCCTTTATTTTTGGTTGATGGAGTTGGGGCATAAAGTCGTATAACTGCAGCATCTGTGTTCATATTACCAGCTCCGATTTCCTATTAACAACACTGTCTTAGATTTAAAAAGTAATGAAATTTGAAGAGGACATAATTTGGAAAAGAAATAGATAGATTTTATACCTGATTCTGATTATGACTTTCTGGGCTGAGGAATTGAAATTGTTCCTATTACCATCAAGTTCCAGTTTCTGTTACAGTTTTTGCCAATTATTTCGCACTTACAGCACAGCTTCGCCTTAAGGATATCACGTAAATATATATATTTTTTCATCCAATCTTTCGACATGGTTAAAAAATAACACCAAATTTTGTTTTATTGTTTTTACTCTCAAAATCTCAAAAATAGAAAGAAAATTATATTATTTTGCATAACAACTAATAATAAATATTAAATGTCGTCTACTTTTTGTTGTACATTATAATAATACGTATTATTTTTAAATTAAAAATGATTTTATCACTTGACCAAGCAAACATAAACATTAAGTGGATAAAATTAAAAAAAATATGAGGTTGTAATATCATTACTTGGATGCTATATATGGATTGTTTAGTCTTTTCCATGTTTGTATATTACGTATACACAATGTGTACTTGATGTACACGTCGTGTGTACATGTTGTATATACTATGTGTATATGGTGTACACACAGTGTGTACTTGGTGTATACACAATGTGTACTTGATGTACACGCCGTGTGTACATGGTGTATATACCGTGTGTATATGGTGTACACATAGTGTGTACTTGGTGTATACACAATTGTACTTGATGTATACAGTATGTGTATATGATGTATACACCACGTGTACATGATGTACACACAGTGTGCTTAATGTACACAATCTGTATGCTTGGTGTATACACCGTGTGTACATGATGTACACACAGTATGTACTTGATGTACATAGTTTGTATACTTGGTATACACATCGTGTGTACATGGTGTACACACTGATTATACTTGATGTACACAATGTGTATACTTGATGCGTACATTATGTATACTTAATGTACACACAGTGTGTACTTGGTGTATACACTGATTATACTTAATGTACACACAGTGTGTACATGATATACACACTGTGTATACAGCTAGTACACATGGTGTATACATCATATACATATTGTATACTAGTTGTATACACCGTGTGTACTACTTGTATACGGTGTACACTTTCTATTTATTATGATTGTTTTTGTATACTATTTGAACTATTATTATTGTTATAAAAATTATATTGGTGTGTATTGCTGAATTTGATGAAAAAGCTAAAATTTTGTTTTTTTTAGAATTTAATTGGTTTTTATTGCTCTCCTAGGTTCGTATATACAGGATCGATGGATTAGGTTGTTAATGATGTGTGTTTGTGGAGTTTTCATAGCGGTTGTGCATGAAGTGGGGGACTCTGCTGGGTGGACAAGTCTGCGCTTGTATCTGTGCATGTACATGTATATTCTTCTCAATAAACATATGTTCCATCTCTTTAACAAAACTTTTAAAAATTAAAACAAGTAATATTATCATTACCACTACTCAATAGGCTTCAAAATCATCTCTTTGCCTATATCTATTCCTTTCTAATAAATGCTTAACATAACATAGTGCCCATGACATTATCTACAAGGTTTAATATGACATAGTAAAAGTGATTTAATATTTGATTACGCAAGTGATTCTAATGGCATACTACATCTACTCAACAAATATAATTCATAAATGGTTTGGTTGAATTTAAGCAGAAACATGTTTTAACATTGATTACACAAATTCAAGCTATAATCCCATAACTTTTGATCCAAAACAGCATCACTGGCATTGGAGCCTGCTTTGGATATGTTACAATTCTCAAAATATTGGCCACTTACACCGTCATTTTGAGGATGCAATGCTACATAACATATTGTTGCTGCTCACTGCAACCATTTTCATTACATTATATTTTTTATCTTTTGGAAAATAAATATTAATCAACTATATATTTAATTTTCTTATATATATACACACACACCCCAAATTGGAAAAATAAAATAAAATAATAATAATAAACGGCTACCTGCTGCAAAATTTTCAGCAGAAATCTATTAGCCATGCCGAAAAAAACTGCAACAAGCCCAAGTCAGGAGGAGATGAATTTGCCTAAAGAATTAATCTTCGAATCTAACCCTTTCAGTCTCCACTTCTTTGGATTCTTCTTTCTCTTGAAATGAAGAAATTGAAGCGTTATTACTGTCATTTGCTGTATCTGTTTCGGGATTATGATCAAATAATTCATGGTTAGGGGTAATGCAAATGGTTATGTAATGATTTCTGCGAAATTTTGGCGCGGAAAGGTGTAAAGTTGAAGGAAAGCGACGCTTCAGCAAATGTAGAGATGGTTTGTGAAAATGAAAACTACTAAAATTAGGGTTTTGAAGAGAAACGAAATAATAAGAAGAAGAATGAAGATTAAGGGTTTTGATATGCATAATTTGAGAAACGAAAAGAAGAAGAATGAAGATTAAGGGTAGGCATTGGAGAACGAGAAAGACGATGAGAAGGATGAAGAGGAACAATGATGGGAGAATTTTGGTTTTAATTAAAAAGTTGTATTTTTGAAAATATAAATTAAAAAAGTGAGAATTATGAAATGATATAAAAAGGGGTTGTATTTTTTGAAAAAAGGTTAAAAAAAGTGTCATATGGGGTAATTTCCTCCCTGGAAATATGCAATCGACTTTGCTTGTGCACATGGTTAAGGCCTACGTATTTGTCAAGCGTGACCAAGTCAATTACCAACATAATTATTTAGATGGTTTCCATCAATAAAGATTAGTGTTAAATTGACTTGAATAATGAATATGACCCCCACATGTCCAACTAACATATGATTTCTACTCCAATAAATTTCATTTGTTGGTCTTTCCACAAGTAAATACTCGCATGTATGTTATCCAGGCCTGAAATTATTATTACTATTTTTCTATTATTTTAAATTGGATTCACAGTTCAGAAAAAAACGAAATAACCATCTAGCGACCATAATAACAATTATTACTGAAAAAATTAAAAAACCATTAAATCAACTTAAAAAAATTAAATTCAATCGACTTTAACGCGAATCAATCTAATTAAATGTGGATTTAGACTCTGATTTTTAAAATTATAATTAAAATTTATTAATTCAATTAATTTAAATTGAGATCGATAAAATTCATAAAAAAAGTATATATATACTCATTAAAAGCATTTAGAAAAATATGATCTACAATTTTTCAGTGTAACTTTGCCATAATAATAATAATAATAATAAATGATAATAAATGATAACTATAGAAAAAATATTTTTAAAGGTCCAATCAAGTCGATCCAACAATATTTAGTATGGTTCAAGCCCATTAACAAAAAAGTAAGAGCATGAGCTATAAAGACAAGACAGGAAGGCGATGTCCGATCGGTTTGATGGGACATCACATCCTGTCAATCCACTGACACAAGTCAATGTCTATACGCTCCACCTACTCCCTGTCACATCGCCGCTCACCTGCTCCAACTGTCGGTTATCACTCCCCAAAATACTCAAGTACCCCTCTTTTATCTCCTATAAATAGCCTAAAATACAATGACTCTAGGTATTGATGATCTGAGACTCTCTCTCTAAACACTATTTTTCTAAAAGCTACTAACTTAAGCTTCGGAGTGCTAACGCCCGGATCCGACCGGACACTCCTTCTTGCAGGCTTTATCATCCGACCGGATCATCAACTGTCAACTTTTCTTCTTACGGATAAAGATATTTCGTGCTTTATCATTCGGCGCTTTCGTTGAGAGGATGACAGATTCGGGATCCAATGAACACACAGGTTCTGGAGAGTATAATCACCACAACCAGGGCAAATCTAGACCTTCAAAAAGAAGAGAGAGGTCTCCCAGATCCCCTATTAAGGGCAACCTCCTCCAGGACTTCAACGACGTAGTCATGAGACAATCGGAGGATATTCCTGTTATCATCAGGGACATGCGCGCCATTCTTAGTGACTTCACTAAGAGCATTGTCCAAACACTAAAAAAAGGACAAAATGCCCAAGACTTTCGAAAAAGGCCATGAAATGGATTTCATGGCCGTAAATTTTGAAAGAAGAAGGAGCAAGGGGAGTTCCATCAATGAGCCACGAGCTTATGATGGTAGAAGAGCAGGAGTCAAAACCCCAGGCAGATACGACAAAGAAAAGGGGACAATATCCTCGAGCAGAGACTCGCCGTATATCCCCAACAGATCCTCAACCTCATCCATCGGGGACGATCTGTCCTTCATGTGCACGCCACATCGCAATCACACGAAGGGGCGAAGAGATGAATTCACCTTAACAGCCATGAGCAGGAAGGACAAATGGTTCAAGCAGAAACTCAAGCAGTTTGGTTTGGCAGGTTCTAGAAAAGGCATGTTCGAGAAAAACACCTGCAACAACACAGTCTTCCCGTTTTACAGGGAAATCACAAAGTCAGAACTACCTCCCAGGTGGAGAGATGTCATAATGGATAGGTATACAAGTAAAACTGACCCTGCCACTCATCTTGCAAAATATCTAACAAAAGTGCAGGTGTACACCTACGATGAAAGAATCACCTGCAAGATTTTTCCTACCACTTTGGAAGGAGACGCACTCAACTGGTTCCACGAACTCCCCCAGGAGTCGATCACCTCCTTTCGACAACTCAATGAGCTATTTATCACATGGTTCATTGTACAAACACGAGCGCCAAAATATGTGAGCGATTTATGTAACCTTTATCAGAGGAATGACGAAAGTCTTCGAGACTACATCGACAGGTTCCAAGCCATAATGTCGGAGGTGAGGAATTTAAGCATGGAGATGGCATCCAACGCTCTGGCCAATGGCACCGCTGATCGGCCATTATTTGAGTCGATCACAATAAGACCCCTAGCCAGCTTTTTCGATCTAATGGAAAGGCCTAAGCAGCACATCCAGTTGGACGATGCCTTGAGGTCCAGCCATGGTAGAAGGAGCAGTGTCATAAACAGGCTCCAGCACCTAGATGGACGAACATTTAACTAAGCCCCTGCATCCGATCGGATTGCAAGGAGTCCTGAGAGAGCCTCTACTTCGAGGAATCTGGGAAAAAGATAAAAGGCCGATCGATTTAGATCTGATTGGGGAAGTGGACAGCAGGCTCAAACCTTCACTCCATTCAATACTAACCCAGCCCAGGTGTTGATATGGATCAAGAAAAAGCACCAAAAGGTGAACTGACCAAATAGGTTGAAAGGAAAGAGCAAAAATACTCGGAACCACAACAAGTATTGTAAGTTCCACAAGGATGTTGGTCACACAACCGATGAGTGTTTCTAGCTGAAGGAAGAGATTGAGTGACTCTTGTAAATAGGGTACCTCAAAATATTTGTAGGTCCGGCCAGAGGAGCAAGTCCCTATAGACAGTCGGACCTAAGGAAGGATGATTTTGACGATGAAGATGATGAAGAACGGAGAAAATCGAGAAATGCGAATCCTCGTCGGTCGTACACTGGGATCATAAATATGATCGCTAGTGGGTCATCCTATGAAGAAGACCTTTCCATAAAAAGACAAACGGCCAGCCCCAGTCACCATATCCGATGAGGATGCACGGGATGTGTTTGTTTCCTCATGAGGATGCCCTTATCGTTAAGACGTGGATCAATAACTTCGATGTGAAAAGGATATTGGTGGACAATGGAAGTGTAGTAAATGTGCTTACCCTTCAAGCTTATAAAGCCATGGATCTGTCGATCGGAGAACTCAAATCGAATGCCACACCACTGATCGGACTTGGCAATGCTACTGTTCCAGTGGTAAGATCTGTCGAGCTTTTTATCGAGCTTGGCCAGGAGGCTCTAGCCCATGCCTGCAAGGTAACTTTTATGGTTATTGATATGACCTTTGCCTATAATGTCATTTTTGGCAGGCCTCTACTCTTTCAAACTGGAGCTGTCACCAGTATAAGATACATGGTGATGAAGATCCCAACCAAAGGAGGTATCGCCATTCTAAAGGGTGACCAAAAAGCATCTAGGGAAGCCTATGTCACCATGATAAAGCTCCAAAAAGAGGCTATGATGGTAGGATGATCCGAACAGGCGCAGGGACAAAGAATGGATCCTACGAAAGAAATCAAGACAAAGATACTTGCAAAAGAGAAAAGTATTCAAATAGACACCTGGCATGGGTGAAGGGGTCGAGGAGACCGTCATGCAAAGATTGAGGTAGAGCCTCTAGTGACAATCACAGCAAAAATGGTCAAAAATTTCTCATAAAGAAGCACTATTTGCAGGTATGGTTTACCTAATGTTTTTATTGCAGATAATGGCAAGCAAATTGACACATTGATCTTCAGAAACTTTTGCCAAAACCTCAACACCAGCCTTAAGTTTACCTTCATCATCCATCCACAAAGCAATGGATGACCGAGGTCTCCAATCAAACACTCTTGAAAGGCTTGAAGAAATGATTTGATGAGGAAAAAGGCAACTGGACACAAGAATTTCGAAGCATCTTATGGTCTTACAGGACCTCTCCAAGAGTCGGCACCCATAAAATGCCATCATCTCTCATCTACGGCTTCGAGGAAATGATACCTATGGAGATTGGCCTCTAGTCCTATCAGTCCGCATTTTATTCTGAACGGATGAACATCTGAGATAGATGTCAAGATTTGGATTTGATAGAAGAAATGAGAGAAGACGCCTATGCCATGATTGTTACCTATAAATAAAGAGTCGCTAAATACCACAACGCAAAAAGGCAAGAACCCTCAATATAGTTAATCTAGTGCTCAAAAAGACAGATATAGGCACGAAAAATGCAAGAATGAGAAGCTAATGCCAAATTGAGAAGGTCCCTATGAAATCTCCAGAAGTCAGAATGTCGAAGTACTCAACAAGCACTAAGTATAATCATGTACAAATTGACATTCAATGAGAAAAACATTCTCCATTTCTTCTCCGACTTTAAAAAAAGGTACGCTTTCATTGATTTATTTTTAGGTTTGATGTCTGTTTGCAGGTTGCTTGTCTAATTGATGAAAATCCCAATTGATAAATTTTTTAAATTCGATCAATATAATCCGATCGTGGTATTATAAAAAAGATCCCTCGCTAGGCTCGATGCTCATCCCGAGCCTAAAATGCAAAGGCTTTTCTCCGTTTTCGAATTCGTTTGCCAGGTTTGACATTATTCCCAAACCAAAAATGCAAGACGCCTTCATAAAGCCAATAATTTGCCAAAATATCTCTGGAACGGATATTATCCATAAAGTCAATAATTGGCCAAAATATCTCCAGAGCAAATAATCTCCATAAAGCCAATAATTGGCCAAAATATCTCTGGAATGGATAATCTCCATAAAACCAATAATTGGCCAAAATATCTCCGGATGGATAGTCTTCGTAAAGCCAATAATTGGCCAAAATATCTCCAGAGGAGACGATCTCCACAAAACTACTGAAGGCTTAATTTCGATCGAAACTGGATCCCGATCGACGAATTAATATGGTGTAATTTATCTGCTAGGCTTAACATAGCCAAAGATGCGAAAGTTGAAGTCCATTCATTTATAAGATAAGTTCCTCCCTTAAGCTCGACATTCATACCGAGCCCAAGATAATGCAAGATCGAAAGGTCATTCTATCTTTTTATTCGATCGAATAATGCTTTAATCTGTTGAAAGACTGACAAGTCACCTACTAAGCTTTGACGTCATAAATCTAAGTCGCAACTAATGCCAGAGCGAACAACTCTTATCTTATTAGTTCCAATCGGATTAATCGATCAGAACCCTAAGAATTGGGAATTACAATACTTGAAAAGCATCTTCAAATTCAGGAAGTATTATCCTTATTCGATTTTATATATTCTCCATGGTCGATTCTATTTATTTTTCTTAGTTAATTTCATGACAAGTTCTGCATAAAATGAGAATTACAGTACGAAGGCATAATTGGAAGGCGAATCGACTTTTATATATGAAAAATTCTTACAAGTTACAAAATGAAGGAGAAAACCATTATAAAGAAGAAAACATTACAAGAAAAACCTATTTTTCTATATTTAAAACTTCTATACCACCTAATTGATCAACGAGCGATCCATTATTTGAAGCTGATACAGAGCAAAATCAGACGTGTTGACAGCCTTGATGATGATGGTTTTCCTTACATTAATGCCAATTCGCAAAGTGATGATATAGTAATTGGAAAACGCACAGAATTTGACCAAGATCAAAGTATAAAATTAAAGCACACTAAAGGAGGCATAGTCCAGAAGTTTGTCTTGACTTCCAATAATGAAGAAAAAAGCTTATACTGTAGTGTCCCTGAGACTGTGTCCATATATGGTAAATGGACGACTTACTGTTCTCACGCCTAAACACCTCCCTCATTCATCACCTTGGAATCTGAGCAAGTCATCACAGAGACCTCTGCGGGAAAATCATATTGTGAAGGGATTTTAGCCACTTCCTCCTTCATGATTTTCAAAGAACGAGCCATGGTCTTGTTATCTTCGTAAACCTCAAGAAAACCCTCATTTATAAACTTGACGCTGCTTGAAACCATCCTTGATGAAGGAGAGAAATAAAAAATGATGTTATGAATGAGAAATTACTAGGATAATCTTACAGAAACTCTGAAATTGCTAAAATGGCAAAGTTCGTGAAAAAAGGCATGACAAAGTTTTGCTAAGGATCACTGAGAAATGAGGAAAAATTACCTCAAAAGTCACCTATTTATAGGCTCTAAACTTCTGAAATTATCCAACCGCCTCTCTACTGGATAATCGCCATGTGTCTCTAATCCGTTAAATGTATAGCGGAGAATGAAGCGTCGCCCTCAACACGCACACAAGCGTTAAATGCAAAATAGCTATCTAAGCTGAACGGACGTGTCTCTTCAGATGGACGCCTTTCAAAATTTAAAAATTCTACCAAAAAGCTTGAATCGCCCAATCAGACCGTTCGAAGGGGGGAGAAGTGATAACTATGGAAAAAAAATATCTCCAAAAGCCCAATCAAGTCGGCCCAATAATACTTGGCATATCCCAATTCCATTAACAAAAGAACAAGAGCATGAGCTGGAAAGACAAGACAGGAAGGCAATATCCAATCGAACTGATGGGACAACACGTCCTATCAATTCACTTACACAAGCTAACGCCCATACGCTCTACCTGCTCGCTGTCACATCGCCACTCACCTGCTCCAACTACCGGTTATCACTCTCCGAGATACTCAAGTACCCCTCTTTTATCTCCTATAAATAGCCTAAAATACAATGGCTCCAGGTATTGATGATCCGAGACTCTCTCTCTAAGCACTATTTCTCTAAAAGCTACTAATTTAAGCTTCGGAGTGCTGATGCTCGGGTCCGACTGGGCACACCTTGCAGGCTTTGTCATCTGACCGGATCATCAGCTGTCAACTCTCCTTCTTACGGATAAAGATATTTCGTGCTTTATCATCCAGTTAGCTTATGATGCATTTGGTCCATAAGATTTTATGAAACTGATCTTGGGGAGTTCTTTCCCATATAGATATCATTCTTAATGCTGACACTTAGTACCGTAATAAGTACAGTTATGTAATACAGATAATTGTACGATTTAGCATTAATACCCTTTTGGGTGCCTTGATGAGCAAGTTGAATATGTATAAACTTAATCAATAGCAATCTGCACATGCGGACACATGCAATCTACGCCAAATAAGAAGCTATGGGCCTTTCTCGGCTAAGAGTGCTTTATTCCGCTAATTAGGACTATTTACTCCCTTTCCTCAAACAACTATTAATATCTTAAGTCAAATTTACGCCTCAACACATGTTTTCCTTCAATTTTTAATCCTTTTATTTGCTATACTTAATTATCTCCGGATTCTCTTTTATTAATATATATATATATATATATGTATGTTTTGCTTAATATGGGTATGTTGTTTTACTTAATGTAAAATAAAAAATAAAAAGCAAAATATATGGTTCAGATATTTTGAAAAAATGGTTGAATGAAAAGCCAATGGTTTTACTGTAAGTGAATCCTATTGGGATATGAAATTTGAGATTAGTTTCACTACTTTTTACTTTTTAACAGAAAAGTCACTTAATAAAATTTTTTAATGTAAAAATACATGAACATTGGAAAATATTTCAAAAAAATCTTTACCGAATTTCAAAAGAAATATTACCAAAAATTCTCGTCGGCCATCACATCAGTTTGTTATATGTAATAGATGTTATGTTAGCTACAATATATCGACCAACTAGGAAATGAATTGTAAAATATGAATTCTTTAAATATTTTTTTCACACGGCATCTTTTCACTGTTGTGATACATGTATGATGGATTAATGTGGTGGCATATGTGTCATGCACTTGGATAAGATGAATGATGTGACATATCAACAATAATTTCTAATATAATTTCTTCCGAAATCTAACCAAAATAGTTTTTTGAAATATTTTTCAAAAATTAAGTATTTTTCTAAGAAAAATAAAATATTATAAAATTAACCCCGAATTTTAGTACAGAGACCATTAGTGGTAGTACAAGCGGTTTCAGGACTTAAAACCCACAAGAATGCTGGCAGGTATATTGAAATAGCTACTTTCAGAAATAGCAGCATGTTCCATATTTTGTTCTCTTTTTTTTACAAATCAAATAATACAAACTTTAGACATCCTTTCTAAAATCTTATAGTCGCCCCCTGTCCACTGCTAACCTTTGGCTCTTCCTAAACTCCTGGGATTGGGTTTCATTTTTCACTTATTATATTATTTTCTTGACTTTAATCTTTAGAAATTATAGAGAAAAAAGAAAAGAAAAACTAATAAAGAAGGGAAGAGGGCATTCACATAAAGAATGGAATAAAAATGAAGAGAGTGAACATGTACACAAAGATCGAGGGAGTAATTTTCTTAAGAGATAAGTATAAATGTATAATATAAATAAATAAGTTATTAAACGGGTAATTTTTTTTAATAATGTTTTTTTGAATAATATATTAAAAAGTAGGATATGTCAGATTTTAATTAGAGGGGGAGGGATTTTTTTTCTGAAGATGCATCAAAACGCTATGTCATAGTGTTGGAGCACGTGTCAGACATGTGGGTCCCACTCCTCTAAAGATGCAACACATGGCTGCATCATCAACACGCATCCCGTCTCTTTGCCATGGGTCGTCTCCCCATTGAAGAAGCAGGTGGCTGCGTGATCAGGCGCGCCAAGTGGTCCCCCTCCCGCTCTTCACCACATGTCGCTTCGTCGGTGATGATGCAGTGATAGGCTACATTCTCAGAGACACCACGCGTTACAGTGCCATGTTCATGTGCTACAGTAAATTCTGCTCCCCACTTTGAAAAAACTATATATTTAGTCTTTCGTTAAATTGAATGCTTTGTGCCCATATATTTTCATTCGAAAATATATTGTTCAGCATATAGTTATAACATCATCAACAATTATTTTATTGCTGAATATTGATAATTTCAAGCAAGTGGAATAAAAATTTCTATTACAATATTATTATATTTTTAAGTTCGATTGGTGGAATAGGTATTTTTTTAATCATTTTTGTTAGCCTAATTTATTAATGATAGTTGTAATATAATGTCATTAATATATGTTGTAATTTATTTATTTGTGAATAGGATAGAATTGTAAGATCGGCAGTAACAAGATTGCAGAGAGTATAGTAACCGAATACAGGTATTTATTTAATTTTGATGTACTTTTTATTGTCATATTTATTAACATGGCATTTGATAAATGTAAAAGAATTTTTACTAATGCTATAAAATATCAATAATATATTTATTAATTAATATGTTGTGACAATAAAATTTATTAGTAAACATATCTGTTTATTAGCATAGTTTATATATGAATGTATTATTTAAATATTTTGTTATTATTAATAGTCATGAAATCGTGAAATTTATATTAAATTGTTAAATTATTATTTTTGAATTTTAATGTTATATATCAAAAATATAATTTAGGAAAATATCTGTAATAATTTTTTAAATTGTAGGTAGTTGAAAAATGTCATCATATATTGATTTTTATTTGCACACAGGAGGAGAAATAAGTATAGGAGTGGCAGGCTTTGAATATAACATATTTGGACCGAATGTCATCACAAAGAGATTAAGACTTAAAAATAAGCCAACATTTGCTGAATTGCATCATAAAATATATGTTAAAATGGATTTAAGTATCAATGACGTGATTTCTAGAATTATATACAAGAGTTCATTGTACAATGGAGGATTGTTATGTTGGATAGCGGTGGATTTAATAGATGATGATGACATGGATGCAATATATGACAATTTAAGGAGACATGAACATTATATATTGATCGAATTAATCATTTTAGTGGCAGATGGTGTAACTGTATCCAATCCACCAATGAATCATAACGATTATTAGTTTACAAATGAAGGCCATCAGATGGAAAACACTGAGGCAGCTCAACAATTCTACGTAAATGATATTGGTCCGAGTTAGCCCAAGCAGTCAGTAAGTTGACAAGACATCGAAATATTTTTCCAATTTGGGGGAGATATTGGTCACAGTCAGCCAAAATAATATGTCAGTCAACGAGATGGTGACTTGATTGGAAGGGAATCATCTGTCAATTTTTCACACGATCACATACAAACACAAGTTAGACAGGTCCCTAATGTTTGTACAAGTCAACCTTGGCAATCGTTGAGTCAAAGGTTTGGGAATTTTTTAAATAAATTCATCTTTAGAAGTAGATTAGGAAGGCGTTTAACAGATAGAAATTTTACATCGGGTGCACATGCCAAGCGAAGTCAAAGTATAGATCATACTAGTCATCAACATTCTGTATCCCATATTCCAGAAGTCAAACAGAGAAGTGTTATAACCCATATCCCATATGTCACACACAGAAGTTTAGTTTAGCATATTTAAGATGTTAATCAACGAAATTCTGTGTCACAAATAGTAAAAGAGGCCCCAAGTTAGCCTTAACAGTCTATTAATAGGCGAGATGGTGATTTGCTTGAAGTCAAGATTTCTGGTAGCACTGATGTAGTTTGTGAAAATGAAGCAATCATTAATTTGGGCGACGAGGATGATTTCATTGATGTTGTGCTTAACAATGATTATGTATTACCTAACGAGAATTTAGAAGATAAAAATGCAGACATAAATGATGGAAGTGATGGCTTTGACACTGGTGATGGTGATGGCTCTAAACATACAATATTAGACAGTCCATTAACATTACTGCATGGGGATGCAGAGACCAACAAAGGTAATTTTATGTTTTCATCTAAGCATTATATGGATATTGACTTCGAAGCATCACAAGTTGATATATCAGAGGGGGGTTAACTTTCAAAGTTGGGATGGTGTATTTGAGTTATCGACTAGCCTAGTTTTCATAAGTAAGGATGAAGTAAAATCTACTGTGAAAATATACTCGATAATGAGGAATGTCGACTTCAGAGTGGTTGAGTTGAAGCCAGAGTATTGGGTTGTAAGGTGCGCATAGTCTGACAACGGGTGCATATGGAGATTAAGGACAATAAAGAAAGGCGTAAGTCCATTGTGGGTTATCACCAGGTTCAGAGGGCCACATACATGCCCAGGTGAAAATCTTTCCATGGATCACAGATAATTAGGGTAAAAATGATTCGAAATTGTATAGTGGACATGGTAAGTAAAAAACCGACACTGCCCATTGATGTTATTATTACTGTTATTAAGCAGTAGTTTAATTTTGATGTATCGTACAATAAGGCTTGGTATGGGAAGATGAGAGCATTGGAGTCTATTTTTGGCAATTATGTTAAATCATTTGAGAGGTTATCCGCATTTTTATTTGCTTTGCAAGAATACAATATGGGTACTGTGTATGAATTTTTGTTGTAGGATACCAAAAACCCAAGGGTGAAGCAGTTTCAAAGGGTATTTTAGAGTTTTAAACCTGTCATTGATGGGTTAGATAATTATAAGCCTATTCTATTAATCGACGGCACATTCTTGACGAAAAAGTTCCAGTAGACTCTTCTGATAACTAGTTCTGTAGATGGTAATGATATGTTATTTCTAGTTGCATTCGCGATCATAGAATTAAAGAATAAATCAAGCTGGACTTGGCTTCTAACGATGATTAAGAAGTATATAATGAAATGCATTAGCATTACCGTCATATTAGACAAATACGTAGGTATAATGGCTTTATTTCAGGATAAAAGGAGCAGTTAGAAAGAACCTCTGAGCTTTCATAGATTTTGTTTACGACATGCTGTAATCAACTACAACACGCACCATAGGAATTCAACAATAAAGAACTTGTTTTACAAGGCAGGCAAGTTAATAAATATTAAATATTTCTTTTACTTTTTATTTTAAATGGTTGGGTATTTTTAACATATAACGTTGCAGGTGCACAATTTCAACCACTGAAGTTCTAGCATAATATGGATGAAATTAAACAATTCAACCAAGATTCCTACAACTGGACAATGAGGGTGTCATTAGATAAGTGGACACTATCCGAGGATGGTGGTCATAGATACAGGCATACGACGACAAATATTGCTAAAAGTATCAATAGTGCTCTTAAAAGTGTTCATATGATGCCAACCACTACCATACCTTTGGCCGATTGGTAAAATTTTTTGAAAATAGAAGGGGCCTATACATGACCAAAATGGGCCAAGTTTTATACTTCACTTCGAAATGCATTCAAATTATGAATAAATAAGCAAATGTTTCCCGAGGACATATGGTTATCCGCTATGATAGTCGTTATAAATTATTCAAGGTGATTGCAGGTAGAGCACCACAGGTCAAGGTTGAGCTGGACACATATGTACCGAGCTTAGAGAAGCGAAAATGTGAGTGCAATAAGTTTCAAGGAACAAAAAGGCCTTGTTCTCATGCCATCGCAGTATGTATGAATAGGAACATTGATATGTTCCAATTTGTTGACAATTGTTATACCATATCTAAAGCACTTAAATGCTATGAATGTGAATTTTGACAAGTGTTACATAAAGCATATTGGCCACATTATTATGGCCCAAAAATTAAACCTAGTATGGAATTGGTTAGGAAAAAAGCTCGTCTGATAACAAGTCACATTCGCAATGAGATGGATAGGCGTGAATGGGTTAATGCTCCGTATTACAACAAATGTGGGAGTGTTGGACATAATAAAAAAATATGTAAAAGCGGGAATGCGAGTGCAGTAAGTTTCAAAAAACAAAAATGCCTTATTCTCATGCTATCGCAGCATGTCTGAATAGGAACATTGATATGTTCCCATTTGTTGATAACTGTTATACCATATCTGAAGCACTTAAATGCTATGAAGGTGAATTCCGACAAATGTTACATGAAGTATATTGGCCACAGTATTATGGCCCAAAAATTAAACCTGATATGGAATTGGTTAGGAAAAAAGGTCGTTCGAGAACAAGTCACATTCGCAATGAGATGGACAGACATAAACGGGGTAATGCTCCACGTTGCAGTAAATGTGAGAGTGTTGGACATAATAAAAAAATATGTAGAAGTGGTGTTGGACCATCCAATCAATTTTTTAGTAGTTGACATTTCAAAAATCTTGTATTTGATAATATGTTGTGTTTTAATATGGTGCTACTTTAATAAATTTATTGTATTTAGTAATTAATTGTCCTTTAATATGTTTATTATGGGAAAAATAATGGCTTATATTGATCCTAAATAGATTAAAAATAAATAAAATACAAGTAAGATAAATAATAATCAACTAGTCATTTTATAGAAATATTACACCATACAATAATTTTAGTATCTCTTACTACGAGAAGTGATACTATGGGTAGGCGTATCGGGATCCATCTCGTATGGGTTGGGATCACTATAGAGTGGTTGATCAGCTAGATCCTGAGTGCCTACAATAGTTGGACCACCAAAAAGTACATCAAATAAGTCATCTTGTGGTATCATAGGACTGTTCTGTGCATACATATTGTATGGTGTTGCATCAGGTTCTGATAAGCTAAAATTTAGATCAACATTAAATCCATAAGGCCCAGCTTCAGATGGCTGAGCTCTAAAATGCCCAGCTCCAGAAGGCCTAGCTCCAGAATCATAACATCTAGATGGACCAACATCATAATGCCAAGTCTCATGGAATGAAGGCACACTTAAGGAGCTAGAAGTATCTTCCTTACTATATGGCTAGTGCATGGGTTGGGGTACTTAGGGGACACCTGGATCAATAGGAATAGAAGTCATCGTTGTCCTTCTTTCTGCCATACCTCTCCTGCTATGTCTTGAAACACAAAAATCTTCAAATGGTATGGAAAATGGTGGAACATGTGCAACATCAGGTACAGGCTGATGAGGATAATCCATGTGTGTCCTATCATATGCACCTAAAATGCTTTATGACATCAAACGATTATTATTGCCTTAGGGATATATTCGTTCACCAGCATCAGCCTACATCACAAAAAATATAAATATAAATATAAATATATATATATATATATTAACAGTTATCTGTAATATATATAAGTTCAAAATATATCTGAACAATAATACTACATACCGATGCCCCTGTTGTAGCTCCAACAAGGGTTATCCACTTTTTTGTCCACTCTAAATACCATTGCATATATTGTGATCTTGGATGCAATGGAAAATTGAGAAAATGACCCCTAATAACCCGTTCATGTCTATTGTGCCACTTAAAAATGAAAGTTAAAAGTTTCAATTCCCAATTTTTATCTATATGCCCCCTCAAATCAATCGAATGCACCTCATTATTTTCTGCGGAGCATTTGAAATCGGTTGATCCAAACCAAATTGTCTCATATGCTTATCAAGTTGGTGCCACTTAATAATATTAAAACATATTAGTGGCACGACAGATCTCCAACTTGAATGTCCGCTAGTACAATATTGAGACAACAAGTGCATAACATTTTTATAAGGTTCCCAATCCATCTACAAATAAAGTTTAATAAATAAAATTATATTGTTACAAAATAATTAAATTTTAATTATCAATATTAAATTGATTACTATGACTTTAAAAATAAATATAAACTTGATCATAGCGCTGCAAGTCCAATTCCTCTCGATAAGTGTTAACATTTATTATTATTATTATTATTATTATTATTATTATTATTATTATTATTATTATTATTATTATTATTATTATTAAGTCTAAAGGGGATTGCCACCTGTTACAAAATACATATTCAACTTTGTCAGCATTCTTTTTAAGCAAATATAACTAATAAATGATAAATAAAATTTACCTGTAACCATATGGTCTGTTCTGATATATAATAATTGTGTGAATAAAAGGTGGTCAAAATATAAGAAGCTTTTTCATGCCCGCATTTGGATTAACTGGTGATACCTACCAAGTCCATTTGCACCTGGTCCGGTCGCACGACATAACTCCCTATAAAGCCATGCCAAAACTGTTAATCCCCAGCCATACTCACCGATTTCAGCTAAATTCTCCAACAGTGGAAGCCACATCAAATGTACGTAATTATTAACCTATCTAGGACACAGTAGTCCACCAATACAATGCAGGATCCATGCACGGGCAAAACATTGTATACGGTAGTCTATAACATCAGCCAGTAAATGATTAAATTGTTCAGTCAACCACCTCATTTTTACTTTGAATCCTCTAAATACTTCTTCTGGAGAAATAATTCCCAAAAGCCGACCACAGAGCTCATGATAGTCATGATTTAAATTACCTGTAACAGGGCGTCCTTCCACAGATAACCCGATAAGTACCTATATATCTTTTAGAGTTATAGTAGCTTCACCAGCAATAAGGTAAAAAGAATCGATCTCTGGCCTCTACCTTTCGACAAGAGCAGTCATTATATCAACATTAACATTCATAACACCCATTTGAGACACGCCATAAAAACCTAATAAATGCAAGTAAGGTATGATCCTTTCATCAATGTTCCTATAGTAACTCTCAACACTAGCTCTATGTACAAATAGAACATTGGGTTGAACCTGAAATAAATTAAATTATCAAATAAATATAATATATATATATTTATTTATTTTAAAATTATTTAATATTTAATAATTAAATTAGAATATACTTACAAATCTGTTTCAAACCACATCAGCTCGGTGCTTGCCATTCATACTCAGAAGCTCCTCATTTCGTGCTCCTGGATTAATATATTGTCGTCTTCTAAAATGTTCCATTTTTATACCCTATATGCAAATACACCAACATATGTTACATGTGTTAGTGTAAGCCCTAGCCCCAATGCATTGTAATAAAACACTTTGAATTAATAAAATGAGGCATTTGTTTTATTTATTGTATTCCTGTGCATATCAATTGATAAAACTATCCAAGAATGTTGTTTCGGTTTAAGTTATCATGTGTGAGGCACATGGTTGTAAGACCTTGAAACAAATGAGACTTCATTCTAAATATCCCTAGTCAGTCATTGTTATGGGAATAACAATGAATTATGACTAATATGCTCTCTCTGATATTATGAGTTCTGTCTTACGGATCATTAGGACAAGAGTGTCAATCAGAGATCATAAATACATGTTAAAGAACATGGTATCTGGATATGATCCGCTCATGAGAACACTACATGGTACAAGTCATAAATATTTCTTATATGTAAGTTTTGTATCGGAGTTCTTAGACCTAAAATCGCTATGAAACTCTTTATGAATTACTGTGTACTTTGACATACACCTAACGTGCTCGTAACAGAGTGACAAGTACGAGTATGATTGGGTATGCATTGATTCATGTTAGAGAGCATAAGAGAACTGAAGGGATTACCCCTCTCGATAAGAGAGAAAATATCATCGGCCACTTGATCAGTGAACTGAGAAGTGTATGGCCATACCGAGATGAAATAATGAGTAATCATTATTTATCTGAGAGTTCAGTGTCACTGGAATATCAAGAAAGGAATTAATATATATAAGGATGACTAGTTCCATGCCTTATATTAATTCTAATATTTATGGGTAAGGGACTATGCAAAATTGTATTAGATCACTAAATGCCATATGCATTTTCATTTAATTTGAAATGCTATAATATCTTGCTAGAGAATATATATGGCCTTTGAATTAATTTATTAATTCATTGCCAACATTAAATGACCTATAGGATCGCACACAAAGCATTGGGCTTAAAATATTTGAATAAAGTATTGGGTATTAATTTGAGCTTTTAATTAAAGTCAAATTAATGTATGTAATGGGTTTTAAAATTGCTATTGGACCTTGGTCCATGAGAGAGAAAAATTCAGCCCACTAGATTTAATTTCAATTAATTAATTATCTTGTATTAATTAAGTTAATTGAGTATTAAATCCTAATGATATTTAAATCAAATTAAAATACTTAATTAAGGGATGTCTTAGCCGAAATTCCAAGATAAATATTGAAGGAATTTCGGCACATGTGAATTTCTTTATTAAGTGATATTATTTGATTAAATATCTTATGTATTTATCTTGGATTAAATCAAAAAAATTTGAATCAATATATATTTCTTATTTTAAAGAAGTGATAAAGGCTGAAATTAATTATCTCTAAGTAGTTGATTTTAGATTTATCACTTCAAAAATAAAATGATATATATTGAATGAGACAGAAAAAAACCCTAGTTTTTTTTTGGTTTTTGCGTGAAAACCTTCTCTCCCTCACAAAATTTTCTCTTGGCCGAAATACATAAGGAGAAGGATTCTTTCTTGATTTCTTGTGTTTTTGGGCATTAATAGCACCTAAAAGAAGTACAAGATCAAGTCTTGTAGCTTCAAACAATTGCCATTACACAATACTTTAAAAGAGAGCTAGCAATCTCTATTTTAAGCCATCTTTGCAAGTGTGTGTGTGTGAATAGAGGGAGTAGCGTAAAAGGCTGTTCCTTGGCATTGGTAATCAAGATCTAAGGCGAAAAAAGTCATCTTAGTTGTTGTTCATCACCAAATTCAAGTATTAAAAGGCATCAAAAGTTGTAAGTTTTAAAAACCCTAAAATTGCATATTTCGATTATTGTCATGGAATTGTTTGGCATGTATGATTGTTTTTATCATTTTTTCGCTGCAGGATTACCAT
The DNA here is from genome assembly GCA_037975025.1 of Excoecaria agallocha. Lineage (NCBI taxonomy): Eukaryota > Viridiplantae > Streptophyta > Magnoliopsida > Malpighiales > Euphorbiaceae > Excoecaria > Excoecaria agallocha. The sequence goes on along the minus strand of CM075821.1, from coordinate 32,221,796 downwards.
GAGCATATCATGCCATATTCCATCAGTGGTATCAGAGCCTAAACATACTTATTTTAGTGCTTTAGATGCATGAAAAAATTAATTAAAAATCGTTATTTTGAAAATATGTAATGCTGAAATTTTCTGTTTTGAGTTTTTTGCATTGTTTTGGTGTAAAAACGATTTTAATTGATTAGATAGGTATTATAATTAATATGACATGTTAATATACTATCCTAAGATGTTCTAGGAGCTGTTAATGGTCGGATTTAATTGATAATATCTGATAGTACATGTTAATATTAAAACTAGGTGCTAGTTGGCATGTTAATTGTTAGTTTAATAACTAGTTTTCAATATTAAATGTAAAAACGATTTTGGCATATTTGTAAGTGATTTTTAAAGATTAAATATCAGGTCTGGACATATTTTAAATTTGGTTTTAATTCTGGTCCATGACAATTTAATTGATTAATTTTAAAATCACTTAAAACTATGACTAGTTTGTGTTTGTTACATGTTTAATCAACATTGTTTGTTTTGTTTTGATCAAAATGGTAAAAACACATTTAGATCAGATTGGTACAGAATATTAAATCAATATTTATGACCTTATTTAAATTATTAAATGACTCATAAAATTGATTTAAGTATTTGTGCATTTTTGTGGCATCACATAAGCATTAAACAACTAGTTTTGTTGTTTGTTTATTTTTATACGCATGTCGTGTATCATATATATGTTCTTCATGATTTTGTGTTTTAATTCATGTTGGTACATATTATATGTATTTTTAATGTTTATGGGCTGTATGACATAAAATTAAAAATGGCAAAATAGGAAATTATACTAGAGTTGATTTATGGCACAAATCTAACTAGTTAGTGTTTTGGGCTTTTAAGAGAACTTATTCAATAAGAGGATTTAGTCCATTGGGCTTCGGCCCAGGCCCATCACGGGGTTATCTCTTAAAGGTTCAAGTACACAATTTTCATTAATGGGCTTGGCTAAATTAATTAAAAATTGAACTTTGTTTGATCCATGAATATTATGTATATTTATTTGCTTGTTTGGTGTGATGAATGGATATGCATGGTGCATTCATGGGCCCTGGGTTTTGTAATTAAATATGGCCTACGAGCCATTATGTTTTATTGTAAAAGTTTTATTTATTTCTTAGAATAGAATATACTTGAAGACTTTGTAAATCAAGACGAAGCCCACCGGAGTGGAGAAGCCCAACTCGAAGATTCTTATGTAATAGTATAGAATTTTAGTTGTAGGTTTTTGGGCCCATGTTTGTCACGCTTTACTTTATGCAATTATATATATATGCATGTAATGTATGGATGACAAAGCGTATGTCATGTAAGCCGTAATAAAATGAATCCCTAAAAATAGTAAGTCACAAAGTTGCCTTCCTAATTCGAAATATGTCAAGGCATCGATCATCGATCACGTAGACTAGGAGTCCTAGATGCGCTTAATTATCTTTGTGAGGCATGGGTTGTGAATATAGGTTGGACTTAACATGAAAAGGGATGCCCGGACCTAGGCAATTAATAAATGGGTTTGTGCTATAACATCTTAAGATGTTAGCCCATTTGATCCAAGAGTCATGTACGAGACATGATTGGAGTTTTTCTACCTAAGTAACTTAACTTGTTAGGTGTACAAGCTCAACTTGACTAATAAGTTGTTATGAAAAGAGGATCTTGGCCCACATTAAATCACTAACGCGAATTATTTAAAGGGATATTAATTCGGTTTGTGGGATTATAAATAAAAACTCATTTAATCTTGCTAAATTTCATTGTAGATTGAAAATGGCATCTTCAAACAACAATTTCTCATTGCGATCGGTCCTTGAAAAGGACAAATTGAAAGGCACCAATTTTATAGACTGGTCTCGAAACTTAAGAATAGTTTTTAAGCAAGAGAAAAAGTCGTATGTATTGGATGCACCCTTGCCTGAAGAACCTGCTAGGAACGCCTCTGCGGTTCAAAAGGAAACTTTTGAGACCAAGAAGAGCGACTCCAATGATGTGACCTGTCTGATGTTGTCCACTATGGTGCCTAACTTGCAAAAGCAATTTATGGACCAAGAGGCTTATGCGATCATGGTTTACCTCAAAGAGATGTTCCAAGAGCAAGCTTGTCACGAGAGGTTCGTGACAACAAAGGCCTTGATTTCTTGTAAGATGGTTGTGGTACTCCTGTTAGTACCCATGTACTCAAGATGAAAGGGTATCTTGATACTCTTGAGAAGCTTGAGGTACAAGTGCCAAAGGAATTGGCCACTGACTTGATCTTAGGATCATTGACTGATGATTATGATCCATTTATGATGAATTATAACATGCATGCAATGAACAAGTCAGTCACTGAGCTTCATGGGATGCTTAAGAATGCTGAAGAGAACATTCGAAAGACCAATCCCGTATTGATGGTTCAAAGGGGCATTAAAAAGGGACCCGCTAAGGGAAAGGGAAAGGGAAAGGCAAAACCCAAGAATGACCTGGCTCGGTTCAAGTCAAGTGGGAGTGCACCTCAGGCCCAATCCAAGCCCAAGGCGCAGAAGCTCAAAGAGAGTGAGAGCACTTGCTTCCATTGCAACAAGATAGGGCATTAGAGGAAGAATTGCGCTCTCTTCAAGGAAGAACAAAAGAAGAATGGAGCCAAGGCATCCAGTTATGGTATTTTTGTTGTTGTGATTAACCTTTCTATTTCTACCACTTGGGTATTGGATACCGGTTGTGGTTCTCACATTTGTTCAAATATGCAGGGGCTAAGAAATAGTCGGTTACTTGGGAAGAATGAAGTGGACCTCCGTGTGGGGAATGGAGCACGAGTTGCTGCCATGGAGATAGGCGACTATCAACTCACTTTACCTTTCGGACTTTGATTAGTTTTGAAAAATTGTTATTATGTGCCTGTTATGAGTAGAAACATTATTTCAGTTTCATGTTTGAATTTGGATGAATTTGATTTTGTTATTAAAAATGGCAATGCTCATATTCGTCACCAAGACATTTCTTATAGCAATACCATGTTGCAAAATGACCTTTATATCCTTGATTTACAAAACAAAGAGTCCATATACAACATTAATATAAAAAGGGTTAAATCAAACGAATTGAACCCTATTTACTTCTGGCATTGTCGTTTAGGACATACAAACGAAAAATGCATTTCAAGATTCCATAAAACTGGAGTGCTTGGGTCATTCGACTTAGAGTCTTATGATACATGCGAGCCATGTTTGCATGGAAAAATGACAAAAAGTCCTTTTATCAAGAAAAGTGAAAGGACTAATGGCTTATTGGAACTAATACATACCGATGTATGTGGACCTTTAAGTACATAAGCTAGAGGTGGTTTTAGCTACTTCGTGACATTAATAGATGACTTCAGTAGATATGGCTATGTCTATTTAATGAAGTACAAGTCTGAAACTTTTGAGAAATTAAAAGAGTTGAAGAACGAAGTAGAAAACCAACTTGGCAAAAGTATAAAAGCCATTCGATCAGATCGAGGTGGCGAATACTTAAGCCAAGAGTTTGACAATCATCTAAAAGAGTGTGGTATTATTTCACAGCTCACTCCTCCTGGAACACCGCAATGGAATGATGTGTCCGAAAGAAGAAATCAAACTCTGTTGGACATGGTTCGATCTATGATGAGTCAAGCTAATCTTCCTATCTCTTTTTGGGGCTATGCATTAGAAAATGCTGCATTTCTATTAAACCGTACTCCAACTAAAGCAGTTGAGAAGACACCATACGAGGTATGGACTGGGAAAGAACCCAATATGTCATTTCTCAGGATTTGGAGCTGTGAAGCACATGTTAAGAAATTAACATCTGACAAACTAGAGTCCAAATCCACTGTCTGCTTGTTTGTGGGTTATCCCAAAGAAATAAAGGGATACTACTTTTACTCACAAGCCGAGAACAAAGTATTTGTTGCTCGCAAGGCTGTTTTCTTGGAAAAAGAGTTCCTTCTCAAGAAAGACATTGGGAGTAAAGTAGAACTTGGAGAAATTCAAGTGCCACAAGCTCCTATAGAGGATGAGTTGGAAGTGGGATGAAGTTCACAACCAGTTGTGGAATAAGAACCCATTACACAAGTACCTAAAAGATCCGGTAGGGTACGTCAGGAGATTGAGAGATGAATTTCTAATAATTGACAGTGATACTATTGAGTTAGTAGATCGTGAGGATCCTACTACCTACCGAGAAGCTATTGAGAGCCCAGACTCGGAAAATTGGCTTGAAGCCATGAAATCCAAGATGCAATCAATGTAAGATAACCAGGTTTGGATCTTGGTTGATCCACCGGAAGGTACAAAGGTAATTGAATGCAAGTGGCTATTCAAACTCAAAGCTGATAAGACCTACAAAGGTAGACTAGTAGCAAAAGGTTTTCGACAAACTCATGGTGTAGATTATGATGAGACCTTTTCGCCTATAGTCATGCTCAAGTCCATTAGGATCTTGCTTGCCATAGCTGCATATCATGATTATGAGATATGAAAAATGGATGTCAAAACTGCTTTCCTCAATGAAAATTTACTTGAGGATGTGTATATGACATAGCCTGAGGGTTTTGTCAATCCCAAACATCCTAAGAAGGTTTGCAAGCTTCAAAAATTCATTTATGGATTAAAGTAAGCATCCCGAAGTTGGAATCTTCGTTTTGATGAGGCAGTCAAAGAATTTGACTTCATCAAGAACGAAGATGAGCCTTGTGTGTACAAGAAGGTTAATGGGAGCATAGTAGTATTTCTGGTCCTATATGTGGACGACATCCTTCTCATTGGGAATGACATTCCAACATTGCAAAAGGTTAAGCAATGGTTGGGAAAATGTTTCTTAATGAAAACTTAGGTGAAGCCGAGACAATACTTGGTATTCGAATCTATAGAGATAGATCGAATCGGCTCTTGGGACTAAGTCAAGAAAAGTACATAGACAAAGTACTAAAGCATTTTAGTATGGGAGACTCAAAGAAAGGGTACATACCTTTGGCTTTGGGAGTTCCTTTGACTAAAGAACAGTGCCCTAAAATCAAAGAGGAAAGGGACAACATGAGTAGAATTTCATATGCATCTGCTATTGGATCTATTATGTACGTTATGTTATGTACTAGGTTGGATGTTGCTCATGCACTAAGTATAACCAGTAGGTTTCAGCAAGACCCTGGTGAGAAGTACTGGTCTGCTGTAAAAGGGATTCTGAAGTACCTGCAATGGACTAAGAATCACTTCTTGGTGTATGGTGGTTAAGAAGAGCTCGTCATACAAGGTTATGCCGATGCTGCTTTTCAGACTAACACTCAGGATTCTAGATCGCAATCTGGGTTTGTTTTTATTTTGAACGGTGGTGCTGTCAGCTGGAGAAGCTCAAAGCAAGAGACCGTTGCCGACTCAACTACAGAATCTGAGTATATTGTAGCAAGTGAGGCTGCAAAAGAGGCTATTTGGATTAAAAATTTCATTTCTGGATTAGGAGTGGTCCCAAACATTCTAGATCCATTAGAAATTTTATGTGACAACGGCGGGGCCATCACACAGGCCAATGAGCCCCGATCACACCAAAAATCCAAATACATACTCAGGAGTTACCACCTGATCAGAGAAATCATTGATCGTGGGGACGTCAGGGTTAGCAAGATAGCAAGTGAAGACAATGTAGCAGATCCTTTGATGAAACAGTTGCGTCCAAATCTGCACGAAGCTCATTTAAGAGCGTTCGGTCTTAAGGCTATGCCCAATTGGGACTAGTGCTAGTGGGAGATTGTTAGTGTAAGCCCTAGCCCCAATGCATTGTAATAAAACACTTTGAATTAATAAAATGAGGCATTTGTTTTATTTATTGTATTCCTGTACATATCAATTGATAAAACTATCCAAGAATGTTGTTTCAGTTTAAGTTATCATGTGTGAGGCACATGGTTGTAAGACCTTAAAACAAATGAGACTTCATTCTAAATATCCCTAGTCAGTCATTGTTATGGGAATAACAATTAATTAAGACTAGTATGCTCTATCTGATATTATGAGTTCGGTCTTACGGATCATTAGGACAAGAGTGTCAATCAGAGATCATAGATACATGTTAAAAAACATGGTATCTGGATACGATCCGTTCATGAGAACACTACATGGTACAAGTCATAAATGTTTCTCATATGCAAGTTTTGTATCGGAGTTCTTAGACCTAAAATCTCTATGAAACTCTTTATGAATTATTGTGTACTTTGACATACACCTAACGTGTTCGTAACAGAGTGACAAGTACGGGTATGATTGGGTATGCATTGATTCATGTTAGAGAGCATGAGAGAACTGAAGGGATTACCCCTCTCGATAAGAGAGAAAATATCATCGGCCACTTGATCAGTGAATTGAAAAGTGTATGGCAATACCGAGATGAAATAATGAGTAATCATTATTTATCTGAGAGTTCAGTGTCACTGGAATATCAAGAAAGGAATTAATATATATAAGGATGACTAGTTCCATGCCTTATATTAATTCTGATATTTATGGATAAGGGACTATGCAAAATTGAATTAGGTCACTAAATGCCATATACATTTTCATTTAATTTAGAATGCTATAATATCTTGCTAAAGAATATATATAGCCTTTGAATTAATTTATTAATTCATTGCCAACATTAAATGGACCTATAGGATCGCACACAAAGCATTGGGCTTAAAATATTTGAATAAAGTATTGGGCATTAATTTGGGCTTTTAATTAAAGTCAAATTAATGTATGTAATGGGTTTTAAAATTGCTATTGGACCTTGGTCCATGAGAGAGAAAAATTCAGCCCACTAGATTTAATTTTAATTAATTAATTATCTTGTATTAATTAAGTTAATTGAGTATTAAATCCTAATGATATTTAAATCAAATTAAAATACTTAATTAAGGGATGTCTTAGCCGAAATTCCAAGATAGATATTGAAGAAATTTCGGCACATGTGAATTTCTTTATTAAGTGATATTATTTGATTAAATGTCTTATGTATTTATCTTGGATTAAATCAAAAGAATTTGAATCAATATATATCTCTTATTTTAAAGAAGTGATAAAGGCTGAAATTAAATATCTCTAAGTAGTTGATTTTAGATTTATCACTTAAAAAATAAAATGATATATATTGAATGAGAGAGAAAAAAAACCCTAGTTTTTCTTTGGTTTTTGTGTGAAAACCTTCTCTCCCTCATATAATTTTCTCTTGGCCGAAATGCACAAGGAGAAGGATTCTTTCTTGCTTTCTTGTGTTCTTGGGCATTAATAGCACCTAAATGAAGTACAAGATTAAGTCTTGTAGCTTCAAACAATTGCCATTACACAATATTTTAAAAGAGAGCTAGCAATCTCTATTTTAAGCAATCTTTGCAAGTGTGTGTGTGAGTGATAGGGATTTAATTGAACCCTTAGTCTCACTAGACTGCGTATAGTAGGAGTAGGGTGTCGATCCAAAGGGAACAGGTAAATTTTATATTGAAATAACAACAAGTAAATGGATAGGTATCAACTTCATTTATAATCATGCAATTTATATAAACTCTAAACTACTTAAGGTAATTTAAGTTGATTTTGGATAATAGATTACTTAAAAGATAGGATGAATATACATTTTAACCAACAAGTTCATCTTTGATTGAATTAACAATTGTATGAATGGTATGAGTGGAGAATTTAGCCAAAGTTCTTTAAAGCAACTCTCATTGTCAATAAAGAGTATTCTTACTTAGAGTCTATAAGCATTCTCATGTCATTATAGAGATAAATAAAAATCATGAAGTTCTATGCCAATTCTTTAACCCCTCAAAGTGAATCCCTTATCTCTAAGTGAATTCAATGCTTCAAGTAAATTTATTTGACTTTCCATCAAAGAATCCCAACTCTCATTGTGAATTAATTGACTAACATACTTAGTATGGTGATCAAGCATACAAAGTAAATTCAAGCACTCAAACAAACTTAAATCATAATTCATACATGAATAGAATTGATCATTCATAAGATAAACTTAAATAAATGAATAACAAACTTAATTGCATAGTTAAAATGTATCAAAAGAACATAACCACAACAATATTACAATAAAGATAGAATAAGAGTTAAGAAAACATCACTCCCCACGTGTTTACTTTCTAATTTGACCTTCTTATGAATCTCTTATTCCTTTGGCTTTGCTCTTTTGTCATCCCTTAAAACTAAGTAAAACAGAAATTCCAAACAACTACAAATGTTCTTAAAAAAACAGTAAAAATGTTCTTCAATTTTTTTCCATCCTCAATCCAGAGTTTTGTTTCCATATATATATGTATCTTCTCTGCAGGCATGTCTCTTGATAAATCCACGAAAGATTGCTTCTGAGAAGACATGTTGTTTGGCTGAAAAATCAGGTGCAGAAGACACATCGTTTGGGAAACAGCATCTTTGTCCGACTCGTGAACACCTTCACGAGTCGTGATCTTCATGAGTTCTCCTGAAATCGTGCCCCATCACGAGTCGTGAGCCTCCTCACTACTCGTGAATCCGCTGCCTAGTCGTGATCTTCTTCCTTCTCTCCTTACCGAGTCGTGACTCCCTTCACGACTCGTGAACCTTTGCTGGATCTCGTGAATTTCTTGCTCTTTTCTTCTTCCTTCTTCTCCACTCGTGATGCTCTTCACCACTCGTGATCCACTTCTTTAAAATTTCACCATCTTCTCTCTTTTCTTCACACTTCACCATGATTTGTCCTAAAAACAATCATAAAGACATAATTGGACAGAAACACATAAAAAACACACATAATATTATATTCTTACTACATAAATAAAAGAAAAACACACATAAAAACATAGACATTTAACTTGACATCAGTGAGAATAGAGGGAGTGGCTTAAAAGGCTGTTCCTTGGCATTGGTGATGTAACACCCTTACTGTAACAGTCTTATTGGACAAGCAGAAGGTCGGAAATTTTTTTTTCCTAATTCCCTTAACACTCAGTATGCATAAGTAACTTTCATTATTCAATGACCTATAACTATTCAGAAATCACTATGCATTTAATAAAATTTTGGCAATATAACGGCTATATTCTTAGCTAGCCCCCTAAAAAGCAAACATTTACACAGCCTCTCAGAGGCACAACAGTTTATATCAATCATATACCACATCCACAGTTATTCTCAAGCCACACTTATATATCATTCATTCCATACCATTCCTTATCCCCATACTACCATAATTAATACATAATGTGATCATAGCTACAATATTCTCTTCATATACAACATAATAGGGATATATATATATCTGTATATACATGCCACAAACACAATCCTTTTAACTTTCTGGCTTCAAATTTTTCTCCTTTGTGTACCCATGCTCCAGACTAGCTGTACCTGCACGCAGCAAATTCTACGTGCTGAGCATTAAACATGCCCAGCGGTGACTAAAAATCATAATATTTCCCTATACTATAAATGTATTAACAATTTTAACTTAAGTGGCTTATTATCGATTTTTCTTATCTAAAAGCAATATTTATTTTATGAATGACTAATTTTCTGTTCAATTCATAAATCCTCTTATATTTTCAATTTAATCCTTAAACTTTTCATTTATTACCAAAATACCCCTTTTTACTCTATTAATTACTAGTTTATCCTTTTAGTCCTTATTTTCTTATCTTACCTTATTAGTTAACTTATAATTTACCCTTTAATCCTTAATTTAAACTTTTTCATGTAAAATTACATTTTAGTCCCTTAACTTTATGCAGTTGACTTTTTACTCAATTAGTTGACTAAATTTACCCTTTTACCCTTATTACTTATTTCTTTTATTACTTTTATCAATTAATCACACCGTTTAAGAAAATTACCGTTTTACCCCTAACTTCTAAATTCTTTTCATTTTAGTCCTTTTTCATATAAAACTTTCATTTTAACTTCTCTTTCACACTTTTAACATTTTCTTATCAATATGCCCCTAGTACAGACCCGGCAGAAAACTCTCAGACCGGATATGCGGGATGTGGACCCCACAGGGCCACAACAGAATGAGAAATGACCTCCAAGAATCATTTCTCATATAACATATGATATGTGACAGTACGTATGATAAATATACTATGGAGATCAGTGATCCGTCCATAGTAAAGCAAGTCGCCATGACCTGCACCGCGGTATATGTATCCCTATGGCCAGCCAATTATATCCTGAACTAGGTTTTACTGCCTGACTCTTTCTAAGGGCACAAATTTTCTTAATTTCTTACTTTTCATTACTCGTCAATACAGTGTCAATACTTTATCATTACAGTCAATCTTATTTACACATATTACGAGATATTTTGCAGTAATTCACCATATAATCAATAAATTATGCCATAATTCATTCAAATTTCACATTTTTCAACTAATACCTAATTAATATTTATTCCGAAAATATTCATTTAATTTCCATAAATTCTATAAAAATTCATAGTCATTAATTTACATTAGTATTCACATTAGGAAGCTTAAAATCACTAAAATCATCAAATTTCACACTAGTCTCTTAGGGTATACCATTCGGCCAAACCTATAGCTCCCTCATATCATTGGTTTTTATTTCATTTAAAGTTTTTAATAGGCTTATATGACTCCTAAATGCATGAATATAACAATAATTTCAATTATATCACAATACATAAAAATTTTCTTAAGAAACCTAAAGGAATTTCATTAATTTAATTGGGAAATAAAAGGATTTATTAGTCACACACCTTTTTCTTTGGATTAGCCTTGCCTAGGCTTCCTTTCCTTTCCCTTTAGCTTGAGAACTTTGCTCCTCTTCTTGAAATCCTTAACAAACCGAAATTTCAATCCATTATAACTCAATTATTTTGGCTTCAAATGCTAAATTTAACAGCAAAAATGAACTCTAGGTACCCAAAACTAGTAGTAGGCACCTAAAAACCAAAGAAAAAACCATGAATTCACATACCTAATTTTGACACCTAAACTTTAGCTCTAAATTTCTCTTGCTTTTCTTCTTTGAATCAAGGATTGGAGCTGATGAAGGCAATCTAGAGAGGCTGAAATCACTTTAGGAGGCTTTGATTTGGTGAGAATTGGTGAAGAAATGAAAGAAAAAGAGAGGATTTTTGAGAGAGATGAATTCGGCCACCAAGAGGGAAGAAGAAGAGAGGAGTTGCTGCTGGAGATTTCTGGAGAAATTCACCTTATATAGGTCTTCAAATTGGGCTATGGGCTGGGCCTTACACTATTTATTAGTTTAGGCCCAAAATTACCCAATTTAAGCCCTAATTAATTTCTCTCACTTAACAACTTCAATTTTCTTCAAATTTGATTCCATTATGCATATCACATCAAAAAATAGACTATACCTAAAATTTCAGCCCAATCAGAGTTCGTTTTGGGTCCGATTCAATTTTATCGGTCCAATTAAATCATATCGATCTGATTCCAAAAATACCAGTGTGGCCAAAAATTTTAATTTTTGCCACCAAAATAATCTACATATTATTTTAGGCATATATGTAATTTTTGATAATTTTTTAGACTTCATTTGATATTTTTAGAAATTAAAACGATCAAAAATTCAATTAAAAACCCTAAACCTTAATTTCTCGGTTTTCGTTCTTTTGGCTTTTGGAGGTCTATTTGACCTCAATTTCACCTCAAATTTCAACCCTGAACTACTCGTGACTAGTACTTTCCAATAGTCCAATAAAAATTTTTCCACTTTCGGGTGTCATTTTCAGCCCGGAGACACTATTCACTGTCGGAAAGTACTATTCAAGATCAGTCCGACGTTGAGGCCATTACAATTCTCCCCTACTAAAAATAAATTTCGTCTTCGAAATTTACCTGATTCAAACAGTAGAGGATACTTCTGTCTCATGGTCACTTCTGGTTCCCAAGTGGCTTCCTCTACATTGTGATGATGCCATAGGACCTTTACCAATGGAACCTGCTTGTTTCTCAGCTGTTTAATCTCCCTAGCTAGGATCTTCACCGGCCTTTCTTCATATGTCATATCAGGTTGTACTTGAACATCTACTGGTGTAATGACATGGCTAGGGTCAGATCTATACCTCCTGAGCATGGATACATGGAACACATCGTGAATCTTTTCCAGCTCTGAAGGTAGCTTCAACCGATAAGCTACTGGACCTACTCACTGAAGTACCTCGTAGGGACCAATAAACCTTGGACTCAACTTTTCTTTCTTACCAAATCTCAAGATTTTCTTCCATGGAGATACTTTCAGAAAAACTTTATCTCCAACCTGAAACTCAATGTCTTTTCTCTTTAAATCTGCATAAGATTTCTGTCGATCCATGGCTTCTTTCAATCGGCCTTTGATAATTCGCACCTTTTCTTCTGAATCACGAATCAAATCCGACCCGATCAATTTCTTTTCATTCAACTCTGTCCAACATAGAGGAGTCTTGCATTTCCTTCCATATAAAGCCTCAAAAGGAGCCATCTTTATACTGGATTGATAACTATTATTGTAGGCAAATTCTGTAAGAGGCAGATATTTTTCCCAATTGTTACCAAACTCTAGTACACAGCATCGTAGCATATCCTCCAGAATCTGAATTACTCTCTCTGACTGACCATCTGACTGGGGGTGAAAAGCTGTACTGAAGTGGAGTCTGGTACCCAAAGCTTCCTGAAGACTTTTCCAGAAATGAGAAGTAAATCTAGGATCCCTGTCTGAAATAATAGAGGATGGTACTCCATGAAGTCTCACAATCTCATTAATATAGATCTCTGCCAATCTGGTCAAAGGATAAGTCATCCGGACTGGCAAAAAGTGAGCAGATTTGGTGAGTCGATCAATAATCACCCAAATAGCATCATGTTTCTTTTGAGTGACAGGCAATCCCGAAATAAAATCCATAGTAACTCTGTCCCATTTCCACTCCGGTATCAAAATGGGATGAAGTAAACCAGAAGGAACCTGATGTTCAGCCTTTACTTGTTGACATATCAAACATTTCCTTACAAATTCTGTCACATCCCGCTTCATTCCTGGCCACCAGTAATAAGGTTTCAAATCCTGGTACATCTTGTTACCTCCAGGATGCATAGCATAACTGCTATGGTGTGCCTCTGTAAGGATGTTCTTCTTCAGTTCTTCCTGATCTGGTACACAAAGTCTTTTCTTGTAACAAAGGCTTCCATCTTCATTTAGAGAATAGTCTCCTTCCTTGCCATTCTTTATCTTTTCCATAACAGTTTTCAATCGATCATCCTCTTTCTGAGCCATTTTCACTTGATACACAAAATCTGATTTCAATTGCATTTCCGCCAGCAAAGCTCCATCTGAAGTCATACTCAAACTAATATTCAAAGCTCGAAGAGCTGCAATCAAACTATTAGTCAATTACCTATATTACTTACCTATATCAATTCATTTGAAATCATTTACTTTACCTGTCATGAATTTCCTGCTGAGTGCATCAGCCACCAAGTTAGCCTTTCCTGGATGGTAGTCGATAAAACAATCATAGTCTTTTATCAACTCCAACCAGCGTCTCTGTCGGAGGTTAAGTTCTCTTTGAGTGAGCAAGTATTTCAGACTCTTATGATCAGTATAAATATAACATTTTGCACCATACAAGTAGTGCCTCCATATCTTTAATGCAAAGACAATAGCTGCTAGCTCCAGATCATGAGTAGGATAATTCTTCTCGTGAGTCTTAAGTTGTCGGGAGGCATAAGCAATTACCTTGCCTTCCTGCATCAACACACAACCTAAACCATTTCTGGAGGCATCACTGTAGATCACAAAATCCTTGCCTGGTTCGGGTTGAGTGAGAATAGGAGCTTCTGTCAGCATACTTTTAAGTTTCTCAAAACATTCCTGGCATCTATCAGTCCACACAAATTTGGTGTTCTTCTGCAATAATCGAGTCAGTGGAACTGCAATAGTGGAGAAACCCTTTATAAACCTCCTGTAATATCCGGCTAACCCCAGAAAACTCCTCACTTCTGTCACATTTGTAGGTGGTTTCCACTGGAGAATTGCTTCAATCTTTGATGGATCCACCTTAATACCTTCTGCAGAAATCACGTGACCTAAGAAAGATACTTCATTCAGCCAGAAGTCACATTTACTGAACTTAGCATACAATTGCTTCTCTCTCAAGGTCTGTAGAACAATTCGCAGATGTTTATCATGTTCTTCTGGTGTTCTAGAATATACCAGAATGTCATCAATGAAGACTACTACAAACTGATCCAAATAAGGATGAAAAACTCTATTCATCAGATCCATGAAGGCAGCCGGTGCATTTGTAAGTCCGAACGGCATGACCAGAAACTCATAATGGCCATATCGAGTACGAAAAGCAGTTTTGGGTACATCAGTAGCTTTTACTCCCATTTGATAGTAACCTGATCTCAAGTCAATCTTTGAAAATACACTCGCTCCTTTCAGCTGGTCAAATAAGTCTTCAATCCGAGGAAGAGGGTATTTGTTCTTTATGGTGACTTTATTCAGCTGTTTATAGTCAATGCATAGCCTAAGTGTCCCATCCTTCTTCTTAACAAACAGAACTGATGCTCCCCAGGGAGAAACACTAGGTCTTATAAATCCCTTATCAAGCAGTTCCTGTAACTGAATCTTTAATTCCTTTAACTCTACCGGCGCCATTCTGTAAGGAGCAATGGATATGGGTGCAATGCCTGGGGCAACCTCAATAGAAAATTCTACCTCCCGGTCAGGTGGAAAACCTGGTAACTCATCAGGGAACACATCTGAAAAATCTCTGACAGTGGGTACTTCTGACACTTTTGGGCTATCTTTCTTTGCTTCCACTGCATAACACAAGTAGGCTATACATCCTTTCCTGATCAATCTCTTAGCTGCAGTAGCAGATATCACATCAGACAAATAATTATGGCGCATACCAACCACTGTAATTTCTCGATCGTCTTCAAGCTTTAACATGACCCTTTTCCTTTTACAATCAACAGTCGCTTGATGGGCGGATAGCCAATCCATCCCCAGAATCACATCGAATTCATGGAAGGGCAACTCAATAAGATTTGCCAGGAATATATGTCCCTGGGCACTAATAGGACACTGTCTGTATATCTTATTTACTACCACGCTATGCCCCAGAGGATTACTCACCAAGATATCCTGGTCCAAGCATGCCTCTTTCATCCCCTTATCCCGAGCTAATGCAGTACTAATATAGGAATGAGTCGAACCAGGATCAATCAAAGCATGAACTGAATCAGATAATAGGAGAAATGTACCTACTATCACATCCGGAGCATCCTCCTCCTCTCTGGCTCTGACAGCATAAGTCTGGGCTGCAGATCTCCTCTGACTCTGAGATGACTGACCCGCTGGTCTCGAGGCTGATGTGATGGGAGCTGCTCCCCTACCACGACCTCTCGGTGCAGAGGACCCAGTACCTGATGCTGGAGATGCAACTGAAGCAGTCGGTAATGCCGGACAATCTTTGATCTGATGCTCCCTGGACCCACAGCAAAAACATGCTCCAGTCTGAAATCTGCACTCTCCATAATGAAATTTGCCACAATAATCACAAGCTGGAGCTGTCCCACTGTCTCTATCTCGAGGAGTGCTGGCAGCTGGTGTAGCTGAACCTTTGCCACGAGTAGCACTACCCCGACCTCGTCCTGCTGGAACTGGTGCACGACTCTGAGGTGTAAAGGATCCCTTTGATTTCTTACTTTGATCCCCCTTTCCACTTGACTGCCCTTGTTTTCTCTTTTGCTGAAAACGTGCCTGCCTCTCAGCCTGTTCATTCTGGATGGTCTCTAACTTAATAGATGCCTCCACCATGGCCCTCAAAGTGGGGTACTGCTGAGTCCCTATAATCTGTCGGAGCTCGGTGTGCAACCCCCTCTCAAATCTCAGTCGCAGCTTCTCATCTATAGTCTGACTTTTATCAAGATAAGCACTCAACCGCTCAAACTCGCGCTCATATTCTGCCACTGATCTGTTGCCTTGTCGAAGCCTCCAGAAGGCATCTTGCATAGCCAACTTGTATTCTGACCTAACATATTTCAATTCAAACTGAGACACAAAGTAATCCCAAGTCAACTGATCTGCTGGGGTGTGCCTCCTAACTGAATCCCACCAAACAAAAGCTGGTCCTTGTAATAAAGCAACTATACCCTCCAGTTTCTCTTCCACTGTACTGTTGGTGATTTCAAAAAGCCTCTTTATCTTAAACAACCAACTTTCAGCCTGAGACGGTGTCAAAGGATCCATTCCAGAGAAGTCTTCAGCTCCTAACCTTTTTAACTGTTCTAAAATGGGTCTTCTTCTAGGTGGAGCTGGCTGAACTTGAACAACTGTCTGAGAAGATTGTGCTGGTCTCGTTTGCAGTCGTTGCTGGATATATTCAGCCATAAGATCAAGAAAGTCTGGTTGTGGAGGTGGGGGTGGCACTGTTGAAGGAGAAACCTGTGGTTGTGGTGCCTCCTGCTGTCCAGTACCTATCGAAGCTTCACTTTCACCATCCCCCACCTGTCTATCTCGCTCAGATGACATCTTTACACTATAAAACAAAAAGGAGCAGGTACACATTAGATTTCCACTAAACTTCATCACTTGTAATTGGCATGTATATATAGATACAGGAATTTAAATCATACTTATTCCCACTCCGATCTTAGGACCGACTAAACCAAAGCTCTGATACCACAAAATGTAACACCCTTACTGTAACAGTCTTATTGGACAAGCAGAAGGTCGGAAATTTTTTTTTTCCTAATTCCCTTAACACTCAGTATGCATAAGTAACTTTCATTATTCAATGACCTATAACTGTTCAGAAATCACTATGCATTTAATAAAATTTTGGCAATATAACGGCTATATTCTTAGCTAGCCCCCTGAAAAGCAAACATTTACACAGCCTCTCAGAGGCACAACAGTTTATATCAATCATATACCACATCCACAGTTATTCTCAAGCCACACTTATATATCATTCATTCCATACCATTCCTTATCCCCATACTACCATAATTAATACATAATGTGATCATAGCTACAATATTCTCTTCATATACAACATAATAGGGATATATATATATATCTGTATATACATGCCACAAACACAATCCTTTTAACTTTTTGGCTTCAAATTTTTCACCTTTGTGTACCCATGCTCCAGACTAGCTGTACCTGCACGCAGTAAATTCTACGTGCTGAGCATTAAACATGTCCAGCGGTGACTAAAAATCATAATATTTCCCTATACTATAAATGTATTAACAATTTTAACTTAAGTGGCTTATTATCGATTTTTCTTATCTAAAAGCAATATTTATTTTATGAATGACTAATTTTCTGTTCAATTCATAAATCCTCTTATATTTTCAATTTAATCCTTAAACTTTTCATTTATTACAAAAATACCCCTTTTTACTCTATTAATTACTAGTTTACCCTTTTAGTCCTTATTTTCTTATCTTACCTTATTAGTTAACTTATAATTTACCCTTTAATCCTTAATTTAAACTTTTTCATGTAAAATTACATTTTAGTCCCTTAACTTTATGCAGTTGACTTTTTACTCAATTAGTTGACTAAATTTACCCTTTTACCCTTATTACTTATTTCTTTTATTACTTTTATCAATTAATCACACCGTTTAAGAAAATTACCGTTTTACCCCTAACTTCTAAATTCTTTTCATTTTAGTCCTTTTTCATATAAAACTTTCACTTTAACTTCTCTTTCACACTTTTAACATTTTCTTATCAATATGCCCCAAGTACAGACCCGGCAGAAAACTCTCAGACCGGATATGCGGGACGTGGACCCCACAGGGCCACAACAGAATGAGAAATGACCTCCAAGAATCATTTCTCATATAACATATGACATGTGACAGTACGTATGATAAATATACTATGGAGATCAGTGATCCGTCCATAGTAAAGCAAGTCGCCATGACCTGCACCGCGGTATATGTATCCCTATGGCCAGCCAATTATATCCTGAACTAGGTTTTACTGCCTGACTCTTTCTAAGGGCACAAATTTTCTTAATTTCTTACTTTTCATTACTCGTCAATACAGTGTCAATACTTTATCATTACAGTCAATCTTATTTACACATATTACGAGATATTTTGCAGTAATTCACCATATAATCAATAAATTATGCCATAATTCATTCAAATTTCACATTTTTCAACTAATACCTAATTAATATTTATTCTGAAAATATTCATTTAATTTCCATAAATTCTATAAAAATTCATATTCATTAATTTACATTAGTATTCACATTAGGAAGCTTAAAATCACTAAAATCATCAAATTTCACACTAGTCTCTTAGGGTATACCATTCGGCCAAACCTATAGCTCCCTCATATCATTGGTTTTTATTTCATTTAAAGTTTTTAATAGGCTTATATGACTCCTAAATGCATGAATATAACAATAATTTCAATTATATCACAATACATAAAAATTTTCTTAAGAAACCTAAAGGAATTTCATTAATTTAATTGGAAAATAAAAGGATTTATTAGTCACACACCTTTTTCTTTGGATTAGCCTTGCCTAGGCTTCCTTTCCTTTCCCTTTAGCTTGAGAACTTTGCTCCTCTTCTTGAAATCCTTAACAAACCGAAATTTCAATCCATTATAACTCAATTATTTTGGCTTCAAATGCTAAATTTAATAGCAAAAATGAACTCTAGGTACCCAAAACTAGTAGTAGGCACCTAAAAACCAAAGAAAAAACCATGAATTCACATACCTAATTTTGACACCTAAACTTTAGCTCTAAATTTCTCTTGCTTTTATTCTTTGAATCAAGGATTGGAGCTGATGAAGGCAATCTAGAGAGGCTGAAATCACTTTAGGAGGCTTTGATTTGGTGAGAATTGGTGAAGAAATGAAAGAAAAAGAGAGGATTTTTGAGAGAGATGAATTCGGCCACCAAGAGGGAAGAAGAAGAGAGGAGTTGCTGCTGGAGATTTCTGGAGAAATTCACCTTATATAGGTCTTCAAATTGGGCTATGGGCTGGGCCTTACACTATTTATTAGTTTAGGCCCAAAATTACCCAATTTAAGCCCTAATTAATTTCTCTCACTTAACAACTTCAATTTTCTTCAAATTTGATTCCATTATGCATATCACATCAAAAATAGACTATACCTAAAATTTCAGCCCAATCAGAGTTCGTTTTGGGTCCGATTCAATTTTATCGGTCCAAATAAATCATATCGATCTGATTCCAAAAATACCAGTGTGGCCAAAAATTTTAATTTTTGCCACCAAAATAATCTACATATTATTTTAGGAATATATGTAATTTTTGATAATTTTTTAGACTTCATTTGATATTTTTAGAAATTAAAACGATCAAAAATTCAATTAAAAACCCTAAACCCTAATTTCTCGGTTTTCGTTCTTTTGGCTTTTGGAGGTCTATTTGACCTCAATTTCACCTCAAATTTCAACCCTGAACTACTCGTGACTAGTACTTTCCAATAGTCCAATAAAAATTTTTCCACTTTCGGGTGTCATTTTCAGTCCGGAGACACTATTCACTGTCGGAAAGTACTATTCACGATCAGTCCGACGTTGAGGCCATTACAGGTGATCAAGATCTAAGGCGGACAAAGTCATCTTAGTTGCTGGTCATCACCAAATTTAAGTATTAAAAGGCATCAAAAGTTGTAAGTTTTAAAAATCCTAAAATTGCATGTTTTGATTCTTGTCATGGAATTGTTTGGCATGTATGATTGTTTTTATCATTTTTTCACTGCAGGATTACCATGAACATATCATGTCATATTCCATCAACGTGTACAAGTAAAAGAAATTTATTCCTAGTTAACTGTAAATTTAATACAAATAATTTTCGTATAACTATAATATATTTATCACATAATACATAAATGAAATAATATATCAAATTTTTGTTTGCAATAAAATTAATATAATTGTAAAATATTCTACTTCAATTAGTCCTCGTAAACATAACTTTTTAAATTATATTATTATTTTCACAAATAATAATATAATATATGCTAAATACATACACAATTATTTATATTAATTAATCTAATATATTATAAAAATTAACCTAACATAAATTTCATCACAACTAAACGTAAAAAAATTTAATCTAAACTTGTCTAATATATTATACTAGTTCAATTTGTTCACGTAAATATAATCCTTCAAATTGTATTATTATTATTTTCACATATAATAAAATAATATATCAAATTTTTTTCGCAATAAAAGTTATATAATTGTAAAATATACAACTTCAATTATTCCATGTAAATATAACCTTTTAAATTATATTATTATTTTTTCACAAATAATTATATAATATATGCTAAATATATGCATGATTATTTATATTAATTAATCTAATATATTATAAAAATTAACCTAACATAAATTTCGTCACAACTAAATGTAAAATAAAATTAACCTAAACTTATTTAACATATTATACTAGTTTAATTTGTCCACGTAAATATAATCCTTCAAATTGTATTATTATTATTATTATTATTATTATTATTATTATTATTATTATTATTATTATTATTATTATTATTATTTTCACATATAATAAAATATTCTAAGGTAAATACATGCATAAGTATTAATATTCATGAATTGAATAGATATATTATAAAATAATCTAATGTAAATTTACTTTAATAAATTATTGCATATTAACATATGGACATAAAATTATAAATAATTTATGAAAGTGTTAACTTGCCTTTTTTTTCTTGGCTTTTCCAATATAATCAATAAAAATATATGCATATTACATACTAACATTATATTTAAATATTCAGTAATTTAATTTTAGTAAATTATTATAAATTATACTTACCTCTAATTTTGAAGATCAAGTCTTATAGTTGGCACCTTCAAATGTGAAAAAAATGCAAAATGCAATTGGAAATGAAAATGAGGGAGATTGTAAGGGAAGGGAAGGTAGGGAAATAAGATAAAAATCGGGTTAAATAACTGAAGGGGAAGGGGGGAGTTAATTTTGGTCTGTCGAATTTGACACGGCACTGCAGGGCCACGTGGGGTCTCTGAGAACGCAACCTGCCACTGCATCATCACCGAGGGAGCGACATGTGGCGAGGAGCGAGAGGGGGACCGCTTGCCATGCTTGATCACACAACCACTTGCTGCGTCTTTAATGAGGAGACGACACGTGGCGGAGAGACGGGATGCACGCTGATAATGCAGCCACGTGTTGTGTATTCAGAAGAGTGGGGCCCACATGTCTGACACGCGCTCCAATACTATGACTAGGGGAGAGCAACGGTTGATTCAGTTCAATAACCGAACCGAAATAACCGAAAATCGAAGTTTTATTATTTTTATCAATCGAACCGAATCAAAGTTTTAGAATAACGGAATTTAAATCGAATCGAAATTTTAGGTCGGTTTGATTCGGTTAACCAAAAAATCAAAATTTAAAATTATTTTTAAAAAAATAAAAAATATTGTGTCTAAAAATTATAAATCATAATATACTAAAATAAAAATATCTAAATTGTACAAATAAAAGTTCAAATTAAAGAAATAATTCCAAAATATATAATAAATAATACAACAAAATCATTAAATAAATTTTTTTATTTAATCGATTTTCAATTTATTCGTCAAAATTTTAAATTATCATCTAAAAAATAGATATTAATAATTAATAAATGTACTCATATAATTTACAACTAAAAATAAAATAATTTACATGTATAAAATAATTATTCAATAAAAAATCAAAAAAATATATAATTATATAAATTTCGGTTTGGTTCAATTTCTATGCGATTTGTCTCATTCAAAAACCGAACCGAATCAAAAAACCGAAGTTTTTTAAAATCAAAAAAATGTTGTGTCTCAAAAAGTGAGATATGGAAGAGGCAAAGCAAATGGCGAGGGCAGTTTCTATCAATTGTTCTTGGGATTCGATAAGATGAAGGACTGTAGGTACATTATCATGCACTGAATCAAAAACCTTGAAATTTATGTACATACCTTGTCATTAATGAATTCACATTCCTATATACTCAATGATTAGAACAAGCTTTCTGATCAGCATCATTCCCGGCAGTAACTGCTGCGGATTTCCTCCACGTGTCACATGGCAAAGATATGAAAGAGAGCTCTCCAAAAATTATACTAATTATGAACATGAATAGTAGTAATATTTCATTTGTTTTTTATTATTTTTTTAAAAATAGAAATACGAAGTGCAGGACTACCATCTCTGAAAGTGTATATTTCGCTCGTCTTTTACATAAAAACCAAAGGCAAGTTATTTTCTGATATGTTCATAAACATATCATGTTAAGAGAACTTTGATTATTAAAACATTTTTGCAAAATCAAATCAATATATATGTTGCATATGGGTCGTTTATTACTCAATCCACATATTATATCCGTTCACACCGATTGTTAGGTCATTCATTATGAGATCCGACCTCTTTGATTAAATAATTATTAATTATTTATTTATATTTAATTTTTTTATTCCTTTTTTACTTATTTTAGTGGTCTGGTATTATTTAGGATATTGAGTAAAAAAACAGAAAAGAAAATTTTTTATATTATATATCTTTTCAAATCTTTTTCGAAAAATGATTCGGTTCTTGAAAATTAAAGTTTGAAATTTTACGAGAAATATTTATGCCATGAATATTTTTCATACAATTCGTTATTTATTAATGTGATGGTTTGATTTTCCATGAGCTATGATATTATGATATTGAATGATTTTTGTAATTCTTGGTGAAATGCAAGTTAATTCTAAAGTTATTCTCTTTATTATCATTAAAATTACAACAAATTATGTAGTATCTGTGTAGTTTAATTACCACATGGCTTAGCTAACTTTTATAAGGTATTCAAATTCCATCACATGCACTTGCCCAATTTTTCAATGAATCCATAACTTCATATGCGAAGACGTGCAAATAAAAAAGAATAGTTGACGACTGATTAAATCTTAATTTATAGACAAGCAGCAATTCTCTCTATTTATTTAAGCTAACAGAACCATGCTCTTCACTCGCTATACTGCCGATTTTTCTCACAAATAACTCAAATAAACATATAGCAATGGCTAAACTTTACGTTTCTTTTGTGTTCTCCCTCTTCTTCATATTCCAGTTATCAAATGGAGCAACATATGATGTGATAACTTATGGGGCAAAACCTGACGGTGTTAGTGACTCAACACAGCCATTTCTTAAGGCATGGAAAGCTGCATGTAACTCAGCAGCTGCAGCAACAATAAATGTGCCTAAGGGAAGGTACTTAATCAAAGTATTAGAGTTTAGAGGTCCATGCAAAAGTAGAATTACGTTTAAGATAGATGGAACTATTGTTGCTCCAGCGGATTATAGAGTGATTGCCAAATCTGGGTATTGGATCTTGTTCATTCAGGTGAATCGGATTTCTGTTTTAGGCGGTACTCTTGATGCTAAGGGCTCTGCCTTCTGGGCCTGTAGGAATTCCGGAAAAACTTGCCCTGATGGAGCTAGAGTAAGTTTCGTCATCAAACTATAAATTACAATGGTTTTAAACTATATATTATTGAAATTGACGATTTGATGAATGCAGTCCATGACATTCAACTGGGCAAATGATGTCACGGTAAGTGGGTTGAGATCGATCAATAGTCAGTTAACTCACCTGGTAATCAACAGTTGCAAAAATGTCAAAGTTCAAAATGTGAAGCTTACAGCTCCTGATCAGAGCCCCAATACTGATGGAATCCATGTTCAAGGATCAACCGGCGTAACAATCACTGGCAGTACAATTCAGACAGGAGATGACTGCATCTCCATAGGCCCCACCACTTACGACCTTTATATCTCCAAAATTAACTGTGGACCTGGACACGGTGTTAGGTAAATGATAATTCCAAAGTTATAAAATTGGCTAGCATTCTTTTTAATATAGCATATAGTATTTTTCACTCACTCTATGATTGTCAAATTGTGTTTTAAATAATACTATTGACTGATCATATGGTCAAGAAGTAACACTATGTTTCTTATTCTTTGGCAGCATTGGAAGTCTTGCTAGAGAATACAACGAAGGTGGTGTACAAAATGTAACGGTAACAGATGCAGTTTTCACAGGATCAGATAATGGCGTACGGATTAAAACATGGGCTAGGCCTAGTACAAGTTTTGTGAAGAACGTTCTCTTCCAGAATATTATCATGAGAAATGTGGAAAATCCGATTATCATTGACCAGAATTACTGCCCTAACAACATAGGCTGTCCTAATCAGGTACTCCAATATTCATAAACGCATTATGCTAAGTGGATATTTATCAATTTTATTATCCTAATGCAAGTATTCTCCTCTAATTAATTTTGAAAATTCTTATTTAATTTTTTTAATAGAGCTCTGGTGTGAAGATTAGTCAAATAACTTACAAAAATATTCAAGGAACATCTGCTACAGCTCAGGCCGTGATATTCCAGTGTAGCCGTACTAATCCATGCAAGGGAATTAAGTTACAAGACATAAAGCTTAGTTATATGAATAAAGCACCAACATCACTCTGCCAGAACATAGATGGATCCAGCACCGGCTTAGCCATTCCTACAAGTTGCCTGTAAGAATAATGATTATTTGAGAAGGGCGGAACGACGCAGGATAAAGATGAGACGGGAGTCGAAATATAATATATATAAGACTGAAAAATTTGAGGGCAAACTACAAAATAAAATACAAAATATATATAGCACTCCATGTGGAAGTGGCTTTCTGTGTAACACTCCATTTTGGTAGTGGCTTTTGCTATAATGTATAAATTTTATTTGGTAATTTAAATTAAATTTCTCTGGTAAATGTTTTTCATTCACATTAAAAAAAATAAAGAAAAAAGTAGATAAAGGAAATGAAAGAAGTGAAGGTTACCATATTGACCTTTTTATTTAGATAGGAAGATTATAAGTGAGCCCTTTCTTAACAGAATAAAAATGTATTAAAATTTCAAATCTAATTGAATGCATGAACATTTTTACAATTCATTTAAAATCAAATCTAATTAGTAATATTATCATTGGTCTTGAACTTCATATCCAATTAATTACCATAATTACATGACCAATTAGTAATAGGTGAATTTTCATTCAATTTTTTTTCTTTGAAACTCACATTCAACTTTGATCTTTATATCAAAACTTTATACAAACATATATATATATATATATATATATATATATATATATATATATATATATATATATATATATATATATATATATATATAAAGTCTTCTCTCACAGTATATTTAGATAAAAAAAATACCAAAACAATGCATGGCAAACTACTGTTAAATTTTCTTTAGAAATTCCTACAAATATTTTCTTAATTTTTTTTTTGGATTAGGCTTTCATATAGTTATTAAAGATCATTTGAATGCAATAATTGATATGATAGATAGGTTTTCCTTCCAAGAAGGTCAATTTTTTTTCATATTGAATATATATTATATAGTGTGCAATGGTATTTTATTTATTACTTGCTTGTCAATTTCTTTATCATTTGAATATATGTATAATGTATGTCACAATTAGGCAAAAAACATATTTTATTATAAATAATATTCATATCACATTTATATGTAATAATATGTGGACGTATAAATTTTGGCCCAAGTGCATAAACATTATTTGAATCCATTAAAAAAAATCCAAATCTGATCTAAAAATTTTGGATCGGATCATAATTAGGGGTGAACATGGATCGGTTAATCCGTCCATGAGCAAAAAAATTAACCAGTCCATTAATATCGATTTTTTAAAATCACTAATTATTAATCAGTCCGTTACGTTCGGTTAACCAGTTCATCTTTTTCGGTTTTTCGATTTGGTTAACCAATATTTTTCGGTTAATCATTAAAATTTATAACATAAAATTATAAAAAAATAAGACAAATTTGAATTAATGTACAAAGTAATTTAATATAAAAATTATGAAATAGACATAATTTAATAGCCAAAATTTATATTCTATCACTACAAAAAAAATAAATTTTACCAACGGATTTTTACCGACGGAAAATGACCTTACCGACGGTTTTTAATTATTTTACCGACAGAATCCATCCGTTGGTAAAACGCTCGCAGGTACCAAATTACCGGCGGAAACTTCCGTCGGTAAATATTACCAACGGAATTATAAAAATATTCCGTCGGTAGTTTTATTTAAAATTCGTCGTATTGTTCGTCGCGTTGAACTTTTAGCGACAGTTTTTGTCGGGGAACCTTCGGTAAAATGTAATGAATAAATTATAAATTTATTTTAGTATAAACAGCGACGGATGTTTTCGTCGATCATTTTGTCGGCAAATATATTTAGTATAATATTAAAATTATTGAAATGGCAGCGACGGATTTTTCCGTCGGTAACATATTATTTTTCTATTTATTTTTTATTATTTTTTGCAAAAATTATATATTTCGTATTTGTAAATCCCAAATTAAACACAATGAAGTCAATATAAAAGTATAAAATCTAAATTGAAGGCATATATTAATTAATAATTTTAATATATAACAAAAATAATTTATACAAAAAGTTATCTAAAATTTGTACAAATATTGTGTAAATTACAATGCCAAAAACATAAAACTCAACACTAAATACTCTTATAACATTCTTAAAAACAATGAAAACTTTAAATTATTAAACCTGTCATAAGCACGAAACACCGCGTTAATCAACCTTCGGTCTAAAATTTGAAACTAGAACGACGATCAACTGTAGAATATCTTGCGTAAATTCCAAGTTAATCTGTTTCAAGTTTTGGTATCTAGGCTACAAAACACAAGAAACATATAGCCAAAACACTATTTAGCTATAGAATAATATAGCATACAATTAAATATCACAAAAAAAGCCTCAATTACCCGTGAAAGAGCAGCTATAATTCTATCTCTAGCCTTATTCATCTCACAAAAATCAAGAACCTTAATTTAAAAAAAATGGAGTCTATACCAATTGGTTCTTTATCCATTTTTCAATTCAGAAAATCTGGAAACAACCATCCTACTTTTCATTGACATAAAATTGTACATCTCTTGAATAAGTAGAAATAAAATACTAGCTCTGTAAAATCTACCAATTTAATGAATACTGAAAGCTAAAACTATTCACAGCAGTTGATGCTGTCCCATCAATAATGTTTCTTGTTTCCTTAAAACAGTACAAGACAACTCCTTGTTGAATTTATATTAGTCTTAGTAGTTCTCTCATTCATTTGTTTCCTCAAAATGAGACAAGTGTATCCCAAGAAAATACTTCAAAAAAACAAGAAAAGAAATGTTAATCTAAAAGAAATGTTTTACATAGTATATACCTGATAGAATAAACTTCACTGTGTGGGCGACCTTTTTAAATTTTGTTATCTGAAAAAAGATGCCAAGCTCACTGAAAGATTGGTAGCTAATTTAGTAGGTATAAACCAACTATCCTTCCTGCCCTGCATATACAGATTTTAGTGATATAGTAAAGTAATACTTGTAACCAGCAAGATCATCAGCACAAAAAAAAGCCTAGAGCACAACAGATTAGATAACTTGTTGACGTTTAACTAATCCCAGGTCTGCAGGGTCTTTTATTGTAGTTATCTGAATCTCAGTCAATGTATTCATAGTATACTCTTGATTCATGAAGAATTAGAGAAAAAAATCAATGTAAGACTATCAGGGAGGATTCTCCTATGACTTCAAATAGACGGTCACAATGAAAATCAAAGTTTTTAATGCTTAAAAAGCTTAAGAAATCAAAGTTTGATATCACATTAAAGAATTAAAATTATTGCTCCACAATTATTGGTAAGCATTACAAAACCCCACACATATTTATTGTCAAAAATAACCAGCAAAATCAAATTAAAATTCGATAATCAGTATCGCTTTTCTCTACATCTCTTGCTTATGGCAACTCAAAAATTTTAAAGCTCAAAACCATAGCCAAAATTTAGCATAACACAAAATGGAAGTGCAATATAATTGTTGAGCAAGAAAAATGAATGAATATGCATGCATACATATATTCATTTAGCAGCAACAATACCAATAATAATAAAGCCATGCACAACATATTTCAAAATGAAAGGTACATACCACATGTGTACCGTTAAAATCAACTTATCAATTCTAATTTGGCAAAAAATATCTGCATCTCCAATAACACACAATAAAACAGAGCCCCTAGCTTTTAAGCTTGAAGATTGTCAATTTAACCAAGCAATAAACCATGTATCATAACAAATCCAAACTAACATCTTCAAGATATTTCATGCTCACCATCATGTAAATTAGCAAGTCAACTGTATTAGGAACTTTATCCACAAAAAAACTCTGCCATATGAATTTGCTTCATTTATGGAAATATATAATTCTTGCTAAACGTAGAATAAATTCTGTAAAAAAGTTATAGCCATAATATCTGCAATGCAATAATAAAGAATGCATACACTTAAAGAAGGAAGGAAACAATTGAAGTTTCATCATTACACACATTTAATAAATGATACACATCTAATAATTCAAAAATGGAGAGCAACAAACATAGCTGAACCCATCTCAAAAATGGAGACCAACAAACATAGCAGACAGCAGAACTGAATAAAAACTAAAAAGTTGGCAAAGAATTGAACAAATGTACCTAATTGATTCCATACTAACTATCTCATCCCCCCTTTTAAGAATTGCAGTGAAGAAACCACTATAGTTCAAGTTGGACCTGAAGGTGAAATGAATAATCCATTAACAATAAGAGTTAAGAGCAAGAAGATGAATAGAAAAAGAATAGCATTAGACTGGTTGCAAATTAACTATGTTATGAGCCATCAAAAAGCAGTAATGTCCATATCCAAATAAAATTTTTAACTTAAATAAAGTGTTCATGTGCAGATGATACATACAAGCCTCAAATTTTACATACCATTGATATTGCACAGTCTTTTGTAGCACTAGAGTCTTCCAAACACCTTGTCAAGTCACTCCAACTAATCCTAGAGTCTTCAGGAGTTTCAGTTGCATAGGCAAGCCTAATTAGTAATATTATCATTGGTCTTGAACTTCATATCCAATTAATTACCATAATTACATGACCAATTAGTAATAGGTGAATTTTCATTCAATTTTTTTTTCTTTGAAACTCACATTCAACTTTGATCTTTATATCAAAACTTTATACAAACATATATATATATATATATATATATATATATATATATATATATAAAGTCTTCTCTCACAGTATATTTAGATAAAAAAAATACCAAAACAATGCATGGCAAACTACTGTTAAATTTTCTTTAGAAATTCCTACAAATATTTTCTTAATTTTTTTTTTGGATTAGGCTTTCATATAGTTATTAAAGATCATTTGAATGCAATAATTGATATGATAGATAGGTTTTCCTTCCAAGAAGGTCAATTTTTTTTCATATTGAATATATATTATATAGTGTGCAATGGTATTTTATTTATTACTTGCTTGTCAATTTCTTTATCATTTGAATATATGTATAATGTATGTCACAATTAGGCAAAAAACATATTTTATTATAAATAATATTCATATCACATTTATATGTAATAATATGTGGACGTATAAATTTTGGCCCAAGTGCATAAACATTATTTGAATCCATTAAAAAAAATCCAAATCTGATCTAAAAATTTTGGATCGGATCATAATTAGGGGTGAACATGGATCGGTTAATCCGTCCATGAGCAAAAAAATTAACCAGTCCATTAATATCGATTTTTTAAAATCACTAATTATTAATCAGTCCGTTACGTTCGGTTAACCAGTTCATCTTTTTCGGTTTTTCGATTTGGTTAACCAATATTTTTCGGTTAATCATTAAAATTTATAACATAAAATTATAAAAAAATAAGACAAATTTGAATTAATGTACAAAGTAATTTAATATAAAAATTATGAAATAGACATAATTTAATAGCCAAAATTTATATTCTATCACTACAAAAAAAATAAATTTTACCAACGGATTTTTACCGACGGAAAATGACCTTACCGACGGTTTTTAATTATTTTACCGACAGAATCCATCCGTTGGTAAAACGCTCGCAGGTACCAAATTACCGGCGGAAACTTCCGTCGGTAAATATTACCAACGGAATTATAAAAATATTCCGTCGGTAGTTTTATTTAAAATTCGTCGTATTGTTCGTCGCGTTGAACTTTTAGCGACAGTTTTTGTCGGGGAACCTTCGGTAAAATGTAATGAATAAATTATAAATTTATTTTAGTATAAACAGCGACGGATGTTTTCGTCGATCATTTTGTCGGCAAATATATTTAGTATAATATTAAAATTATTGAAATGGCAGCGACGGATTTTTCCGTCGGTAACATATTATTTTTCTATTTATTTTTTATTATTTTTTGCAAAAATTATATATTTCGTATTTGTAAATCCCAAATTAAACACAATGAAGTCAATATAAAAGTATAAAATCTAAATTGAAGGCATATATTAATTAATAATTTTAATATATAACAAAAATAATTTATACAAAAAGTTATCTAAAATTTGTACAAATATTGTGTAAATTACAATGCCAAAAACATAAAACTCAACACTAAATACTCTTATAACATTCTTAAAAACAATGAAAACTTTAAATTATTAAACCTGTCATAAGCACGAAACACCGCGTTAATCAACCTTCGGTCTAAAATTTGAAACTAGAACGACGATCAACTGTAGAATATCTTGCGTAAATTCCAAGTTAATCTGTTTCAAGTTTTGGTATCTAGGCTACAAAACACAAGAAACATATAGCCAAAACACTATTTAGCTATAGAATAATATAGCATACAATTAAATATCACAAAAAAAGCCTCAATTACCCGTGAAAGAGCAGCTATAATTCTATCTCTAGCCTTATTCATCTCACAAAAATCAAGAACCTTAATTTAAAAAAAATGGAGTCTATACCAATTGGTTCTTTATCCATTTTTCAATTCAGAAAATCTGGAAACAACCATCCTACTTTTCATTGACATAAAATTGTACATCTCTTGAATAAGTAGAAATAAAATACTAGCTCTGTAAAATCTACCAATTTAATGAATACTGAAAGCTAAAACTATTCACAGCAGTTGATGCTGTCCCATCAATAATGTTTCTTGTTTCCTTAAAACAGTACAAGACAACTCCTTGTTGAATTTATATTAGTCTTAGTAGTTCTCTCATTCATTTGTTTCCTCAAAATGAGACAAGTGTATCCCAAGAAAATACTTCAAAAAAACAAGAAAAGAAATGTTAATCTAAAAGAAATGTTTTACATAGTATATACCTGATAGAATAAACTTCACTGTGTGGGCGACCTTTTTAAATTTTGTTATCTGAAAAAAGATGCCAAGCTCACTGAAAGATTGGTAGCTAATTTAGTAGGTATAAACCAACTATCCTTCCTGCCCTGCATATACAGATTTTAGTGATATAGTAAAGTAATACTTGTAACCAGCAAGATCATCAGCACAAAAAAAAGCCTAGAGCACAACAGATTAGATAACTTGTTGACGTTTAACTAATCCCAGGTCTGCAGGGTCTTTTATTGTAGTTATCTGAATCTCAGTCAATGTATTCATAGTATACTCTTGATTCATGAAGAATTAGAGAAAAAAATCAATGTAAGACTATCAGGGAGGATTCTCCTATGACTTCAAATAGACGGTCACAATGAAAATCAAAGTTTTTAATGCTTAAAAAGCTTAAGAAATCAAAGTTTGATATCACATTAAAGAATTAAAATTATTGCTCCACAATTATTGGTAAGCATTACAAAACCCCACACATATTTATTGTCAAAAATAACCAGCAAAATCAAATTAAAATTCGATAATCAGTATCGCTTTTCTCTACATCTCTTGCTTATGGCAACTCAAAAATTTTAAAGCTCAAAACCATAGCCAAAATTTAGCATAACACAAAATGGAAGTGCAATATAATTGTTGAGCAAGAAAAATGAATGAATATGCATGCATACATATATTCATTTAGCAGCAACAATACCAATAATAATAAAGCCATGCACAACATATTTCAAAATGAAAGGTACATACCACATGTGTACCGTTAAAATCAACTTATCAATTCTAATTTGGCAAAAAATATCTGCATCTCCAATAACACACAATAAAACAGAGCCCCTAGCTTTTAAGCTTGAAGATTGTCAATTTAACCAAGCAATAAACCATGTATCATAACAAATCCAAACTAACATCTTCAAGATATTTCATGCTCACCATCATGTAAATTAGCAAGTCAACTGTATTAGGAACTTTATCCACAAAAAAACTCTGCCATATGAATTTGCTTCATTTATGGAAATATATAATTCTTGCTAAACGTAGAATAAATTCTGTAAAAAAGTTATAGCCATAATATCTGCAATGCAATAATAAAGAATGCATACACTTAAAGAAGGAAGGAAACAATTGAAGTTTCATCATTACACACATTTAATAAATGATACACATCTAATAATTCAAAAATGGAGAGCAACAAACATAGCTGAACCCATCTCAAAAATGGAGACCAACAAACATAGCAGACAGCAGAACTGAATAAAAACTAAAAAGTTGGCAAAGAATTGAACAAATGTACCTAATTGATTCCATACTAACTATCTCATCCCCCCTTTTAAGAATTGCAGTGAAGAAACCACTATAGTTCAAGTTGGACCTGAAGGTGAAATGAATAATCCATTAACAATAAGAGTTAAGAG
Source organism: Excoecaria agallocha (assembly GCA_037975025.1). Classification (NCBI taxonomy): domain Eukaryota; kingdom Viridiplantae; phylum Streptophyta; class Magnoliopsida; order Malpighiales; family Euphorbiaceae; genus Excoecaria; species Excoecaria agallocha. The sequence goes on along the minus strand of CM075821.1, from coordinate 32,188,969 downwards.
CAAGAAGATGAATAGAAAAAGAATAGCATTAGACTGGTTGCAAATTAACTATGTTATGAGCCATCAAAAAGCAGTAATGTCCATATCCAAATAAAATTTTTAACTTAAATAAAGTGTTCATGTGCAGATGATACATACAAGCCTCAAATTTTACATACCATTGATATTGCACAGTCTTTTGTAGCACTAGAGTCTTCCAAACACCTTGTCAAGTCACTCCAACTAATCCTAGAGTCTTCAGGAGTTTCAGTTGCATAGGCAAGCCTAATTAGTAATATTATCATTGGTCTTGAACTTCATATCCAATTAATTACCATAATTACATGACCAATTAGTAATAGGTGAATTTTCATTCAATTTTTTTTTCTTTGAAACTCACATTCAACTTTGATCTTTATATCAAAACTTTATACAAACATATATATATATATATATATATATATATATATATAAAGTCTTCTCTCACAGTATATTTAGATAAAAAAAATACCAAAACAATGCATGGCAAACTACTGTTAAATTTTCTTTAGAAATTCCTACAAATATTTTCTTAATTTTTTTTTTGGATTAGGCTTTCATATAGTTATTAAAGATCATTTGAATGCAATAATTGATATGATAGATAGGTTTTCCTTCCAAGAAGGTCAATTTTTTTTCATATTGAATATATATTATATAGTGTGCAATGGTATTTTATTTATTACTTGCTTGTCAATTTCTTTATCATTTGAATATATGTATAATGTATGTCACAATTAGGCAAAAAACATATTTTATTATAAATAATATTCATATCACATTTATATGTAATAATATGTGGACGTATAAATTTTGGCCCAAGTGCATAAACATTATTTGAATCCATTAAAAAAAATCCAAATCTGATCTAAAAATTTTGGATCGGATCATAATTAGGGGTGAACATGGATCGGTTAATCCGTCCATGAGCAAAAAAATTAACCAGTCCATTAATATCGATTTTTTAAAATCACTAATTATTAATCAGTCCGTTACGTTCGGTTAACCAGTTCATCTTTTTCGGTTTTTCGATTTGGTTAACCAATATTTTTCGGTTAATCATTAAAATTTATAACATAAAATTATAAAAAAATAAGACAAATTTGAATTAATGTACAAAGTAATTTAATATAAAAATTATGAAATAGACATAATTTAATAGCCAAAATTTATATTCTATCACTACAAAAAAAATAAATTTTACCAACGGATTTTTACCGACGGAAAATGACCTTACCGACGGTTTTTAATTATTTTACCGACAGAATCCATCCGTTGGTAAAACGCTCGCAGGTACCAAATTACCGGCGGAAACTTCCGTCGGTAAATATTACCAACGGAATTATAAAAATATTCCGTCGGTAGTTTTATTTAAAATTCGTCGTATTGTTCGTCGCGTTGAACTTTTAGCGACAGTTTTTGTCGGGGAACCTTCGGTAAAATGTAATGAATAAATTATAAATTTATTTTAGTATAAACAGCGACGGATGTTTTCGTCGATCATTTTGTCGGCAAATATATTTAGTATAATATTAAAATTATTGAAATGGCAGCGACGGATTTTTCCGTCGGTAACATATTATTTTTCTATTTATTTTTTATTATTTTTTGCAAAAATTATATATTTCGTATTTGTAAATCCCAAATTAAACACAATGAAGTCAATATAAAAGTATAAAATCTAAATTGAAGGCATATATTAATTAATAATTTTAATATATAACAAAAATAATTTATACAAAAAGTTATCTAAAATTTGTACAAATATTGTGTAAATTACAATGCCAAAAACATAAAACTCAACACTAAATACTCTTATAACATTCTTAAAAACAATGAAAACTTTAAATTATTAAACCTGTCATAAGCACGAAACACCGCGTTAATCAACCTTCGGTCTAAAATTTGAAACTAGAACGACGATCAACTGTAGAATATCTTGCGTAAATTCCAAGTTAATCTGTTTCAAGTTTTGGTATCTAGGCTACAAAACACAAGAAACATATAGCCAAAACACTATTTAGCTATAGAATAATATAGCATACAACTAAATACCATTTTTTCGTCTCTAATCAAAATTAGCGACGCCGCGATGAACAGTCGCTAATATTTTAGCGACGGATTTCAAATTCAGTCGCTAATATTTTAGCGACGGATTTCAAATTCAGTCGCTAATTTTTGTTTTGTATCTAATTTATATTCCTAATTAGTCGCCGAATTAAAATAATATTTAGCGACTACATTTTTCGCCGCTAATTAAAAAATTACTGTAAAAGTTAGCGACGAAATATCTATCGCTAATTATTTCTGAAGTTTTAACGTGTGTCAGTAGCGACAGTGCTGTCGCGAATCCATCGCGAAATTATTGCATAATTTAACTTTTTCTTTTATTTTTAAATTTTCATCCTGAACACAATATAAATAATAATCTTATACTATAAAATTCATATATAATAGATACAAATATAAATAATAATCTTATATTTTCATATATATAATTTGTAATGAATTCATTACAAATATAGTCAACATAAAAAAAATCAATATATAAAACAAAGTGCAGTTAAATCAAAACTAATTCCTAACAAAAATGAAACATGACAGTATCCCAGCAACTTTCTTTCTGTAGTCATTATCGTATCAACATATCCCAGCAAACTAAGCAGTGTACAGTACTGAAGTTGTTGGCCATAATGTGTTATCGATTCTTCAATTTGAAAATTAATTTCTTGTAAGAATTTTGAATATCTGAACTACAAAAGAAAAAATAGAATGAAAGAAGCTACATAATGCAAGTTAGATGATAAGCAAACTAAGCAGCTCATACCTGATATTTGATTTTCTAGTTAAGAATTTTCTATCTTACAAAAAGAAGCATGCCCAGAAAAAGCAGCTACAGCACATGTTTCTGTCAAGCCATAACCTTGACCTAAAGGAGTCCTGAAGATGAACATCGTGCACAGAAATCAACCTTAAGTGCTATTATATTCATGGTGATTCACAAAAGAAAAGGCATTATAAACAGAAAAGAACAAATTAATCATGGAAGTAAACTTCTTCCCTTAGATGGCAAACCTTCAGAATTAATCAATATAAGGATGTCTCCTTAGAAGAGGAGTGATTTGTAAATATCATGGTTTAATATTGCATATCTGTTAAAGTTAATGCAGAACCATAGCCAATTGCACAACCTGCAGTGAATACCCTCCATTTAGTAAAACTCATCTATGCCAAAAAGAAGACTACAATAGAATCAACACCCTTATAAGTTTCCATTTAATTGAGATTTGAAGTGGTAAAATTCATAAACTATGATAAAGGCCTTAAAAAAATAATTAACTCATAAGAAAGCTTAATTGCAGAAAATATAATTTGCAATTTTACTGAACATTTTAGTTTTGACAATTTTATCTCAACTCCAATAATTACCTGCAATGTTATCTAAATACTAAACTTGGTTACAATTTTGATAAAAAATTTTTCCTTGCATTTTGATAACCAGTTGCTAGCATTTCCTAAAAGTTGCTTCCCTTTGAATATTTACGACAAATAGGCTAACCAATAAGTATTATGTACTTTCTTATAATATTTAAACACTGAACTGATTTTGGTATTTGGGCAAAACAGCCCAAGTCAGAAGATTTGGATAAATGTGAAAAGGTCTTGATATTTTGTGTTACAAAGGCCAAATAAGAAAGGCTTACTCTGGATCCAATGCATAATTACATTGCACAGCATAATTTTCAGAAGAAGCAACATCAACATAAGCTGGACTTTTCTGTCTGCCATTTTCCTGCAGCATTATATTTGTTCAATACAAAAATATCTTAGTGAGCTGTAAAAGACCAAGACCACAAAATAGAATTCAAATCTCCAATGAAAATAATGGAAAAAATAAGTTCAGTCACTAAATAGTTATTAAATAAAGGAAAATCCACAACCAAGCTGGTCAGAAATGAAGAGAAGACATACTCAAGCATAGTAGCAGTTTCTTGCCAGGAACTGATCTCTGCAATAACAGACTGGGTATATTCTTCCATTAAAGCATAAATACAAAAAGAATTATAGATAACCTTGGAAAATTGAACCCAACACAACCTAAACAAAATCAAATACTGGGCATGAGATACATATAAGAATCCAGAAGCCTTAATGGGGACAAAAGCAGTCCCTTCAGCCAGTAATTATGGGGACAAAAGCAGTTTTCGCCACTTGTCAAACACCAAATGCTAATATGCTCAACCTATGTAAAATGTAAACATCTATACTATGAAATCAATTCATTAGAGGCTGAGAAAAATCTGAACATGCAAACAAAAGACAAATTAAAACATCTAAAAAGAGGCAAATTAAAAAAGAAGCAAATTACAGATAGGCAATCACCTCATGCAATGCATAGTTATTTAGGAATTAGTGATCAATATTAGTGTTGTGCAAAAATAATTAATCTGGAACGCTCCATATTAATTTGCTAACGAGTCAACTTTCAGCATGCACTATGGAATAGCACAGAAGTTGCACCCGGATGCTATTGATAATCTAAACTAACAAACTCAGCAGGTTGTCCCTAATTCTGACCTAATTCTGAATGAAGGGCAATTCAAAGTCTGCCAATATAATCTCACAACATGTTTTCTTAGCTTTCCTCCCTAAAGAGGATGTTTCAACATACTTAAACTGGTCTGCATGTGTAACAGCATATTTAGTTCATGCATATGTTCAAGCTCCTCATCAGTCACCGAACATCGTATGAAATGAGAATCTGAGTTTGGTCAGGAATGAGTTAAGTAAACTTACTGGCTGAAGGGTGTGAGATGTGGTTCGATCAACTTACAGTAAGGCTGCAGTTTTGGGCTTCCCTGGATGCTAGTGCAATTTTGATCTTGCTTAATTCCCTATCTAAATCATAATTGCTACTTTAACCTCAAATTATTCAACTACTCCACAATATTCAACAAGAATGCCCTTTAAATCAGGTTTAATAAATAAAATCTCTAACTTATAAAAAATTTTAAAATCCCTAATTAAATTTTGATTATATTTAATTTGTCAGCTAAAATTTAATAATTATTATAAATAACTATCTATCAATCACAATATATAAATGCTATAGTGATATTTATCAAATCCTTATCAGTGGTAAATTAGAGATTATGAAATTATCCTTTTCTCATATCTTCTTACAATGAAATTAGTGTTATAGTACTTGTTTCTATTGGTTCTGAAACACCTATGTACATTCTAATGTAAAATCTTTTCAAATTTAATTTATTAAAATATGCTAAACAATTATATGATAAAGTGCTCTTAGCAAATTTAGGGCAGCAGTTAAAAATTCTATAAATCAGGAAAGTTACGAAGTTGTGAGGATGTGAGGATGGATATTTTATTTAGTTCCTCATTACTTTATGCATTTTAATAGTTAGGAATCCTTAAGTCTATTGAATGACTAACTAACCCATAATTAAATTAAATTAAATTACAATTGGTTCATATTATGATTTTATATTAGATCAATCAGTTGAAGGTTCAATGTATAATTTATATTTAGAATCAAAAGCATAATTAAATCACAATGGTCAACGGTGTGTCAGTTTAGTCTATAAAAGCAATTTTGGGAACTAAGTGAGTGGAAACTACTATGTGAGGGACTATTAATGAAATTAGTTTTATATTTAGGGAGTTTTGGTGAAATTATTTTATGTTTGGAGACTTTCCATGGAATAATTTTATGTTTAGGAACTTTCAGTATATACGTTTTACGTATGGGTAAAATTTATTACATTAATATTTATATTCTAATGAAGTCCATTACATTGGTATATAACATTAAAGTTCATGACTAACTAAACCATAATTCAATTGAATTAAATTACAATTGCTTCATATTATAAAATTATATTATGATTTTTATATTGGATCAATCAGTTGAAAACTACAAATGTGAGGGACCATCAGCAAAATTGATTTCATGTTTAGAGATGTTTGGTGAAACATTTTATGTTTAAGAGACTTTTCTTGAAGTACATTTTACGTTTAGGAACTTTCAGTGAAATCCTTTTTAAACTTTCAGTAAATTTTGTAGATCCTATGAGTATAAAAAGGTGAAGAAAACAAACATGCAATCAAAAGGATACCTTTATCAATAACAACATCAAAAGAACCTGTTTGAAAGGCACTCATATCTCGAACATCCATTTGAATATCTGCATAATTGTCCACTACATAAATTTAACAGTAACTACAAACATGGAAATTATAACCCATAATTTCTCCACTCTAACTTTTACTACTATGCTCAAGCCATACACATCAAGGTTAGGCTATCATGAATTACTATAAATACACGGTAAGAAAATATCCTTAAATGCATCATGTGAAAATTATAACCTTTAGCAATATACCTGCTGTTGGTCTTGGAGTCATCCTTATCTTTAAACAAAAAACATTTACTAAGTGAAGCTTTCAAAACAAAAAAGTAAATACTGACCTTGTTACAAGTCGTCGGAGAGTTGCCAGACTCGCCGGCGCTACACAGCCTATGTCGATTTGAAGCTTGGAACGCCAGGGACACGCCGCCAGTGGTAACGCGCCCTAAGGAACCACAGTTTTGCCAGGATCTATGTCAAAAGCTCTCGGCATACCCATTTTCGATCTCCCTATTGCCGGCGTATGAAAGGGATTGGTGGGGATAAAGCGGAGCGCCTCACCTTCAGGAGTCGACCGGTGGTGTTCTTACCGCCATTCACCACCGGTGCTGGCCTAAAAAGGGAGGAAGGAGAAATTTCAAGCTAAAAGAAAAAAAGAAAGACGAAGAAGGAACGGTGACTGATCGGAGGAGAGAAGGCGACGGCGTGACTGGCTGGCGAGGTGGAAGACGGCGTCGGGCTGTCGCCGGCGCTAGTGGGCCGCTCGTCGCTCTCCGCGTCCCTCTCTCTTTTCCCTTGTGATGGATAATGGATAAGGAGGCCATGTGGGTTTGGAATTTAGCACCCATGTGAGTAGAGGAGTTTGGATCCGGTGGAACTATGTAAAAACTACTTGCCAGTTTCATGACAACCAAAAGAAGTAATTAATTATTAATTCGTTTAATAAATTGCCATGTGAAATAATGGCTGAAAGTGAAATTTAATTTTTAATATTTGATAAAAAAGATAATATAGTTTTTAAAGTTTCAATTGGTGTAATGTTATGTTTAAAAATTTAAAAATTAAAGTAATTTAATTTTTTTAAAAAATTGATTTAATATTTAAATAATATGTTTTATGATCTAATTGTCATTTGAGGAGGTTAGATTATTTTAATTTTAAAATATTAAAAATGATATTACACCAAATAAAAATTTAAAAATTATATTGCTTTTTTTTTATTAAATATTAGAGATCAATTTGCAACAAAAACCGAACTCACAGACCTTAAAAACTAATCTTCACCATTCAAAATTAATAACAAGGAGTTTCGAACGTACTTACCAAAAATTAAGCCGATCTAACGGCAAATGATTTTTTGGAATCATATACGCATTAAATTGAAACGGTGGAGATATGTGAGGGAAGAGAAAATGTTATTTTTATATGTAGGGTAAATTTTTGAAATTATTAAAATGCCCCTACCAAATTTCATCATTTTATCCTTGTATTCAAGGATAAGTTTATAAATATATATTTTAAATTTTTTAATAATTTAAAATTTGCTCAAAATTTTAACAAAATAAAAATAAATTATAAATTTTTCATAATCATTTTAAATGAAATAATAAACTTTATATTATTATTATATAAATATTTATATTTATTATTTTTCATAATATGACTATATAATACTTATAACAATTACTTTATTATTATTATTGAAATATAATTTTTTTAAATAAATAAGTTTATATTTGGGGATAATTGATAAAGAAATCAATAGAATTCCTAATAATTTAATATTTAATTTAAATTTTATAAAATAAAAATTAATTACAAATTTTTTTATTATTATTTTGAATGAAATAATAAATTTTATATTACTGTTTTATAAATATTTATTTTTTTAATAAAAACTGAACTTACAGACCTTAAAAACTAATCTTCACCGTCCAAAATTAACAACAAGGAGTTTCGAATGTATTCACCAAAAATCATGCCAATCTAACGGTAAATGATTTTTCGATCGTCTTTGTATACAAAACTGGTCATTACGTAAAAAATCCAAAAAATAACATTTTTTTTGCAACAAAAATTAAACTTACAGACCTTAAAAACTAATATTCACCGTTCAAAATTAACAACAAAGAGTTTCGAACGTACTCACCAAAAATCAGGCCAATCTAACGGCAAATGATTTTACGATCGTTTTTGTATACAAAACTGGTCATTACGTAAAAAATTCAAAAAACAGCCTCTTTTTTACAACAAAAATTAAACTTACAGACCTTAAAAACTAATCTGTACCATTCAAAATTAACAACAAGGAGTTTCGAACGTACTCACCAAAAATCAGGCCGATCTAACGGTAAATACTTAACCGTTGAATCTTTACTTACACTATTCCGTATAAAAGCTGTTCAATGTGTGTGTGTGTGTGTATATATATATATATTAGAAAATTTATTCATTTAGAAAAATAATAGAAATTAAATTGAAAAAATTAAATTAGAAAATTTATTCATTTTGACTTGTATGAGTTTAAGTCTTGGATTGAACTTTATTGTCTTATTCAACTAAATAATAAATTAAGCTTAAAATCATACACGCAATAAATTGAAACGGTTGAGAGATGTGAGGGAATAGAAAATGTTATTTTTATATGTAGGGTAAAATTTTGAAATTACTAAAATGCCCCTACCAAATTTCATCATTTTATTCTTGTATTCAAGGATAATTTATAAATATATATTTTAAATTTTTTAATAATTTAAAATTTGCTCAAAATTTTAACAAAATAAAAATAAATTATAAATTTTTTATAATCATTTTAAATGAAATAATAAACTTTATATTATTATTATATAAATATTTATATTTATTATTTTTCATAATATGACTATATAATACTTATAACAATTACTTTATTATTATTATTAAAATGTAATTTTTTTAAATAAATAAGTTTATATTTGGGGATAATTGATAAAAAATCAATAGAATTCCTAATAATTTAATATTTGATTTAAATTTTATAAAATAAAAATTAATTACAAATTTTTTTATTATTATTTTAAATGAGATAATAAATTTTATATTACTATTTTATAAATATTGACTTTTATTAATTTTCATAATGTGATAATATAATAATTATAACAAGTATTTTATTATTATCAAAAATATAAATTTACTAAATAAATAATTTAAATTTTGAAATAATTGATAAAAAATTATTACCAAATTATAATATAATTTACAAATTTTTGTTTCAAAATAAAATATCAATTTCATATTATCTATATCAAAAATACATGAAATAGTAAAAACTATTTTTTAATTTATTTGCGACGGATTAGCGACCACATAGTTTCGTCGCTAATATTTTTAATTGAGATCTAATACAATTAGCGACAAATATGTTCGTCGCTAAATCGTCGCAAAAAGTGGCTCGGTTTTTTCCCTCCAAAATTAGCGACTAAGATATTCGTCGTTAAATTTTCTAGCACTAATATTCAAAATAAAAAATTAAACAATTAGCGACGGTAATTTCGTCGCTAAATCCATCGCAAAACACGGTGCGTAATTTTCCCTCCAATAATTAGCGACTGTTTATTAATTTCGTTGCTATTTCGTCGCAAAAAAATAAAAAATAAAAAATAACCTTTCCACGACGGAATTGTAAAACAGTCGCTAATCCGTCGCTAAATTTGCGACGAAAATATGGCCGTCTCTAATTTTAGTCGCTAATTGACAGTTTTTTTGTAGTGATAGCTATTAATCATTCCCAACTTGCTACAAATATTCAACTTGAAATCCATTGAGTGCCTTTATAAACAAATTATCTAATTGTTCTTCTATCTTTACTCTCTCACCGTTGAAATCCATTGAGTGCCTTTACAAGGCAAAGACTAACCTTTTCGAGACTTGCTGAGTATTGAAGAAGCAAGCACGACCTGTATTCAAAACATACGTAGTAGAAACGAAAAAAAAGGAGATGATGACTTACTAGAATAGAGGCATGAGGGAGACTGGACCGCAGTTCATCGGTGACAGTGAGAGAGTGAAAACGAGTGGAGTGGGCAATGGTGAGAGAGTAAAAGACGAGTGGAGTGAGCGACGGTGAGGGAGTAAAGGACGATTAGGGATTTGGGTTTGAAGAAAGGGTAGCAAAAATTTGGGATTTGGGGCTTTGCACACCCTTAGTGCATTTTGTTAGAAAAACCTAGATGGTGAAATCTGATGGGCAGTGGAGATAAGGGTTTGATCGAAAAAAGGGAGCAGATAACCTTAATTTTTTTTACTAATATTAAATATAAATTATTTTATTTAAAGTCTACCGATGGATTTACCGACGCCTATAAATCATAGGAAAATAATATAATTCGATTGCCATATTGGTCGGTAAATCATCTAAGAATTTATATTACCGACGGAAATTTCGTCGCTACATAAGTTAAGAAAATTTGTTATCGAATGATGTAACCGTCGGTAAATCGGTCGCTAATTATTGGCGCTAACTTCTCCCACCAAAGATACCAATGAATTTTACATTCTGTCGGTAAAAAATTCGTTGTTTATCAAATTTATTTATTTTACCTACGCTTTGTCAATTTGATCGGTAATCCATCAGTAATATATTAATTTTACCTACGGAATGTTAGTCCGTCGGTAAAATGGATTTTTTTAGTAGTGCATAAATTAATAGCTAATATTATAACATAGATTTGATATTTGTTGGAAATTAATATATTTGATTCTAAATCAAATAAAATTTTGGATAATATTAAATGTTATAACATAAACGCTTAAATCTAAGAAAATATAATTAAATGCTATTAAGTAAAATATAAATACCAATATATGATAAAAAATAATATATATAAAAGTTAATTGGATACTATATATAAATATTACTATATAATTAAAGATAATGATATAATATAGTTTAAAGTATTTTATAAATTTTATAGGTAAATATAAAAAATTAAGGTATAAAAATAAAAATATATTTTAAAGTATTATTTTATGTAAATTTTAGAAAGAAATAGGAAAAATTAAAAATATATATATAAACCGGTATTTAAAAATCTAAATCGTAATTGAGTCCATCGGATCGCTTAATAGTAAAAATCGGTTCGATTTTACGATTAACCATATTTTTTATTTTTTTTCTCCCGCCTAGTCATAATCAATATGAGATAAATTCAAATGTGTCTGAGCATGTAACAATTCATTTGATCCTTTTTTATATATAAATATTATTCACCATTTTTTTTAAATTTATGAGTCTAAAATTTTTTCTTCAACTCATTTTCATTGTTTGATGTATTTAAAAATTTATTTAATATAAAATCATACTTTAGTTATTGTTTTTATAATAAATTGTAAAAATGTTCTTTTAAGAAATTTATATTTTTTGACAGAAAAATCTGTTTTCATATTTAGAAGTGGTTGAAATATATTGAAATTCAAGCCAAATTATGTATAATTGAAATTTAATTCATCAATTTGAAAATCAATGATGTTAAAAAATGATATAGCCCAATCCAAAAATAACTGAAATCCAAATTCGCTCAATTAGAAATTGACTCGATCCATTTAATAAGTCTAATAATTAATATATGTATAATTTTCTATCACAATATAATGTTTTATGTATAATGCAAATATGGCAATGAGGCATTATCACTACAAGAAAAATCCTAATTCCCGACGGAACATTTTCCGTCGCTAATTACCGACGGAAAAAATTGTTCCGTAGGAAAAATTGTACACAAAATTCATATTCCCGACGGAATAAAAAAAATCCGTATAAAGGAGGAAAATTATCCCGCCAAAATCTACCGACGGAAATTAGCGACGGATATAAAAATTCCGTCGTTAAATTGGCACCAATTTTCGCGCCTGAAATAGGCCACTAAATTTACCGACGGAAAATTTATTCCGTAGGTAAATACCGATGGAAATAATGTTCCGTAGGTATTTACCTACGGAAATAATATTCCGTCGGTATTTACCGACGAAAATAATATTCCGTCGGAAAATTACCTTACTCCTGTTGCGATGGAAGGATTGCACTTTTATTAAGGTTTCTAGAACTAATCCATTTGCATTCTGGAAATATCTCATTTCATCAAAATAGATATAGTTGAATTAAAGTTAGTATCTATCTAACCTACTTAAACCTTTTAAATGGTTTAAAGACTTGTTGGGAGGTTTTCCAATATATGACTTGCTTAGATAATGGGCTGGCCGGGCAAGTAGGTGATGCTGCATATTCTCTCAGCAAAAGATATTCCAAGTTTGATTTCAGTGGAGCAATGGTGAATTTGTTTATTTAGTTTGCACCTTGAATATGATTCCATTTCTTTAGCAAGAGTTCCATGTATTTCTTTTCTATTGTGATGGCAGGGTTTGAAAATGGACATCAGGGTAATGAAGTCAGAAGAATATCAAGATTTTTACGGAGAAGAGGCAGGGAGTCATCCACTGCTTTGGATTCAACGTTAGTCATTCGTTCTTCTCTTTATTTTTTTATTTCAAATACTCGGTACTTGTTAAAGGGTTCTGTTCTAGTTTCTGTTATAGTTCATGGATTTTTTTATTTTACTCTAAATATTTTATGAACTATGTGAAAGAAATTAAAATTTACTTTGTTTGACTGGAATTATATGTTTGTTAATTATAGGTTTATTTGGTTTTACTTAATTTCTTTAAAAATTCCGATTACCTGCTAATTAGAATATTTTCTTAAAAATATATAATATTTTTAGTGACAGAATAGTGACGGTTAATTCCGTCGTAAATTTTTTTAGCAATAGGCAAATTTACCGACGGAAATAAACTTCCGTCGTTAAATTTGCCTCGGATTTTATAATTCCGTCGGAAATTTGCCTACGGAATAATTATTTCTATCGGTAAAATTGCCGACCGACAATATAATTCCGTCGGAAATTTGCCTACGGAATAATTATTTCCGTCGGTAAAATTACCGACGGTCAATATAATTCCGTCGGTAATTTTACCGACGGAAATATTTCCGTCGACAAAAGTGCCTACAACCGGATCTCCTTCGCCATTTTCCGTCGCTAAATTCCGTCGGCAATTTTATTTCCCTACCGAAATTCACTCATTTCCGTCGGTAAAGTGAATTTTTCTTGTAGTGTATTGCGGTTTTGATAATCTAACTAGGCTTTCTAATGTATTAATGCAGTCTAAAGAACCATATTATTAAAGTAACATTAAGATTTGAAATTGGATGGATTAATGTGTAATAATAACAAAAGTAATGATTTTCAGGATAGGTAACAACGAAAAAAAAATCGAGTACCATTGTACACAGTACATAAATTATTCAGTGAGATTTTTATCATAGCAGTTAAAAAAGAAATGATGGTAAAGAACATATTGGTCATGTGCTGTGGTGTCACGTCTGTAGAAGGAATTTAAATTGAACAAGCCCCAAGTTCAGGAATATTAAAGGTTTTCTAGAAGACTATAGTCAGTTATTTATAAAACTAAAAAAAAAGAAATATTATTATTGTTGAAATTTTGATGAGGGGAATGGCACATGAATGTAAAGCAGACCACAAAAAATATGTTTATTTTGCTTAGACTTCCAATTCATGAATGATCTAATAATTAATTAGACTTTGCTTTTGCACATGGTTACAGCGCCTACTCCTTAATCAACAAACTTTCTCGAACTTTTTGTTATAACAATCCATACCCACTGGACTCGTACTCGTACGGAATAAATTTATAAATATATAAATTTTTTCTTTTAAATATTTAAAAATATTCAATTTTCATTATTTTAACTTAAAACTCCTAAGTAAAAAAAAAAAAAAATTTCTTATTGTTTTGATAACAGAAGCTTGCGTTGTATGGAAGGCAATCAACTCTCAATAACTTCTAATCAAACCTAGTTAATTAAACCAGCTGTTTATCAACAAATCAAATTCAAGCCGCAGCCCTGTTTATTACCATCTGGTAAATTTACATTTCAAACAATTTAAAAAAAGGAGAATCAAGTTTACATTTCAAACAACTAAAAAGAAGAAAACACGATCAGTATTAGTGTGTATACGATCAAACGATTCAGATATATGAATATCACATGCGCTTATACTAAAAATATAATTCAATAATTAAAAAAAATAACATTTTCTACTTTTGTTTATTATTAGTATTAGATATAAAGGATTCTTTCATAATTTTCTCAAACATATTTAAATGATCATATTGAAATTGTGACCAATTAATAACAAAAATGAAAAAAAAAATCATAAAGGTAAAATACCTAAGTTGAGAAGTTATTTTCAACTAAAGTAATTTTTACGGAACTCTAATCTAGCAGTATAAATAGTAAATTTACATGTAATAACAAATATCAGCATAAAATATTTGTCTTACGATTTAATCACTAATTTTTTTATGCTTTTGGAAAAAGAAAAAAAAAATCCAAAAGGTTGACATAAATTTTTTTTAAAAAAAACTTGATGGTGATTATTTTAAGAAATATAAAATTCAAAGCACATTAAATCGTCAACAAGTTATCACATGTCTGCGCTATAGATTTTCAGCTTATCACATGCCACGGTACATATCTCATCACCTCGAAGTAGACGAGCAAATAAAATAAAATAAAGGCATTGGCTTAATTAATAATAGTCGACAAGAACTCAACACAAGCAACATATTTTTCTGATTTAATCGATTTAATTGGTACAAATTTTTTCAGAGACATGTTGTATATAAGCAGAACCCAACTGCCATTTCGTACCATCCAACTGCCTTTCATCCATCTCTCTTCTTCTTTATTAATAACACTAAAATGGTTATGTATAATTGTATTTTCTCCTTCTTATTCTTTATCTTTATCTTTTTTCACTTATCAAATGCAGCCTCCTATAATGTGATCAAATACGGTGCAAAACAAGATGGTAAAACAGACTCAACACAGTCATTTCTTAAGGCGTGGACTGTTGCATGCAACTCATCTACTGCATCCACAATTCATGTCCCTAAAGGAAGGTATTTGATCAAAGCAATAGAATTTAGAGGTCCATGCAAAAAACGTATTAAGATGATTATAGATGGAAGCATCATTGCCCCTACAGATTATCGTGAGATTGGCAGCTCTGGTTCTTGGATTTTGTTCGTTCAAGTTAATCAGATTTCAGTCTTCGGTGGTACTTTTGATGCTAAGGGTGCGTCTTTCTGGGCTTGCAGGGCTGCTGGAAATAACTGCCCTGATAGAGCTAGGGTAAGCTAATAAATACATTATTTTTGGAATTATAAGTTTAATCTGTGGCAAGAAATTTATTATTATATGAACAAGTTAGAAATAAGTATGTATATGGTGTGTTAATGCAGTCCATAACATTCAACTGGGCAAACAATGTGATAATCAGTGGGGTGACCTCAATCAATAGTCAGGTGACTCACCTAGTTGTCAACAGCTGCAGCAATGTTCAAGTTAGAAATGTGAAGCTTATAGCTCCAGATCAAAGCCCCAATACAGATGGAATCCATGTTCAGGGATCCACAGCCGTCACCATCTCTGGCAGTACTCTTCAGACCGGAGACGACTGCATCTCCATTGGTCCAGGCACATACAACTTGCACATGAGTCACATTAAGTGTGGCCCTGGACATGGCATCAGGTACTTTATTATTGCTATTATTGATAATAGTCTGGGTATGCTAAACTCCTAGGTCATCAGAGCAAACGTAATTCCGGCAGAATTATAATGGGAATACTCCGAAAGTTACGTCCTTATATTGAGATAAAAATATTTTTAGTGAGAAGAGAGAGATTAGAGAGTTTATATAGAAGTTTTCAACTCTTTATACAGTATTCTCTCTCTATCATTAATGGTTTTGGCTATAAATGTCCGGTAACGGTTATAATAAATGGTCACTAATATAATGGTTTGTAATGTCCAGCAAGAAATACTGATTTCATAATTCGGTTATCAATTATTATTTTGCAATTTATTAATATGGGCCATTTCCCATGCAGTATTGGAAGTCTAGCGAGAGAATTGGAAGAAGATGGAGTGGAAAATGTAACCCTAAAAAATGCAGTATTCGTAGGATCTGATAATGGTGTTCGAATAAAAACATGGGCTAGACCCAGCAGCAGCTTCGTAAGGAATGTTCTTTTTCAAAATATCATCATGAAAGACGTAAAGAATCCTATCATCATTGACCAGAATTACTGCCCTGACAACATAGGTTGTCCTGGTCAGGTAATCATCATTAACTGACAAAAGTTAGTTGTATAAATTTCAGTTTATGCACATGAACACACCACCTAAGAACATCGATCTATTTATTTGTTTGTTTCTAATTTGTTTCACAAGATATTAATTTAGCATTTTTCTGATTGCAAATCCATAGAGTTCTGGGGTGAAGATTAGTGGAGTGACATACAAAAACATAAAAGGAACATCTGCAACGGCAGAGGCTGTGACATTTGAATGTAGCCAAACTAATCCATGCAAAGGAATAACATTAAAAGACATAAGCCTTGCTTATATGAATAAACCAACGACAGCATCCTGTACGTTCATTGATGGAACCAGCACTGGACTATCCATGCTTCAGAGTTGTTTGTAAGAGTATTATTTTTATCTACATCAACAGATATTATCCTTAATTTAATTTCTGCTCACCAAAACGGATATATATATATATATATGGTTTTTTATTATTTAATGTAAGTTGTAACGCTCCATAGGAGGTGCCTTCTATATGTATTGTACATAATTGATGTAACTTGTGCACTTGTTTTCCCCATATTATTAGCTAGCTATAATTAGGGGTGTGTCAAAATATTTATTAGTTACATATTTTATAATGATTTTTACCCTAAAAATTGAAATAAAAATATTTAATAAGATCGTACACCGTTCTAACCCAACAAAGTAACAGGAAAGAATAAAATCTAGCAAAATTTTGTGAATAGATCCGTTCCTACAAATTTGAATTGAGCTAAAAATTGGACAGATGACAAATAAGTTGCAAGGTAAAAATTTTACAAATTGAAAATAGTGTGAATTATAAATAAATTGAGTAAGCATGAGTTGACCCACCGGTCAAGCCATAAATGGGCTGGGGCAGTTAGGCCAGCCCGTTTCTTTTTTACACCATTTTTTTTTTTATCTCAATCATATTTGTCATAATTGTTTTTAATTGTTACCCTGGCTCATCTGATTATTTTGTAATACTGTAATTAAGTGTATGACTGATATAATTAAAAATTAGCTTCCATTACTTGTTCTGTAATTAAAAGTTAAATAATTAAATAATTTCAGTTAATTAAAAAATAATAATAAGGGCTTCAAGGTGCAATGTTGCCCTTGTGAATTACTTTAGTGAGTGTTGGCCTTTATAAAGTTGGTACAATTCTATCCCTATAATCATTTCCGTTAACTCCGTCTAATTTGCTATTCTTATAAATCCATTGGATGACAAGTGGCATAAAAAGAAGCAAAATTGCCTATATACTTTTAAAAAAGTACAATGTTACCTCTATACTAATAAAAATTGATGCAATTTGACACCTATTATCAAACTTTATTATCCATTTTAACCTGACATAATAATTAAGAGACACATAAACGACACGTGACAGGAAGAATAGTGTAAAAACCTAAAATTACTCTCCATCAGTAGAACAAAAATAAAGATCTCCATATTTTCACATCAAATTTTCATTAGCAGAAATAAAGATTTTGTAAAAGTACGATTTTGCCCCTCGAGGTATGTAAAAATTATAGAAGAGCTCCTTGTTCTAAAGTGCCACTGGACCGTCAATTTTCTCCTATATGTCAGACCCTTATAGTCAGCTTGGAGAAGACAAACCGCGACCAAAACTTTTCAAGAAAACAAGTGAACTTTGACAATGCTTTTCAAGCAAAATTGAATTTAAAGCTATGAGAAACTGGCTGAAACGATGAGAATAACTTTTGTGTTTCTGCGGCTGGAGAGTTTTCTAGTTGCGCCTACCCGTCTTTATTATATAATCCAACAATACCATTATAAACCATCACTTACTACCACCTTATTTGACCAATCAATTTCAGTTAATTTTTTTTTTTTTTCTGTTTGTAAATCAATATTGGGCCTATAGCTCTTGGTTGGGTCTGATCTTTGGGCCTTGAAGTTGTAAATTGGAAATTTTACTTCAAAAAATGCAAAAATAATGAAGTAGCCACCTCCTGATTTATTATTGGAAAAAAAAATACAAAAATTCCCTCAACTTGTCACCGAAGAGTTTAAATATCCCTAATCTTATTTTTATAGCAAAAATAACTCTCAGCTCAGAAAATTAGGACAAAAATGCTTCTCCATTTGTATTATGTCAATGTATGAATAATGGCATCGATGTGGCAATTGACGTAGAAAGAATTCAGGATGACAGGATTGACATGTAGGATGCTATGCGCCACATCAGATACACATCAGATGGGACCCACCTTGTAGGATCTGATGTGGCGGATAGCATCCTACATGTCAGCCATGTTATCCTAAACTCTTTCTACGTCATTTGCCACGTCAGCGTCATTACCCACACATTAACAGAATACAGACGGAAGGATATTTTTATCCTAATTTTCTTCATCGAGGGTCATTTTTGCTACAGAAATAAGATTAGGGGCATTTAAACTTTTCGGTGACAAGTTAAAGGGTATTTTTGTATCTTTTCCCTTTGTTTTAAAAGACTCAGTTGGAAAATCTTTAAAAAATACATTTTTCCTTGATGCATAAAAGCACACCTGAATTTATATATATATATAAATCAAGTGTTTATAAAGTTTAAAAACTTGAAGTTTAGGTGTCAAATAATACATTTAAACAGTTCAAGTACCGAAATTAATATTTTTTAATAAATTCACGTGTGATTTTATATATTAAGCCTTATATTTTTTGAGAAAAATCGGATTCATTTTTATGATACAATGCATAAAGATGATGTTAGTATGTATTTGGTGCAATATTCATTTTTCTTTTTTTTTTTTTTTTGGGTGGCCCATCCGGTTCGTACCGGAGCTTCGCCCCGACTACATCCGGATTCGACCCGAGTCGACCTGGCTTGTGGTGAGTGAGTCTCCCAACGGGGATTTTCTGCATACGCAAGGCCTCGAACCCGAGACCTTGCTTAAGCGGAACCAAGCCGCTTACCACTTGGACCAACCCCGTTGGTAATATTCATTTTTCTTTAATAACAATAAACTAAATAAAAATTATATATATATATATATATATGTCCAATTGTAGCGTGTGATCGCATAGGTAATTATATACACATATTAAACAGGTAAATTATTGCGTTTCTCGTGTGTGTGTGTATTTTTTTTAATCCATGCAATTTATGTTTTTCAATCTCTAATTTAAAAGGTGTTATCCAATATTTGTTTATCTGGCTTCCATTTTTCTGCATTGGATCCTTTTTAATTTTAGGTTTTAGTTGTTAAGGATTTGTCTTAAATGTTTAAAAAAAAATGAAAAAGTTCTTAGAAGCCCTAGTTCTTCCCTATTGAGTTGAGACTGTTTTTGGAACCCCCATGCGTAATTCTTGTTTCTTCTTCTTCTTCTTTTTTCATACACGGCTTGCATAATTCTTAATTATAACGTCATAAATATTTAAGGAAGAATAAATATCTGTAACTATTGTCCTGTTTTGATAATTAATTAAAACAAAATAAGAATAAGGTCCAAAAGGGTTGCCGGCTTTGACTTGGTGTGCCTATTAAGGACAAAGCAGTGGGGTAGAGTTAGATATAAGCTAATGAATATCACAATTCACATTTTAGTAAAGGCGTCTGGAAGCTTTCCTTCAATTAATTAATTAATTAATCACTATTGAACTCCTTAATTTCAAGCCATATGCAAATGCTTAATCACTGTTCACAATGTCTTTAGATTCCATTGGTTCCATGTGGTTTCAATTTTATTTTAGGAGTAGGATTTTAGATGATTCCTCATAATAGTTTTAAAAATGGAATTTCTAGCATGAAATATTTTTTAATAACCTCCAAACCAATTAAGTTGTAACAATTGGACATCACTCTTTAAAATTTAATAATGAGCATCCTAAGATTTGGATAATACATCTCAATTAACAGCGTTAAGGGAAAATAACTACAGTAGTGTTCTAGAGCACTATGAGGATGAAGGCAATAACACTGAGGAGGAGAGACTGCTTCTCAATCGCAAGCTCCTTGAAAATGCAAAAAAAAAAAGTCAACAGTCTCTACATCACTCATTTTGAGCATGTGATCAAGAAAAGACGGAATCGATATATTGGGATCCAGAATGAGGAAGGCGAAATAGGTTCTAATTCTTCAAGTACTTAAAAGAGTTCTGGATCGTAAAGGAAAGGTATTGTTCTAGGTAAGGATGAGACGCATAGCTCCAAATAATAACGCTTTTTTTCTGCTCATCATGCTGAAAGGGTGGGGTAGCGATGTGCGAAACCCAAACCGACTCGATGACATGCGTCTAGCAAGTGTATTATATCAGTTAACTAACATAGATAAATAAGATTAAGACCGTTTAATATCGTATCCTAAAAATTATGTATTTTGGATTTTATAGCAAACAATATGTGACAGAATCCTCAAATTTTGAATTGATTATAAAATGACTAATCTACAATTGACAACTAAACAAATTAACTTAAAAGATACCGAATTAACTATGTGAAAAACAAAATATAGAACAAAATTCCTAAGATGATAAAAATCAATAATTAAAGCATTTCTGGTAAGCGATTATCCATCTCAACTTTTATTAATAACGACTAAATTAAGAATAATACAAGTAGCTATGGAAAACCAATTAAAATAAGATATCTTGCTCAAAATATTATTCTGAGTATTAAACCCTCAAATTATGAACAATATAATACCTAGCATATCAATCTTGTTTTTAAACCCCTAAACATTTGTTAAATACTCTTTCAAGAAATCTAACTCTAGCCTATGCTTAATTCAAATTCTTAGATTTAAATCAGCTCATGAACAACAAATCACTACCTCAATTTCAGAACACAACAATACATTGACATGAGTGAAATAAGCTAAGAACATGCAAATCATTGGTCAAAGGTTAAATTAACAATCAATCATTTATTTGATAAATCAAGCATCAATTCAACCATAACAAAATATAAGATTCAGCTCAATGATTAAGAAATAACATACTTGTATAAAAAATACGCTCAAATTAGAGGCATTACAATAAAAATCTGAGGGTTCAAGTTTTTCTTAACAAAAGTAAAGAAATTACTCATTGTTCATCATTGAAACAATTGAAAAATTAAAATAAAAAGATATTATACTCATAAAGCTTCGAGCTTGCTCTTTAAGTCTTCACAGAACAATAGAGTCCAGCTCAAAAGCCCTAAGAGAATTTAACTAAAAGAAGAAAAAAATTAGGTATAAAATCTGAAGTAGAATTGACTAACTCCTTAAATCTTTTGTTAAACATGCTTAAATATCCTAAAATTGGAGAGTACAACTACCACCAAACTTCCTAAAATAGAGAAAAGCCTTCTTTAATCGTAATTTTGGACATATGACTCGGTTGGGAAGAGAATCATCCCTACTGAGATGAAGTAAAATTTCTCTGGAACAATAGGGCACTCGGTTGGGATGAAAATCATCCCTATCGAGTTGATTTATTCTGCTTGAAAGTGGAATGATGACTCGATTGGGATGATTTTCATTCCTACCGAGATGTTGCTCTCTGCACTGACTTCATGAAGCACTCGGTTGGGATGAAAATCATCCCTATTGAGTTGATGTCTTCTAAAACTCACCTACGAATTTCTAGCTTCAAGTGACTCGGTTGGGATGAATTTTATCCCTATCGAGTTGATTTTAAAATTTCTCCACAAGCTTCCTACAAAAACACACTTAGACAAACACAAATCATAAAACTATAAAATTTAAACATAAAACTAATTAATTCAACACTAAAAACTCCTAAACACGCTGAAAATTATAGTTATAATTCAAAGCTATCAAATACTCCATGCTTACTCTTTGCTTGCCCTCAAGCAAAATTGAACAAATCAAATTCTCGAAATAATCAAACTTCAACCAAAAATTGTGCAATTCAAAATCATGCTTAACAATTAACAATAGTATTTAATAAAATTCTAACTAGATATCAAATTCAATTAAGAAAATATAAGCCAGTTTTCGTGTGTATATGTAAGACCAAAACATTTTAAGTCTTTTCAAAATCAAAACACCAGTACAATCTTATAACCAAGCATTAGAATTAATGTACACCAAAATGTACATGCGGTTTCGCACTTGAAACTCTAAAAACACCATAAGCCTCTCCTTTAATACTAAAACCCGAAAGATATCTCCGCTAAACAACTCAAAACCAATCATAGAATTACAAGGACTTCATTAAGGTTGTAATGTGTTCATGGTAAAAGTTAAACAAAGAATGGATAATGGTAAACAAGAAAAATAACCACTCTCTGACTGTATAGACCAACATTTTGTAGAATTCACTCCATTTAATCAAACGCACCTTACTTCACCATACTTGCTCAAATAACCCTTCAATACAACAAAGTATTTTGAAAGAAAATTCACTGAAATTCCTCTTAACTTTCACAACTCAACCATATTTAGAAGTCACAATCCTTTTCTTTCCTTGGTAAATACCCCACACTTAAAATTTTGCCATAGATAGCTAGCTTTAATTCAAAATTTCTTTCTTTTTTTTTAAGGAGTAACAAACTTGCTAGCTTCAGTTTTGGCAACATATAATACATGGGTATTCACAAGTTCACCTTTCTATAGCTTTCTTGACTTTAAAACCATCCCTTGATAACAATATCCTAAGAACACCTTTTAAACTAGAATCTTTGAAATACCCAAAATATTGATCAATCCCAATCCTAAAATGGTCAATTCTTAGAAGGGGAGATAAAGATTTTTTAAGCTAAATAGTAAAAAGACAAGTGTAACAAGAAAAATAATAATGGTATGCATTAAACATGCCTCATTAGGCTCAAAAAGGCTAACAAGGGAGAAAAATACATAAAGAGTAGATAAGCAGCTCAGTTATGGCTAAACAAGAAAAATGTGCCTAGATTAGTTTCTAGATTGTTTAAGTTGTTTCTATGCTTCAAAGGATGATGAGAAAGATTTTAGTGTCCTAAAATTCTTTGCTCAACTCCCTTGATGCACTGTTTTTTTATTTCAAAACTGGACTTAGTGTTTAAAGTATGGAAACTAACAAATATTATTCAAGTTGAATTCTAACCTAACTAAGATTCCATCAATGCACACTCTCTATTCCGTCACTATGCATGTGAAAATGAGTTCATTTTTCTCATTGGTCACTATTGTCATAGCCCTTTTTTAGGCACACATTGAACCGAACTAACCCAACTATTATCCGAAATATGATAGATAATATATACATCAAACAATTTAAGCATCTCATTTTTTACAACCTTTTGCATTGTCAGGTTTAGTCATTATTGGGGTTGCACCACTGGTTTAAAGTCACTCTTCATAGGAATCTGATTTGTACAAAAGCTGGGATTGATTCCTTTAAGGTCCGATATCTTCCATCTAATGGATCCTTTATGCTTTTTAAATTAGCATCTCTTCTTCCAAACCTGTCAAAAGCGAAAAATTGATTACTGATTTTGTATTTTCTTGTAAAAATGCATATTTTAAATGAGAATGAAGGGTTTTAAGTTTAAAGTTTGTTTCTCCCTAAGGGGGGATGAATATTCCTCCTTCACTTCTCTTTCATCATGCTTTTTTTCTAGTTCCTTCAGCAGCTCTCCCTTTTTTTTTCTTTTACTTATTCCATGTTTTTAGGATGCATTAAATAACCTTGAAACTCATCTTCTAATAGAATTTTCTCTTACTTATCATCCATATATTCTTGAACATTATCAATGAAGCACACAAATTCTTCAAAGTTATAGGAGGAATCTTGCATCAGTTTATTGACATTGAATACCATCTCCTCATTATTGAATCTCAAGGTCATTGTTTGCCCATAAACATCTATCAAAGCCTTTGCAATATTAAAAAATAGTCTTCCAACAATTAATGTCACTTTCCTATCTTCTTTCATGTCCATCACCTCAAAATCCATCGAAGAGATAAAATTTTCCACTTTAGCCAATAAGTTTTTAATTATACCCTTTGATCTTTTCATAGACCCATCTGCTAATTTTAGTGTCATTCAGATTTCTTTGATGTGTCCCAAGTTTAATTTTCTACAAATAGATTAGGGTATCAAATTTAGACTAGAACCCAAATCACATAAAGTATGACCAATGAAATTCCCTCCTAGCTCACATGGCAAAGAAAAACTTTCTGGATCTTCTAATTTTTCAGGAATTTTGTTCATCAAAATAGCACTATAATTTTCAGATAATTGCACTATACCTATGCCCTTTAGCTTTTTCCTATTACAACATAGCTCTTTTATGAACTTAGCATATTTAAACATATGTAATAAAGTTTCAATAAAAGGTAAATTCACATGCAACTTTTAAATATGTCAAAAAATCTAGCTAATTGTTCATTTTGTTTCTCTTTCCTAGCTAAAGAAGGATAAGATATTTTAGACTCATCAATACTAGTGACACCAGATTTTTCCTTACCTTCACCTTGATCAACAATATTAGGCACTTCACTAATGAGATTAGGTTCAGAAATACTTACCTCCGTTTTTTGTTTTACCATTTATGAGGAAAGCTTACCTTTTTCAATCCCCTTTACCTCTTTTCCACTTCTCAAGGTAATAGCCTTTGCCTCCTTCTTAGCATTGTAGTCCACATTAGATGAAAATGTATCATGAGTCCTATTAGAGAGAGAATTTACAAGTTTCCCGACTTGAGTCTTTAAATTTCTAATGGAGGCATCCTGATTTTTCATCTACACATCTTGAGATTCTCATTTGGCATCTTGACTTGCCATAAAGGTGGACTAATTTTCAAATCAATGTCAATATGATACAAAGAAAGTCAAACGTTAATTTTTAAATTTTGTACTTAGATTTAAATATATTTTAATTGTATTTGTATTATTATTGTGTAAATTTATTTTGCAAATTTTTAAAAATACTAAATTATCTGAATGCCAAATTTTTATTGTACTATATTGTTTAATAATGAAAAAATTGAAGTACTGAACCGAATTGTACCGAATTTTTATAAGAATTGTACCGAATATGTCCCAAATTTTCGAAATAATAACAATACTTAATTTTTAAAATATTCAAAATTTCAAGACAATATGAAGATTTTTAAATTTTCGAATGGTACCATACTGTGTATACCCCTAATCCTAGTGATTTCCATCTTATTTCAACTAATATGCTACATAGAGCTATTGATGAAATGAATGCTAATCTTATAATGGAAATAAAAGCAGCAAAGATAGAGGCAACAATCAAAAGTATTCATCCATTTAAATCTCTAGGAGAGGATGATTTTACAAGTATATTTTATTAGACGGATTGGGATCTAATTAAACAAGATGTTATCTATATAGTTAAGCCTTTCTTCCAAATAGGGGAAATGTTCTAACTTTGATTCTAAAGGTCTTTAATATTGAAAAAGTCACCAAATTATGTCCTAATTGCTTATTTAATGTCAATTACAAAATTATTGTCAAAGTACTTGCTCAAAAATTGCAGCTTTACCTGAATTCTACTATCAGTGAGAATCGAAATGCTTTCACTAAAAAGAAATTTATATTTGATACTATCTTATTAGTTCATGAGATTATGCATTTTCTTAAAAATAAGAAAAGAGGGAGTAAAGGTGAACTAGGAATTAAATTTGATCTAGCTAAAGGCTATGATTTGATTATATGGGCTTTTAAAGTATATGATAACTATTTTTTGCTTCCACTCTAAGTGGATATTTTAGGTAATGCAGTGTGTTTCCATTAGTTCTTTTAAATTTCAAAGGATAGAGACATGGTTTCTTTAAGCCTTCACGAGATCTAATGAAGGGAAATCCATTGTCTCTATATCTTTTTCCAATTTTTGCAGAAGGATTGTCTCACATAATTTCTAGAGCTACTTTAATAATTTGCAAGGCATCATAATTACACAATTATCTCTTTATGTAACACATGTATTTTTTTTGCAGATGATACGATCCTTTTTTTTCATGTAGATGTTGAAAATGTGCAAAAAAATTAAAGATATAATGCTAACAGTTTATGGAAAAGCTTTGGGGCAATAGGTAAATTATTCTAAATCTTCCCAGCAGGTGTCATTCTACATCAATATTGATGCGATAGTAAATATAAGAGCAAATAAAGGAGAAACCACTTTATAGCCTTTAATGCTCAAAAGGAAATAATCTATTGGAGATTTAGAAAGTGGAAGTTTCATATATAACCTTCAGCTCTTAAAGCCTTAGAAGTATAAGAAGCAATTGTGTTTACAAAATCCAAAGGACGGTTCCAAGTAATAATTGAGGGTGGCTGTAAATCTCTTTTTTATGTTCTTAATGGCATTTCCTCCGTTTCTACCTTGATAGCTGGTGTTGTTGTTTATATTTTATATGAAAATAGTGATCTTAGTTTTGTGTTTAGATTTTTTCCTAAACAATATAATAGAATTGTTCATTCCTTGGTTAAAAAATCCAATTTATTTGATAGAAAACATTTTAATATCTTTTTATTTTATTGTTCATAAAAATTCTTTTTTACTAATTATTACAATCTGAAAAAAAAAATACACCAAAGATGACGTAACAAATAATGGCAAAAAATAGAAATAAACAAAATCATAATAAGTAAATAAAATAAATGAGGTAAACAAGGAGTGAAGGAGGTGGCCAACTTGGAAGCACGACTTTCCATGCAAAAAATACTAACCCTCCGAAGCCATAAAGGTATCGAGTACTCGAAGAAAATTACACAAAACAAATGAATTAATATTCACAAATAACATGGTAAAACAATTACAGATTTAATTGTGCAAAAATAATTTTAAGTACAAAATCATGCCATACAGCATCAAAACCATGTCAAATAATATATAAATATGATAAAGAGGGAGTAAAATACATAGAAGTGCATAAAATATACCAAAAATACCTTAAAATACACTCACGGATGACCAAAACAGGTGAAGGATGGCTACAAAGGGAACGAGGAATAGGATGAGAAGATGGGATTGAGATGTCCCATCCATCAGATGAGGGACGGTTATCCCTCAACCTATCTTTCCGTCTGTCACTTCTGAACATAACCAGAAAATATAGAATTCATGAAAAACACAAAAAAGTCATGAAAAACATATTCTTAGCTCTTAACATGCAATATTAAGTGCTAAATCATGCCAAAACACATTAAAATACCTAATCATGCATTAATTATATTAAAAATATATAATTATAGAATTTAAAAAGGGGGGGGGGGAGCTATACACATATAACAATGAAGAAATCTTTAAGAACCTATCATGCCTCTGGTGCATTTAATGATCTAGAAACACATTTCATATGAATTACAATAATCAAAACATGTCAATATACTTCAAAGAATCACAAAATAATACAATAACTTGTAGAGAGAGAAGATTGCAATAAGCCTAAATATATTATCCTCGAAAAATATTCTAACTCTATAAATTTTGTAGTTCAGATCTCTATTCCGAATCGTGCTCCTTAATTATATATAAAAAAAAGATATGAAATTCATTTGTATGTGGTGTGTGTGTTCAACAAAGATTGATAGAGTAAAAAGTTTTTAGAGAGAGAGAAATTAGATTTTCTTCTTCTCTAAAGGTGGCTCTTAAAAAAAATCATTCCCCCCTTCAGAAAACCCTAGGTTTAAGAATTTATACCTTAAGAAGAGTTTTAGTTCAATTCTAATTCAAATCTCCTCCAATCTGGAGATAAAATCCCTCAAATCTTGAAGGAATCCTTTTTTTCATCCAATTTCCACGTTTAAAATCCAAAAAAAAATGAAAAATTTTGGATTTCGAGCTAGCGATAGCCATCCCTTAATGAGGGGCGGTCGTCCCTCATCACTAAATTCTAAATTTTTCAAAATATCCCTGGTTTGGCCTGTGTAGGAGAAAGAAACCTACAGACGAGAACCCCTCAAGTGACAAATGACCGTCTACCACCACCGAAGGTCCAAAATTAGGATTTTATGTACACTTTGTTAAAAAAAACTAGACAAAATTTGAAAATACTTAGAAAATTATTAAAAATCTTGAAGAAAAAATGAGAAATTCACGATCGGAGTTTCGAAATCCGAGTCTGTTGTCAGCAATATGCTATTTTCTCATCATTAGATAATTCCGATCTAGACTGTCTCGGGTTACGATATCTACACATATAATTATGATATTGAGTAAATGTCGTTTAAAATTATGCAGTGTGATATATAGGACCCACATACTAAAAGAAAACTAATGTTATATACCTATTAATAATTGTACTTATTCTAAAATGGCAACAATTAGGACTAGTGATTTGGTAAGCACTACGCACCGAAGGTGTGGTGAGCACCATCGAATGTCCGGTTATTTAATTACCAATGGTTACCAATATTTTCTCTCTAATATAAACAATAATAACAATAATAATAAAAAATAACAATCTTATTTAAAATTCAAATAAAATTCATAAAGCATATCTCTTCTTTTCCCCTATACGGATTCAATAAACTATCGTAGATTCCATAACAATCCTAAACCCTTAAGAATTTCCACTTAACTAGAAGCATATTGAGGAATTGTAATATAACGAATTTCACCTGCGAAAATTTTCAAAGCAAAAGTTGATGTCAATTTCAAGAAATAGTTTGTAGAACTCAATAAATACGTCAACCATGTAAGAGAACAAATGTAGTGGTTAGATTTAAATTCGCACGAAAATTCTTTTGTGCAAAATTGATAATAATTCTCATAGAAAATTTTGGAAGTCTGGCAATGTTGTAAATGGGTTAAAATTTTTTTTTGTTAATTATATGTGGAGAACTTTGGCATTTTTATTTGTACTTTTAAAAGTAAAAAATTAATTGTGTATGATTAATTTGAGCGGGCGACCAAAAGAAAAGAATTCTAAGAAATCTTGACAAACTTCATTTTTTATTATAAGCCAAAAATTCTGATAAAAAGTACTTGTAAACCTATGGGCATTTGTTGGATAAATAAATTTAATTGCATCATAAATTTCAAGCTTTGTGATTGGTGCAAATAATTGAACATTAATTTCAATTAACATGTTTCTTGAAACAAATTGAAAAAAAAAAACTGCAGGATCTTCTATAGTTTTTGAAAAATAAATATAAAAATAATGATTGAAAACTTCCATTGTACCATATTGAGACAAATGCCAAATCCCAATATGGTCTTCCAATCCTTTTATTGAATTTATTTTTAGCATGGAAATAAGTAGTGTTGTGATTATCCATTTTAACCACTTTTTTAGAGACTTTTGAACCTGAAACACCTTATCTATTTGAATTTCAACTCGCAATTCCTTCTCTTATTATTTGATTCTCTCATAAGTAAGATTCAAGCTATTACTAAAAATTGGATTATTTCATTTAGAGAGATATTAGCATTTGCTGTATTATGGAAATAAGATTTTTCCAAAAAATCAAAGCTTGGCGATATTGCAAAATGCGATGAGACACAAGAAAATAACATGCTCTTATAGAATTGGAATGCCAATTGTTATGAATAACATGACATATAGAAGGATTAGTCAATCATATTTTTTCAAAAGGTAATTTCAAAGCTTTATCTTGAAATAAAGCATGGATTACCAATTGTTACTCAGAAAAATCCTAACTGATAATTGAAATTTTTCTATTTTTCATTCGCCATTCGAAGTTGGGGCCTTAGGATTTTGGTATATGTAGGAAGGTGTATAGCATGAATGTTAGTAATTCAGTATACTAATTATATAATTGGAATATGATCGGTATTAATGTAAAAGTCAAGGGTACTTCGTTAAATTGCTTAAATTGTGTTAGGTATGCATGAACATGTGTACATTATGGATCAAGATGCTAAATAAGTTGATATATTCATGAAATTGGAAATTTATTTATAAAATAAGGAGAAAATAGATATTTGCTAAAGGCCAAATAAGTTCAACCAATTGGAATGAACATTTGATCATCTAGAAACATTATGGGTCAAGTGAGATATTTATGGATGGAGAGGAGGAGGAGGAGGAAGTTGGTTCATTGGCACTCAGAATCTGTAATTTCTTCCTCATTTCTTCATCTAAAACCCACTTTTAGCAAATCTCAAAGGGATTTGAGTAAGCTAAGGTAAGTTAGCCATGAGTTTAACTAGGCAAAATTCTTTTCCTTTTTCATTCTAATTAATACATAAAAGTGGAATTTGGTACATACTATAGATGTTAATTTGAGTTGTGTTTTACATTCTAGTTGAAGGAAAGATTGAAGGAAAAAGGAAGGAGAAAGCTTAAAGCCATTCAAACAAGCTTATGTAAGGTATGAAAATTTTTTATTTTGTTGTTTACATATGTAGGTAGATTTGAGTAATGGATTGGCCTTGGAGGAATTTTTGAGGTGCGTGGATGATATTTAAGTTTATTTGGTTGTATTGATGCTTTGGTCTTGCTTGATAAGGCCAAAGCTAGATGTTTGAGAATTGCTACCTTGTGTTAATGATAGGGTTCACTAAACAGTTTTCTGTAATTTAGCTATATCTTAGGCTATAAACCTCCAGATTGGAGATTAAACTTAAGACATAAACCTAAAACTTTGTAGAAGAAGCCAGCTCTTAATTATGTCCCTAGATCTCTCGAAATTTGACTTACTTTTACTGACTTGATGTTGTCCCGATTTTGGACCAGTCTTCAATGTTTAGTGAATATCTCCTGAATGATATGGAAACTAGAAACATAGGAAAAAAACTTTGTAGAAGACCATTTTCCTTAAAAATTTCATTTTTTGTGTCAAAATAATAGCACAAATATGCCTAGTAAGCTGGTTTCTTAGCCTGGGTAAATTGCATCTACCCGGCTAAGAGGTGCCCATCCTCGCTGGGTTACATGCATTCTGGGGACAAAATGCACCCCACCCGACAGGGATGGTTTTAATCCAACCCAATGCTCTTATTTCAGCCTAGTGGTGTATTTTTTGTATCGAAAATTTACCGAACCTCATCCAAATCACTTCGGATGTCTATGAATCCTTCCTCTAGCATTGTGTCTATGACAAGTTAGTATATTGTTCAAATATTTGATTTTGGCCTGTTGAATCTTAATTATGGGTAAATAAGCATGCCTAGAAAGGTTTGCGGCTGCTTCTGTGACACTATGGTGTCTTCTGACATAGAGACTTATGTCTCATTTATTTTCTAATTCAGTGATACAGCAATTTCTGACATGGGATGTATTTGAGGTCCTCACCTCTTCTGCTTATACTCTATTGGTATATGCTAGTGATACTCAATACGGGTATCTTCTGTTCTGTTCCCATTACTTGCAACTATAAGAGTTAGCAAGCAATATGATACATGATCTGTTTTCTGTTTCTGCACTGGTTACGCTCTGTTATGACAGTATTGATAATAAGATTCTCATGAGTAATATATATACTAACTTTATTAATGCATCTATTTATCTATTTGTTTATTTATTGGGTTTATAACACGTTTGTTTTTCTCTTGTTATAATCTATGCCTCATATGCCTGTGGATGTTAAACAACTGTTGTGAGTAGTTGTTACCATGCATAATTATTTCTCCACTAAGCTTTATGTTTAGCATGGCGGATTTCATTTTTTCAGTGTAGGTTTTGTTAAGTAGACTTAGAGTTCGGACAACCGCACATAGCTACAGCTTTATCTTTGGGGTCTTTTTTTGAAGATTTTGTTAGTAGAACTAATTTGATGTAAATAAATTAAAATAAAAGATCTTTGCATTAAGCTTAAACAACATATGTGAGGAGCATATTACGTAAAAGAAAGAACCCCATGTAAATTTTGATGTAACAGTTTAGATATGTACCATGAAATCTTATAATATCTTTCTTGGAATGTGTGTATATATATTATGAAATGACTTTTAATTAAATCCGACTTTCTTTCAAACAAGAGATACTCTATTGTGGCGTACACTTCCATATCCTCCCAAGGGATATATGGGTGTTACAGTGAAGACACTCGAGTCAAACTCAAATTCGGTCTACTAAAAACAATCATCAAATTCTTAGCAGATTCAACTGAGTTGTCATGAATACTTCTTTGAATCTATCTCACATTAGAATTAGAAATAGTTGAAAGGAAAAGATTTAGCAGTACTTTGACAAAACTGACCTATAAAATATATGGAGATTTTTTACTCCTATGTACTAGTCTATTTCAAAATTTTCATACATTCATATCTTTCTTCTTGTACTTTATTTTTTTAGTTTCCTTGTAATTCAATTTATACATCTTTCTTTGCAAATTTTTATAAAGGTTGAAATAGTTAGGAAAATTTGGTTTTGCACTTTATACTAATAATTTACACAAAAAAAAAATAGTAAAAAATTGGTATTGCGTAAAAAGTTATTAATTTCTTAATGAAACTTACCATGAAAAAAATATATTTCAAAAAACGACCGATCCTTCAATGTTGAAGTTGAGGGAAAGTTTATAGTTCTCAAAAAGAGTTTGGAACTTTTATTAGATCACCAACTACATTATGCACATCCCATTTTCTAGATGTATATTTGATATATACTTTGAAATGAATGCTTAATTCAAGTGTATATTTTAATTCTGCAATTGTAAAATTGTTGTGTATTTTAATCTTAATGTTTGCTTGAATAATAAATGATTAATGAATTAAAATGAACATAAAATAGAAATTTGTTTTGTAAGTGATTAATAAATTAATTTCTTTTGTGGAAAGGCATATAGCGATCCTTATAAACCATCTCACTCCTTACAAAGAGATTAATTTGGAGTATTACTTCAATATGCCAATACACATCCTTATGCATAGTTGAGTTAAGGGTGCATATAGATGTGCCCATAAGCATTGATGCATCAAATCGCTTCTCCTTAATTTGATCTCAATTTTATATTTATCAATAAGCAATAATATTGGACGTTAAATAAAAATATAAAATACTAATTTTTATCCAATGGTCGTTATTTATTGTATATTAGTGCGCAAGCATCTTAAATCATTTTTTCTGAAAATTCACATTATCATCCAACATCAGGGGTGTGCAAAAACCAACCCGATCCGATTAATTCGAACCAAATTGATACATTCGGATAGGATTAATCAGGTTGTTAAGGTCGGTTTGATTATTAATGTAGGTATTAATCGACTTTCAGGTCGGGTGAATTCGAACGATCCAAATTTTTAATATATAAATAAAAAAAATTATAATTTTTCAGCGATATTAATTAATATATAATATATATTTAATATAATTTTGAAATTGTTAGTTTGTTGTATTTTTAAAATATTTTTTATGATATTTAATATTATTTATTTGTATTAATTTAGGATTTTAATTTAAATATGTAAATTAAAAAAAATTAATTTCGAATTAATCGGGTTGCTCGGATCGAGGTTCGAAAAATATCGAATTATTTAAATAGAAACCCGATATTTATGTAAAATATAATCGAATAAAAAATATATATATTAATCGAATTTTGGGTTGATCAGATTCAGGTCGGGTTCATCACACTCCTATCCTACATTATCTGTTACCTTTAAAAAAAAAAAAAATTGGATGCATCCAAAAGTATTTATTTATTTTGTGTGTAACACCATGGATGATTTATAAAAGGCGGGCGAGCCTTATCTATATATATATATATATATATATATATATATATATATATATTTGGAAATCAATTTCAAATAAATGAAACTAACAATGTGAAAGGTTCCATTTTTGGCCGTCCCCATAATAAAATAGAGCCTCATGTACAATAAGATAATTGATTTCTTTTTTTTTTTTTAAGGAAAAAAATTT
The DNA here is from genome assembly GCA_037975025.1 of Excoecaria agallocha. Classification (NCBI taxonomy): domain Eukaryota; kingdom Viridiplantae; phylum Streptophyta; class Magnoliopsida; order Malpighiales; family Euphorbiaceae; genus Excoecaria; species Excoecaria agallocha. Next base: position 32,154,805 of record CM075821.1, on the reverse strand, counting down.
GCAATTGCTTAATAAACAAAAGCTTACCGAAAAAGTGGATGCTGATATTTGCTACTGTGTCCCCTCCTGGTTGCCAAGATAAAGCTGGTTTTGATTTTACTGCCAAATTTTTTTCAGGAAATTGAAATTTGGGATTTTGTATTGCTCAATAGTCAGGTATTCGATTTTCAATTATCTGCTTCAGAAGTTGATTGATTTTATGCAGCTCAGAATTTTTGTTTTTTAATTGACTCATGAGGCTTAGTTTGGATGTCTGCAGCGGATGCTGGCTGCCAAATAAATATTCAGAATCCAACTTTCTTCTGAGATTGATGGCTACTTCCAGTAAGTCTAAGGATTGGGTATTTCAATGTGATGTGTGTTAAGATAACCATGCTGGATAGATCATACTTGATTATGTTGGGGGTTATGATTTCAAAGCCTTGAGATCCAACAATCAAGATGCTCTGATCACTGATGTTTCTCTGCAGCATTATGGAGAAGCAGAAATGATTTCTGCTTCTTTTTTTTTTTCCTCTAAATTGGAATAATCAGGATTTCAATTTTACTTTCTGAAGTAAATTGATAATTTGTAGTGGAGGAACGGGGTAGTTTTAAGATGCGAACAATGGAGAAACAGCAGAGTTTTAAGCAGCAAAAAGTGATGGAAAAACACCCAAGTTTTCGAGGTGGAACAGAAAATCAGTCCACATCCCGGGATAAAATGGAAAAACACCCCAGCTTTCGCGGAGCACTGGAGAAACAGAAGAGCTTTCGCGGATTTGTGGAGAAACAGAAGAGTTTTCGTGCTGTAATGGAAAGGCAGCTCAGTTTTATAGGCGGCGGCGAAAGAAAGAAAAACAAAGAATCACCCGGAAAGAGAGGTGACTCACAGATTCATTTGGCTGCTCGAGCAGGGAATTTGACTAGAGTCAGAGAGATTCTTGAGAATTGTGATTGTCAAGAAGCAAAGGGTTTCTTGGCCGTCACCAACCTAGAAGGGGAAATTCCGCTTTACGCGGCAGCAGAGAATGGGAACGTGGGAATAGTTGTGCAGATGTTGGGATATATGGACCTTGAGACTGCTTCTATTGCAGCTAGGAATGGGTATGACCCTTTTCATGTTGCAGCAAAGCAGGGTCATTTGGGTAAGACCTGGTCTAATTTTGCATTACTTATCCAATTTTCTCTGTCAACTGCTGAAACAACTTATATGTTTTCACGAGACCATCAATTTTATTTTATTTCGCTCGATTAACTTTACGGTGGATTATCAATAGTTTCATAATCAAGAGCAGCGGAGGACGCGAGTTGCTTTATTTGTTATATCAAGTTATTATTAAGTTCTGTCATCATGTCTTATGAAAGGAAGCCGAACAGTTTTCAGGAAATTCCTCAACTGGACCAACATAAACCAATGTCCTATATCCATTATGATCGGGTTGACTACACGGAATCTTTTCTTCCATTTTTCCTATCTTGGACCATGTTCATCTTTTCAGAATGTCTCTTTAGTCTTATGCTGAGTGTAACCTACTTCACCCATCTTATTCGTATCGTTATATAGCTTTTATTTTGTAAGCAAGAAATGGTCAGGTTTCCCCTTTTCTATCGATAGTGCGTGTGTTCTCTTTAACATTTTCTCTTGTTTCTTTTTGTTCTTTGATTGCTTCTGATTCTTCTTCTTCTTCTTCTTCTTTCGGTGCTCCAACCTTCTGATCGTGCAGAGGTGTTGAAGGAACTTTTGCACACATTTCCCAACTTGGCTATGACCACAGATTTAACCTGCACAACTGCCTTGCATACAGCTGCCACTCAAGGTCACTCTGATGTCGTCAATCTCCTTCTGGAAACAGATTCAAATCTTGTTAAAATTGCCCGCAATAATGGCAAGACTGCTCTTCATTCAGCAGCAAGGATGGGACATGTGGAAGTTGTGAGGTCCCTGTTAACCAAGGATCCAAGCACTGGCTTTAGGACTGATAAAAAAGGACAAACTGCACTGCATATGGCTGTGAAAGGGCAAAATGTGGACATTGTGATGGAATTGTTAAAGCCTGACCCTCATGTTGTGGATTTGGAAGATAATAAAGGAAACACAGCATTGCATATTGCCCTTAAGAAGGGCCGTACTCAGGTGCATATTCATTTCAAATATACATCCTCATGATTTAACTAGTCAGGTATTATGTCAGCTTTACAACAAATATATTTCCTTCAGTAAAATTTATCTCGTTGCTTAATTTAAAGAAATATCTATTGGTGATACGTAAAATCTAGTAGAAGTTTTCGAGTTTTGAATGTAGATGGATACTGAGTATGTTTATAATTGATGATGCCTTGCAATAGCATTTTGAAAGTTGATGTTCATGTTCCTGTCAAACAAAATGAAGGGTTTTAGCAAGTTGATTGCTGAAATTCTCATAAGACACACACACACAGTTTAAAAACCCAATGTTGTTCCTTTTTCTGGTTATGTAAGAGAATGATTCATGTAAACAGAACCCACTAGATTGAGAATGAAGTATTAGCTTGAGATTAGTCATATGATGCTGAAAGAAACTAATTAGATCCAATTCCCGGTTCCTTTTACCAATGTCGAATTGTATAACTACTAGAACTATTAGTGCAGATGCCGGTTGTGTGCGGACTTATCACAAAGACCTTCAGTATGCAAAGAGATCAGTTGGTTTGATTCTTAGGTATACATCTAAGAACAATACATTACTTGTCAAGAAGAGTGTCTGCGCTGAAATCTTTTATTAAAATTTCCATTTTATGAAGTTAGGAGGACAAAAATTTTATCTTGCCAATCCACCGGAGATAGATAAAAATGCATAATGCTTTAAAGGGAGGATGAAAATAATTCATTGCTTAGCTTTGACAATCCCCAACAAACAAAACCGGATGCTGATTTAGCAGCTTGAGAATTGAAGTTATGAAATCATCCCCTTGGTCAGACAAAATTTTTGCCTCTTCCCATGTTGCCCAACCATATAAAGAGTTCCTTCAAGCTTTCTGGTAAAATCCACTTTGGAAAGTTACAATTGTAAGGATCACTTGGCTTATGGCCAAGTTCCTAAATGTGAAGGATTCTTAAGTAAAAGAACTTTGAAGAAGATTTTCTAAAAGTTTCTCTTTGGATTTTGCAATTTCCAGAAATTTTCTTATAGGGTGTTGAGCAACAAAGCCTTCTATAAGAAAATTTTGAAGTTACATCAAAGCCATTCTTGTATGCAGCATACTGAACTGCCAAGTATCTCCCATAGTATCTTCAAACTCTCTTGTCTTCTCTGCATTATAATATAACTGACATTCTGTTGCTTTACTACTATTGTCACCATTGTCATCATCATTGTTGTTGTTGTGGTTATGCAGAGACATTTATAAAACATGCTACTGCTTATGGCAGCAATTTAAATCATACAGGAATTTTTTTTGTCTTTCTTTTTTACTGATATTACTTCTGGGGCATGGTTATTGCCTCTATTATTTTGTGGATTGAAGTTATTACTTACAGAGGAAAATGGAGTTTCTCATTTCTGGTCACATATCATCTACAATAGAAAAAATCTCTTGGAGAATATAGTTTCAGGATACTGCTACGAATTTCACTTTCATTACCTCTTATAAATCTTTATGTTGCTTGAGTCTAAGAATATGGCATTAGTGCCATAATACAATTATGAATTTCACCTTCTTGATTTTTCTTTTGAACATAATTTTGTATTTTTCAAACATGTATTCTTATGTAAAACTCTGTTATGCATAGGCATAGTATCTATTTTCGAATTTTGGTGTGTAAGTGTCTTGTTAACCATGCTAAAGGCTGCATTTTCTTTTGGATGAGGGATTTAGGAATAGTGCACTTTGTTAGGAATTAGATGTGAGGACTTTAAATTAAAATAAAATACAGCATGCATGCAACACAATCAGAAGGATGCATTTGTTCGATATTTGGTGTGCTGTGATGCCCAGTGCCCTCTGCTCTGGGACACAGTTTACTAGAGGAAAGACAATAATCTTAGATAGCGGTTGAAGGGAAAATTATGCAGGAAGTAACTTTAGACTAGCTGTCTGGAGACAGAAATTACTAAAAGTACATATGACCTGATATCAGGATTTATCTTATTGCAAAATAACTTTTTAAGTCTATTCTGAAAGGAATTCCCCTCTTTAATGTGTTTTTGCTGTCACGTGATGAGACTATTTACATATATTCATCCTAACAATTTACATGTGTTCATTTTTGCATTTGATTGCAGAACGTCAATTGCTTGCTATCAGCTGAGCGTATCAATGTCAATGCAATTAACAAAGCTGGAGAGACCCCACTTGACATTGCAGAAAAACTTGATAGTCCAGAAGTTGTGTCTAGATTAAAAGAAGCAGGGGCACTCAATTCTAAAGATCTTGGAATACCACAACATCCAGCAAAGCACCTGAAGCAGACTGTCAGTGACATAAAACATGATGTCCTGTCCCAGCTTCAGCACACTCGTCAGACAGGTGTCAGGGTCCAGAAGATCGCTAAGCGGTTAAAGAAGCTTCACATCAGTGGCCTCAACAATGCTATAAACTCGGCAACTGTTGTGGCTGTACTCATAGCCACAGTTGCTTTTGCAGCCATTTTCACTGTCCCTGGCCAGTTTGTTGAGGATAAAGGTGAAGAAAAGGGAGCAACCCTTGGGCAAGCCCATATAGCAAAGTATCCAGCTTTCTTGGCCTTTTTTGTGTTTGACAGCCTGGCGTTATTCATCTCTCTGGCAGTTGTTGTAGTCCAAACATCCGTTGTTGTCATTGAGCAAAAGGCAAAGAAGCAGCTCGTCTTTTATATTAACAAAGTCATGTGGCTGGCATGCCTTTTCATTTCAATTGCCTTCATTTCTCTCGCTTATGTGGTGGTGGGTAAAAAGTCCAGGTGGCTTGCAATTTATGCAACTGTTCTTGGTGGTACAATCATGCTAGCTACAATTGGATCCATGTGCTATTGTGTGATTGTACATAGAATGGAGGAGTCAAGAATGAGGAGTATGAGGAAAGAGAGTCGGTCACGTTCTTACTCTATGTCTATGGTGTCAGATCAGGAAATCTTGGACAGTGAATATAATAAAAGGATGTATGCGTTATAAGGGCATCAGAGTACTTTTAGCATGTTTTACGGATTAATGCAATAAAATGAAGTTTTTAATATAAGAAGGTGGAGCTGAGATATTGCTCAGTATTGCTTTACGGGGATAATATGAAGGAGATAAAATGAGTAAGTTGTTCTCCTATTGACTAGGGATTATTATCGGATCATCTGGTTTCTGCATGAAAGCTCTCTTGGCAGGGTATCGTCTTGGTAGCTGATTGTTGGTTGTTTATCAGACCTGGACGAGATCAGCCCACTATATGATCCGACTTGGAACTAGTCAGTGAATATTATCCATGCTCAACAGCAGGCAAAAGGTGTTAATCTGATGTCAGTTAGGATCTGCTTGCATTTAGTTGTGAGAATTTCTTTATACTTATTTATAGAAAAGCTCATCTTCATAGTATTGATTTCGCATCCTTTTTGTGTATTTGATGCTAATCTGACCAATTCAATATTATGGATGTAAGTATTTGATGGCTAAGTTAAGTATGCAAGTCAAGTACATAGATAATTGGATGGCCACTGGAATATCTGCAAATGTGCAGCAATTAACGGTGTTGCTGGTAGTTTAAAGGCAGGAAACAGCCACTGATGTTTTCTGGAAATGATGATCGAAAATAAAGGTACTTTATCTGCAGAATGATACCAGTTTTAAAATCTTTTCCAAGTGAATGGTTATGTCAAAGTGAGTAGCTGGCAACTGACAGCTTTAAAAGAAAGCAATTTCTGTTCTGTTTAATTCCCTCATACACTAAAGCTTGCGTAGGAATATACCCGGTGGATTACAATTGTTGACTAAAAAAAATCATGAGAACATGAACAAAATGAACTTTTCCCAAAGTGAACAAAAGGAAGATCACGATCCAACAGACTATATTTATCTACATGAAGATGGGTATAACAGCAGATTATGTAGGGTTTGGTGTCTACTGATACATTATATATGAGTTGCAATGTAAGACTTCAATTTTACTTTTCAAGATTTCTTCAATTTTACTTTTCAAGATTTGTGAACTGAACCTGCTTGATTTTTTCTAGAACTGTTTGATTTCGAGTCAATACGACCTCCTTTCTCTGTGGCTGAGAAGCAGTGACGGACATTGATTTTGTGACTTCTAAATTCTGTTGAACTACTGCCTTGGACAATGACAGTTAAAATGACTTCCTTATCACGTGTGTCTTCACACCACCAGTTCTGTGGGATGCCATCAACAAGATCTTCCAAGGATTGGAATTCTTCATGATGCACAGCCACTTCTGCAGATTGATCAGGTTTAATTATGCCCGCTGCTGGTGTCACCTATGTTACCAGAAAACACACAACAGATTAGCCCCCAAAAATGGTAATAGTGGAATAGATAGCTGATATTAAACTAATGGAAAACGGCTAAGGATATTATCACAGTTACCATAGTTTACCTATGTTACCAGAAAACACACAACAGATTGGTCCCCCAAAAATGGTAATAGTGGAATAGATAGCTGATATTAAACTAATGGAAAACGGCTAAGGATATTATCGCAGTTACCATAGTTTAGGGATATTATCACAGTTACCATAGTTTAGGGATTACGGTGGAGAACCTACCTCGAGCCACCGTGGAAAGCCATTGCAACCTCTAGCACGATAATCAGGCTCGTCACTATCATCCTTCATGGTGGATTGACCTTCACAAATAACTTTGAATACCGCGTTTTCCTTGGAGCACTTGTTGGTTATGCGCAGAACCGAAGTGTCCTGGTTCTGAAGGACAATGTTGTTTGTGCTTACTATAGTTTCTGGAATGTATCGTGATTCTTCAATCAAAGACTTCACTTTCTCGTTACATTTGATAATTTCCCCAAACATTTGTCTCCTCACTGATCTGTCAACATGGGCAACATGGACAGTGAACTTGCAACGCACGGGTTTGTGATCACTCTCAGCCACATCCATGCAAGCCTCGTACCTAAATTCATGGAGTTGACCGAGAACTGTTAGAATAATGGGCTAATTACTTAAAACCCTTCAAGGATGCAAGAAGCATCCAAAAAAGCTTAGTACAGAACATACTGGTTAATTGTTGCCACAAGAGGACACTCTAAGCTGCATTCAGAAACAGGAGCTAACCGACTGTCACGATATATTATTCTATCGCACCAAGCAGGAATACGTTTTTTCTCCCCAGAATCATATCCTGTGAAGCAGGTGTAGTATATGATTTTTTTTTTTAAACTGACTCGTCAAAATAACTAAAATTAGACCATTCCGGAGATTTTTCACAGAAGGCTAAACTAAACCAATTAGGGATGCTCACGGGGCGAGGCGGGGGCGGGGAAGGAGTCCCCACTCCCCGCCCCATGCACTTCGGGGATTCCCCGTCCCCGTCCCCGCCCCCAAAACGGGGAGGAAATCCCCCTCGTCCCCCGCCCCGCGAGGATCCCCATCCCCCGAATTCTTTTTTTTTTAAATATAATATTTTATAAATAATTAAAATTAAAATATAATATTTAATAAATAAAAAATTTAAAATTAATAATAATTTAAATTAATATAAATTTTAATCATTCATAAAATTTAAAATTAAATATAATTTAAAACTTAATAATTATAAAATTAAGTTATATTTTAATTTTAATTTTAATTATTTATAAAATATTATATTTTAAAATTAAAAATATATATTTTTCGGGGCGGGGATCCCC